>OY728158.1:88748273-89948273 GCA_963277665.1 Viscum album
TATTATTTTATAATGTGTATATAAATACCCATTTACAAGTTATAACATTATTATACTAATGATAATGATATTTGATATTACATTTGATGTTATTATTTCATGGGTATTATGATTTAAATGTTACAAAAACATTAAGATTTTTATATTTCAATATCATTTAATTCACTGTTGATTATGGTTGAATTTATATTTAATAAAATAATTGATCCTTATTTGATAAAAACCGTTAATTTTAATATTATTATTTATTTCATTTATTTGTCAAATAATTGTATCATTTTCATAGATTTGGTACATAAAATGGTCAAGAATATTTTAAGAGAAAATTAACATTATTTCTCCTTTGGCCAAGAATCCATTTTTGTCCAGGTATATATATTTATAAATTTATTTATAGAATATTTTTTGAATTATCTAATGAATTTTAATTTCATTTTGAAACAATTATTATTTTTAGTAATTTTTTTATAACGAATATCTATATTAATTTATGAAGAAGACATTATTCATTTATAACAGAGATTATAGAGGAAGTTATTATATTAAAAAACAATACCTAAATAGAATTTAACACTATCATGATATCTCAATGATTTTTAGAATACAATAAATGATTCCAATTTACTTTTAATATAATATTTTTAATACTTGTGAATTTTTTTTTATTTTAAATATGTGATTTCAAAATAAATGTATTTTTCCCTCAAGAAATATACTAAGTGATCGTTTAAATGATTTTTTCATCTAAGATGACATAATTCTATGTTAATTATTCTTTTCTTGTGATATGATCTATTGTAACCATCCTTATTCATTATCTATATGGATTATGATTTTGATTAAGATATTTTTATGAAAACCATTTATTTTCAATGGGTTATGCTATGATTAAAAGATAAAAATTCTATGAATTTTCTTTTTCTTTTTGATGATATGATATATGATGAATGTTTTATAATATTATGGAACACATATAAATATATTATTATTATGTGATCATTTTACATAGAATTATATATCTCTATAATGAATTTGGTAATGATTAAAATATCATGATTTAATTAGAAATGGAATTAGGAGTGAACCCTATTTAGTGACACTCTACACTTTGATATTCTTAGGATTAAACCTTTACTAATGATATAATAGATTATTTAGTGTACACAATACCTTATAATAGCATGGGAATTGACCATTAACAAATCAAATGATTTTAAATGATTAAATATTTCCGCCGAAGTTATTTATTTTTCTAATTTCATACAGTCATGTCTCGTGTCTATGATTCTATTATTATTCATGTATTATGACTACCAATCAATATATAATAAATTTTGATAATGGTCACTGATATGATGGGTATAGTTTCAAAATGTTATGATCTTATTCTCATACCCATATGCACATTTTTATGTTTATATGATAATTGATATTCCCCTCGTTACCCTTACATATCATATTTTATCTCTTTTTATTTAATTTAATTTTAATCCAAGATACAGAGAAATGGTGTAGATATTAAATGCTTAATAAAGGAGCTAGATATGAAGAAATAAGTGGGAGATGATGTAAATATCTTTTGTACCTGATTTTTATGTATACGTGTTTCCAAATACACTAAACTCTTTTATATAGGGAAATGATCATAAATTTATGTAATTAGTATTAATATATTATGAATTAATATATTTTTATGATAATTTTGGTCACTATAGTTGGTATAATAAAAAGTAATAGTTACAGTTTTAATCTAGGATGCATAATCAATAGTAATAACCTTGACGATAATACTATGAATATGAGAATATTTTATTTTATACTCTAGAAAAGAGAATGATTTTAATATAAAATAAAAACATATTTTCATATTTTAAAGTGATTGAAGCTTTGATAAATATTCACCAAGGGGTAACAACTCTGAATGGGGTTGATGGGTAATAACTAAATTGTCACTATTCTAGGATTAGTCTGTCTAATATTATACACCTGAGTAGAAAGTCCTATGAGAAATACATAGGATAATTCAGATATTGGTTATGAGTTTTAATAATGGATTTGAATAATTATTGAATATGGATAAACTAGGTAAAACCTAATGTATAATTGATTGAAATGAAAGTGTCATTACTAACACATAATGTAAATTTTTTCATGACTATATAATTTCACATTATTTTTGTAATTTCTCATTCAATTAATTTTGGATGTTCATTAATGCATAATACTATAAGGAATCGTGTTATCATTGAATTTAATGATCAATAAACTGTTTAAACCCCAAAGTAACTAATTCTTATGGGAGCTCGGATAAAATTATTTCTTACATGCTTATATATCTATTTCAAGGTATGAACCATTATGTGAATACAAATGGAAAAAGCGGCAAAAATGTTCTATTCAATCCTTCATGTGTCAATTTTAAACTTTTTCTAGAGGGCCTTTTGATCCACCAATTGATAAGAAAATAACTAATACCATGGAAAAGATAATATCAATTGTTTAATGTTCATAATATCAAAATTTTATTTTGGTTGTTTATAATTTTTAAGGATAAACATATCATTGGTGGAATCTTATCATGAAAATAATGAACAATAAGAATTTTCATCCATGGTGTTGGATGTGTTAATGGGCTTATTATTCAATAATTATTTTTCTCATATTTATCCAATGAATATAGTGAAAGAATTATGTGAGCTATATGATAAGAATGAATAATCCCTAACTAACAATGATAAAAAATTTAAAACACTTTTTGGGTACACTTCTATAATTATCATCAAACCTGAATGTAATATGGATCAATCCATCAGTGGAATAAAACAACATCTTTAAAGGGTATTAAATATAAAACAACTTATTAGGTGTAAAGATATAATTAGATGTTTTTCAAGGATGAAATATTGATGTGTCTTACCCCTAAATATCACAGATTTAATAACAATAACAGATAAAATTATAAGGAAAATATAATAATAAAAATCACGGATAGAAGAAGGTGTTATTTTATCTATTTATTATGTATCAAAGGAAACAAGGAGAAAATTTTCTTAATGGGGGTGATAAATATTGTAATCATTAATGGGAAGTAAATTTTGAAAAATACTACTTAACTGACGTATATTGACCAGTAAATGATAGGAATAATGAAATTTCTAACATAATAAACCAACCACAATCCAATTATTTAAATGGAAGGAGTGAGATCATTATAATGACATGTTCTCAAATATTATGGTTAATGATGTTTTTCATTGTTAGAAACATCTTATTTAAAGCCTCGACCCCAGTTACCCAGATTCAATTCTTTATTACATAACATTGGCATGATACAAGGAATCATGTCATGACAGATCGATGAGATTAGTATTATTTGAATCAAGATATTTACATATTTTCAACATTACAACTATAAAAGAAATACCAGATTAATTTATTACATTTGAAACACCCAAGCCTCCTATATTATTCCCGTATGTCACTCATAACTAACTTCTTCATATCTAAGGAAAATTAAACATAATAAATTGGTGAGCTCAAACGCTCAGTAAGGGTAAGCAATAAAGTGGATGATAACATAAACATTAGGCATGGTGAATAATAAAAAACACAAGCCTTTCCACATAATAAACATGAACAATTTATGGCATGAATATGAAATTTATTAATAATTCCCTAATAAAACATAGTCATCAGTAATCTATTAGTTGAATAACCACATGAACCATCAATAATATTTTCATAATGAGGGAATGTATAATGTGGGACATTCTGAAACATTTTTTCAAGGCCTCGTCCAAGAAGTCTATAAATGATTAGGCCTCGGCCGAAACCATATATAAAAATTGGGAAAGGCCTCGTCCAATTCAACATCTAATTTTCTCATGAGACCTACCAAAGCACCGAGGAGCTATAGCGGGCTCCACCATTCACTTACTAATTCCAATACATTCCTCATATAAAAAGGTTGAAACATAACATACACATTCTTATTAAAAAATGAAAACCAAATTTCAATACTTTAACCATAAATCATGAATGGTATAAGAATATCACATCCACAGTCAAATATAAAACAAAACCATCAAAACAATATAGAAGATTTGTATAATAATAAATAAACTTCAAACAAGTATAAAATTTATTATAGGATGTTGACATAGATGAAATAAAAACATTTTGAGAGATATATATCTCCCAATTTTGAAATCAATTAGAAGTCATGTAATTATAAAAGAAATCATTTATATTATTATAATATTTTAAGGGATGATTTGAAGGTGTTATAATGGCGGAAAGTAGCCGCAGCTGCCTTATAAGTTAAAAATACATTCATTCCATAATTTTGTCGAAAACGTCATAAATGAACTTTTTTGGAAAACGGTATAAAGAATCCTTTATAAAAATTCATACAAGGGAATAAATGACATTAAAGCATAGTCTAGGAAATAGTAAATTTTTTTTGAAATATATTTCTAAGAAACACAAATGTTAATGATAAATAAATCCTAGTAGATACTCACATATAAACATCCTCGAATAATGATGAGATTTTAGAATTAACTCTTACTTTGTACTTTTAATTAGTCAATGGTATGTTAACCACTTATATAATAGCTAAAACATTGTTATAAAATAAAACAGTAACTATATACACAAATATAATATCATATATTATCCTCTAATATTGGTTTTTTAATAATATTTCAATTGTACCATCGTTTCGAGTGTTAACTTATTAGCTTTCCTTTATATGCTCGGTTATGTAAGCCATGTATTTTATTTATTGGATGTATTTGTTTCATATAAACAATGATATTATGTTCATGAAAAATAATTTTAATAATAAAATGAAAATTATTTTTTAATGATTATGAAGGGGAATGAATCTCCTCACATTTGTGGATACGGTAATCTCTACATAAACACGGGTGCCAATATCATTATATTGATCGTGAAATCGTATGTAATTGGATGGTATATCATATATATAGAATCGTTAACATGATATATTTATTATTTAAATAATTTATACTCATTTTTATACTCATCCAAATAATTAATTGTTTCAATAACTAACTACACCACGACGTGGAGATGGTAAGTCATACATACGAATGTTAGGTGACTTTTTCATTTATAGGGTGGATAGAATAATGAATATGGTTGTAACATATTTCTTAATAACATCACTGTATGTAGAAGTTACTGTAGTTATTATTTTGGTATGGAAACAACAATGAAAGAGGGAGTGGAAGAAGAAAATAACATGAAAGTGGGTGGTGGAATTATTACCTCTTCTTCAGATATTTCCTTTTGAGTTGAACAAAGGGGATTCATAGGTTATCTTTCTGACCAAAGTATGGCCTCTAGGTTGAAGTGAGGGAAGTTGGGAAGATATTTGGGCAGGGTTTGGCCTATCCAAATGGAATTGGAGGTGTGAAATTAAGAGATAAGGGGATGTTACTGTTGTTATTGTTTTGGAAAGGAAACAACAGTGAAGGAGGAAGTGGAATAAGAAAAGAACTTGAAAGAGGGTGGTGAAATTATTACCTCTTCATCAGATATTTCCTTTTGAGTTGAACAAAAGGGATTCATAGGTTGGCTTTCTGACCAATTTATGGCCTCTAGGTTGAAGTGAAGGAAGTTGGGATAATATTTGGGCAGAGATTGGCCTAGACAAATGGTTATGGAGTTGAGAAATTAAGAGAGAATGGGTAATACCCTTTTATAATAGAGGTGATGGTCACTTTAGGAAAAGCTTGAAATGTTATTTTATAATAAATTCATTTCAAGGTTATTATGGATTAAAAATGATTTATTTTGAGGATAAGGTGGTGATGGGTTGAAAAAATTTGAACCAATAGTTTTTAGATAGGTTTAGGTTACCATATTAACCTTATTTTATAGATTTAACTCTAAGATAAATAGTTTGACATTTACATTTTCTCTTTGTATTTTTATATTTTATGGTTAATAAACAAATGATAAACTGACAAAAGAACCCCAAGTGGTTAATTATTGATATAACTAACTGTAAATAAGTCATTTGGTTGAATTTTAGATTTTTAGGAATATTATATCAATTAATAATATATTATCTGTTTTAAAAACTCATTTTTTTCAATTTTGAGACTATTTAGTATTTAATTTTTTTTAAATCCATAAAAACATTATCACTTTGAATAAAATTTATTTAATAAACCCTAACATGTCATATTAACCTAGAAAATTAGTTTAATTCATCATAATTATAAATTTACATTTATTTGGTAATTTATAATATCAATTGTTTTAATATTTCATTATTAAGGTAATTACTGCATTATCATTATGTCGTTAATAAATTAAAATTTTAATTTCTAATAACTATAAATAAAATACTATTATTTATTAATTTTTTTATCCTTCTAATGTGTATTTATAGTCTAATTTATATTGAGTGTATCACTGTATTAAAAAAGGTTTTGTTATTAAACTATGAATTTAACTCTTTTAACTCATCTTTAAATAAAATAATAATAAATGTCTTAATCAAATCCAAGTGTAACAAAAGGATCATATTTTATTCCTAAGTTTGTTACTGGTAGAATTAAACTTATCCAATAGAATTAATACTTGTGTTAGGATAATTATAATATAATTTTACCCTTAATTACCTTATTTACTTTTAACAGAGGCAAATAAATGACAAAAGTTACTATTCACAAAACATTATTTTCCTCTTATTGAACAACATTTTACAAAGTGATGTCAACCGTGTCTCACAAATTTTTTAAATTCAACCCACAGTAGTAGTAAAATTATGTTTTATGCAAATTTTTAAATGTTCCTAGACGGTGGGTAAATGACGATAAAATGTACAATAAAATTATATATATATAAAATTATTATTAAATAAATTCAATAAATTACAAAGAACATATATAGGTGTTATGTATCTATTTTGATATAAAATAAAATAAAATAACTAATTACTTAAATAAAAATTCATTTTTAATAAAAACATAATGTTTTTTACTATTCA
Organism: Viscum album; assembly: GCA_963277665.1. NCBI lineage: Eukaryota > Viridiplantae > Streptophyta > Magnoliopsida > Santalales > Viscaceae > Viscum > Viscum album. Next base: position 88,755,301 of record OY728158.1, read on the forward strand.
TCAAAAATTTAATGTTTTCAGAAAAATTAAAAATAATTCACACAAAGATAATTTTGATATACTAAATTCAAAAATTAAGTCTATATTTAAAAAAAATGTATAATATTTCAAAAACAGTGTATTACTATTCGTAACGGCTAGTTCGGTTGGTAATGGTGTGTTAAAACACCATGTTACGTACAATACAAGCTACTGTATTATTCAAAGGGAAACATATCGTAGATTCATGGTGTGTTACAGTCTCCCCTCCTTAAAAAAATATCATCCTCTAAATTTATATAATATTACTACATAAAAAGATTTGGGTGGTTCTTCATCATATGTTCCTCGGGTTCCTAATATTCCTATTCTATCTTATGATTTCTCTATAGAACTTTCACAAGACGACTCGTTCAATTTATCATCATTTGTTCTCTGGTATTAAGAATTCTGAAAGTCTATTCATAATATAATAGATCGGGTTCCTGTCCTAATTATTCAATGGTGAGTACATGAATTGGTTAGGGAATGTATTTTCTCAGTATTGATACATGGAACATATCAAGGACATTGGAGAGACTTTGGGGCACTACAAAATGATAAGCTACAACTCCAATTCGTTCAAGAAATCAGAAAGGTCCGATGTACCAGGGACTCAATTTACCCTTCTTACCAAAACATATAACACCCTTACATATAAATACCTTCATGAAAACATTGTATCCTACGTGAAATTAAAACTCCTTCCTTCAGTTATCAGCATATCCTTTTTTCCTACATTGAGATACTTTTATGTGGGTTTGGATAATCTTCACCTTTTCCATTGCTTCCTCAACAAGTGTCAGGCCTAAGAATTTTCATTCAACAACATCATCCCAAAAAGTTGGTGTGCGACATCACTTTTCATATAACTCTTCAAATGGTGCTATCTTAATTTTTGAATGGAAGCTATTGTTATAGGAAAATTCTACCAGAGGTAAAAATTGATCCCACATACCATGAATTTCAAGTGAGTAAGATCCCAACATATATTATAAGGTTTTAATAGTCTGTTCTGATTGTCCATAGGTTTGAGGGTAGTAGGTAGTGCTCAAACGATGTTCAGTATGCATGGCCTTCTAAATTTTTTTCTAGAATATTGTTGTAAAACGAGGTTCACGATCAGAAACAATCAATACAGGTACTCCATAAAGTCTTAAACATCATTAATATATAGTATTACTAGATGTTGAAGTGGTAAATATTTTCTTATAACAAGAAAATGTGCTGACTTGGTAAGATGACCTAAAATGACCCATATTTCATCATTCCTCTGAGGAGTCTTTGGTAGTCCCATAAAAAATTCCTTCTTAATATCATCTCATTTCCACTCCAGTATGGGAAGAGGTTTCATGACTCCTCTAGGATGTTGCCTTCTGGATTTCACCAGTTTAAAAACCGTACATCATGACACAAAATCAGAAATATATCTCTTCATGTTTTCCCACCGAAAATGTTCCATCAAATCTAAACACATCTTGGTCCTCCAAGGGTGTATAAAGAAATTGGAGCAATAAGCATCATCCAAAAATTCCCTTTTCAGATTGGGTATATTGTGAACACAGAGCCTCTTCCAAAATTTCAAAATTCCATCTTCATATATGATGTTACTCAATCTCTCATCATTCACAACATTAATATTCTTTTGACACTCCTCATCATCAATCTAATAACTTTTTATCATTTCTAGTAATGAATGTTTGGAAAAAATCATAAAGAGTATTGATTTTTCATCTGTAATTATTACTCCCATATACATCATTAATAGATCATTGAAAATAATAAATCTTTCAACTCTCATCTAGTTCAAAACACAATGATCCTTTTTAATCAAAGCATCTTCCACCTTATTTTCCTTCACTAGGTTGTAGGGTATAGTGAAATCATAATCATTGAGTAGTTCAAGCCATCCTATTTGCCTCATGTTGAGTTATTCCTGTGAGAAAATATACTTCAAAATCCTGTGATATGTTTAAATATCACAATTTTCACCAAAGAGATAGTGTCTCCATATTTTCAGAGAAAATATTGTAGCTTATAACTAAAGATCATGAGTGGGATTGTTTTTCTCATGAATTTTTAGTTGTAATGATACACATGTATTAACTCTATCATTCTGCATAATGACACAACCCAATCCTTTCATCGATGCATCACTATAAATAACAAAACCATTATTCCCTGTTGGAATATTCATCATAGTAACATTTAATAATTTTCTATTAATTTATTCAAAACATTATTCACACTATTTTTTCCAAACAAATTTAACCCCTTTAGGTGTGAGTTTAGTCAATGGGTTAGCCAATCGGGAAACAATCTAGACGAAACATCAATAAAAACAAACTAAACAAATAAAAATGTGTACCCTAGTTATACTCATCGGAGTAGTCCATTCATGTATTTCCTTGGTCATTGAAGGATCTACATTGATTCCATCCTTGTAGACAATATTTCTAAGAAAACAAATCTCTTGAAGCTATAATTCACACTTTCTAAACGTCCCATATAATTCATTTCTTCTGAGGGTTTTCAGAATAGTGTGCATGTTATTTTCGTGATCTTCATAGATTTTAAAGTAAAGTAAGATATACTCAATTAATACCACTAAAATTCATGATGATATTCATTGAAAACTCTATTAATTAGATCCATGAAAACAGAGGGTTCATTTGTTATTCAAAAAGTCATTACTATAAATTGGTAATGACCATACCTGGTTCGAAATACTGTTTTCAGAATCTCTTCCTTCTTCACACTGAACCGATGATAACTAGAACAAAGTTCAATCTTTGAAAAATATTGAGATCTATGATGTTGATTGAATAAATCATCAGTGCGAGGTAGGGGATAAATTTTTTAATTGTCATAGCATTGATCTCCATGTAGTCAATGCACAACCTAATAGATCCATCTTTCTTCATAAAAAAGTACATGGGCTACCCATGGAGAAACACTAGGGAGAATAAATCCATTATTACTAAATTACTCTAGATGTTTCATTAGTTCCACTAATTATATAGTGGCCACTCTATTAGAGGTCTTTGATATGGAACATGAACCAAGAATAAAGTCAATGGAAAACACAGTTTCTTATTTTGGAGGATGTCTTGGTAAATCCTCTGGGAACAAATCAACATATTCTTGCACAATACGTACATACTCTATTGGAACATTCTGTTCCTCACCCACAGTTATTTCATTCACTTCCACCACAATAATTGTATATAGTAGAGCTACTGGGGGTCGATCAAGATAAGAATCAGATGGTGACTTTTCTACTCTAAATATAAGGTACTATATACCATCATCGAAAATTGTAACCTCATTATTCATATAATAAATTTACGCATCATGGTTCAAAAGCCAATCCATCCAGAGGATTATATCAAATACAATATTGGGTATGACAATGAGATCAGTGGGAAAAGAACATTTATATTCTTTAATGGGAAATGATTCACAAAAATTTGTGGCAATGATACATCCTTTATGAGTTTTGACTATCAACTCCATTGTAATATCAAATTATAAATATCTAATTTTCTTAAAAAACTGGGACGATATGAAACAATGCGATGCTACAGAATCCAATAAATCATTATCAAAAAGTGAAGAAACCAGAAAATTACCTACAACCATGTCTTCTGAAGCTTCTTATTCAGGAATAGTGATTGCATAAGCTTGTCCTTTCTCCCATGGACCTTTCTGAGGTATGTTTCTTTAGGGATTTGGACATTCATGTGCATAATTTCCATTCTCCCTGCAATTGTATCATTGGACATTGGTAGCTTATTTCTTCCCCTTACAATCACATGTATGATGTCCTTTATGTAAAAGTTTTTGTATACTCCCTTTCCTTTTAGACAGGAACCAAGGTGCTTCCATACACGATTATCATAGGGGGAAATTAAAATCTTCCCTTATTCCCAGTTTCCTTATTTCCTAACACATAAGGTTTAATAGATCTCTTCTTCTCTTGTTTTTCTTTAATGTCATAAGACATAGATAATTCCATTTCTGTCATGATAAAACATTAGAAAATATCTTCGTATGATGAGAAGGATTTTGAGAATAATGCTCGATGGAGAAATGGTTTTAACCCATAAAAAAATCGATCAATCTTACTCCTTGGGTTATGCATGTAATATATTGCATACTTTGATATCCTTGTAATGTTAGCCTCATAATTTGTGATATTCTTATCATTATTTTTACTTAGACTCAGAAACTGCCTTTCCATATCCACTCAACGGTTTCGAAGAAAGTAATTTTCTATGAAAATATATTTAAATTCCATCCATTTCATACTTTATACCTTTTCATCCACCTTTGTGTTTTGGATTAATTACCCCCATTGATCTCCATCACCTGTGAGGCGATAAACTACCATGACAACTTTTTCCCTTTCACAACTCCCCAAATAACAAAATAATTTCTCTATGGGACTAATCCATTCAAAAACATAACATATATTTATAGTACAATTAAATTTTGGTGGATATTAAATCAGGAATCGTTCTAATATTGATTCTCCACGTTTTGGATCAGGGTGGTCCATACAGGTAATTTTATTATTCATAACCTGAGTGAGTTATCCCAGTATTTTGATAAGCTGAAGAGAACCCATTGCATCACCAGCTCCGCTATAATTATATTGAGTAGGAGGGTAGTAACTACATGTATTACGTGCATTGATACAGTTTCCATTCATTCCACTAGGCACAATTTCTAAACAATGGAATGCATTAGATTAGTTTAAGAATATCAATACACAATTACAAACTTATAAAACACTTAACATGAATTTAATAATTTATGGAGATAATATGTAATCATAAAAATGTTTTCTTTGAATAGTTATATAATCATAACTCCTTCATAATGGTTTTTAAAAAGAAGTAAATTATCCTATACATATCCTTTGAGAGTTTCGTAACCCAGAGTATAGTAAGGCCCGTTGTCTGGTACCAGGATACCCTAGGTCAGGCGCAAAACTCCTTATCGGATTTTTCACTCAAGGTACATATTTTATTTCTAAAGTTGTTTTTGGTCAAATTATACTTATCCTATAGAATTCTGACATGTGTTAGGGTAATTATAATATAATTTTTTACATTAATTGCCCTATTTACTTTTAACCGTGGTAAATAAAGGTCAAAAATTATTATTCAACAAAATTAGTTTCATCTTATTGAACCCCATTTTAATTACTTATGTGAACCATGCCTCTTAGATTTTCGAAATTCAACCCAAATAAATGGTAAAATTATGTTTTATAAAAATTTGTAAATGCTCCTAGAAGGTGGGTAAAACATAAGAAGTTCAATAAAATTTTATGTATATAAATTTATTATAAAATGTCTCCAATGAATTACATTGAACATATATATGTATTATGTATATATTTTTACAGAAAATAAATTAAAATAAAACAACTAATTACTTAAATAAAATGTGAGTTTTAAACAATAACATAGTGCCTTTAACTATTCATCAAAAATTGAATGTTTTCAGAAGAATACCAAAAATTCACACTAAGACAATTTTGATATTCTAAAATTAGAAAAGAATCCCACATTGTAAAATAAAATTGATAACATTTCAAATAGTTGGTATTACTATTCATAATGGCTAGTTTGATTGGTCATGGTGTGTTAAAACCCCATGTTGTGTACAATTCTAGCTATTGCATTATTTAAAGGGAAACGTACCTTGGAAGCATAGGGTGTTACATCTAAAGTCCATTGATAATTATAGATCTCATGTGGTAACCATTACTAAAGTTGGGTATTATAATGAAGTGGTGAAAGGAAATCCTATCATTAACATTATAACTAATGATGTTTTATATAATTCAGGATCTACCTTCTACTATATTTCCAAATTACTTTTAATGGGTAACACAAATACACCACAATATATATATTTTTTATTAATATAAGAAACTCTAATTGGTATGATAATCTCATATCAAGTATAAAATTATCCTCTAGTCAGTTTTTTTATTGTGTGTCCTAAAAATATTTTTATTCACATTATAGTTCGATTTGATGTTAATTTGGGAATGAATATTTTTTTATAAATACAATAAAAAATTCATAGCAAGGTATGTCATATTTATTATTCTAACAAAAACTATGATTTTTTATTAGTTTAAGGATAAAAAATTTCAATGCGAATTACATCCATTTTATGGGTCTTGATTCTTATTTAAAAGGGGTAATTGTCTTAAATGGTTATGGGAGAAAATCAATATATAATATATTCATATTATAGTATGGTCTATTGGTTTCTATAAATAATAGATTCATAATCTTCCTCCTGATCAAGATATTGGGTCTTCAATAGTTCTCATGCCTAGTGTTATATCTATTTCCAAAAATAGTGTAAGGAATTTCCATGATTGAGCCATATTAATTAAAGACAAAACTCTTTGATAATTATAATAAGAGGTAGATTCACCCTAATGAATCTTTATGAGTTCAAACTATTGTTTTTTCTAAAAATAATAGATGGTTCAATGTGTCTTTTCATCGATTATCAAGAACACAAAAAGATCACTAGCAATAATAACTTACACCCCATATAGATAAGTTTTTTGATCAACTACATAGATAATTTTTTTTATGGAACATCATTCTAGAAATCACCAATTTGGGATCATGTTAGTAGAAATATCCAAAAATCATTCTTTTTATGGTGTGGATACTTTTCATTTATATATATTACAATTTTCCTTACTAATTACCCTTTTATCATTATATATTTAATGAATATTGTCTGTAGATATTAACTGTATTAATTTGTGGTAGTATTTTGAGGTGATATTCTTATATATCCCATATTATTGGGAGAGATGGAATATCAACTGACAATTATTCTAAAGTCTCCAAAAAAGGAGATATTGTAAGAAAAATTTACTAAGCATGGTGTTTGGATGCAATAGGATTCGTTTATTGGGTCATATAATCTCAAGTGCATGTATATAACTGGATCCATCAAAGACCAATGTTATTGAATGTTATCCCATACAATCCACTCCAAATAAGATTCAATTTTTCTTGGTTTGTAGGGATATTATTGATTCTTTGGGGAGAATTTATCATTGACATCATACCCACTCACAAACATTACTCAAAAGGATGTTAAGTTCCTCAAGAAATATGAATATAAGGAAAATATTCAAGGAATTGAGGAGAAGGATAGTTATTGAACCTATTTTGAAGCTCCCATTCTAGTAATATGGTTATTTTAAATTTATTGAGGAAAAACATACAGGATTGGGATGTATCCAAAATTATAATTATATTGTTACAACTTATGCCTCCCTTGAATTTATGGTTAATGGGAAAAATTACCCAACTCATGATTTGGAGTTATCTAATGTAATTTTTACATAAAATATTTTTTGTCCTTATTAGTATAGAGAATGGAGTGACATATATATTGATACTAAAATTGTAATGTATATATTAACATAAAAATATTGTAAATTTTTACAAACAAGATGGTTTGAATTGAAAAAAACTTATGATTTCACAATACGTTACCACCTTGGAGAATATTGGAAGGTGGAATATTTTCTCAAACGTAATGATCTTTCTAGATTATCTATAACAAGGATAAAAATTGAACCAATGTTTCTTTATTTTAAATTATTGTACCATGATATCTTTTAGTAAAAGGGGAAATATTATCTTTATTAAATTATTTTTCAACCATTTTCCATGTAAAGTATAATGAGGCCTGAACGGAAGATATAAAGAATTTGAATAAGGACAAATTTTTTTTTATTTGGTCCTTGATTATTATGGAATGATAAGGATCATGAATTATGTATATTTCCCACATATAGTTGATTTAAATAATGATATACTAGATGAATATCATACTACATAATTCTATATTCATCCTATAAGAATTAAGATGTAAAATTATTTAAAAATTATTTGTTCCATGTTAAAAATGAAAAGAGTTATTTAATTTCAAATATATTGCTGCTTGGAATGTAAGAAAGCTAAGGTCGATAGAAAAATTTATAATGATATGTTAAAACTATTACTTATACCATAATTTAAATTAGAAAACATCATTATGGATTTTATCATCAGAATAAAAAATATGACTAATGTATATATTGTTATTTAGGTTGTATTGAATCACCTTATAAAATTATAACACTTCATTTTTATCATAGATTATTTCTCTCCTTATCAAATTTATAGAATATAAATCAATGAAGTGTTAATTTTGTAAAATGTAATACATTTTATTGTATCATTTAGAGATATGAGGTTTATCTCAATGTTATAGTGGATTCTTCCTAAAGATTTACATTAACAGTCATGTATTTTTAATACATATCATCATAAAACAAATGGTAAATATGTGGGAACCATTCAAAACCTGGAGAATATTTTGAGAACATTACCTATGGTTTTCGAAGGTGGTTCAGAACAAAACCTTTAACTAGTTGAGTTCTCCAGAAATAATAGATTTCTATTGAGAATTTAAATGGATCCTTATGATTTTTATGTGTATATATGTGTATAAATCCATAAATCAGGGATTATTTTTGAGAAATAAGGATAATGGAACATGATTTAGCAGAAGAAATTCTTCCGAGACTTAAAACTATTCAGTAGTACATCATGGCGGCTAATTTTCAACAAAAATTTTATATTGACAATCATTAGTGAAATATATAATTTATGTTATTGAAAATATATTCCTATAATTTTATACATGGATAAAGGTTATAATATTACTAACTAAGGGAATTATAATACCTAGCTATATTGGGTACATTGATATTATTTATTGATTAAAGACTATAGATTATAACATTGAGCTTCCACAAAGACTCTCTTAAAATCGGGATACATTCCATGTATATATCCTGATTTAATACATATGAAATCCTTAACATGAGATGAAATCAAATATTGTACCAATGGATAAGGATTTTTCACATGAAAAAAATTTGTATAAATCAACTACTATAGATACAATATGTTACCAAATAAGACTATATACCCAGTTAATTTTCTCTGGAGGAATGCGAAATTTTAAGAAGCTACTTGGAAAATTGAAGATGTGATGGAACATATATACCTATATTTTTTACATGTTTGAAATAATATCAATCTGAAAATTAATAGTAAAGTAGTTATAATGTAACACTCCGATAATTAATGATATATTATTCATCTAATAAATTTAATTTTCTCGATAACACATGATACAAGAAAATTAGAGTCTTAATATTCCTTAATATAGTATACTATTATAACATAGAGTTCAAATTGGTATTATAAATAATTAAAACCCTATTAAAAAAATATAATATATTTAGATAAAGAAAATATGTTTATATATAAGTACTCAATTCTTAATAAATTCATGATATAAATGAAAAATACATTTTCTTCAAAAATTTGTTTTATATCATTTTATTAGAAAAAAATATAAATATTTACATCACTTATAGGTAATATTTTGCAAAATATAAAATAAAATTTTATATTAAATATATAAAAAATTTCTTTAAATTTATTTTTTGATAATTTTATAAAAATATATATTTTTTAATAAATAGTGAGAAATACAGATTTTTATTAAAAATAACTTTCTCAATTTTAGAATTTAAAACCATAATGTTTTTAAATTTTTAAAAGTAATATTAGATTAATTATATTATTAATATGCCAATCTAGGTGATTTTAATAATTTTTATGTTGGATATTTTAATAAAAATGTATTATACTTTCAATAAAAATTTAAATGCCTTTCATTGCATTTTAGGAGTTCAATATTTAATAAAATTATTAAAATTATATAAACTATATTTCATAAAATGAATCAATATTTTTAATAAATATACTTAATATTATTTAATTAGTTCAACATAATTTTTTGTTGTATTAATTAGTAAAATCATAAAAATCGGTTACTACTATTATAGTTAAAATGGGATTACTAGGGGTATACTGAGAGATAAGGGTAATATTTCTAATAAAACAGGTATAAAACATATTTTATTGAATATATTTGACTTGATATCATGTCTTAATCCAAAATTGTATATTTTGGATCAATTTTTCATCATTAAGACTCTAATATATTTTAGTCTTTTATGAAAATCTTGGTGTGTCCTCTCTGTTAACATTAAAAGGAATCTCCTCCACACTTTTATTTATAATGATTCCTGCTACCAATCTGATCCAATTACAATGAAATTATATTCTCAAATTTTCAATCTATTATTTTCTAGGTTTTCATAATTTTAAAATTCTATTACAAGGGTCCTTAAGAAATTATTTTATAGACGTCTATAGAAGAAAAGTTAATCATCTTACCTAAACTCATTCATTTTATGAGTTTTTAAACCTAATATAAATCAATGGTATTCATCATAAAATAATAATAAAATTATCCTAAATAGACTAAAATTTTATTTTGATTATTTGGCCATGATTATCCTTACTCTCTTCCATCGAGTGTGATGTGAAATTATAGCTAGTCTGAACTTGTAGACTACCTCCCCGCATAATGACAACATTAAATTTACATCACCATATATAATATATGATTATTTTAATGGAATTAATATTTAAATATGAGTATTATTACATAATTATTAATCTATAATAATGATATAATAACTATCTTCTATCCTTCCCATTTATAAAAAATGAGAATATCGCCCCAGTGTATGTCTGTATTACCTCCACCATGATGTGATGTATTTCATTTTTTATTTAATATTTATAGTGATGGTAATAAAGATAGATTATATGTATATATAAATGTATTATTTATTATATAATTTTTTGTTTTTAGGATAAAATAATATTATATTTATTTTTTATTTTTTATTAGAAAATAAAAACAACATTTAAGAATTTATTTTGCATATCGTCTCCATGGATATTTCATATCATTTTTCTTTATATATCATTTATGGATGATTATAAATATTTAAATAATTTATATATAATATATTTATAACATTAATAAAAGAATTAGAAAACTGAAAATGGATCTATATAAAAGGACCATAACTTATGTAATGAAATATCCATGAAAAACGAAACGGTAGACACTACGAACCAATGATTTTTATAATAAATAATGAATAAATGGTTGTTTAATTATTATAAATGGATAATTTAATATATTATTAATAATAAAAATTATTTGGTTAAATAATTATAATGAAATAAATTTTATTTTATTTGAGGATATAGGTATTTTGAAGCAATTCAAACATGAGGTAATGGTTCCTTATTTCATTTATATTTCGTTGAGATTTATCATATATTATCTAATCATTTATATATTATGGATTATATAATTCCCCAAAATATATTTTATTATTATTAAATTAAATATTTTTGTTAATTTCATATCTATATAATATTATCAGTTTTATGAATTTTTTATTCATATTTTATTGATGTTTAAATTAATTATCAACTAAAATTGATTTATTTGGGATATATGTTATTTCTCAATATATATTATTTTATTATGTTTCTATAAATCCTATTTTACATGTTATATAAATGAAATACTTATTATCATGTTATTTAAATTTTCATTTGAATTTTTTCTATCATGGGTCTAACAGTTTAAATTTTACAAAATCGAAAATGTTTTATGTTTCAATCTCAATTTAATCTAGATTATTTATTCCTAAATTTTCATTGACGGAAATTATATGGTCCATAATTGATAAAATAATTAAATTTCATAATTATCTAGTTATTAATGGAATTTTCATGTAATATTACTATTTTTACCTCTTTTTTACCTAGTATGAAAAGGGAAATATATTTAAAAAAATACATATATTATTTCTTCTTTGGTCGAGAATTGTTTTTCTTCCATACTTATGTTTTCGAAAATGATATTCAGAATATTTTTACTAATAACCAATGATTATAAAATAATTTTTAACTATTATTTTTTTTATTATAATTTTTAAATGGTATTCTCCTTTCATTTTTTAAATGAGGTATTTTAGATATTTTTTTAAAAAGTGGAAGGAATCCTTGTTTTAATATACACAACCAGAATTTAATATCCCACTATCACAACTAATAAATAAATGTAATCTAATATTAAATGATTTAAATGTTCATTTCAAATAAAATTTGGTCCTTAATACTATTTAAAATGTCTAGCTTTAAAATGATTTATTTCAAAATTAAAAGGGATGTTTACTCAATAAATATTCAAATTGATATTTTAATGGACTATTTCATCTTAGATTACTTCTATTGATGTTACTTACAATATATTGGGGAAATTATTCAATGATATCATATTTATTATTTTATTATATGGTTAATTATTATAATGATAATATGTTTATGAAACCCATTTATTTTAAATAGGTTATGCTATGATGAAATGATGACATATTTATGAAACATGTTTCTTTTACAAATGTTATGATATTTGATAAATTTATTACATTCTTATGGGAAAAATATGAATGGATTATGACAATTTCGATAGTGTTCGAGGAATTATATATCTTTTTAATTCATTGTTTAATGATGTATATTACATGTGATAATTAGAACGTGAATTGGGAGTGAAGCCAATTTAGTAAGAGACTCTATTATCTATGACTTTATTGGGATAGAACATTTAATGTGGATAATATGGAATGTCGATTAATCCTAATCCAATAATATAATGTTCTCAGTGATATTTGAATAATGAAATGAATTTTAATGCTTATTTTTATTCCTCAAACATATTTATTTTTCCAATATTCTACTATCAAGTCTCATAATAGTTGAATACATTATGATTAATGTATCATAATATTCCATGATTTTTTTCATGGCTCGTGATTATGATATATGATATAATTAAATTTTTTTTTAAAATATCAATATTATATCTTTAATTTTTTATTCACATGTTTTGCTTATGTGTTAATTCAGATGTAAATTTTTTACCATGACAGATAATCCAATCTCACATATTATTATGCCTTAATTTACCCAATATATGGAGAATGGTTGGATGTATGATATTTTTAAAAATAGATATATTAATAAATAAATAAGTTTGATATGATGTAGATATCATATTTTTGAGTTTTTATATACCCAAGTTTCCAATGAAATAATACTTATATAGTTATTTTGTGGATTGTGATGTTAAGTAATAAATATTGTTCTTATAATATGCATTATCAATGTTTAAATTGTTTTGATCACTATAAAATAGACTCAAGTGGTGGAGTGTAATATATTACATGGATTAATAAATGAACAAAAGATAACTATACTAGGGAAACTATTTTATCCAACAATGGATTAATAGATTACATCCCACATGGTAACCAAAATACCAATACTAAAGACATGAATTAAAAAGCATATTTCTAATAAGTCAAGAAGTGTGACCATTATAATAATTTAAAATTGATTATAGTTCAATTTAAAATTTATTTATAATTACCAATCATTAAATTTTATTTAATCTTTCAATTGTAACTCTACTTTAGGAATATGTTTTTCAATATTATAATTCCAGATATTCATGTCAACACATTATTCATCAGTTAGCGAACTCACCCTAGAAATCATATTGCTAGTGTAAACTTCCATTATATTAGAGTGATTGAAAGGGATCAAATATTTAAAGTCCAAATAGTATAGTAGTCATGGTGAACTATATACATAAATGAGTCTCGTATTATAAATGAATATACTAATTACAAAAAAAAATTTCCTTAAAGGAAATATTTATTCAACCTATGGTATCATTATATATCATTTTTAGTAACCATCATTTATTAATAGGGAATGAAAAAAATGAGGGTGACCACAAATATGTTATAAGGGTAAAGTAAAACAGAATCTATAATTAAGAAATGGCAATAGTCCATATGGAAAGGTTATAACTAATTACAAATTCCAAGTGATTAACAAACTAAGTAGGTAGTGTGTAAACAAAATGGGAAGGTAAATAATTGCAAACACATTCCATTCAAATAACTAGATAAGGAAAAATTAATATATCAAGGTAAATAACTAAAACAAATACCATTTTATCAATGATGTGATAATGAAATGCATCCATAGATATTTCAAAGAAAAATATAATGGATAAATAATAACTAAACATAAATGAGGGAGAAGATTTATTATTAGATACAATATTTCCAAGGTGCATGGTACCTTTACCATCAAAAACATTCACAAGACAGTTTTTATCATACTATGTGAAAACCCCATTATCCTATTCTATCCAACTAACTCATCTCATGAGGAAACTGATGCATGGAGGGGAAATCTATAAATAGGACACACCTATGTCGTGCCATTCAAAATCATTCCTCGTATATCAATTAATCGATTTTAAAATGTTCCTTATCAAAAATATGTATGGAGTAAAAGATACAAATTTATCAGTATTAACCCAATTAATCAAATAAATATCAAGCATACAATTTTTGTAAGAATGGTATATAGTATATGCAATAATATTATCCTTGAAAAATGATATGAATATTTAGGGGAAGGACAATGTTCATGGCTCAAAAGAAAATTGAATATTTCACAGGGATAAACAAAGGAATCGAGGAAGTGAATTTAAAGACTATCATAAGAAAAATAGATCATAAATTATCTAGAATAATAATAATGATGGAATCAATAAAAACTATCATGATTGTAATAATGATATTGGGGTTTTCTAGTCAATTAATAGTAATACTGTAAATAATCTCTTAAAAATATTTTTGAAAAAAATAACCTGTTTATTTTGAAAAACATTCTTTAATATTATTTTCCTTGAAAATAATTGTATAAATAAAACTCTAAAATTTAACCTTTTATAATTGTAAATGAAGCTTCAATGTAATGATGTTCGGTAAATCCATACATATCGTAAAATATAAAACAAACATTCCTTTTGAATGATAAAAGGGTTTGAAAATATCCTTGTTCGGTAAATAAAAATAAGATTCCATTGAATCATTTTTAAAAGAAAAAAATATAAAAAATTTCTTTAATAAATAATTTTTGAATGTTTTAACTAAATTTTTTAAAACAAATTTATAAAATGGAGTTTTTATATGAAAATATTTTATCTGACTAATTAGATAAATGAATTATGGTTTTTTTAAAAACAATTTATAATACATTTTACTTACCAACGATTAGAAAAGTGGTAATATTAATTAAAAATGATAATTTATAATAATATGGGAAGAAAATTAAATTTTCTACTGAATAGTGATCACATAATTTTATCTGATGTAAATTCAATTATATATAATCCTGAGAAAAATGAGTTTGTGAAGAAAACCATCAAAAATACGATAACATTGATGTGATAATAAATAAATAAGTATATATTATGTGTCAAATTTAAATCCACATAAAAAAATTTGAAATAAAAACATATATTATAAAAGGTGACTACACTCATAATATTAGAATAATAATTACAATGTGGAAGTAATATAACTCAAATGAAGGAAATTTGGTTTTGTAATTCTTCATCATTTGATATCTTTTAACTCAAATCACCATATAATAAATAATTGAAATTGGAATTTAAAATTCCATGAATATAAAACAATTCACGATATAATATATTGAAATGGGAAGTAGATGCACCACAAAAATTTGTAACTGTTGAATATGACATTTATCTCATGGATATAAAATACAAGATGAAAACCCATTACCTTGTGGATCTTTTTCGGGTGAACCTCCATTAAATTAATACACAATGGTTTTATACATGTTAATAACGTATTATAGAATTATATTAATATATATTTTATCATATATGATCTTCTAATTTTATCATACTACTCATTTGTTAGTAAACATTCATTATCTTCATTATTTCATGGTTTAATTTTCTACTTCATCTAATATGTTTTGACATGTTACTGGTTGTTCCTATCATGATTTAATAATCTAAATAATTTAAAACATTACATAATTATCATATTTAATCATTATATACATATTCAATATAATCCATTATATACAAGGATAAAAAATTTTATGCAATGTTCATAGAGATGGTAGGCCTTACGTGCTCATGAATGCTACATTCATTAATATTCCATAATAAAATAAAGAAAAGTAAATAATATGTATATATTATAATTCAAGTATAATATATATGACATATATGTCATATATCATTATTAAAACCATCATTTATACATTCCATGTATGGTGTGAATGAATCTATTCACTTTTAAAAGGCAGTAGTCCACATTTCCCCAAATAGATGTTATCTTATTTACAAAAAATGGAAAGAATTTGGTTATATGTTATATAAATATTTTTGAATAATAGAGAAATTATTATTACTATATATATAATATATAAATAGTGTGTCCATCATAATTCCCAACCATGAGAGGTTGTAAAGGGAAAATTAATAGCTTTATTTTGTAAGGTGGTAGTTTGTTATACACAAAAATGCCATGATTGTTAAAAATTAGATGGATGTATATGTAATTATATGATTAAACCATGTATTAAAAACATCTCATTATATTTATGGTACTATTTGTATTATTTATTCATAGAATAATAATATTTTTGGATGAGGATAATGGAAATAAACTAGATGATCTTGAGGAAGGATGAAACCTCTTATTCAGATAACCCCTTTTGTTTTTAACCAATGGGATTACTTATATGAATTTATAACCAAGTTGAGGCTTCTAGGATGAGGTTAGGGATGTGTAAGAAATATTTTATAAAACTTTTCTCGATAAAATGTAGCTAGAATGATGTGTTGAAGAGGGAGTGGTGAATTCATTTTTATAATGGAGGAGGAGTGACATTCTTGTAAAATTTTGGAAATGGAATTCTACAAACGTTTTTACACTAAAATGGGGGACCAATAATGAACCAAATAATACAAAGGTAGTGTTGGGTCTATATATTTCAATGTAATGTATTTCAAAAAATTTTGTGGTCCTTTTGGACATCACGTTTAAGGTTTAGTCCCTTGTAAGGCTAAAAGTTGACTTATTCATTGTAATTAATTTTAACTAAATTAACTAATATTTTTGATCCAAAACATAGTTTAACTTATTATAAATTATAAATTATTATGATTCCAGAAATGGAATTCAGTTTCTTAATTTAAATCATTGAACTGCCAACAATAATTTTATATTTAATACGATAGATTTGATAACAATTCAGGTTTTAAAGTAATAACATCCAAAAGATGACAATTTTTTTATATTCAATTCCAATGTAATATTATTTAAAATAACAAAATTTTTTCTTATTTGCGTAAAATTTACGATATTAAATTTTAAATCCAATTTAAATTAATGTTTATTCTTTTAAATAAAATATATAAAAATTGATTTTTGAATTAAATTCCTGCATCTTCATTATTCAGGAAAAAATGAAACTTCACAAAAAATAACAAAAATATACCATAAGGTAATTTTCATGTTTATATATCAAAAATGAAGTTTATTTTTAAATATAAAATTTTCAAAATTTTCAAAATTCCTATTTAAAATAGGTTCACCATTAAAAGATAATAAATGTACATTTATAAAAACATATTTTTTTATGTTTAAAATTAGGTTTATTCTCATATTATGCCTATAAAATATATTGAATGATTGTAAAGAATATTTTATTGAAATATATATATAGATATATTAAATTAATATAAATCAAAAATTAATTAAATTTATTATTATAAAACAACCTTGTGATCATAAAAATAGTTTTCTATAAAAACATTCATTGTATATAAAACTTGTTCTTATAAAAGTTTTAATTTAATTTTAACGAATAAATATAATTTATATTTTTAGAAACCATTTATTTATATAATTTATTTAATAATATTTTTAAAATTGAATTTATTTTATATGCTAGATCTTATAATACTAAATAATAATGAGTTAATAATATATTGTTGTTTGGTAAAACACAATATTGTGTGTAATACACAGAATCGAATAAAGTCACCTTTGTGTGTGACACATGATAACATATTATCATGTTCATTTCATGATATTTAATGAATTAATTTTATTTAAAATATAAAATATATATTAATTTCTAGGGATAATATATTCCCTTTATCTACTTGGTGTTTCACATTATACATACTTTCGAATACAATGTTTATATTTATGAATTTCAAAGAATTACAATTTACATAACATAAATAAATTTCATCCCCCAATTTAAAATCAGCATTCGTAATAAAAATTATTTGATGGGTTCAACCCAGATTATAGGTTTTTATTTTCAAAAACAATATTATTAAATATGTTGCAAATACATGATTATTTTTCATTAAAAATCTATTTTCTATGTTTTTCAATACTACAATAATACATAAATACATGATCAATTTATTTCCACGTAGGACGGACCATGGTTAAGGGTTTATCCTTTAGAAAAGGGTATTAACATTGTTAAATAGTATGTTTCCCACATTTAAGGCATCAAACCATAAATGTATCCTTCAGATGAGATTTATTTCCAACCATCATAATCATCATTTCTCCAAGAAAATTCAATATTTTATGTCCTTCTCACCATATATAAATCATTTTTCAATTCTATTAACACACGTTCATGGGTTCCACCTTCCTCATTTCATACATTATGGAAATTATTCTTTCTTCTCTCCCTAGTCTCTACTAGAGGTTCTATTAGAAAAATCCATCCTCCACTCCCTCGGTGAGTTCAATAGTTGGTTGAGGTATATGTCTTTAATAAAATTTTTGGAATACTTATTGGGAATAAACATTATATATTTAACTACTATCAAAAATATGATTGGTTTCATATTATCACCATTATTTCCTTCATGTGTAATGTTAACTTGCCTCCAACAGTTTCTATCCATTAAAGAAAACTAGAATGCCTATTTTGAGTCACTATTTTCATTGTGTGAAATGTGTGTGATCATTTATTGGACATATAAATCACAACACCTTATTTCCAATATTAATCATCTTCATTTTAACCTAGGTAATCTATTTTCAGTATCTATTCAAATACTTCATAATGTGTTGTGATGAAAACATGAATTATCCTATGTGTATCCCCTGAGAGTGTAGAGACTGAAATCTTGACATACAAAAACATTACATTACTTTTGATGAATACTTAATACATAACAAAAATAGACACACAAGGACCATAATAGTTTAGTGTCTTTGGAAACACATAATATAATCTTCTAATCGTGGTGAAAGATCTTCAACATCTCTCATAAAGATCTTCCCCTTTTGTTGTCTTACCTAAAACCTTTCATTAAATCATGGGGAAAATAAAACATATAATTTTTGAGCTAAAATGCTCAGTAATGGTATTTGTGGAGAAAATAAAACAAATCATATATATTTGTAATTAAAAAAACATGAACATAATGTTTAAACACCAAAATCCTGAGAAATGACATAAAACATGGCAGTATGTAAGGCATATATCATAAAGAAACATTAATCATGATAAAATATCCTGGAAATAAAATATTTAATTGTGGAAGACACTAAGAATATGTCATGATTTTTATAGTATCCAAGGCATTACTCTCAAGACTATCATAGTGGAAAAAGTCCCTTTCTGAATCGAGTTCACTCCTCGTTCCAGTCCTGTATCACTGAACCTGATTAACTTGCTGTTTTATCCATGTATATCTCATGAGATATAAATTTTTACCAAATTAATTGGAGGGATATATTGGTCCCACCCATATCATAATGTAATCATTTTGACTTCTTCCCCAAAATATTAATCATTCATCATAACCCAAATAATAAAATGGGTTTCATAAACATCATCCCATTATAACTTAATCCAACTAAAACAACTGGATATCATTTTATCATTATAAGAATCAAACCATTTATATAATAGAGAAATTATACTTGAAACATAATCATTCTAAATAATTTCATCTTATATGGAAAATAGTTTTGACAAAACACTTGAAATGAATTCTTGAGGAAAATATCCTTTCTTCTTTAAAATCATTTTCTTTTCACAAGACACCATCCAATTTAAAAAAATGATTTTGTTGAAAATAATCATGAAATATTGTAGTGGAAGCTTCATTAAAATATGGCTTTATGAAACTGTAAAAATTCTATTCATGCCGTATATGTTAAAAAAACATTCTTCGCGTACTTTTTCTAGAAAAGTCAAAAAGTACCTCATATGGTAAAAAATGGAAGGATTCCATAATTACAATGTGGAAAAAGTAAAATAATGGAAAAAATGACATTAAACATACATTGAATAATAGTAAACATTTTATGAAAACTTTTTTTGAAAACATGGACATGGATGATAAACATAACCCCAGTAAATACTTACATATAAGCAATCTTGGATAAAAATGAGATTTGAAAAATTATCCTTTACCTTATGTGTGATATTCTTCATATGTATCCGAAATTCCAATATAATGATTTAAATAATGTCATGGAATTATTAAATAATCTTATTCATTTTTATGATATCATATACGGTTCACTAATGACTTTATATTACCCGTTCTTTTGTAAATTCCATATTAAAGAAGCATTTTCGGTAAAATCGTTTCATTTATCGTACGTGTTTGGACTTTTTGTTCTTGATATTATTATTACATATATCAAGATTTAATAACTTTCAAAATTTAAATAATTACTTATATATCATATATATTTAGTATATATATATATACAATAGATAGATAAATGAAATAAAACACACCGTTCATGGAGATGGTAGGCTGTTTGTACGCATGGACGATATTTTCCTTTTCTTATTGACTTGAATATAAGTAAGTAAATAACATATACATAAATAAAGTAGAATTATTATGTTATATATTCCATTATTATTCATTATATATAATTTATAATCATTCTTTATTGGTTAACATGGAGAATGAATCTCATCGTGTCGTGGAGACGGTAATCCATACGTACACATGAGCGATGATATCGTCCCCATAATTATTGAATTGAATTGAAGTGGATTATATAATATCTCAGAATCCTTATTATATTATAATAACTATATATATTTATTCTTTACACCATTATACCCATCCATTTAATGTGGTGGTGGAAAAACAGATTACATCGCGGCGTGGAGACGGTATTTCGTACGTACGCACGAACGGTGATTTTGTTTTCCATAGGGTTGAAAAATGGTGAAATGGGGTTGTTTTATATTTATAATAACATATCATTATATTAGTGATATGATGTTATTACTTTATATTGAAACAACTAAATATGAATAATTTTAAGAAGAAAGAAACTTGAAAGAAACGGTAGAATATATTACCTCTTCTTCAACACACCTCTTTTAAGCATCCTCTTAAGGCACTAGACTTGGTATTTTGAGGATACCATAAACTCTATAATGTTTCTAGAAAGTTGAGAAATGTAATGGGTAGGGGTTGTAAAAGCATTAATCTCAATGTTGTGTAATGAGGATTGGGAGGAGATTCCCTTTTATAAGGGAGGAGAGGGGGACCTTGGGAAACCTCAAAAATATTAATTTATAATAAATTGACAACCCACAAAAAAACATCCAAAATGATTAAAATCCGAATCTTAGTTGATATAGGTTTTTAATATCCACAACCAATAAAATTTATACATGTTGGAAATTTATTTTAACATTATCAACTTTATTTTTCTTTATTTAACCTATTTAATTTTATTTGTGGTAATAAGAATCTATATTTTAAATTGTTATAAATAATTACTTATGTGTTTTGAATTTTCAATAATTGGGTAATTTATGAAATTTTCAACAATAAGAATTTTAATTTTTAAATTTTAATTATTTTTGTGATTTTTAATCATTTTTATATTATGTTATTTTTATAAAATAAAAATAATGTCAATTTTGAAACTATTCATTTATTTGATTTTAAATAACTTACATATGGAGGATATGTTCTAAATAAATCATTAATAAGTTCATAATATGTCATATTTATCTATAAAATTATTTGACCACATTAAATGGTTCATATAATATTTATTTTAATATTTTTAAACCATTTATTTGATATTTCAATCGATAAAATAATTTCAGTATCACTATTGTGTCACCTTTAATGAGAATTATTTAATCCCTAAAAATTCTAAATAAATTTAAATGATGTATAAAATTTAATTATATTTCTAGATAATATTCATGTTTGATGTTTCCTAAAGTTTATCACTAAATTAAAATTACTATACTTATAAGATTTAAGAGAGTGACATGTTGTCACTTTCTTTGGTTTTATAATAATTAAATTATTTTCATGGTCAAAAGTCCATAAAATTAATCTATTCCGACCCATATGTGATATGGTTCGACTTTTAGAAATCCAATAGAATTTTTTGAGGTGTTAGGGTAAATTTATAATATTATATTTTCCCTTAATTACATAATTTACCTTTAACTGTGGTAAATAAGATTTACTGTAGATACTATTCATAACGCCCAAAAATAAAAAAGTACCCTACTAACATAATTTGGACCTACTGATTTCAAATATGGAATCCATTTTTCCAAATTAAAATCACAGATGTTGCAGTAATTAATTTAAAAATAATCTCGTTGTAAAAAAATGGGTTTTTGTTTAAAACATTTCAAAAGATTGAATTGACTTAACCTACGAATTCAATGTAAAATCAATTATAATGAAATAAGATATATTAAATGGTAAAAATATATTCTATTTATAATCTAAAACAATTTACTTTTATATTTTAACCACACAAAATATCTCGATGAAAAATGTTGTTTTTAAGTAAACTTTAGCGTGTTTTTACTATTTATCAAAATAATAACATTGCTAGAAAAATATCAAAACATTATCCAATGTAAATTTTTATATCGTGATTCAAAAGAAGAGGTTTATTTTTTAAAACTGATCTTATAAACTTGTCAAAAATTATATTTAAAATGGTTGCTCCATTAAAAGGTGGGAAAACTACATTTTATGAAAAATAATTATTTTACTAAAAAATTTATTTTGTTCTCACAATAAGGTCTAGAAAATGTGTTAGATGAATAATAATATTATAACATTCAATATTTAGTTAATATTATTCATAAAGGCAAGTTCGTAATAATATTATAACCATATATCGTTGTTTAGTGAAACCCGTTATTGCGTACAACACACGCTATCGAGGAAGGTCGTGATTGCGTGTAATGCATGCCAAGTTAGGGTTGAGTGTAGTGAAAGACTCTATCATTGTTGCGTATAACAGAATCCAACCATATTTCATTTATACATTGAATTTATATATATATATATATATAATCAATGTTTTGTAGAATAACTACTATCAAACAAACTTGAAATTGTGTGTAACACGAGCCTAGAATAGTGTTGCATATACAACAAGCTAATACGGTGTTGTGTATATTACAAGCTAATATTGGTGTAGTGTACAATAGAAGACATCAATGAAATTAAAAATAATATATCTCATAAATTCTCAGGGTGTTACAGAGAGTGTCAAATGAGGTGTTTGTAAGGATTGTTTTCATATACTAGGTTACATGGAGTCAGGATTAAAGTACCTTGTCAGAGTTGTTACGCATAGGTAAATTTAGGCCAAAAACACATCAACTTGTATAATAAAAATAATGATGTACTAATAAGAAGATCAACATAATCTCTACCATACTACAATTTTAATTTATTCCTCAATACTAATCCATCAATTCTAACATACGGTAATGTTCCCTAATATATGTTATATGTGTGCAGTTTCCATGGATTTTACTAAACATAATCTGATATGGAATGTGGAAACTCGTCTCTAGAAATGTCGGATCTTGTGTCAACTACCATTACAGGGGTTTGATTATGATGAATTAAATCATGAAGGACTAGAGAGTTTGATAGTCTTAGTGAAGCAGATAAACACATGAATCTTGTATGAGAAATTAATACACAAATTAAAACCTAATTTTTCATTTGATAATAATTTTATTCAATTTATGATATCATTTAATATCATCCTTAGTACACTTCTTGTATTCTTGTGGAATAAAATAACATAAGGGTGAGAACAAATTCTCAATAAGTTTAAATTACAAAAAAATCAATAATGGATCAATGATAATAGTCAATATTTCAAGGTAATAATTGAATAAGAATTCCATGTAAAAAATTAATTAATAAGGAACTGCTTGTAAAATATTGAAAGGTAAATAATTAATAAAACTATTCAGATAAATTGATAAGGAATAATCAATATGGAAATAAAAATAACAAGAACACATTCTATGTAATCAATGAACTAAGAAAGAAATGAAACCCTATAACTTTCAATGAAAAATATCTTGTATAAATAATAACTAAATCTATATGTGGGAAGTATATAATTATTTGATTCCGTGTTTCCTAGGTACATAGTACTATTATTTTCTAGACCTTTCAATATAAATTTTATAACATACCAAGTGAAAACCATATTATCATTGGATATCTTACTAAATCATCCCATTATACTACTTATTCAACTTGGTGATACCTATACCTAATCCCCAGCCATGGCCTACTTTTCATAATCATACTTCATATATTGAATAATTTATTTATCAATGTACCTTATCAAATATATTTAGGGAGTATAAGATACATATTTTTCCTTATTTCTCTAGTTAATCAAATAAATATCAAGTACACACCATATATATAAATGTTATTTGATTTAGGAAATAATTATATATTCAATAAATGATATTAATATTTAGGGGAAACAAAATTTTCAATGATCATTGGAAATTGAATAATTGAAGAGGACTAAAAAAGAAATTAATGTGGTTAATGTTAATATTATCCTTCTCCAAATATGTCAAAAACCACCCTATAGAAGAACAAGGATGGCATCAATAATAATTATGCCAATTTCAAATAGGATATTGGGTGGTTGTTGTTCATAAATAGTAATACAAACAAATAAATTTTAAAAATATTCAGAAGAAACATATCCTATTTATTTTGTAAATCATTTATCTTCGAAAATAATCTATTAAAATAAAATTTAATTTAAAAATTTACCATTAAAACGTGAAAAGTATGATTCAATGTATTAAAAGTGGTTAAATACTTACTTTACGAACAATGTAAAAATAATATTCTTTTATCATGGTAAAAAGTTTTAAAAAGTGCATTGTTCATAAAATATATGGAATATTACAATGAAAAAAATTTTACCATAAAAGATGGGTAAAAATTTATTTAATAAATAATATTGTAATGACTAGAATATTTTTCAAGAACCTTTTGAGAAAACATATTTTTTAGAATAAAATATGTTCTACAACTAAAGATAGAAATGTATGCAGGTTTTGAAAAAAATATTTTATAAACATTTTTTATACCAATGAGTGGGAAAGTGGCACTATTAAATGAAAAAATTTATGAATAAATAAATGGGAATAAAATTAATTTTTTTAAAAAATAATTATCAAATAATTTCCTTGAATGTAAATTCATATATAAATAATCCCGACCAAAATGATATTGTTATGTAATCCCCAAAAAAGACAATAACATTGATGATATAATCAATAGAAAAATAGATTATATGTTTCAAATTTATATCCATATAATGTAGGTTTAAATACATCAATATATAGTAAAAATTGATTACAAAAATTATGTTAAAATATTAACAACAATGTGGATGTAATATAACCCAAATAATGGGATTTGCGGTATAAATTTTTTTACCACTTGGTAACTTTTAAATCATGTCCCCTTATATATAATAATTAAAATTAAAATTAAAATTTACATTAAGAATAAAAAAATAATGATATAATATATAAATATGAGTAGTAAATACACCACAAAAAATAATTAAGTGTTGAATATGAAATTTATGTCACCGATGTAAAAAAATGAGATGAAAATCCCTTACCTTGCATTTCCATTTTGGGTGAATGTCTATTAACGTCATGTATAATGGTTTTAAAATTTAAAAAATCTTATTCCAGATCTAAATAAGTTATATGATATTAAATATTATCTTTTTTTACTATAGTCCTACCATTTAGTTAGTAACCATTCATTATCATCACTATTTTTGGTGTTAATTTCCTACTTCTTCGAACTTGTTTTGACTTATTATATGTTCTTCAAATCATGGTTTATTAATATATATAATGTAATCCATGATTGAAATTCTATATATATATATATATTCATTATATATGTATTTAGATAAAATCTGTAATATTTGGGGATATGAAATGAAATGCACTGTTCATCAATACCTATGGTTATATGTATGCATGAATGATAAATTAAATTATTTAATGTATTAAAGAATGAAAAATAAATTATATACATTTTTATATTATAATTATTGAATCATATATATGTCATATAAGTAATATAGGTTTATTTAATCCATATTTTATACATTCCATACGGTCCATAAATGAATAACATCTCTTTGATGAGGTGGTAGTCAACACTTCCACTAATGATGTAATCATATTTACAAAAAATAGGAATCATACTGTAATATGTTATAAAAAACATTAATTATTAAAGTGTCATTATAAATTTCTTATATATAATATATAAATATAATTTATATCATAATTCTCATCCAAGAGATGTGGTACAGGAAAAATGGATGACATTATTTTGTTAGGTGGCAGTTCGCTGTACACATAAACGATATGTTCACTTCTAATAGATGGATGTGTGTTTAAGTTTATTTTAAAACCGTATATTAATAAAATCTTTGTATATTTATGATAATTTATAATTATTTAAAAAATTCATAATAATATCTTAGGGGTGGATAATGTATATAAAACAATTGAGATTGAGGAAGTGTGTTACCACTTATTCGGGTAGCTCCTTTTGGTTTTCACCGAAGGGATTACTTGTATGGATTTATGACCAAGGGTAGGATTTACAGATAAGGGTAGGGATTTACAACATAAATTTTTGTAGATATTATTTTCTATAATGTGGAATTAGATTTTTGAGGAATAGGGAGGGGTGGGTGACCATTTATTGTGGAGGTGGAGTGACATTCTTGTTAATTTTGGAACATGGAATCCCACACATGTTTTTCAAATGAATAGTCGATCCAATAATGAAACCAATTCATAAAAATAGAGGATTGGGTCGAAATATTTCGATAGAATGTAATTTTGACACATTTCATTTCATGTTTTTCCCTTAAGATCAAGGGTTAGTCTATTATTAAGAAAATGCATCTCATAATCATTGTAATTAATTTTAATTACATTAACTTATATTTTTGGTAAAAAAATGTTGAAATATTAGAAATTATAAATTATTATGATTTTAAATATTGAATACATTTTTCATATTTCCAACCACATATGTGGCTAAAATATATTTAAATCTAATCCTCTAGACATGACGACAATGCTGGTAATTAAAGTAATAATGTTAAAAAATATGCTAAATTTTTATATTCAATTTCATAGTGAAACTAATTAAAATAACCTAAATTGGATTAATTTTCGTAAAATTTGTAAAATTTATCTTTCAAAAAATTAATATATCTTATTATTATATATAAATTAGACAAAAAAGATTTTTTGAATTAAAATTCTGTATATTTCACTATTAATTAAAAAATGAAACTTCATAGAAAAGTACCAAAAATATAGCCTAACCAAATTTTCATGTTTATATTTTAAAAATGAATATAATTTTGAACTATAAAATTTATAAAATTTCCTAAATTCATATTTAAAATATTTTCTCCATTAAAATGTAGTAAACGTGCCTTTATAAAAATCAATGTTCATATGCATAAAATCATGTTTTTTGTAAAGACCAGTAAAATTCATGGTAATTTTTTTCTTAAACTAATTGGGATTTTAAGAGTATGCAGTTTCTGACGGCACCTGATTCCGAGGCCCGGTGTGCTCGGAATCAATTTCCGAAGTTTAGCTCGGGTACGTTCAGTGGACGAACGAGCGTGTTTTTCTATCTATTGAACCGGTGCTCGAAATTGAAATATGAGGGCACCGATGGAACCACAGC
The DNA here is from genome assembly GCA_963277665.1 of Viscum album. Taxonomy (NCBI): domain Eukaryota; kingdom Viridiplantae; phylum Streptophyta; class Magnoliopsida; order Santalales; family Viscaceae; genus Viscum; species Viscum album. The sequence continues at coordinate 88,783,384 of OY728158.1, forward strand.
ACCGGTAATTTCTTAAGAGGACCTTTACCAAATATGTGTCTTCTCGGGAGGAGTTGTTAAAAAATGTGGATTAAATGAAAAGAAAAATAAATTTGAGTTACAATTTTATTTCATTTTCTAAAGTGGTTTTAATCTACATGGAGAAGTTGGGGTGGGACCCAAAAGTTTCTAACTACTCATGTTAGGATATTTGTGAGGTGGGGCCCAAACGAGCCTCAACCATTCACATTCTTAAACCCCTTAACTCTCCCCCATTAAACTTGTTAAACCCCTAGTATTTAATTGGGTAACTCCCCACTCTCCAACATTAATTAATGACAACACACACTAAATTAATTGATTAAACCTCTACAATTAATTTATCTATGTGTTTGAATTTTAAAGATTAAAATGCGTGGAAAAATAATAAAATAAGGATAGGACTTATTTTATTTGGATTGTTTTGTTGTGTGATGGAATTCAGGAGAGAGCTATATTCTCTTGAAGAACTTCATATCCTTCGTTGAAGAATGCCAAGACTCCGAGGAAGAGCATCGACTCGGTGACCCCGGTTTCTTCTTCTTTTTCCTCCTCCACAACAGGGAATGAAACAACGATGTGGAAAATCGCCATTGACGTCATGCTTGTTTTCACCATGATAAAAAGAGGAGATGATGTTTCCTCCTCTGATGCTCTCCATCGACGTCTACGAAACCTCACCACGTGACGCCGTCAACCACGACATCGACGTTCTTCATCGTTTGTTGAGGTATGGGTAAAGTTCAATTTTGATGAATTAAAATTGTGCTTGTTATGTCATTAGAGCATCTCGTTTAATTCGGCCAAATGTAATCGACGTAATGGGAGGAGATCGAACCGCACAAACAAGGCTGATTTCTCCTCCCATTTTCCATGTTGACCTTTGTTGATGATTGTGGAAAAGGTGGCGCAGTACTATTGCACTGTGCAGGAACGAAGAGAACACCTCCAGAGCAGGCCGCGGTGGTGGTGTGTGGCGTCGTAGCACCACGCGAGTGAGGCCAAAAGAGGTCGCGACCAAGTGGGGGCCGCACTGGTGGTGTGCGGTGCCGTAGCACCGCGCCGGTGAGGCCGAAGGGGTCGCATCCAGAGCGGGCCGTGACCGGAGCGGGCCGCGTAGGAGGGGCGTGACGCCGACGCACCACGCCGGTAGGAAAAAAGCCATGGCCCAAGGACAGGGCGGACACCCAAGGGCAGCCGACTATGCCGGCTGCTGGCGCTCCAGGAGGCGGGACCCTCGCGGGTCCTACGACGGCTCACAACCGGCCGGCCATAATTGCCCTCCTTTACCCGAAGGAGGGGGGTGTGTAACCCCCCCCCCTGTTGACCTGCCTAGGGAGGACCCCACCAGGGGGCCATCGTCTCCGAAACAAAGGGGGTCACTGCCCCCTTCACACTCTGCTCGGCCGACAGCCGAGCCACGGCCGGCTTTGGAGCTGGGACGCAGGCCGCGTCGGGCCAGGCTGCCCGCGCCGTTTCGGGCTGGGCCGCCAGTTCCTGGTCGGGCCGTGCCCAATCGAGCTGTACCCGGACCCGGGTCGGGTCACCAGGTTCGGGTCGACCTAGGGTGTATTGGGTCGGGTCGGACCGGGCCCAAACCCCCTATTTTTGAACCCTCTTCGGTTAAACGCCCATATATTGGGCTACAGATCTCTGATCGATGAACCGTCAGTTGCATAGGGTTCCTTGGATCAAGAAAGTCGTTTTGTTATATTACAATAATGGATTCTGTGAACTTTTGGTATGGGAGGGTTGGTTCGAACACGAAACCAACCCGGCCCTCGGAGTGAAAGCGCTTATAAGTTAAGGACCGGACGTCCGATGGACGTGCCTTCAATTAAGTTTAATTCCTCTTAGTGAGACGGTTCTTATGGATTTCTCCACTAAAGGTTTAGACGCAGCTAAAGTATGGTTGGGTTGGTATTATCATAAAAACCAACAGGGACCCTGGGACGGGAAAGCCAATATCTCTCACACCGGGCGTCCGATTGATGCACCGTCTGAGGCATTGAGTTTCTATTGACGAAACGGAACATTTTGATACATAAACTCTATAATTATTTATTGTTGATATATAGAACCCCTTCGCTCATGGAGCGGACCCTCCCGGAATCGAGCGTGCTATGTGAGGGAACCCTAGAGCAGGCTACGACTGATACGACGACGACAACTGCACTTGGATCCTACGTGGGTTCGGCAGTGAGGAAGACTATACTTGGATCCTCTGTGGGTTCGGCAGTGATGATGACTATACTTGGATCCTACGTGCATTCAGTAGTGATGGTTACTATACTTGGATCCTGCGTGGGTTCTGCAGCGATGACTTATGTAGGTGGACCTTATGTGGGTTCGGCACAAGAGATGATTCAGAGGCTACATATATCATCACCACCCCTCATTGTGAGTAGTATACCAGTGTGATATGTGTCTTGACATTCAATCATTATCATCGATTTGATTGACTTGCTTTCTGGTGTGGATTTGGTTGTGTTTTCCTATGTGGACTGGGTTGTACTTGGGCTCGTGAGTTGGAACCGAACTGGAAATGATGACTTAGGTATATGTATGGGAATATACCTAAGTAGAGTTGGTTGATACTTCATGTTTGTATCCTTCATTTTTTGTTTATCTTTTTTGGGTTATGGGAATCATTCGGGGGTCTCCAGGTCCCTACTGAGTATCGTATACTCACCCCTGCACGGTCCTTGCCATCACTACGTTGGGTTGGTTGCAGACAACAGATAGCGCTGATCGTGGTTGAGGCTTGTGGAGCGGGATGGTACCATGAGGTAGACTACCAGGCGGGACGTACACAAAGTAGACGGCCGGAACCGAGGAGCTGAGGAGAGCATCTGTACCCACCCTTCAAATGGGATATCTGGAGGATGGCTCGGTGGTTTCTGATTTACTTTACTACTGTTGTAGTTTCTTTTCAATTGTACTGTACTTTCAGTTGGGTTTGTATTCTGGCCCATTTACTTTTCAGCACATAATTTTGTACTCAGTTTACTTAGTGTTTACTTCATCTTGCATACTCTGTTGTGTTGTTTACTTGTATAAAGGCAATGACTTCCCTTTTTATTGGGATTTACACCTTTAGTGCTAGTCACCAGCCCCTGGACTATGGATGGTGGGCTTGGGGTAGTCATGGAATGGGCCCCGAGGATGGGTCACGACAAATTGGTATTAGAGGAGTCGGTTCTACCGCATAACTTAGGACTGTGATAATTTATTCCATGTGGAGCAATAATGTTTAGATTATTGAGTGTGGTTATCAGTCCAGGGAGTCTAGTGTTGGTGCGGTGACCGACATATTCGTACACCAGTACCCTAACTTCGGATTTACGACTCAGTTCACGAAAACATTGATTGCATGTGTGTTTCAAACGTTTTCATTGTGATTACATTGGGACAGCTCACCAGATATGCTATATTAACTATGATGCACCTATTTCTTTTCAGTATGGCCCCACGACGACACCCATCTATGGTTCTGAGCTTTGTGTGCAATGGCAGCCCACCCAGCGACGAGGCCTTGGTGCATGGCCCCATTGCAGTGGAGGCACCGGCGGTACCTCTACCCGCTGAGCCACCATTGCCACCAGCCCCAATAGTTGAGAGTTCACGTCTCCTGAGTGCACTGCCCGAGTGTCAGAATCAGAGACCGCTCAGGTTCCATGGGGAGACAGACCCTCAGGCAGCCTAGGATTGGCTGGAGGCTGTTGTTCAGGTCTTTATATTGGTAGGGACAGCAGTAGATCTTATATTGATCCTTGCAGTGAGTCTCCAGCACGCGGAAGCAGGTAGATGGTGGAGCCTAATGCTCTAGGTGCATGACGAGGCATCACTACATTGGATAGACTTCGAGAGCCTATTTTTCTTGGAGTTAATTCCAGCCACACTCCGTGCGGTGCGCATCCAGGAAGTACTACAACTAAGATAGGGCACCATGATAGTAGCCCAGTACTCAGTAAGATTTACTGATCTCTCGAGCTACTCCATATACATGGTACATGACCCATTCTTCTGGGCCCAGACCTTCGAGCTGGGACTGAGGCATGATATCAGAGCTTCAAGGGTATCCCTCTGCATTTTGAAGAAGGAAGTAGTACTGAAGAGAGCCCTTCTTTTGGAGAGATTTCTTGCTGAGCCTACACCATTAGTGAGACCTAACGCGGGGCGACACATAGCAGAGTCTTCTGTAGCCCGCAGTAGATAAATTTCACCGAGGACCAAGAGGACCAGAACATCAGGTGGACATCCTCAGGATACTGGTTCAGAGGTGCGGGGCACACGAAGTAGAGCCAGTCATATGAGAGGCAGACATTACTATGCATGCAGTGGGCATGGCCACATCGCTCGTGACTGCCCGACCCGCAATGCAGAGAAGAAGTAGACGGTTGAGGGACCTCCCAGGAAGAGGAAATGGTTCGACCGTGGTGGTCCACAGGGAGAAAGTGGATGAGTTAGAGGAGATGGTCGAGCAGTAGGTGGTGAATGACACGTCGGGGCTCTATCAACACCACCACCAGGAGGTCCACCCAGACCACAAGGAGCTGGTGGGCAGAGGCAGGCTCTACTTTAGGTAGTGGAGGCCAACGATCATGGCACACCTGAGATGATTCTAGGTACTATCTGTGTCTACTACACCCTTATTTCAGTTCTTATAGACATAAGAGCGAGTCATTCTATCATTGTCGCTGCCCTTGTTCGGAGCTCAGAGATTCCGACGGAGCCGTTGGCTCGATCAGTACGACTAGAGACTCTTATAGGAGAAGACTCAACGATTACGCACTAGTTCCGGCAGTGTGAGCTTACTGTAGGAGGAGAGAGCGTCGGTTGGGATCTTTATGTATCGACGGCAAGGACTTACGACGTCATCTTGGTCATGGATTGGTTATCTACGGTCCATTCTCAGATCGACTGTATTAGACGCAAGGTGCGGTGTTTCCGCACCGATGGGAGTAGGTTCACCTTCATTGATGATGAGAGATCCTTTACAATTCAGGATGGACTCACATATAAGAGAGGAAATACGATCACTCATTAGTTGTCTAGTCTCATCCTGGGAGCAGTTGATGTGAGGGGTCTGAGTTTTCCTGCTGTGGTGGACAAGTATGGGGAAGTTTTTCCTGACAGCATTCCAATACTACCTCCTCACAGAGAGGTATACTTCTATAGTGACCTTTACCCTGGGACAACCCTGATATCTACACTAGTATATTGGAAGGCTCCCACTGAGCTTCGTGAGCTGTTGGTACAACTGGAGGACTTGCAGGGCATGGGATTCATCAGACCCAGTGTTTCACCATGTGCTTTCCCAATTTTGTTCGCCAAGAAGGAAGATGGGAGCTTTCTACTATGTGTCGACTACCATCACCTAAACCAGGTGACCGTGAAGAACAAGTATCCACTTCCAAGGATTGATGATCTCTTCGATCAGCTCACGGGAGCATCCGGGTTCTCGATGATAGACCTCAGGTCAGGCTATCATCGGCTCAAAGTTTGAGACGAGGATGTGCAGAAGACGACCTTCAGGTGTCGGTATAGACACTATGAGTTCATGGTTATGCCTTTCGGTGTATCCAATGCTTCAGAAGTGTTCATGAGTCTCATTAACATGATCTTACAGCCTTACCTCGATCGATTTGTTGTAATCTTCATCGACGGAATATTGATTTACTCGACTACGGAAGAGGAGCACGCCTACCACATGCGGGTTGTACTGGATAGACACCGAGAACACCACCTTATGGTATGCTCTCGAAGTGTTAGTTATGGATTCGAGAGGTCCACTTTTTAGGACACGTCTTCTCTGAGGCGGGAGTTGTGGTGGATTATGGGAAGATCGAGGAAGTGCTAGCTTGAGAGGAACCCTGTAGCATGACAGAGGTGCGGAGTTTCCTCGGTCTGGCTGGGTATTATCGGAGATTTGTGCCATACTTCTCCAGAGTTGCAGAACCACTTTCAGCTTTACGGAAGAAGGGGAAACCCTTCATGTGGTTATATTGATGTCAGTAGTGCTTCCTGGAGCTGAGACAGACATTGACTAGTGTACCCATATTGAGGCTACCAGAGGAGGGAGTAGGGAACATAGTTTACTGCAATGCATTAGGGACCGGACTCGGGTGTGTCCTGATGCAGGAGTCGGCAGTGATCAGTTATGGTTCACGACAGTTGAGGTAGCACGAGAAGAACTATGCTACCCATGAACTCGACTTAGCGGCAGTGGTATTTTCTTTGAAGATCTGGATGCACAATCTGATGGACCAGTTCTTTACAGTCTTCTCTGACCACCAGTGTCTTAGGTACATCTTCTCATAGAAGGACCTGAACCTTAGAGAGCGGTGATGGCTCAAGTTCCTCCAGGACTATGACTTTGATATTGGCTATACTCCCAGGAAGGGTAACGTAGTAGCTGATGCTCTCAGCAGGAGGTCGGGTATTCAGCAACTTGGAGAGGCGACGGAGCAGCTAGCCACGTTACAGATATCCTCCGTGGATAGAGATGGGACAGCCTTCCTACAGTCCCTCACAGTCAATCAACCACTACTTCAGCGGGTTAGAGAGGCACAATTTGGGGACATAGACTATGAGACGTGGCATGCTCAAATATCCACAGGACATGCACCTGATTGATTTTTTGTAGGAGCAGATCATGTCATCCTCTATATGGTACGTACCATGGTTCCAGTTGCATTACAATAGGAGGTGATGAGGGAGTTTCACACTTACCCATTGGCGGTACATCTAGGAGTAGCGAAGATGTACCAGGATCTCAGGTGATAGCACTGGTGGCCAGGTATGACGAAGGTTGTGGCAGAGTTAGTTTCACGATGCCTCACCTGCCAATAGGTGAAGGCAAAGCACCAGGTACCCGAAGGCTTGGTACAACCCTTAGAGGTACCAGAGTGGAAATGAGATGGGATATCTATTGATTTTGTGACACGACTTCCACTTACTTTCAGAGGACACGACTCCATCTGGGTGATCCTGGACCGGCTCACCAAGTCGTCCCACTTCTTACCTATTAGAGAGTAGGTCTTAGTGGAGAGCATGGGATGACTCTACGTTCAATAAATCGTACGGATTCTTGGTGTTCCACCATCTATCATCTCTGATCGATATGATCTCTTTACTTCCTGGCATTGGAAGGGGTTGCAGGAGGCATTTGGGACCCAACTATGCCTGAGCACCGCCTTTCACCCTCAAACGGATGGTCGGACGGAGAGGACCATTCAGACTCTCGAGGACATGCTCTGTGCATGTGTCCCCAACTTTGGTCATAGTTGGGGGGATCACCTACCTTTGGTGGAGTTTTCATAAAACAGAAGCTACCACTCCACCATCGTGATGGCACCATACGAGGCATTGTACGACCAACCTTGCAGATCACCTCTATGCTAGACAGATCCTGGGGAGTCAACACACGTAGGACCAGAGATGGTCCAGGCTACGACAAAGAAGGTGCAGATCATCCAGGAGCAGATGAAGACTACATAGAGCCGTCATAAGTCCTATGCTGATAGGAGGCGGAGACCCCTAGTGTTCAAGGATGGTGACCATGTTTTCTTACGGGTATCACCTCAACCTGGACAACGATGATTTCGCCAGGGCGGAAAGTTATCTATGTGCTTCATCGGACCGTTCCAGGTTCTCAGCAGGATAGGTGAGGTAGCTTATCACCTGGATCTTCCACCTAAGTTGCACCAGGTGCACGACGTCTTCCAAGTATTTCAACTAAGGAGATATGTGCATGACCTGAGGCATATCATTGATCACGGGGAGCTGGTCATCGATGATGAGGAGACTTTTGAGGTGGTCCCGGTGCAGATCGAGGTTCGATAGGAGCGGGTCCTACGTGGATGGTCGATTCCTCTGGTGTGCATCTGGTTGCAGCACGGGAACATCCATGAGACCACATGGGAGCGGGGGGCTTAGATGCGTGCACAATACCCTCATATGTTTCCTTAGTTTATGATGTAGCATTAGGGGGAGGTGAAGACCGGAGGTGGGAGTAATGTAAAGTCCTGTAAATTTAAAGGAATTTTTTTTCTTATATTCTTTGAGATTTTATGAGTACGCAGTTTCAAACGGAAACTAATTTCGAGGCCCGATGTGCCCGTAATCAATTTCCGAAGTATAGCTCGGGTACGTTAAGTGAAAAAATGAGCTTGTTTTTCCATCATTTGAACCAGTGCTCAGAATTCAAATCCGTGGGCACCGATGGAACCGTAGTGCCGATAATTATTTAAGAGGACCTTTACCGAAGATGCGTCTGCTCGGGAAAAGTTTTTTAAAAAAGTGAATTAAATGAAAAGAAAAATAAAACTGTGCTACAATTTTTTTTTCTAAATTTGTTTTAATCTACATGGGGATGTTGGGGTGGGAGCCACAAGTTCCTAACTACTCATGTTAGGATATTTGGGAGGTGGGTCCCACAAGAGCCCCAACCATTCACATTCCCAAACCCCTTAACTATCCCCCTTTATACTTGGTAAACCCCTTGTATTTAATTGGGTAACTCCCCACTCTCCATCTTTAATTCATGACAACAGACATTAATTAATTGATTAAACCACTTCAATTAATTTAGACATGTGTTTTAATTTTAATGTTTTAAATCCATGGAAAAATAATAAAATAAGGAGAGGACTTATATTATTTGGTTAGTTTTTTGTGTGAGGGAATTTGGGAGAGAGTCTTATTATCTTGAAGAACTTCATCTCCATCGTTGAAGAACGCCAAGACTCCGAGGGAGAGAATTGACTCAATGACCTTAGATTGTTCTTCTTTTTTCTACTCCACCGAAAGGAAGGAAACAACAACGTGGAAATTCACCATGGACGTCATGCTTGTTCTCTCCGTGATAAAAAGAGGAGATGCAGTTTCCTCCTCGGACGCTCTCCATCGTCGTCTATGAAGCCTCACAACGTGACGCCGTCAACTGCGACATCGGGGTTCATCATCATTTGTTGAGATAGGGTTATGTCTAATTTTAATGAATTAAAATTGTGCTTGTTATGTCATTATAGTATCTCGTTTAATTATGCCAAATGTTATCGATGTAATGGGAGGAGATCAGACCGCACAAACATGGAGGATTTCTCATCCCATTTCCCTTGCTGACCTTCGTTGATGATTTTGGCGAAGGCGGTGCAGTGTCATTACACCATGCGGGAATGAAGTGAACTACGGCAGGAGCGGGCCGCGGCCAAGAGCGGGCTGCGGCAGGGGTGCGCGGCACCGTCGCGCCGCGCCAGTGAGGACGAAGGGGCCGCGACCAGAGCAGGATGAGGAGGAGGGGTGCGGCGCCGACGCACCACCCCAGTCGGACAAGAGCCATGGCCAAAGCCTGTGGAGGACACCCATGGGTGGCCAGTTGTGCCGACCGCCGGTGCTCCAGGAGGCGGGACCCCCGCGGGTCCCGTGGCGGTTCACAACCATCCGGCCTTAATGGTCGGTCGTTACTCGAAGCAGGGGGGTGTGTAACCCCCCCCCCCCCCCGTTGACCTGCCTAGGGAAGACCCCACTTGGGGGTCTCCGTCTCTAAAAAAGGGGGGTCGCGCCCCCTTCGCACCCCGCTCGGCCGACAGCCAGGCCGCAGCCGGCTTCCGAGTTGTGCAGACCCAGGGGGTATTAGGCTGGGTCGGACCAAGCCCAAACCCCCTATTTTCAGACCCTCTTTAGTTAAACACTCATATCTTAGGCTATGGACCTACGATCGATGCACCGTTAGTTGTGTAGGGATCATTGGATCGAGACGGTCATTTTGGTATATTACACTCAAGGTTTTGGAAAACTTTGTGTATGGGAGGGTTGGTTCGAACACGAATCCAATCGGGCCCTCGGAGCGGAAATGCTTATAACATAAGCACTAGACGTCTGATTGATGTGCCGTCAATTACATTGAATTTATCTAAGTGATACAGTTATTTTGTATTACTAAACTTGAGGTTTAGATGCATCTGGAGTATGGTCGAGTTGGTTTTAACTTAAAACCCAACCAGGCAACTGGGACGGGAAAGCCAATATCTCTTAGACCGGGCATCCGACTGACGCGACGTCTGTCGCATTGAGTTCCTATTGACGAGACAGAACATTTTGATTAATCAAATCTGGACATCGTGACTGTTTATGTATTGAACCCATTGGATCGTGGAGCAGACCCCCCTGGAATCAAGCGTGTTATGTGCGAGTACCCTAGAGTTAGCTACGACTGAGATAACAACGATGTCTCCCCTCGGATCCTACGTGGGTTCAGTAGCGAGGACAACTGTACATGGATCCTCTGTGGTATCTGTAGCAATGAAGACTGTACTTGGATCCTACGTGGGTTCGGCAGCGATGTTTACTATACTTGAATTCTACATGGGTTTAGTAGCGACGAGTTCTGTACTTGGATCCTACGTGGGATCAGCAAGGGAGATGATTCAGAGGCTACATCTAAAATCTCCACCCCTCTTCGTGAGTAGTATACCTGTGTGAGCTGAGTCATGACTTTCAATCATTATCATCGATATTATTGACTTTCCTTCCTATATCTAATGAGTTGTGTTTTCCTGTATGGATTGGGTTGTACTTGGGCTCGTGAGATGGAGCCAAAATGGAAATGATGACTAAGGTATCTGTATGGGCATATACCTATGTAGAGTTAGTTGATACTTTGTGTTTGTGTCCTTCCTTTGTGGATTATCCTTTGTGGATTCTGGGAGACCTTCTGGGGTCTCGGGGTCCCTATTGAGTATCTTATACTCACCCCTACATGGGCCATGCAAGCACTACGTTGTGTTGGTTTCAGACGATGGAGTGCGTTGATCGTGGTTGAGGCTTGTGGAGCGGGACTGTACCTGGAGGTGGACTACTAGGCGGGACGTACAAGGAGGAGACGATGGGACCCGAGGAGCTGAGGAGACCATCTGTACCCACCCTTCAGGTGGGATAGCCAGAGGATGACTCGGTGGTTTCTGATTTACATTACGGTTGTTCTAATTTTTTTTCAGTTGTAATGTACTTTCAGTTGGATTTGTATTCAGTCCCATTTAATTTTCATCACTTACTTTTGTTCTCAGTTTAATTATTGTTTACTTCATATTGCGTACTCTTTTGTGTTGTTTACTTGTATAAAGGGAATGCCTCCCCTTTTACCGGGATTTACGTCTTTGGTGGTAGTCGCCAGCCCCTGCCCTATGGAAGGCAGGCTTAGGGTAGTCATGGAACCGGCCCAGAGGATGGGTCGTGACATTTATTCTCATACTATGCCTACAAAATATTTTTTTTGAATGTAAATAACATTAGATTTAGTATTTAATATATATATTAAATTAATATAACTAACAAATTTAATTCATTTATTAGAATAAAATAGATATGTGGGACTAAAAATCAATTTTTATAAAAAGATTCCCTTGGTATTCAGTTGGAACTTATATTCATTTACAATTAATTTGGAACCAAATTATTAACTATATATTTGGTTAAACCATAGATTTTCTAACTTTAGTTAATAATATTTATAATCATTAAATTAATATCTAGGTAAAATTTTATAATACTAAATCGGATTATTTTATTAATATATTGTTGTTTGGTAAAATTCGGTCGTACGTGTAATGAATGTTATCCAAGAAAAGAGTTGTTCTATGAAACAAATTATTACCTAGTGTAATGTTTATTTCAATATATATCATGGACTTATTTTAATAAAAATAGTATATATTTTTTGAGGTTTTGGGATATCAAATTACCTAATGCACTTGATGTTGCCTTACATACACGCTTTCAAATACAATGTTTTTATTTTCAAATTTATAGGAATTAATGATTTCCCATTTAATGGGTTCACTTGATTGTATAAAAAATTAAAAATTATATTTATGAATCATCCCCACCTCCAGGATTTTTTTACTGATATCTAAAATCATATTTGGGACCTTATATAAATATGATTTGTTTTTCCAAGGATATGGAGTCAGCAATTATAAAATCGATGTTTTTACGGAACATAAAAATGATAGTTTTTTTTATTTTCTAGATAATGAATGAATATTAAGATTATTATATATCCCATTATGATCATTATATGGTTCGTCAAGAGTTTGATATAAGAGATCATGTGTTCTTGAAGGTTTCTTGTCGTTGTGTCCAGTGTAGGTTTTCTCATGGGAGTATTATTTATCCACGATTTTTATGGCTATCATGGCATTGTAATACATTATTTATATTTATAATTTATCAATGCTCACTCATTATAAGGATAATATCAAATAAATTTTTAATAAATCACATATTTTGGGCATCTTCATGATGATTCCAATTTTATTTATTTTGGTGATTTTGAAGTTGAAGATGATTTGATGTTTGAATATTTTCTTATTCTATATCTAAAATTCAAATAAAATATGTTCCATATGTGGTACAATCTTTTTTCAAGAGTCCTACGGTAACAGTGTGGCATAAATTAGTCTACATGGGAATATTGGTCAGAAAAAAATGTCCAATATGGTGAGTTGTTGTGATTATTTACTTTTTGATATGAAATAAATAATATTGGATTTATTGATGAGTTGATGGATGATGTCCAATGATTTTAGGACATTTACCTTATGATAATTTATTTAAACCCTTATTATAGGGGATTTTATTGGATATATCAAATTTTCAGTTTTTAATTATTTTTCCTTTTTTTCCTTTTAATGTATGGTTTGATTTCTCTATGATGAGAATCATTTTAGAGGTAACTTATTCAAGGGATTTTAATTACATAAACCCTTATTTTGAATTTTTTTATATTTAGGGATTTCAATATTATGTTTAAAGCTAACATATAGGTAGAGGGGTTATTCTTGGCTCTAGGAAGTCCAAAACTCATATTTTAGAGGTTATGGTGCAATAAGATTCAATGATATATCTATTTAGTGTTTTATATTTTTATAAGTATTGAACCCAATGTGTATGAAACATTTTTTAATGTGTGAAGTACCCATGATATTTTTATTAAATTCCTATAAAAAAATAGGAATACATTTTTCACCTATATCAAATTATGTAGTGACCCTGGTAGTTGAGGTGTCCCTAATATATTGAATTCTCTAATCAAAATATCACTTGGATGATATCATATGATATTACCAACATCTATGAGAATATAATTCCATGGTGATAATCAACTAGTGTGATTAGTTCATAAAGGATTTCTATTTGGGAAATGGGGTGGGAAAACATTATTGTTTTTAGGTCATGGGGGTGACACTCTATGGTTATGACATTATTTCAGAATGATAGTTTTTTGTGTGGGAAAGATAAAAATGGTGAGTATTGTTCCTCCACACCATTTTGTTTCAATGGATGTTTTGCGGATGAGAATATTTTGTACATATAAGGTTAGTTGGGCTCTAGGGTTTGGTAATAATGATTTTATGAAATGGGATAAGTGTATACTGAGAATGGTGGGATCATCTATTTTGAAGAAACGATATTTAGTATTAGGGTTTGAATTATTTCATCATGGATATTTAAAAGGTATCTACTCTATAGTGAATTCCCTTCTTATTTTCTCTATAAATATAAACTCATGATTCATTTGGTCAGACATTAATTCCCTTCCATTGAACCCTACCAATCCTTGTGACTTATTAGGGCCTCCTAGTCATCTATTTAAGATGTAATCATATTAGATCTTGAATATTATTCTCCCTCAATCATTCATCTTCTATATATTTCATCTTGATATATTTTTCCCATATGATATAGGATTGATGTGTCTTTTTATTTAGTTTATTTTCAAGTTTATTTTACTATGGTTTATTGTTTTTGTGTCTTAAGGTGTCTTCCTTGAAGTTTTTAGGGTTTTTTTTTAATTTTCTCTATTCATACATTTTGTTCATTTAAGACTAAAATTGAGATAGGGATTAAAGAATAAAAATAATTTTATGTATCTATATCATATTTGTATTTTTTTGGTTCATAATGGGTAGATAGTTTAGATTAGTATAAAGTGTATAATAACATGGATTATATGAAATAAAGGGTTGATGATATTTTTTTTATTCAAATATTCTTTTTTAACAATCCAAGACACATGAAATTTTCACGGTTTTGAGTAACAATATTCCAATGGATATCAAGATTCATATTCATATTTGAAATAACTTGAAACCTGTTAATCCAGTTAAATAAGTTAATCAAATTATGATAATTAGTGATTCATTTTTTGAATTTTACATTCTTCCTTAAAATTCATTTATAATGATAAAATATTTTTCAGAGTGTATAATTTTTTTGATTAAAATTTTAACTAGATAATTAATTAGTAGGTTTAATGTCCACTAAACCTACTCATAATGGATTTACGTAATCTGATTGTAGAGGTGAATAATTAATTACAGAATCAATATTTGAGATGAAATTCATTTAGTATCAATCTGCTAAAGCTTCTTTTTATTCACTAATATGTTATTGATGAATTTTTTATTTTAATTTTTGGGGGAGTTTTGATTTTCTCAAATATTTTATATTATAATGTTACATCCCATATTGTGAACTAATATGAGAATAGTTTATGAAATGTTGATATGAATATGATTGGGATTTATTGATTATTATGTAATAGATAATTGATGATTTTGATTGTGGTATGGTATGGATTGTGTGGAATGGTGTTGGATATTGTGTTTGAATCATTGGATTAGTTTGAGATCCTTTATTAAATATTATCTTCTTACTCATTGTTAACTATTGATTATGCAAGTTGATGATATTTATTTCCTTCATTAATACAACTATTGTTGAAGTGGTATATTTTATTATTAGTATTCAAAAGTAAATGATGTAAAAACATCTATGAAATAATATATGGTGTTGATTCTTGAATATAATGATGAATCTGGTATGCTTCTATGTTAAACCATGGAATGTATGAATAACAAAATGAATAAATGAATACATGGAAATATAATGGTGAATTAATGAACATGGTCTTAGATGTTTAAAATGAATTTTATATCAAAATTAATGATGTTTAATTATAAAACGATTTGTACTTAAACTACTGTAAATGCATATTGATAATAATTCAACTTAATGGCAATGTGTATTGGAAGTTGTTAATTTCTAGTCCATATTAATGGATGTTGGGATTTCATATAGCGACATAGCTATTAATAATGTAATAGATATGTTGAATTCTATTATGATGAATTTGTGTTATATTATTTATTTTGATATATAATTATTTATTCTCGACCAACCAAGTCACTTTGGGGTTCCCAATGCCCATATTTATTCTTCGGATCAAGGTATCTTACTAACACATAGTTTGTCAAGGATATGGATGGATGACTAATCACCCACAATAGTATATCTACTATATATGATGTTTTATTGGAATATTTGAGTAATTATTTCCCTAAGTTATATGATATATTGTCACATGAGATTAAATGGATCTTACATATTCATAAATATATGTACCTATGGTACATGAGTATTATAATGACTAGAACATAAAACATTTCATAATCTTGAATTAAATGAGTAATTCACATTTAAGATCTTTTCCGGTTTATAGTTTTAGAGAATTAGGCCATAAAAATTACATTACATCTCAAATATTACAAAGTAGAAAATTTAACTTAGATTCAATTTTTCATAAAATAAAAAATCTTGAAAAAATATTCATGCCTAGTTCTATGTTTTAGACAACATGACTTTCCCTTGATCCCATCCTTCAACCAATTCATCATTAAGTCCTCTAAAAAACATTTCAAAACTTGGAAAGACCATAAAAATCTCAGTATGGGTTATAAGGAAAAAAATGAAAACATTGGATCATCAATATATATATAACAAAAGATCATTAACATACCATATGAAATCATATGATTTACGAAATACACATTGAAATCATAAATCGTAAAGGTAACATGTACCATACATAACATTCTTATGTTGTAGCTTTCAGAGCTACATAGAGAGTTATATTTGGAATACCCATCACTGTATGCCCCATAAAACTCTTAGAAGAAAAATTCACATTTACCTCTGTCACATTAACCAATTCATTGGAGAGTTATCTGGGGCTCACCCACCCTAGATTTTTCATAGAACCACACATATTCGTTAACAATGCCCGAAAACCCTAACATATTCATAACACATAAAAAACATAAATGAATGATAAGATTTCAAAATTTAAATAACAATATATTATTTAAATATATTGATATAACTAATCCACTATCAAAACCATTTTCAAAAAAAAATGTATTATACTATATGATATTTATTTTCCTTTTAAAAACATTAAAACTTATCATGGAAGCCAAAGATAGAATAATACTCATGGAAGAAGAAAGTTTATTATCACCGCTTACGTTAAAAAACATTACTTTTTGTCGTTTAGTAAAACAACTCGTAGAAAAATGATTGTTATTGAATGAAATGAAAATTCAAAGGTGTTTATACATCGTATAAAATAATTTTGTGTACAAAAAAAATATGCCTCAATGAATAGAGATTGAGACAATGTCCCTTACCTCATGTCCCACTTGACTCGATCATTCTTTAATCTTCTGAAAAATAAATAAAAGATAATTTATACATTCATAATAACCCTTTTCAATTTTATTATTTCTTTTATATATACTTTTACATTTATAGAACAATTAGATAATTATTTGAGTTTATATCGGACATTTTGCTGATGTTCAGAACATGTGTTAAAAATGAACTTATTATAATTATAAATAGTCCATGTGGTCAAAATTGCATTATATACAAAATGATATTCTGGATTTAGATATCATATATATCATATATATCATGTATATATATGTATTTATAATACTACTTAACATTTGGTGATAAGAAATGAAATGCACTGTTCATAGAGACAGTAGGCCGTACGTACGCCTCAACACTACATTCATCTAAATTTCATATTTAATGGAACAAAGAGTTAATGGTACATAGTTATATTATAATTATAGTATAATATCATATATAATTTCATTAACTCCATCCTTTATATGTTCCACATGTGGCATTAATGAGTCATATCACATTGTGGGGGCGGTAGTCTACACTTCCTCAAATGAAATTATAGTATTTAACCACTATGGAAACCATAATGGTATTCTATAAATGAAAAATATAAAAAATATATAAACAATATAAATATAATATATATCAAATATAAATACATTTTCATCTCAACGACCACCATTATAGGTGGAAGAAGAAGATTGAACAATCATCGTTTCATGAGGCATTAGTTCACCGTCCACAGAAACAATATGTTCTTTACCCATTAGATGGAGGTGTGTGTAAGTGTAGTTATAAAAAATCACATAAAAACAACCTAGTATATTTATTATACTCATATTGTTATATTTTCATGGATTAAAAAGTGTTTAGGTGGTTGGAGAAGTATAATAAAATAAAAGAACATAATAGAAGATGTTACCATCAAATTGGGCATCTTCTTTTGGTTTGAACCAAAAGGGTTACTTGATGTGCCTTCTACCTAAGGTAAGGATTCTAGGAGGAAGAGAGAGATTTATGGAGCTTAATTGGATATATTTTTGATGATCCATGGCACTTGATATGTGGGAGGGGGTGGGTTAGAATGGTGTCCTTTTATAAGGCGGAGGAGGGGGTCTTTAAAAATGTTTGAAAATATTATTTTATTATATAATGATATTCTGTTTCTAAAGGTCCAAAATTTATTAAGTCAAATATAACATGAATCATGTTCTAAATAAAATAATAAAATAAAAACTGGATAGTTTTTTTATATTTTTTTTAATCTTTATAATCTTATTTATTAAATTATTCATCAATGAGGTAAACACTGCATCATTATTGTGTCATAATTTTTTTATTAATATGATGTCTAAAATTTATAAAAATATATCACAATGTAGGAAGTATTTTTAGATTTCAATTGAATATTTATAGTCGATGTTATAACGTAAATTCCATCATATGAGAATTGATTTTCTAAAAGATATATCTTTTGGTCATTTTGGTTATGACTTTAAATTAATTAATATAAAGTGCCATTATCACTCCCAAGTGGCTACATGGGGTCCCCAAATAAACCCAAAGATTCCCATGGTCAGACATTTATCAACCAATAGGATTATGAACCATGTTTGTGTAATTTAATATTATTATAATATTATTATTTTTACCCTTGTTTTCTAGATTTACCCTTTACCAATGGTAAATAAAATATTTACTGAAGTAAATATTCATAATTTCTAAAAATAAAAGCTACATAAATAAAAAATTTGGACCTCCTAATTCTACATATTGCATCAATTTTTATAATTTGAAAACAGAGAAGTGGCCAAAATTAATTTATAATTAATTCTCACTCTAAAAAAAATGCTTTTTTTAGAAATATTAAATATCCATTGATTGACACTTATTTATGTCCAATTTAATAGTAAAATTATTTCCAGTTTCCAAAATTAGTTTAAATGGTAAAAAAATAATATAATTACACGTTAAAACCAATTAAAAAGATAATCTATTGATAAAAATAATTTATATTCAAAAGCTGGTTTTAATTTTAATAAAGTATTTTTAATTATTCATTAAAAAATGAATTTAATCTGAAAAAATATCAAAAATGCACCGAAAGTAAATTTTTATGTCCCTATTCTAAAAAAGAATTTTATTTTTTCAAATAGAACATATAAAAATTACCAAAAATAGATTTAATGAGGGTTCGGCATCAAAAGTCGATAAATTGACCTTTTAATGAATATTAGAGTATTTATGGTTAAAATAAGATTATTTCTTATTTTAAGCCTCTCAAATTTATTGGAAAAAATTAAAAACATTTATCAAACATGTATATTTATATTGTAGTTAGTTCTTTCCATTCCTTCCAATAAAACCACTATGCGTTAACTACCATTTAAAATAATAATACTATATAGTCAGTGTTTAATGTAAGATTTCAAAGAAACCTATTGTTGCGTATCGGGTACACCATGAAACATAGAATACCCATTAAAGTAAAATTAATATTTAATTCAAAAATATTAATAAAATTTGAAAGTGTAATATTCTTTATTTACAAGGGATGTTGCGTCATTCCCCTCATTTGGGAATTAAATCCATGCAATTCTATTCCCTTATCAAATATGTGGGGGGTATTTATCTCTCATTGCATTTTTAGATTCCCACGATTCCTCTTCAACCATATGGTTTCTTCAAAATACCTTTACCTAAATAATTAACTAATTCTACAACACTTGTTCTCTTCGATAAAAAATTTGGATTGATTGTTCCTCATAAGAGAGATTCTCTTTCAACTGAACTACCACTGGGCACAAAACATGATAAGGATATGGAATCTACATTTTCAACATTAAAACATGAAAAACAATGTGTACATGGGATAAAATTGGAGGTAAAGACACTCTGTATGCAACTGATCCAACTATCTCTAGGAATTCATAAGGTTTAATGAACCTCAGTCTCAACTTTCCCTTATTACAAAAATTCATCACAAGTTTCCATGGCAATACATTGAGATTGGAAAGATCACCTACCTCAAAAGAAAGATCATTCCTCCGGTTATCCACATATGTTTTCTACCTGATCTGAGCTGTTCTCATGTGGTTCTTAATCAACTAAATATTTTCTTCCTTCTCTTCTAAAAATTATGTTCCCATCAGTTTCCTTTCACCTATGTCATTCCAAAAATCTTGAGTTCAACACTACTTACCATATAATGCCTCAAATGGAGCCTTCTATATACTAGAATGAAAACTATAATTATATGAAAATTCAACCAAAAAAAGATGTTGGTACCAACATCCATGGTAATAAATCAAGGAATCACATAAAATATCCTCCAAGGTCTGAATTGTTCATTCTAAATTTCCATTGGATTTCGGATGAAAAGCTGTACTAAAATTTAATTCAGTACCCAATGACATCTGAAGGCCTTTCTAAAAGTGAGAAGTAAAACTGAGATCACGATCAGATACAACAAAGAGGGGAACACCATACAACATGAGAATCTCATTAACATTAAACTGAGAATGTTTAACTCGAAAAAAGTATCTCGAATAGGAAGGAAATGATAAGATTTAATCAATCGATCAATAATAACCCAGATTGCATTGTTACCTTGAGATGTCTTTGTTAATCCCACAACAAATTCCATGGATATATTATCCCATTTCCTCTGTCGCAACGGTAAAGCATGAAGCATCCCTTTTGGTAATTGCTACTCTGCTTTAACTTGTTGACAAGTCAAAAATTTCACATTAAAGTCAACAATATCAATTTTCATTCCATCCCACCAGTAATACTCCCGAAGATCTTGGTATATCATAGTACTAGTAGGAAGAATAGAAAACAAAGAAATATGAGCTTCACATAACAAATCATTAGTAAACTATGAATCACAAGGCACACATAATCACTTCCTAAAACTCAAAACACAATCATTATCAATGTTACAATCTAGAAACATACCCTTTTGAACCAACTATACATTTTTCTGCAACTCACTGTCTTCCATCTTCGCTTTATTAATTCTGTCTGATAGAGATGATTTCACTAACACCAGAAACAAAACAAATAAATTTCATGCACCAACAACCTCTATTCCAATGTTCATCAAGTATTTAATCATAATATCTTATTAAAAATGTAACATGGTTAATGAAGCATTACTTTTTCGACTTAAAGCATAAGCCACTTTATTTTTCTATTTTGCATGGTAAAGAATTGTACAATCATAATCATTGATTAATTCCAGCCATATCCTATATCTCATGTTTATTTATTTCTAAGTGAATATATACTTTTAAATTTTTAGGTTAGTATATATTTCATATTTTACTCCATAATGATGATGCCTTTAAATTTTTAAATAAAAAACAACAGCTACTAATTCCAAAGAATGTGTAGGGTAATTTAACTCATGAGGTTTCAACTAACGTGTTTCATAAGCAATTAATAGATCATTATTCATAATGAAACAACCAATTCATTTACACAAAGCATAATTGTAGATAACAAACTCATCATTTCTAGTAGGAAGTTCCCAAACTGGAGTATTCACCAATCTTATTTTCAATTCCTAAAAACAATAATCACATTATTTTTCCTAGATGAACTTATCATCTTTTGGAGTTAACATAGTCAGTGTGCCAGATAACCATGCAACATTTTCTACAATCCTCTTATAAAAACCCACTAATCCAAGAAAACTACGAATCTCGATTATATTTGGGGGTCTTGACCATTTTTCAACAAATTTTGTTTTAGCAGGATAAAAAATTATTCCATTTTATTAAACAATGTAACGAAGGAAATAAATTTGTTGTAATCAAAATTCACTCATGCTAGATTTCCCAAATAGTTTATTTCCATTTATTGGTTTTAAAGATATCACTTCGATGACTTTCATGGTCCTATTTTAATTTTTAATAAACCAAAATATCATCGATGAACACAACCACAAACTTATTGAAAAACTCACTGAAAATTCTATTCATAAGATCCAGGAATATATCAAGTGCATTGGTTAACCCAAAAGACATAACAAAAATTTCATAATGGCCATATCTAGTTTGAAATATGGTCTTTAGAATGTATGATTCCTTTACATTCAATTGATGGTATCTCGACCTCTACTCAATCTTTGAAAAATACTGAGCTCCCTATAGTTGATAAAAAATCATCGATATGAGGCAATGGATAATTGTTCTTAACAGAGATAATATTCAATTCTCTATAATCAATGAAAAGTCTCATTGAACCATCTTTCTTTTTAACAAACAATATAGCATCATCACATGGTGATGTTCTAGGTAAAATTAATCCTTTATCTAATAACTCCTGTAATTGCTTCTTTAACTTTAAACGTTCAATTTGAGTCATTCAATAAGGGGTTTTGGAAATTGGCTTAGCATTAGGTACTAAGTCAATAGTAAATTCAACTTCATGATCAGGTATAATACTAGAAAGCATATCAGGAAAAACATCAATGTACTCATTTACCACTAGCACATCATTAATTTATATAGTTCTTTGTTTTCAACAATATGTGCAAGGTAACATTCATTTTCATCTTTTACTAGTTTCTCAGCTTCTTGACATGATATTAAAAATAATGGTTCATTTTGGTACAGAAAATGTAAATCTGTTTGAAAATAAATAGATTTGTCTCTACAGTCAATATTAGCATGATAAATGGAAAGCCAATCTATACCCAAAATAACAACAAAATCTACTAGAGGAAAAACAA
Source organism: Viscum album (assembly GCA_963277665.1). NCBI lineage: Eukaryota > Viridiplantae > Streptophyta > Magnoliopsida > Santalales > Viscaceae > Viscum > Viscum album. The sequence continues at coordinate 88,805,684 of OY728158.1, forward strand.
TATGGCATGTAGGTAGATTCCTTCTACACACAATGATAGTAAGGTTCTTCTGTTTTATTTTTGTCCCAAATTTTCTTCCATGTAGTTTTACCATAAGATCATGATTTATACCTTCAAATGGAAATCCAAATTTAATAGAAAACATTTCAAAAATGAAAGAGTGTGCAGACCCTGAATCAAACTACACAATGGAATAATCTAAATAGACAAACATTGTACCTGATACAACTTCATTTGATGGCCCAACATCTGCTGAAGTAGTTGAAAAGTATTTCACCACCCATTTCTGCTTATAGTCTGGCTTTTTTCTTTAGTTGAGTTTATCATTGAAAATTTATTTTCATAATGACCCATTTAATTTCACTTAAAACTTTTTATTGACTATTAATCAATTTTTTTATTACCATTACCCTAATCTTTTTCAGTACAGTTAGGATCCGTGTGCCCCATTTTAAAACATTAGTAGCACTTAATAGAATTAAATAGACATTCCCCGGTATGTTTTTAACCATAATTTTCACAAACTATAAACTAATGTTTCTTACCATCCTAATTTTTCGAAGAGTTCTTTCCATTCCTCTACCACCTTGACATCTTATTCTCTTGTTTTTCAAAGTACACCTGATCATCAAAAAACTCCATTTCCACCGTCTCTGCACATCTCACATGTTTTTCATAACTTTTGAACTCTCAAGAAGATAAATCCCTTAGATAATTTGGATTTAATCCTGAGTAAAAATTAATGGTTTTACTATCAAGATCTCCTATGAAATTTGAATTATACTGTGCCAATCGAGTGAATTTTTCTTCATAAGAAGCCAGTGATTCATCCTCTTTCCTCAATTACAATAATTGATTATCCATACTAAGAAAAACCTCCTTAGGAAAATTTTTTTCAAGAAACATACCATTAAATTCATCCCAATAAATAGTATCAATTTATTCACAATCCCTGATATGTTTCACAATCGACCAACACTGATCTGCTTCACCTTCTAAATGGTAAATTGCAAGACTAATGTTTTGATGTTCTAAAAATACCATGACATCAATAATCATTTCTAGTGCTTCAATCCACCATTTAGTTAGAAGAGGTTCAGTTGATCATTTAAATGACGGGGAATGTTTCATTATGAAATGATCCACTATTGAAATATTCCTTTGTGGTTGATCTAGATTATCTCGTGCGTGGATACCACCACATTTTATATCCAGAGTCAACTATTACCTCACTTATACAAAATTTATAGTTCAGATTATGACCATCTCAAGCAGCTGATTTGGAATGTTGTCTTCCTCCTGATGTCGTCTCATTAAAGCTTCTTTGTTTCCCCTATCAAAAACCATTCTGAACACAGAAATATATTAGGTGAAGCAACATGGAATTCTTTTAATGCTATATCATTTCAATCATAACATAAACTAAAAATAATTTATAGATATTAATTTTACAATATCCTAGATCCTAAAGTTGTTTAAACAGTCCTATGATACAAACTATAATGACCCAACCTTAATACATTAAAAAAATATTTAATTAATTGAATAATTCACATTGGGGATCTTTTGAGGTCGAGAGTTTTAGATAATTACTGCATAACTATTATATTACAACTCAAAAATTACAACGTAGAAAATTCAACTCAGTTTCCCATTTTTACCAAACAATAAAAACTCTTGAAAAAAGTGTCATGTCAATTCCATGTTTTAGACATCATGACTTTCCCTTGATCCCATCTTTGACCCTATTCAACATAATGTCATGTTAAAGACATTTCCAAACATGGGATGAGAATAAAAAGCTCAGTAAGGGTTATAAAATAATGAATGGAAAAATTAGATCATCAATACGTACATAACAGAACTCTTCAAATTATCTCATGAAATCATAAGATTTATGAAATACACATAGAAATACAAAAATCATAAATGTGTCTTCTCACATACATAACATAATTACATTTTATCTTTCACAGCTACACAGGGATTTACATATAGAATACCAATAACAGTATATTACCTAAATCTATTAGGTGAAAAATTCACATTTACCACATTCATGTTACCCAAGTAATTGGAGAGATATCTTAGACTAACCCACTCTAGGTTTATCATGGAACCACCCATATACGTGAACAATTCACAAGAATAGTAACATATTCATAATACACAAACCAAACATAAAGGAAATATAACACTTCCACATTTCAATCACAATATATCATTTAAATATATTGAAATAACATATCCATTATCAAAACCATTTTCAATTCCAAAATACGTAAGAGTATATGTTATTAATTTTCCTTTTAAAACATTATGGCTTGGTGATGAAGACAAAGATCAAATAATACTCACAGCGGCGGAATGTTCGTAGTCACCACTTATGTTAAAAGAATCATTTTTTTTCATATAGTAAAACTTCTCGTAGAAAAAATATTTCCATTGAATGAAATGAAAACTCAATGGTGTTTATACACCATATAAAATAATTTTGTGTATAAAACCAAATATGCCTCAATGAAAAGACATTGAGACGATGTCCCATACCTCAAGTTCGACTTGACTTGATCGTTCATGAAACTCTTGAATAATAATGTATAGATTATTTCAAATTGATTAATAACCTTTTTCATGATTATTATTCCTTTTATATTAATTATTTCTTTGCTATAACAATTAGTAAATTATTTGAGTTCATATCAGACATTTTGACAGTGTTCGGAAAATGAGTTAAAAATGAACATGTTATAAGTATAAATTGTCCACGTGGTCGAAATTACAATATCTATATATTTATATTCATGACATAGATATCATAAATTTTATATATATCCTGTATAAATATATATTTATAATAGTACATAAAATTTTGAGATTAGAAATGAAATGCACCTTTAATGCAGAAAGTAATCCGTTTGTACGCATGAACACAACATTTATTTCTTTTACATATTAAATAGAATAAACACATTACTATAAACAATAATATTATAATTCATGTATAATATCATATATAATTCCATTAAATCCATCATTTATACATTCCACGTATGGCATGAACGATTCATATGACATTGATGGGGTTGTAGTGCGCACTTCCACATATGATATTATTGTATTTACCCACTATGGAAACCATAAAGATTACTATAAATGAAAAATAAAAAAGAATAGAAATAATATAAATATAATATATATCACATATATATACAGTTTCATATTAAGGGCCACCATAAGTGGAGGTAGAAAATGATTGAACAATCATCGTTTCGTGAGACAATAGTTCACTGTCCATAGAGACAATATGTTCTTTAACGGTTAGACAGAGATTTGTGTAAGTATATATTGTATATTTCTAAAAAAAACCTAATATTAACGATATTTTTGTTTTTATTAAATAATGTAATAAAAATATTTTAGGGGTTTAGAGAAGTAAAATAAAAAAAACTTAAGAAAAGACATTAGATTAAATCCGCTATCTCTGTTTGGTTTGAATCAAAAGGCTTACTGGATGTGTTTTTTCCCTTGTTGAGGCTTCTAGGAGGAATATAGGGATGTGGGTAGATTAATTGGCCAGATGTTGGATGATCCAATGGTCTTGATAAGTGTGAGGGGTGGGTTAAAAGTGGTGTGTTTTTATATGGGAGATGTGGGGCCCTATTTGAATGTTTGAAAATATTATTTTATTATATAATTAATTGCAGATAATAAATGTCAAAAACATATTATAGTTGAAGTTATGTTTACTCATGTTTTAAATAAAATCATCCAAAAAAATTGGACAGGTTTTTTATATTGTTTTAATCATTTTAATGTTATTTATTTAAATCATTCATTAATGAGTTAACACTGCATCATTATTGTGTCATAAATAATTTTATTTACTGCGTGTATAGAAATTATAAAAAAACATTCATGATGTAGGAAATATTTTTATATTTAAAATTAATATTTATAGTGGAATAGATAACTTATATAACCCCATATAGGAATTGATTTCCTAAAAGATATATGTTTAAGTACTTTTGTATTTACTTTAAATTAATTAATATAATGTGCCATTATCACATCAATGTGGCTTCATAGGGACCTAAAATAGACCAAAGGATGGCCAGGGTCGGCAATAAATCAACCAATAGGATTAAGAGACATGTTAGGGTAATTTAGTATTATTATAATATTACTCTTTCCCTTATTTACCAGATTTACCCTTTAACCATGGTAAATAAAATATTTTCTGATGTAAATATTCTTAATGTATAAAAATAAAATTTACCTATTTAAAATTTTTTTACCTATGGATTCAAAATAAGGAAACAATTTATCAAATTAAAAACCCAGAAGTGGCATATATTAATTTAAAATTCATTCCCACTGTCAAAACAAAAAATCATTTTTTTGATATTATAACTATCAGAATATTGTCACTTATTTATGTCCAATTTCAAAGATAAATTAATTCCAATGACTAACATAGGATTAAACGGTAAAAAAATAATATAATTAAACATTATAAAAAATTATGGGGATAATATAATCATATATATATTATATTAAAAGAATGTTTTCAATTAAAATACATTATATTTAACTATTAATTAAAAAATTAACATTATCACAAAAATACAAAAGCTTTACCCAAAGTAAATTTTGATGTCCTGAATCTAAATAAGAATATTATTTTATCAAATAGAACATTTATAAATGTCCAAAACTATATTTAATGATGGTTCACTATAAAAAGCCGGTAAATCGACATATTAATGTATATTAGAGTATTAATGCTTAAAATCAGATTCTTTCTTATTTTAAGCTTCTAAAATTTATTGTATAAATGTAAAAAAAATAAAAAAACATTATATTCATTTTTTAGTTAGTACTATCCATTCCCTCTAATATAATGGCTAGGTGTTAACTACAATTTAAAATAATAATATTATATCGTATGTGTGCAACATATGATTTTAAATAAACTCGTTGCAGCAGATTAGGTAATCCTTAGAACATAAAATACCCTTTAATGTAAAATTAATGTTTAATTAAAAAATATTAATAAATATGAAAATGTTATATTCATTGTTTACATGGGATGTTACAATTATTTTTATATTTTAATCATGTATACAAGATATAATGGATTATAGTTTTTATATGTGTACATATACTTGATTTGTTATGGCCTATGGTATTATGTGTATTTTGAAGAGTTGTGGTGGACTTTGTTATTACTTTGTGATTATGTGGATGCAATGTTGATGTTGCATGGATTATAAAGATGTTGTTGGGATACTTTTAGATAGATGTGTATTATGATATATGGAGGATGACCGACACTATGGTTTATGGTGTCTAGTTTACACGGAAAGTGGTAGTAGGGTACCATTAATCTTTAAACGTTAATTTTAGATTAAATCATCTACATCTATATGATATTTTGGAACTAGTTTTGATGAGTATGGGAATATTTATAACATGATTTAGGTTGTGATTTTTTTTCAATTTACTAATTGTGTATTCAGTGTGTTACACATTTTCATGAGAGGTATTAGGGAATATATAATTGAGTATACATGTTTTTTCATCATTATATATATATATATATATATATATTATCTTCAGTTCCATGGGAGTGAATTAATGATTAAACTAGAATTTATAGGCTCATTGATGCTGTTAATGAGTCACTATTTTTTGTGATCATTATTGTTTGTGTTTCTACAGTATATTTCCTTCTAATTTTTAATTGTATGAGAAATCAAATATTTTCCATTAGATAATGTATTATTATGTATTTTATTTGTTGTTATTTTATAGAATAATTTTTTTGAGGATAATTACTTCCATATGTGTATCTCTTTTACCCTTCACTGCAACAAAATTGAATATCAGGGGTGTTTTTTTTTGTTTTTGGCAGTTTAAACCACCGCTAAATGTTTTAGTCGTTGTTTACAAATACTACTACTAATGATGACAGTGACATCCAACATGCATTATTTCCTTTTATTTAGAAATTATTACTGGGAACCATCATATAATATTTGTTAACTTGTATAAAATGTATTTATCACATAATGCTTTAATGTTAGTTATTTATGACCGACATGAAAACCCGTGTAAATTGAATAATCTTGTCAGTTATAATATAACCAAATTGTAAAATAAATTATCTTGATTTAACATGTCAGTTATTCTATAACCAATGTGATATGAAAAAGTTCATTTCATTGTACCATTTTTTATATAATAACAAATGCTATAAACAATTTTATCACGTCAGCTATATAATTACAAACATGATTAATGTCATATAAAACTATTTTTAAAATATTATATTATATAACTAATGTGATGAATGGCATAAAAACTCTTTATCATGTATTTTACTAAATAACCAATCTAATAAAACATTTAAAAATTACATGAATCCCCATTTTGAGTCATTGTGGTATTTTTTGTTCTGATGATAGTGACTCAGTTCTCTCTCTTGTAGAATGTCTAGAATTTATTCTGGGATGTTGTGGCCTCCCACCTCATGTTTCCATATTAATTAATTTTATTTTTATTGGAACATCTAACTAATCGACTTGAAACTCTAAAGTAAGCGTTACATAACTCTATTTCTATAATTCTATTTCATAGATTCCTTAAATCAATGTTTTTTTTGGTTACTAAAATATCGCAATATCTTATGTATTTTCCAAATGTAATTGTATTGAATTTGTAGATGGCATGGATGTAAGTGACAAATACATGCTATAATTTATGTGGGACATGGTGTGTATTCCAACTACACTGATTCTATTCACTATATTTCCATGTCTCGTGAATTTAATTAAAATTATTGTTTTTGTTATATGTATTCCCAATTCTTGGAACAAATAGATTTGTTTTAGTATGGTTAGCCTATGTAAGGTTTTAAATCATGTAATATTTTTACAAAACATTCAAACCCTTGAACATTATTTCATATGGCCAGTATATAGGTTTTCAAACTACCTACATTTTCCCCAAATGACATACCTTTATTTTTTTCTCATCTAGGGGATACAAATCTCTGTACCATGACTGGACATCATAGGTAAAAGGCATGTATCAATATTAACTTTAAAAAATATAGAACCACTATATGATTTCTTCAAAAAATTTCCACTAATTAATGTCATATTTAGATATTTATCTTTGTCAAACTACTTTTCAGATACCGGATCCACATAATGAATCTATGTTACAGCAATAAATAATAATCACCCTGAACATCCAAAGTTCATCATATAATAATCTAGTGCAGTAATGGAATATAATAATATATTTTAACATTCAAAAAATAATTCAATTAAATATAGTATGAGGATTGAGTAAGTCAATAAAGTTATCTCATTTTATTGAATGCTCATAGAAGTAAGGTTATTTTCCCCCAACAGATATAGATAACAGTGTACATTTACTGTTGGGAGAATTATCTAGGAAGGATTTTTTTCCTCATCAGTAATCATACCATAAAATTATGTTACCCTTGAAATTTCATAATATACAACATCTCATAGAAATATTTTAAACTATATTGTGTCATAAAATGTGAGTGAATTCTTAATTGACTTTAAGGGTTTTATTCTCATGTATGGATTATTCCATGAGTTACATTGACATAAAAAATTGTGATGTGTTAAAAATTCATCACACTAGAGGATGATGATTTATTTTTACACATTGTATTTGTATCTTATTGTTCAAAAAAATATCATTATAATTTCCATATATGCATATAATTATTTATATTTCAAAATTTTGTTACTTTAAAATTATGGCATATTTCATATAATTATAAAGTTGGATTATCTAACTATATATTTTTTAAATTATTTCCATGACTATAATTTTTTGATTTAAAATTTATTTTTAAAAATATTTTCCATTATTGTGTACAATTTGTAATTATATTTTTCAAATGCGCACATATTTGTTTTATATTTCAAAATCATGCTACATTTAAATTATGGAACATTTCATATAAATATAAAATTTTATTTTCTAACTAATGTATCTTTTTTAAATTATTTCCATGAATATATTTTTATGATTTATCATTTATATTTATACTTATCCTTTAAAATTTTTTATAATTTTTTATTATATTTTTTAAATACACATATATTTGTTTTATATTTCCAAATTATGTTACATTCAAAATATGAAATATTTTATATAAATATAAAATTGGCTTATCATAGCAAGATATTTAATTTTGATATTTTTATTGGTAACAATGATTCTATGTTGGATTATAGCACATCAAATGGGTGATGAATATAAGGAAGTTATTGATGCTTTATTGGAATTTTATAAACGAAATGTTCCGAAAAATAACATTTTCATGCTTAAAATGTTTAAATATGAAGATGTTTAAATGTATAGAGGTTAAAAGATCAATTAATTTGTGGTGGTTTTAATAAGATTTATAGCCTATGTATTTTTCATGGTGAAACAGGGTTGAATTCTAGATCTATAGATGATGATGCTTTGTAAGAGTAAAAATTTGATGAAATTGAAGAAATGATTCGTGATATTGGTGCATAGAAAATTGAGAAACAACTAAAAATGGTGTATCTATATAGTGATGTTAAAAACCCAATATATCTTAGTTGTATAAATATTGTGGTTTTAGCATCAATGTTATGATTAATTACGCTGATGGTTAAATTTGGATGGAGTTACAAGAGTTTTACAGAGCTGTAACAATTATCGAAATGAAATTCTTATTAATGATAATGATCATTGTCACGAACCATGGTAGGTCTCTATCTGACCCGACAGCCAACGTAGTCCGCGACAAGGGCTGAAGGGAATTCCCGATCCCCACGGGCTGGCAACAGGTTCCCTCGTATCATAAAAACATATAGGATTTATTTACACATAAATATAAACATGAATCACCAAATAAATAAAAAATATAAAACTAAAAATACACAAACAAACAAGGAATAACCACTTTTTAGATTTAATGATTACAACCACGAACAAAACAACAATGAACTATGACAAAAAGGGAAACTAAAAACCAACCCAACACTCATCTAATTATATGAGAAACATCCCCACACTGCCACCACCAAGATCCACCCTAGGGATGACCACGTGAATTAAAAACATCCAACCTGGTATTCTATTCCTTTTCCTCCGACAACCACAAAACAATGGACACATACACCCAAAATTTTATGTCAGGTATGAACAAATTCATAATTCAATGCCACCTAAATAAAGAGATTCCATGACAAAACATTAAAAATGTCATCTAACAAGTTTAAATAAATATAATATTTTCAATACACTTCTACAAAAAAAATTATTGAATGAGTAGTTAAAAAGGAACACATTGAAGGAAAACCACTTCGTAAACACTAGATTAATTGTGGAATGATATTTATAAATAGCACACACACTAAAGTGGTCTTTTGTATGCTGACAGATGGCACCACATCATGTATAGTATAACACCATGGGTTAGTCCCCGAGGATACATCTAGATTGAGTGGGACCGTCGAACCTCTTACATTGGTAAAATGTGGAATAGTAACCATTACTTGTGAAATCCTCAAGCCTGAGCAACTAGTGAGGATAAGCATGCGAAATTATATTGGTGATCAATCATCGTTGTTGGAATCACCTGTTTTGATAATCCCAAATCATGCTTAAATATTGATTATGATGTATTAAAACCTTGCATTAATCTTATTATTCTATGCTTAAACGTATTTTATTCTAAACAGTTCATATTCTTACTCTCACAACTTTACTGTAACAGCTTACAGTAGTATTTACATAAGTTTAGTATTGTTAGCTAACAGTCAGAGTTTTCTTTTCAAAGTCACAGTTACAGCTAACTGTCACCTTAAGTTACTATTGCAATAAGTTCACAGTTACAAGGTTACAGTCGAAGACTAATACAAGCTTACAGTCACGAGTCTACCGCTATCTATTGTCAAAGCTCACAGACGAAGGTCACAGTTACAAGACTTCTGTTCAAAGTTTTCTCTGATCAAGTTCACAGTCGAACAAGTATACAGTTGGAACTAGTTCGCAGTCGAACAAGCCTACAGTCATAAGTCTACAGTCAAGGTTACAGTTAGACAGCTTATGTCGACAAAGTCTACTGATGATCGAGGTCTACAGTTGACAAAGGTTACAGTTCTAAAAATTTGATATTACAAGTCTACAGTTAGAGAGGCTACAGTTACATGGAGTAAAAGCTACCATTGCAAGCCTACAGACAGCAAGCCTTTTGTTGAAGTCAGCAGTCAAAAGGAAGTCCACAGTTGGAAGACCACACTTGAAGTCCACAGTGACATACATTCTCGACCAGTCTATTATTATTATATTTCTACTTTTTTCATTACCAATTTGATTAATACTAATCTAACAGTCATGTATAGACAAATTAATACACCTAACATTATTTATTGATATTTGCAGACATATCAAGAAATAATACAACGTACGAGGAAGATTGCACGTTTAACTCAAGACTATTTATCTTGTCGGCCTCGGGTGAACAAAAAGGACATATATGGAGGAGTATAAAAAGAAGAGAGAAGCATTCATGAGAATGAATGAATGGAACGAAAAGAACAGTGACATACACGAACAAGAATAGAGGAAGGACACACAGCAACTGAGAAGGAGATACGCATATATACAAAAATAAGAACTCTCAAGCATTCATTCTAAAGAATGAAAGAGTCTCAAGTAAACCGACTGAAAGAACCGTCGCCTAAAAGCCATGCTGTGAAGCACTCAAACTCAAAGAAGCTAATCACTTGAACATCTGGAAGTCTGGAAATCACGACACTCTGTTTTAGTGTCAAATTACAGAAAAAGGACCAAAGCTTCAAGTCACTCATTCCTACGAGTCCAGAACTGATCTGCCAACACTATAGAGCACTCTAAACCTTCTTCTTTCTATCTCTTGCTCTACTGTGTTTAAGTGTTTTACATTTGTGAGCAGTGTGTTAGTATTACACACACTGTCTCCTGCGCTTAAACTGAGGGATACTGAAAATCCCTATCCCAAACCTTTTTACATTTGTTACCCACGTATAACTGTGGAAGAAGCCTGGTGTGGCTTGGTCATTTGTTTTCCCACGTATAACTGTGGCAGAGGTTGTCAAACCTGGACAGTTTGTGAAAACTGTTGCAAATCCCGATACAGGCTGTGTATCAATCCTTTTTATAAAATTGCTTGGTGGCAGGTGATCACCAAGTGGAAGAGGACTAAGTCTTAGCTTAAGACTGAATCTCTTGTTTGAAATAGCTTGTTATTCTTTTCTTTACTTTGCTTTCTTTTTTCCGCTGTGCTCTTTTTTCTTAAACAAGAAATCTGTTTTTGCATATACTCTGATAGTAAATTTTGGTTAGTGTGTATAAGATATTTTTTTAGTAAACTTGTTTCAAAAGTAATGTTAGTCATCAAACTAACCTTACTGAGGATTAATCAACCTTAGAGAAACCTGTTGAACAATAAGTCACCTATATCTCTACTGCCTTAATTGACTGGGTTGTTTATCAATTTAGGGGATTTAATCTTAAAGTTTTCAACAGAAATTTTTAATTGGAACTCAATTCACCCCCCTCTTGAGTGTCCACTCCGACCAACATTTGGTATCAGAGGGTGTGTTTATCTCTGTTATACATGCTCAAAGTTTTATTTTAACTCTCTGTTTTTAAACTGTGATTGTAGTTTTATCTAAAAGATCTTAAATTTCTGTTAGTTCTAAATTTTATCTCTTTAAAACATTTTCTAAAATTTCCTTATGGATAATAGACTAGAAGGTGCTGCTACTAACAGGCCACCCTTATTTAATGGTGTGAATTATGCCCAATGGAAGCTCAAAATGAAAATTCATTTGGAAAGTATGGGTTTTGATATTTGGACTGCTATAGAGTCTCAATACAAGATTCCAGAAACTGAAAGAATAACTTGGGATGAACCTACTAAGGTAGCTTACAATAATAATTGTAAGGTTGTGAATGCTCTCTACTGTGCTCTAGGAGATGAGGAATTCAATAGAATTTCTGCATGTAAAACTGCTTTTGAAATCTGGGACACCTTAGCTGTTTCTCATGAAGGAACAACTAATGTCAAGGAAATGCGGTTAAATACTTATACTATCAAATATGATAACTTTAAGATGAAAGCTGATGAACCTATTTCTGATATGTATCTCAGGTTTAATGAGATAGTCAACACAATGAGCTCACTTGGAATGATTGTTCCAGCAAAGGAAAAAATCATGAGATTATTGAGATGTCTGCCTGACAGATGGAGAGGCACATCCGTTTCAATTAGAGAATCCTGTGATATTGGAACATTTCCTGTCAAGGAGTTAATTGGTAAGCTGATGATGTACGAAGAAGAGCTCAAGGTAAATAAAGAGGAAGATGAGGAACCAAAACGAAAATCTGTAGCTTTTAAGTCTACTGCATCAAAGAGCAAAGACAAGGAGAAAGTGCATATACCAACTGAAAGCTCATCTAGTGAAGACTTAGATTCTGACAGTGATGCCGAGATGGCACAAATAGCAAGGAGATTCAAGAAGTTCTATAGGAAGAAGAAGTTCTTCAGAAAACCAAACTACAAGGGTAAGTATGATAGACAAGGTAAGTGGAAGAAAGATTGGAAGAAAACTGATAAAGAAGAAGACATAGTTTGCTATGAATGTAAAAGGAAAGGACACATCAAAGCTGACTGTCCTAAGTTAAAATTCAAGAAGAAATATGAGTACAAGGACAAGAATTATAAGAAAGCTATGAAGGACACCTGGAGTGCATCAGAAGATAGCACAAGTGAATCAGAATCCAGTGATTCGGAAAGAAATCGTGCTAATATATGTTTCATGTCAAACACATCTGAGGTAACCTTAGACACTCCCAATTTAAACTCTTATTATTCTGAAGGTGAAGCAGAATCTGGTTCTGATTCTGAAAATATGTCTAAAGATGAATTGATTGAATACTGTAATATGCTGGAAGAAACGTGTAATGAACTAAAGGATAAATATAAGTCTTTAAAGAAACAGCATGCTCTTACTGCAAGTGTCAAGTCTGCACTTGATGTAGAAAAAGAGAAAAATGTTCAATTATTAAAGGAGAATACAGAACTGAAACTATCTAATGAACAACTTATAAAGGAATTAGAAACATTCACAAATGGAAAAGATACTCTATCCCAAATGCTAGGAAAGAAAGTTGCACCTAAGTATGCTACTGGCTTGGGATACCAACCTGGACAAAGACAGTTTACTAAAACCCGATTTATTCCCAAGTCTGGAAAAAATCCTGCTAGTTCCAGTTTTGGATATTCGTATGCCTCACCTGGTTATTTAAATAGTTGTAGATCAAATAAAGTATATCTCTCTAAATCTGTTGCATCTATTAATTGTATGGGACCCATAAAACAAATCTGGGTACCTAAATCCTTGATTGCTAACATATCTGGACCCAAGAAAATCTGGGTACCAAAGTCATTTCCTGTCTAATCTGTTTTGTAGGAAATCTATTTGAAAAGCAATTACAAGAAGGTATGGTACTTAGACAGTGGATGTTCAAGACACATGTCTGGGGACTATTCGTGCTTCAAAAGCTTAATAAAGGTTGATGGAGGATATGTCACTTTTGGTGATAACTCAAAAGGAAAAATCATCGGCTTAGGCCAGATTGGTAACACTGACTCAATATTAATTTCCAAAGTTTTATTTGTTGATGGACTTAAGTAAAACCTACTTAGAATTTCTCAATTGTGTGATGACGGTTTTAATGTCAAGTTTGAAAACAATTCTTGTGATGTTTATAATTCCAAAAATGCTTTAATATTTTCTGCCTTAAGAAATGAAAATGTTTATGCTGTTGAATTAAACACTTTAGCTAAACATAATGTTACTTGCTTAAATGCTTTTCATAAAGAGTCTTGGTTGTGGCATAGGAGATTAGGACACTGCAACATTCACTCAGTTAGAAAACTCTCTAAGAAACACCTAGTTAGAGACCTACCTAAGCTTGAATTCCCAAATGACAAAGTGTGTAATCCCTGTCAAAAGGGAAAACAACACAAAGTTTCTTTTAAACCAAAGAAAGAAGTTTCAACTTCTCAACCACTTGAACTGGTTCACATGGATTTGTTTGGACCATCAAGAATTTCAAGTCTAAATGGGAAGCACTATGTTTATGTTCTTGTAGATGACTTTTCTAGATATACTTGGGTACACTTTCTAGCTCACAAAAGTGAAGCCTGCTCTTCCTTTATTAAATACTCTAAGTCTGTAGAAAATCTTAGTGGACTTAAGATTAAGACCTTGAGGAGTGATCATGGCCGTGAGTTTGAGAATCAAGAATTTGAATCTTACTGCTCACACAATGGCTATGCTCACAATTTTTCTGCTCCTAGGACACCTCAACAGAATGGTGTAGTGGGAAGAAGAAACCGAACCCTGCAAGAAATTGCAAGGACTATGCTTAATGAATATGACCTGCCTGTTTACTTTTGGGCTGAAGCTATAAATACAGCCTGCTATGTTATTAATAGAGTCTTGATTAGACCGGTTCTTAAGAAAACCCCTTATGAGTTGTGGAATAATAGGAAGCCTATGGTTAATTACTTTAGAGTTTTTGGTTGCAAAGTCTTTATTCTGAATACTAAAGATAATATTGATAAATTTGCTCCAAAAAGTGATGAAGGAATTTTCCTGGGTTACACTATGTCTAGTAAAGCCTATAGAGTGTTCAATAAGAAAACCAAATGTGTGGAATAATCTGTTCACATCAAGTTTGATGAGACTGATCCACATGAGTCTAAAACTTCTCTTGAAGATGTTAAAGAAGACTTATCTGTTCTGGACCTAAATGACAAATCTAAAGAACCTGTGATAAAAACATCCAGTTCTGGACTTTTTCCAGAATCTTCCTCTGTGGAACCCGAACCTATAAATGAACCTGAAATCTCTAGTTCAACCTTTACCAAATCAACTAGGATTCTAAATAATCATCCTTTAGATGCTGTTGTTGGTAATCTTGATAGAGGAACACAAACTAGAGCTTCTCTAAGAAATCAGGTTGAACATCAAGCTTTTCTTTCACAGCTTGAACCCAAAAATGTCAATGATGCTATCAGTGATGAATTCTGGGTAATGGCTATGCAAGAAGAACTAAATCAGTTTGAAAGAAACAAAGTTTGGGAATTAGTGGAAAGACCTAAAGACACTCTTACCATAGGCACTAAATGGGTGTTTAGAAACAAAGTTGATGAGTTTGGTAATATAATCAGAAACAAATCTAGGCTAGTTGCACAAGGGTATAGTCAGGAAGAAGGAATAGACTATGAGGAAACCTTTGCACCCATGGCTAGACTAGAGGCCATTAGGATATTACTTGCTTATGCTGCTCATCTGAATTTCAAACTATATCAAATGGATGTTAAAAGTGCTTTTCTAAATGGATATATAATTGAGGATGTATTTGTGGAACAACCTCCTGGTTTTACAAATCCCCATTTTTCTAATCATGTTTTTAAACTATCTAAAGCTTTATATGGTTTAAAGAAAGCTCCAAGAGCTTGGTATGATAGGCTCAGCTCTTTTCTTATTTCGAAAGGATTTACTAAAGGGATAGATGATCCTACTCTTTTTATTAAATGGATTTCTAAAGATGTCTTAATAGTACAAATTTATGTGGATGATATTATTTTTGGATCTTCTAAAAATTCTTTATGTGTTGATTTTTCAAAAATAATGCAAAATGAGTTTGAAATGAGTTTAATGGGAGAACTCAAATTTTTCCTTGGATTTCAGATCTTTCAAAATAAAAATGGTATTATTTTGAACCAAAGTAAATATATTAAAGATCTTCTAAAACGTTTTTCTTTGGATGGCACCAAAGGCAGTGACACACCTATGAGCACCACTTGCAAGTTGGACAGTGATGAAACTGGTGAACCAGTGGATCAAACAAATTACAGAGGTATGATAGGTAGTCTACTGTACCTTACTGCCAGTAGACCTGACATCATGATCAGTGTATGCATGTGTGCTCGGTTTCAAGCCAATCCAAAAGAGTCTCATTTGACTGCTGTTAAAAGGTTTTTCAAATATCTAAAACATACTCCCAATTTGGGATTATTTTAACCAAAAGGACAATCATTTGATTTATTAAGTTATTCTGATGCTGATTTTGCTGGCTGCAAGTTAGATAGAAAGAGCACCTCTGGAACATGTCACATTTTAGGCAAGTCACTAGTAACTTGGTGTAGTAAGAAGCAGAATTCTGTTGCATTGTCTACTGCCGAAGCTGAGTATATAGCTGCTGGTAGCTGTTGTGCACAAATCTTGTGGATGAAACACACTTTACTAGACTATGGATATCAATTCAAATATGTCTCTATAAGGTGTGACAATACAAGTGCTATTAACATTTCTAAAAATCCAGTATCTCATGCTAGGACAAAACATATTGATGTGAGACATCACTTTCTGAGGGATCATTATCAAAAAGGTGATATCACTCTTGAGTTCATTGGCACTAAACATCAGTTAGCTGATATTTTTACAAAGCCTTTGAATTCTGAGAGATTAAGTTACATCAAAAATGAGTTAGGTATGATTAATTATAGCAAAGTTGAAACCTCACAGTTGAAACCTCACAGTTGAAACCTCACAGTTGAAACCTCACAGTTGAAACCTCACAGTTGAAACCTCACAGTTGAAACCTCACAGTTGAAACCTCACAGTTGAAACCTCACAGTTAGACCTCACCAGTGTACCTCACTGTTACATCTCTCTGTAGGCTGTTTCGTTGTTTAACCTTATTTTATTTTTGCGGGAATTCGAACCGTTTCTTTTCTTTATACTTTTATTTCTAAATCCCTAAATGATAAAATTTAGAACATCGAACATATCTCAATCCACTCATCTCGACCCTTGCACTCTCAAGTCCTAAACCCTAAACCTTCAACCGAACCTCTAAACCTCATTCAGTTCCAATGGCCAGAACAAAGCGACCCCCGACTGTCAATGAAGTTGTACCAATGCCAAAGAAGACTCGAGTCGAATCCAGTGGCACCGGGAACGCCTCGATAAGACCTGTTAATCCACATCTGACTAAGAGAGAAATAGTTGCTGAGAAGGAGCTAAGTGAAGAGTGGATTTTATCGAGCAGATCATTAGTACTGGCAGTGGTTAATGAGCAAGGATGGACCGAATGCTTCGCAAACAATAATGGACCGTACTACCCGAAGCTGGTGAAGGAATTCAATGAATATCTACAGTTCGAGGAAGAGGATGATCTGCATAGACTGGTATCCAGAGTAAACGGCAATGAGGTCAGTTTTTCATCCGTTGAACGGGCTGCTTGTTTAAGAGTTCCTCATGAGGGTATTTACAACTACTATTCTAGAGCGGCTCCTCCAAATAGTGGAATCTTTGATCATGAGACGGCTCTGGAAGAACTGACAGGAAATGGCACAGTAAGAAAGATTATCGCTGCTGAAATGAGTGGAGAGGACAGGCTTCTGTTTAAGTTTATTCAGCATGTACTGAGTCCTAAAAGAAGAGATTTTGCTACTCTGAAGCACCAGGATATTTACTTGATGTACTTATTAAAACATGGAAGGAAGGTCAACCTTTGTAGGTTGCTGATGGCTCAGATGGAGGACATGATAAAGGCAAGCTCAAAATCAAGTGCCTTGTTTCATGCTAAACTCATTTCGGTAATGTTGAAAGTGAAAGGTGCAGCTGGAAGTCAGGAAGAGTTGATAGTGCCAAAGAACAGTGTATGTATCTCGAAAGTAATCTGCAAATTCATGAGGATCAGTTGGAATCCCTGGAAGAAATCATGGGTGAATGATGAGGAGAGAATCTATGAGAAATTTAGCCCTTCTACTCATCCCTCTAGACCGAGAGATAGGAGAGATCCAGGCTTAAAGCCTGATGAGCCTGAACCTGTATACTCAGATGATGAACAGACTGCAGTAGTTGGTGACTCTGCAAGAGAGAACACCACAATTGATGAAGGGAGTGATCCTGAGACTACTCACAGTCCTGTCAGGACAGTGGCGTTTGGAGCAACAAGACCTCCAAAAGAACTACCTAGTAGAGAACCTGTTCTAAGAGACAGTGAGACTGAGTCTACAGAAGAAGAAGAAGAAGAATCTCAATATTTTGTCAAGGACACCTCTGACGAGGATGATACAGTCGAAGCAGAAGAGGCTGGAGCATCAAATGAAAACCAAGAAACTGTTTCAGAAGATGAAGTGGAGATCAGTGGTGAAGAAACAGAAGAACTTAGTATGAGCCCTCTGATAGGGTATACAGACAAGTCAGTGTCTGACCAGGAAGCAGGAGTGGTCTCTACTACTGTTGTCATGGAAGTGGTTGATGACTCAACAGAGAGGGAGGCTAACCTCACTGCTGAACCTACAGAGGAAGCAAGTATGGAACCTGCTAGAGCTACAGAAGAGAACTTAGAGTTACCCAGAGTCGAGCAGATAGTAGAAAATGTTCAGGAATGAGCTCCAAGTGAGGGGGAGCGTTTTGGTTCAGTCTATGTACTGTATGATATAGAAGGATGGACCTCATATCCAGGATACATTGTGTTAGGACTCAATTATGAGGATTCAGATGAGGAAAACCAACCACCAAGAAATCCAGTTATCCTAACTAACAGCTCTCCAGTGTTAGAAACTGAAAGATTGGCCACCAAGGAAGACCTTGAATCCTTAAAGAATGAAATGAAGGAGGCCATCATACAGTCTGTTGCTGAATTGAAAACTAGTCTTTTTGATGAGCTGAAAAATGTAGAACAATCCTTAGAATTATCTCTAGGATGTGTTGTGGGAAGTCCAATCAAAGAAGTGATAGATGAATTGAAAGTGTGCCACACTCAAATTGAAAGCTGGACTGGAGCAGTAGTGGCCCTCAGACAATCAGTTTCTTCTTTAACTGCCCTGAGTAGTTCTCAAACAGAAATGGCCAGTGAGATTCGATACATCAAAGAAGTGGTCAAGCAGTTTGTGGAAGTATTTGAGGCTTTCAAGAAATCAGTAAAAGAACACTTTAGCAATCAGGATGTTGTCATTCAGAAAGTGATTGGAAATCTAACTCAGTCTTTCAAGGAGACAGTGGCATTCTCAGTCAAGTCCCTTCCTTCATCTAGCTCTCCTGTAGACCTTGAGCAGTTTAGAAGCCTTCTCAGAGAAGAGCTTACTCAGGCCCGTGCAAATGACACATCAGACCTACAGATCCTTGCTACTACAAGAGAAGTCAGTGGCTTTGTTCTTGAGCACCTGAAGGCTGCTACTGCTTCTCAGGAGGCCATCAAAAGTAAATTGGATTATTACTTTGATCGGATTTTCACCAAGCATCAGTTGAACCATCACTTCAAGCTCATGCTAGAAACTATGAAGCTGCCTCCTGTAACTCAAGCTTTCAAAGAACATGTTAGCAAGCTACGAGAGTTGACCCCGGCTTTGGATAAATTCTTGGAAAACAAAAATGACTTCTTATCTGCCATGGACAGAGGAGGAAACATCATCATGGATTTCAGGAATCTGCTCCTACCTTTTCTTCATGTGGACTGCACACCTGTTATAGTTCCTCCTGCCCTACCTGTCTCCAACCCCAGTGGTTCTTCAGTAATGTCTCCTGCTGATGCCCTCAGAAGCCTTAGACCACTGATACATCGGCAAGCTACTCACTACAGGCCTTCAGGAGCATCTGTTGCTGCCCCTCCAGACATTCCTGCTACAATTCCTAAGCCTGTTGATCTTTCACCTACTGCTCCATCTTCTTCCTCCAAAGGAAAAGATCCCTTACCTACAGATGAAGAGGATTGAGTCTTTTTATGTTTTTTTTATAGGGATCATGTATTCACGTTTTGGGTAATGTAATGTACTCATTCTTAATACAATGTTTATTTTCTCTCTCTCTGTCTTTCTTTCTGTTAATCACAAAGGGGGAGAAATAGGGAGAAATAGGGAAAACTCGGTGGAGAAATGAACCTATACAAAGAGGGGGAAATCCTTGAGGATTATACCTAAATTTTGTGCTCATATTGCTAATACTGTGTTTTGCACACTTCTCTCTGATACATCTATATTTCATTCCATACTGACATAATTTGTGATTATCAAAAAGGGGGAGATTGTTGGAATCACCTGTTTTGATAATCCCAAATCATGCTTAAACATTGATTATGATGTATTAAAACCTTGCATTAATCTTATTATTCTATGCTTAAACGTATTTTATTCTAAACAGTTCATATTCTTACTCTCATAACTTTACTGTAACAGCTTACAGTAGTATTTACATAAGTTTAGAATTGTTAGCTAATAGTCAGAGTTTTCTTTTCAAAGTCACAGTTACAGCTAACTGTCACCTTAAGTTACTGTTGCAATAAGTTCACAGTTACAAGGTTACAGTCAAAGACTAATACAAGCTTACAGTCACGATTCTACCGCTATCTATTGTCAAAGCTGACAGACGAAGGTCACAGTTACAAGACTTCTGTTCAAAGTTTTCTCTTCTCAAGTTCACAGTCGAACAAGTCTACAGTTGGAACAAGTTCGCAGTCGAACAAGCCTACAGTCATAAGTCTACAGTCAAGGTTACAGTTAGACAGCTTCTGTCGACTAAGTCTACTGATGATCGAGGTATACAGTTGACAAAGGTTACAGTTCTAAAAATTTGATATTACAAGTCAACAGTTAGAGAGGCTACAGTTACATGGAGTAAAAGCTACCATTGCAAGCCTACAGACAGCAAGCCTTTTGTTGAAGTCAGCAGTCAGAAGGAAGTCCACGGTTGGAAGACCACAGTTGAAGTCCACAGGGACATACATTCTCGACCAGTCTATTATTATTATATTTCTACTTTTTTCTTTACCAATTTGATTAATACTAATCTAACGGTCATGTCTAGACAAATTAATACACCTAACATTATGTATTGATATTTGCAAACATATCAAGAAATAATAAAATGTACGAGAAAGATTGCACGTGTAACTCAAGACTATTTATCTTGTCGGCCTCGGGTGAACAAAAAGGACATATATGGAGGAGTATAAAAAGAAGAGAGAAGCATTCAAGAGAATGAATGAATGGAACGAAAAGAACAGTGACATACACGAACAAGAATAGAGGAAGGACACACAGCAACTGAGAAGGAGATACGCATATACACAAAAAGAAGAACTCTCGAGCATTCATTCTGAAGAACGAAAGAGTCTCAAGTGAACCGACTGAAAGAACCGTCTCCTAAAAGCCATGCTGTGAAGAACTCAAACTCAAAGAAGCTGATCACTTGAACATCTGGAAGTCTGGAAATCACGACACTCTGTTTTAGTGTCAACTTACAGAAAAAGGACCAAAGCTTCAAGTCACTCCTTCCTACGAGTCCAGAACTGATCTTCCAACACTATAGAGCACTCTAAACCTTCTTCTTTCTATCTCTTACTCTAATGTGTTTAAGTGTTTTACATTTGTGAGAAGTGTGTTAGTATTACACACACTGTCTCCTATGCTTAAACTGAGGGATACTGAAAATCCCTATCCCAAACCTTTTTACATTTGTTACCCACGTATAACTGTGGAAGAAGCCTGGTGTGGCTTGGTCATTTGTTTTCCCACGTATAACTGTGGCAGAGGTTCTCAAACCTGGACAGTTTGTGAAAATTGTTGTAAAGCCCGATACAGGCTCTGTATCAATCCTTTTTATAAAATTGCTTGGTGGCAGGTGATCACCAAGTGGAAGAGGACTAAGTCTTAGCTTAAGACTGAACCTCTTGTTTGAAATAGCTTGTTATTCTTTTCTTTACTTTGCTTTCTTTTTTCCGCTGTGCTCTTTTTTCTTAAACAAGAAATCTGTTTTTGTATATACTCTGATAGTCAATTTTGGTTAGTGTGTATAAGAGATTTGTTTAGTAAACTTGTTTCAAAAGTAAAGTTAGTCATCAAACTAACCTTACTGAGGATTAATCAACCTTAGAGAAACCTGTTGAACAATAAGTCACCTATATCTCTACTGCCTTAATTGACTGGGCTGTTTTTCAATTTGGGGGATTTAATCTTAACGTTTTCAACAGAAATTTTTAATTGGAACTCAATTCACCCCCCTCTTGAGTGTCCACTCCGACCAACAATCGTCATAGTTTAGTTTGTGTTGTAATCATTAATCAAGCTAATTGAAACTAGGAAAAGCCAAACCCGAATCAATAGCACAATAGTTATAGTCTACACACCTACATACATGAGGTTCCATTTTTCTCGAGATAGTGTTCTCATATCAAGCATTCCACCACTTTTAGATCAATTGACAAAAAAATTACTGGAATCTCATTTTTACCTAAAAAACCCTCTTACCATTTTAAAAACAGCAAATAAAAACCCTCTCTAAATGCCATTACCATCACATACATAATAAAATTTTTCCTTTCTAAGCATAAGAAAAGAAGACAATATAAACCAACCAACTCAATGGTCCAAGCCCCTTTATAAATCCACCCACACTCCCAAACCAATTGAAAAACAATATTTTCATTACATAAAAAATTTAACATTTCATACTCAAAATATATAATAAGGATAATTTGTCAAAAATGATCCATTTTCAATTGAAAATCCCATTTAAACTATCACACTCCTCAAGTGACATTGAAAATATGTTTTACACCTTCCAACCAACCCCTAACACCCTTTTTAGAAACATTACACCCCAAAACACACACAAAACATAACCATTTCACTTTCTAAAATCCACTTCAAAATTATAAACACACAAATAATTTATAGAATAGTATTCAAACCACACAATCAAACTGAATAAAAAATTTATAAACATAAATAAATCTATTAAATCTATTTAATAATGTTAGGTCATGGAACCACCTACCATTAATAAAGATCCTTCCAAAAAACGTTGTGAAATCCAAAGTGCTCCTTAACCACACCACTTAGAGGTAATAAAACACCATAATCAATATAATCAATCAAAGAGATCAATAATTAGAACCATAAATTAAACCCCAACACACCGGAGAAGAGAAAACCTAATGAAATGGGAGAAAAGCACTAGAGTAATTTATGAAAATATGGGATACGAGACCTACATGAGGGTTACTTGATGAATCTGGATGAAAACCCCCCCAAAAAATTGAACCCCAAGTGATTTAGGAAAAGGTTGGAGGCGTGACTTCAGATAGGAAGTCGATGGGGGTCAATCAAGGGGCTTAATGGGGTAAAAATCGTGAAGAGAAAATGTGTGAAACATTTTTATGGAGCTACCAAGACCGCACAGTTAGTCCGCACGCTTTTACAAACCATGTGAAGACCATATGGGATCTTATGTAGAAGGAGACTTACCCACACACATACCTGGTATGAGGCATATGTACGGGTATAGGATGTGTATAAAGTTATGTCTCCTACCACACGATTTCGTGGGTAGGCACATGGTCACTTCTAACAGGGCGAAAACTACGTGCTCTACTATACCTAGCCCAAACATGTACATTTTTATCAATAAATCAAAGGAAAAACAAGGTAAAAATCATGGACAATGAAAAATATATTGACTACTCTAAAACTTCAATGCCTTCACACCCAGTTTCTTAGAGATTATCTCAAAACCAAACCCAAACTGAAAAACGGATAATTCAAAAACATGGGGTTAACAATCATTCTGATTAACATTATAAGGACAAGAAAATATTTTTCTATAAGGGATTGTGGTATAAGAAAATATATGCCCTCCCAAAATACTTTGTGATATATAGGAAATGATATGTATTTTTTTCATAGTTTCCTAAATGTGGGACATCGTAGTAAAAGTTAAAAGGGAAATCAACGGATAATTTAGAGGCTTTGGGGAACCCTGACAAGGTATTTGACCCGACCCCTCCCATGGGGGCCATTTCATGATAACCCCAATACATCCTACCATTGTCCAGGTGTTGTTGACTAGTTATAATGTCATTATATCCTATGTGGGAAGCATTTTTATGAGTACCGGCACACACACACACAATTCCCCAACCCAAAATGCTAAAAGTAAACATGCATGAAAATAAGACAACCATTGAGTGCAATAGTAAAAAACAGAATGAAAAGGGGAAAGAATAAAAGACCAACAAAAAACAAGTAAATGATATATATTTCCATATACGGTAAACCATACTATAATGGTTGGTGAAGGGGTGCCTTCAAAAGCCCAAAAAGTACACCTTGTATGTCAGATCTCACTGGGAAACGCCTGGTCCCAGACCACCAAGTTCTCTGTCGAAACATATATCATCTTAACAAGACACGACATGTATAGTTGAAACCCATATAGGGGTGAATAACACAATAGTTAGTAAGGACACAAAAATAAAAAGGTAATACCATAATAAAAATTATTCACAATGTGATATCATATCACGAAGGTATTATATAATGTATGTGAAGCATGACTATCATTTGTAATCATTAAACACCTTGTATTATTGAGTCACTCATCCCTGATAGGTCATTTTGTCCTGCTAGGTCAACAGGACCCACACATCATTTAGGCCCACTAGGTCACCTAGACTCGCTCATCACTAAAGCCCATTGGTTCACCTATACCCGGTCGTCAATTGGGCCTGGTGGGTCACCTAGACGTTTTTTTCAAAAGTCTTATCGTTACATCAAGATGTAGGATTCCTTATAATTTCACACTTCATTATTGTAGAATATACAACTCAAGCGGTCAGTTGTATCTCAAATTCTACCAAAACACACATAGTGTGTATCAAAAGCATTGTTTCATCGTGACGGTCCTAACTCTACAAACAGATCGTCAACCAGACTTATGGATTATAATAAATGGGTGTTCTTTTGATAAGGGGGTTAGTTGGGTTCACACCCAGTTTGACCTGGTTCTCCCTACTTGACCTGATTTTTTCAGGTCTATGATAACCTAGACTAGACTGGAACAGGGGCCTACTACACCCAAACCATTGGGCCGAAGGGACGACCTTGATCACACTATCCATAATGTTTTTTCCCTTCCAGACCACCGAGAGGCCCAGTCTTCCTTTGGCCCTTCCAAAAATGCCAGTCCGATCTTGTCCTGTTAGGATGCAATAAGTGCTGCCTCCGCACGAGGCATGCAACCCTCCACATAACTACCCCCTTGATTTTCCACATTCTTCCTAGAATCTGGACATATACGACAAGACGCGGCATCCAACCACGTCTGGCTGAGCATTCACCAGCCGCTACTGGTTCCCTTGTCCACCACCCATGGCAGTTGTGGAGGGCCCCTCTGACATCTGCCATTGAGCTAGAAACACTCCTGATTGAGGCCTTCTATCTCTACAACGGACCACCTTGTCGTGATACTCTACCTATACCAGTGGTTTTTTCACATTACTCCACTTTCTATCATAGACTTCTTCCCCGAGATAACCTTCCACTGTGGTCCCTCCTAGAATGTGGTTGTCATTGTGTCACAAAGAAGAAAAAGGAAATGTGTGTAGGTGAAGAACACCAATAGTACACATGATGAATGCCAAGGACCTAAGAATGCCCTATGAGTAGAGCGGTGAATCAGGGTGTCAATATTTTCTTTTTAATGTTGTGGATATTTTTCACACATTGGTAGTAAATTGTTAAATCTATCGATCAAATAAAAGCAGAAAGATGGCACAAAACATTTACTTGGTTCACTCCAAAGGGCTACATCCAAAGATCATACGCCGAAAGTCTGTTGATCATACAGAAATCCACTAATCATTACTAGTTTATGGAATTAATGTTTAGGACATAGAAACTATGTGATTGGGAAAAAACCTTTACAATGGTTCATGGAATTCTCATTGTATCCCTCACATGACTTCCGTTAAATCCCTCTAGCTCAATACCTTGAGATATTTCAAAGGAAGTGTATTGACTAGAAGGTTTCTTTAGTATATTTTCATTGATGTATTTGACTTTGTTTAGTAATAGACAATGATTTCATCGATGTCCAAAATTGTTGAAGTTCAAAATGCTGAACCACTGAACCAGATATTCTGAAGCATATCAAAATAGTAACACAACACTTGTGCGCAATACCCCAACTTGCGTGCAAGATTTGGTAATTGATGGGAAACATGCCTTTCGTGCAACACCTACTTTCCACGCAACCCTTATATTTTTCACAACTACACCAAAGGTTTTACGTGGACTTTTTAGTCTAAATAAAAACCTCGTGATCACAATTTACTCTCTTCCGATCATTCACATACAAATATTTTACATCGCTGAACGACCAGATATCTCTTGGAAAATTTTTAACTCTAATGTTGTGGTCGCCGCCTATTTATAAGACTCAGTTTCCCTGTGGGATAGATTCTGAAGCATCTTCTTCAGTGTCCATAAGTTTCATACAATGCATGTAAAACCCATTTTGACATCTCATTGGGCACCCAAACCCTTTCGTGCAACATAATATTTTGTGCACTCCATGACAATGACATTTTTAGATGTTTTGATCCTAAAACATGTCTTGTGCGCAAGTTAAAAAAAGACCTTCGATCGAGAGTGAAAAAACCAATATTTCTGGGACACGTAAAATAATTTTTGCACATTAATTTGTTAAAAAAAAGTTTCTTCATTTTCTGATTTTAAATGTATTTTTTTTTGCAAACACTAGAGAATGACGCCTCCTTCAATACTGCTTCTGGAATAAACTGTAGGAACTCTTTCCATGTAATCTACCTGATCTCCCATGAAATTGATTACAATAAAAACACAATCAAAGATAATTCTAATTTAGATATACAACATACACAAAATTAACTCATTTTTCACCAAAGAACAACCTTGCATCCAACAATCTCACCCATAGGGTTTGTTGGCAATCTCTAAATAGAGTCAAAAGAGAACCTGCCATTATTAAAACCTAATATGCAAGAATAAAATCAACCAACAGTCTAATTTATTATGATAAATTCTTAGTGTAGAAAACCATAGAGAAAAAAATAATTGTGTTATCGTGTGTTTAAATGAAAGATCCTAGAAATATTTCTCCCATCACTTTTGTCTCCCACTTATGTCATGATTCTCTATGTCTTCTCTCATATACAGACATGAATATTGTTCATTTGTGGTTAAAATACATCTCCTTGAATGATTTCTCCCTTATATATTCTCTCAATCATCATCCATGATTCTATATATCTTCTCTCATCCAGATACACCACATTCTATCCATTTCTCCCCAAATGGAAATAATCCCAAAGATGAATAATCATCAATTATAGAGCTCAGAACATACTCCCCCTGGATCGTATCTCCCCATAAACCTAAGACACTTCCACAACATAGATTACATAGTTAAAACAACTAGGGATATGGGAATTTTGTAACCTCCTTTCGCTCCGTGAGCTGGATGAACACCAAGGTTCACCTGATGATTCTCAAACACAGCCGCTAATAGTGGCATGGTCAAGATATCATCCACTTTCTCATCAGTTACCACATGATCAAATATAATCATCTCTTACTCAAATTTTACCTTGATAATTTGATATATTATTTCAATATGTTTGGTATGAGAATTAAGAACATGATTCTTTGTAAGATCAATTATGCTCTTGTTATCACAGTAAATCCCCAATGGTTGTTTCACCTCATCACCAATATCTACCAGTTATAACTTCATCCATAGAAGTTGAGTTCATACTTTTGTAGTTGAAATATACTTAGCATCATCATTACTAAAATAAGTAATTTCATGTATCTTGCTCGACTAGCCAACACATTTCTTCACAATATAGAATGCTACACCACTGGTGGACATTCACTATAATACATCGCCATCCAAATAAACTTTAGAAAATGATGATATTTCATTGTCCCTTCCTGTAGTAAAGTATAACCCAGGATAATGAGTAAATTGAATGTACTTCATGATTATTTTTACTGCCCCCATATATTCCTCCATTGGATTACTATGAAATCGGGGCACTAAGCATGTTGAAAACAAAACATCTGGTCAGGATGATGTTAGGTACAATAAGCTCCCAAGGATCTATCTGTGCATTGTGGGATCACTAGAGGTCACATCCTCATGCTTTCCAAGTTTGGTTCCAACTGAAATCGGAGTATAAATTGGTTTTGATTCATGCATATTAAATATCTTCTCGAGTTCTCTTGCATAATTTTCCCGAGAAATAAACGCAAAATCCATAATTTGAACCACATGCATCCCCATGAAATATGTGCACTCCCTAATCGTAGAAATTTTAAATTCTGATCTCATATGATTTGAGAATTCATATACTGATTTCTATCTGCTACCACCAAATATAATGTCATAAACATTAACTATAACCATGAACCAGTCTTTTGGTGAATTCGTCACATAGATAATGTGATCTACTCCTCCTCTTTTGAACTCCAATTTCATGAGATGTCAATCCAACCTAGAGTATCATTCACGTGGTGCATGTTTCAATCCATAGAGTGATTTCATTATTTTGAAAACCATTGTTTCCTCAGTACCATGATGAAAACCCACTTGTTGTTCAATGTAGGCTTATTCTTAGATAACACAATTCAAGAATATTGTCTTAACATCCATTTGATATACATTATATACTCTTTGGAGTTCCATGGCATGAAAAAGCACAATTG
Source organism: Viscum album (assembly GCA_963277665.1). Taxonomy (NCBI): domain Eukaryota; kingdom Viridiplantae; phylum Streptophyta; class Magnoliopsida; order Santalales; family Viscaceae; genus Viscum; species Viscum album. Next base: position 88,834,368 of record OY728158.1, read on the forward strand.
ACTCCAGTCTACAATTGGAGCAAAGGGTACATCATCATCAGCACCTTCAAACAAGGAATATCATTTACATTCCACTCATACCTTGTTTCTAATAACACTTACATTCTCATCAAAAATGTTATGGAAGATCCATTTTTTACCAATAACATTGTTCCATTTGGGTATTTTGAGTAGATCCCATGTCTGATTCATGTCAATATGATCTAACTCTTCATTCATGGCATTCACCTAAGATTCATCCTTTGAAGCTTCTTCAGATGAGGATGATTCTACAACTGATAGAAATGAATATTGTTTGTTATTATTCATCCTCCTTATTTTTTTTGGTTCACTTCATTCCATAATTATGTTATATGGAACAATATCATATCTTTGATTTCCCCTACAAGGTTTAGTCACATTCTCTCCAGCCAAGTATTCCTCTTCAGATTATTATTATGGGTTAACATCATGATTTGACTCTAGAGTGTTTTTTAAAACATCCCCTATTTATGTATTTGTGTTTACTCCACGTTCAATTACATCCCCACCTTCTATCACATCAGCATATGAAATCCTTAAATCATTTCTGGTTTTCTCTTCAATGATCTTAGCATCACTACTTTCCACAATCCTTTCTAATCTCTTGTTGAAAAACATGTAGAGTTTCTTTTCATTGAGAATCAAAGAAAAGTTTTTTCTTCTGCATTGTCACATTACTTCCCTTGATTTACATATTTGTTCTTGATGAAGCATTTAATTTTTGAAACACGAATGTATTTAAAATAGGGATTTTATCCATGTCATAATTCATATGGTGTATTCATCTCACCAATATAATTCCCTATTTTATTTTTGATATACATAGCAGATTGAACATCATCATTCCTAAAATGACGTGAAATAAGACTATCAATCACCATAGTTTGTGCCATGTTTTTCACCAATCGATTCTGGCATTCAATAACTCCATTTTGTTGTGGAGTTCTCGTAGCTGCTATAGTATGTTGTATCCTACGTTTCTATATGTAGTTTTCAAATTCAATAGATGTGTATTTCCCACCATTATCATATTGAAACACTTTTATGGTTCATTTAGTATAATTATCTGTGATTCGACGATATTAATCCATGCTTTCAAGCACTTTTAGTTTCTTATGAATAACCATTACACATGTCATTTTATTATAATCATCTATGAAAAGGCAATGTACCTATCTCAATGAGTTACATCAATATTTTGTGTGCCACATACCTATTTATGAATGAGATCAAGAATATAAGATGTCCATTTCTTCTTTTGATGATATGAACTATATAACAAATTCCCACGAATGAAAGCATCACAAAACATTTCATGTTCACAAATCAGGTTGGGAATTTCGATGAAAATATTTAGTTTTGATATTTTATCCATTTCTTGTTGATTGATGTTCCACAATCTCCAATTCGACATGTTATTTTCATCTTCAATAGTCATGTAAAAAATTTTTCTTTACTATCAAACTAATACATGTTACATTATAATCTACATCCTTTCATATGTGATTTTCTTGTCTTTCTCTTTATGGTGCAGCCTTTCAATTTGAATGTGACTATAAGTCTGGAGTCACAGAGTTGAATCACACCTAGAAGATTATGGCGCAGACCATCCACGTACAAAACTTATATTTTTTTATATCTATATTAGATAGCTCTAGTTTCACATCATTTAATCTTCATAGAACCATCGTTACTGAACTGTATCCTTCCATCGACCTTTTTATTGACATTAATTAATAGCTATGTATTACCAATCATGTGGGATGAACATATTCTATCAATAATCAAGGTGATTTTATTATTTGTATCCTTTTGGGATACTTCTTCAAGATTGGGATTTTCAATTTTCGTCTTTTTCTTCTATAAGTTATTCAGATAAGTGTATGAAATTATTGGCCTTGAAAATCTCTCTTCCGGGTACATGGGTTCTTCATTCTGAATCTCTTCTTCCAAAGGGGAAAACATATTTTCAAGAGAAACACAATCTTGTTGATGAAAATTGACATTTCTTTGAATTCGATATTAGGTGTATGTTGTACTCCACTTTCTATAATAAATATATTTAATTCCAAATATAGAACAATGATAACAATATTCATTGAAATTATTTCATCTAAAAGAATTAGGATAAGAATTTTTTCTCCTTGTTTGAATTCACATCTCTTCTCGATTCAAATAGTTTATTTCCTCTTTGCAATAAGACATGGTATGTCCCAGATATCCACAGATCTTTCAATTCATTTGATTAAATTTCTTCTCACTTCTATTTATCCTCATTCCTCCATCTGTGGGATAGTAGTTTGAATGCCTATTATTTCTGGAGTCTTGAGGATAGTCTTATGTAATTCTTTCAGATTGAATTTGGTGATTCTTTTTCAAAACATCAGGTTATTTTTCAACATCACCCGCTTTCATCTTGCATTTATTTTGGTCACATTTATTTGCCGCATTTTTAGATTCAACCTCAAAACCGATTCCACTATTTCCCATGTATGCATGTATTTGATCATTCAATTTATTTTCAAATCCATTCAAAATACATTTTTTTTCTCTCCAATAGCATAGCATCATAGAACCTTCCTAACTATATTTTAGTCCTTTATTATTTTTAAATTCATTTAATATAATATTTACTCATAAGAGTAAAAAATTCCTCTTCATGACCCTCAGTAGTCTTGGATTTTTCTTCTAGTATGGTGGTGAGGTCATTGAGGACCTATTACTACTCTTCAATTCTCAACTTCAGATACAATACATTATCAGTGATTTCAATAATTTTAGACTACACTTTCAAAAATTCATCCAGTCATTCAATTTCAGCTTTGAGCTGATCAACATAATCATATGATTCTTCAACAATTGATTTCCACTTCTTGAACCTCTTACATTTGATATTAAGCTTACTAATAGAATCTTTATGTTGAATCATGGAATTGGAAGTAGTTGTAAACTGATTTTCACCACCATTATATTTCAAAAGTTATAATTTTTCAATACTTTCCATCATGGAAGAAAGGTTTCCAGTTTTAAATTCTGGTTCATCATCTTTACATAATTAGTTATCATCTTTTTCCTCTTAACAGATAAAAATATTCTTCAAAAATATATTTCTAGATTTGAAGTCTGCCTTTTTGAAAAACCTTTTTAAGTCTTCTCAATGTTTTCATCTTCTATATCTTTAATATCGTTTTCCCTAAAGAATCGAGAGGCACTATGGCTAAATTTTGCACAACTAAAGAAAGCAAGAGGTAACTTCCCATTTAATTTATCATTTACCATCTAGAACATCTTGGGAATGAAAGATAGAATTTCTTTTTCCTCATCATCGTCACCACCACAATCCTTTGAAAATTTAAATTTCTCAATAGCATTGAACTCCATTTCCTTTCTCACCTGAGTTATAGCATATTATGGTTTGACGTTCATTTGATATGCCACCGGGCTGCTCAGTAGATCATCCATAGAAGGATTGGAATGATCTATTTCCTCAAGGGTTGATACATTTTCATTGAACATGGGTGGAAGTATTCTTAATATTATTATTACAATATCAATGTCCTTGATTTCTATTCCTAGACCCCTATATTCTCCATCCACTTCAGTAATCATATAGAAGAAGGATTCTATATTCTCATCAGGATGAATCTTCATATCACAAACCTATTGTAAGGGACTTGTTGGTTTGACCCCATCAATTTGTTATCTTATTCATAAATATTTTCATGTTTATCCCACATGGACTTTTCCGAGGTGAAAGTCATCACCTTTAGATAGACTTGATCTGAAGGACTTTAGTGAGTGTATTCACTACTTTAGCATCTGCATTAAGAATTCACCAGTTTGCGTTAGTCATAGCCTGGCATGTTGGATTAGTGACTATTATTCCTTTCATAGTAGAAAATATGACTTCAATTCGAAGATATATTAGATGATATCTCATTAATTTCTTCCAGATATGAAAATTTCTTCTATCAAAGATGAGGACTCCCCTTTCATTGGATGAATTCTCCATTACGGTATAAGACAGATCAAACACTATTTAACCACCCTTTGATACAACTGTATGGACTCTAGAACACCTTGAGAGTGGAGGGGGAAATAATGGTATCAACTTATTCTTTTTAATGTAGTAGATCGTGTTCCTGCATTGGTTGGATGATTTTATATCTGTCAAAAATAATGAAAGCAGGTTGATGTCACATCACTTTTACATGGTTCACTACAAAGGTCTACATCCAAGGAGAATATGTCGATAGTGTGTTGGTCATATCAAAATCCACTAATATTTTCATGTTTATGGATTAAAATTTTTGGTCACGGAAACTCTATTCTAGGCATGCTACCTTTACCAAGGATAAGGGAATGCTCACTACATCCCTAAGATCACTTACGTCAACCCCCCTAGGTCACTACCTTGAGAGAAGTGAAACAAAATTTATCGACTTGAAGGTCTCTTCAATATATGTCCATTGAGTTATTTGTCTCCTTTCAGAATGAGACACTACTAGCATCTATGTCTATAATTGATGCACTAGAAAACACTGACCCTCTGAACCACTGAACAAGATATTCAGAAGCATGTTAAAATCATAACATAACACTTGCGCGCAATACCACAACTTGTGCGCAAAATATGTGAATTACTATGAAAGATTCCTTTCATGCAAGACCTATAATCCATAAAACCCTTATCTTTAACACAACTAAATTGAAGTGTTCACTTGGTCTCTTCAGAATAATGGAACACCATTCGCACAATATTTACTCTCTTTCAATCATTCATGCGAAAATATTTCATGCAGATGAGAAACCATATTTTCATAGGAAATTGATTATGTCTAAAGTGGGGGTATCCTAATATTTATATTCTTCGGTGTGCCTAAGTGAAATATTGTGACACGACTTCATCGGTGCACAAAAGATTCGGAATGAGCCTACAAAACCCCTTCTTACGTCGCATTGGGCATCCAAACCCTTTCACTAAACATCATCTTCCATGCACTCCATGATATTGCCATTTTTAGACATTTTGATCCTGAAAAATGTCATGCGCACAAGTTCTAAATAGAACATAAATAATTCTTGAAAAAACCAATATTTCTTGAACACTTCAAATCTTTCACTCACCTTCATTTGATAAAAAACATTTTCCTCCATTTTCTGATTTTCAGCTCCAAATATTTTCCAATCACTTTAGAATGATGCCACCTTCAATACTGCTTCAGGATCAAATATTATGAACCCTTTACATGTAATCACCCGAATCTACCATGAAATTAATGACAATAAACAACACAAACCATGATGAACCCATAATATATTGAGGAAAAACACAATGCAAAATCCTTTTTCAGAAAAGAACAGCCTATGTTCCAAAAAAATCCCCCTTTGGGATTGTTGGAAATCTATTGATAGAGTAAAAAGGGAACCAGTCATTATTAAAACATTATACACAACATTCAACTCAGCCAACACTCTATGTCTACGTGAGCGATGATCCGTGTAGAAAACATGAGAGAACACTTAAATTGTGTTCTCATGTGTTTAAATGAATGCTCCAAGAATGATTTCTCCCATAACTATTCTCTCCATCTTCATCCGTGATTCTCTCTATATTCAGTCAAAGAGAGACATGAATTGTGTTCTCATGTGTTTAAATGAAATCTCATATACTGATTTCTCTATTCACTATTCTCACAATCTTCATCCATGATTCTCTCTATCTTCCCTCATCTAGAGACACCACATTCTATCCATTTCTCTCCATTGGATATAAACCTAATTATTGATAATATTACATTGTAGAGCTCATAACATACACCCATAGATCTTATATTCCCCATAAACCTGAAACACTTCCACAACATAGATTAAAATAGTTAAAATAACCGGGGAGTGTGAAATTTTGTAACCTCCTTATGCACTGGGAGGTGGCTGAACACCAAGGTTCTCCCGATGTTTCTCAAACAAAGTTGCTGATAGTGGCATGGTTAGGATATCATCCACATTCTCATCTGTTACCACATGATCCATTAAAATCATGACTTACTCTTCTTTTTAGTAAATAATACGATATCTTATTTCAATATGTTTTATATGAGAATGTTGAATAAGATTTTATGTAATATCAATTGAACTCTTATTATCACAATAAATCACCAATGGTTGTTTCACCTCATAACCAATATCTTTCAGTGTTTCTTCATCTATTGTAGTTGAGTGCATGCCTTTTTAGCATAAATAGACTCAGACTCGGAAGTACTCATAGAAGTACGTTCTTTCTTCTTTCTGAACTATCCAACACATTTCTACCCAATATAGAATGCTCCACCACTGGTGGACTTTCTATCCACTACATCGCCAGCCCAGTCAGCATAAAAACTCATTGATATTTCATTTTACCTTCCAACAAAAATTTATAACCCAAAAATATGATTACCTTGAATGTACCTCTTGATTCTTTTCACTACTGCCATATGTTCCTCCTTTTAATTACTCTGAAAGTGGGAGACTTATCATGATGATGCTTTGCAAAAGAATAACATTGATGAAATTGAAGCACTATGTGTTGTCAGCTCACACAAGTATAACCTAATGTATAAAATGTGATAATATCAATCGTATTAGCTGAACACCTTGTGCGGTATAGGAACTCATCCTTGTTCTGTCACTTTGGCCCATTGGGTAACCTAAACCCACTCATCATTTAGGCCTCCTATGTCACCTAGCCCAACACATCACATTGGCCTGCGGGGTATCCTGGACACGCTGAACACTTTGGACTTCTAGGTCACCTAGTGTGTCTTGTTACATCTGGTTATAGGATTCCAACTCATATTACACTTCATTTCACAAAAACATACTTCTCATGCCATCAATCATATCTCATGTTATGAAAATACCAGCTGTTTTATATCCAAAGGACTACTTCATTACGGTGTTCCCAATGTCGTTAATGTCTTTTAAATTAGATGCATGGTTTACAAGATATGAGTGTTTTAGTAAAAAGGGGGTTGCCTGGGTAATGACCTAGTCTGAACCGAGTGGCCTAACCTGGTCCGTATTGTCCCCTTGGTCCTGTGGACCCAACCTCATGGCCTATCGATCTAGCTCATCAGGTCACTCAACGAACTCATTTTTGGCTGGCCCTTCTCGCACTATTGGGACGGGCTTGACCAGCTGGGATGCAGAAAGATTCTGCATCCATCCAAGCCCCATGGGACACCACATTTAACATTAATGTTCTCCATGTAACCTCTCCATGACTTTACCGTGTGTCCCTTCAAGGCCCAGCTGGACCACATCCCTCTGCCGCGTCTGGTGGATCCACTTATGACATTCGAACCGGAGGCCATTTCTACCACTGCAGACTTCTGTCCAGTGGCCTTCCATCACTAAGACATCCCTTTGCCACCAATGGGTCTCTTTCTAGTGGTCGTTCACCTGGCACAGCCATCTCCTACATCCTCCTATTGCGGGTTGATCTGCTATTGTGGTCTATCCTAGACTAAAGTTTCTGTTGCGTCACAAACAACAGAATAAAAAAAGGAAATGGATAAGAACAAACAATGGAAACCGGAATAATAGAAGACTAACTTCATTCATATCAACATGATTCATCCTTGTTAGAAGGATTAATAATGGATGGAGTCATTATAAGGATCTAAATTCCCTTAAATTCCCACAAGGAAAACCCATTTGAGAAATGCAATCAATCTGCAGGTGTACCTATTTGTATGTTGATCCATGTTTGTTAATCAAACAAATAATAGGGAAATAATGAATTCACGTTGAATTAGACCCAATACCTAGATATGGGATTGCTCATCAATGGATAAAGTTCTTCATTGGTGGTGATCCATCCGCAAATTTCCATGATCTCTCATCATGGCTTGATCATTCAAAGAGGATGAGAGTGCATGATTTTGTAAGTGATTTTTCATTCATTATTCACCTACGTAAAACCTTAAACTCCTCAGAGTGATACCAGAATAATTAAAAATGATCATGTATCATTGTTAAATAATTAATCATAAGAAACATATTTCATCATTTCTATTACACTCAGTCATTTCATGAGTACACCCTTTTATTTATGAAATGAAAAATAATTTTTGTTACACTTCGGTATCAGACACATTATGATGATTCATTTATGAAATGAAACCATCATTTCGATAATACATTAGAGTGAATAAAATATTTGAATAAAATATACTTCCCTATATTTCATTTTTCATTAAAATGATCAAAAATTATCTTTTACCTTCAACGTGTGCTAGTTGTGATTAAGTTCTTCGTTAGGTAAAGTCATCGTTACGAATGAAATGGTACGCTCATATTTATAGTATGATACTATGTTTATAATTTTACTAAAACATGAATCTGTTATATTATAATTAACCAAAAAAATATCTAACATTTATTCCTAGCTCATTAGGCCTCAGAATCATGTGCGTTTTCAGCACCAGGTCTCAAAATAATCCCATAAATATTTTAAAAAAAGAGATTTATGGGACATTATAGTATTTTTTGTATCATCCTAAAATATCTCTTTTGAATCCATTATTTTCTATTTCTAATGATGAAAAAATTTAATATGTCTGTAGAAGAAGAGATATGTGATGGAAAATTACGTCATCTAACTAATTTTCCATAGTTGATGAAAATAGAACATCAGTTTCCTATATTTGGAAATGAAGTTAGAAATATCACTCTAGGGTTGTGCATGAATGTAATAAATCAATATTGAAGCCTTAGTAGAACAGATAGTTCATGACCTGTTTTATTGGTAATACACAACTAATATACTGAATTTTGTGTGAAGCACAAATATATTAGGTTCAGTTTAATGATCTCTGTACTAATGAAACAGTGAAATTATGATGATTTTTTCTTGTCACCATTAATTGATGATTTGAATATCTTATGGTAGGATGGTATTAGGGTGCATGATGCTTATAAAAATGAACATTTTCAACTGCATGCAATGAATGTTTTATCTATAAATATCTCCATAGCGTATGGAAATATGAATACAATGTTAAGGGGCATAAAACGTGTCCAATTTATGAACAACAGACTTCATATAGTAAATTTCATAATAGAAGTAATATTGTTTTCATGGATTATGGAATTTTTATGCCTATGAATCACTATAAAAGTAGATTAAAACCGAATTCAATGGCTTATAATAATTTGAAATTTGTCCAAAACCTTTATCCACAAATGGGAATTTTGACAGGATGTAAAACCTTGATGTGACGTTTGGAAGGACACATAAATCTGGGAATGATAGACATAATTGGATGAAATGGAAAATATTTTTTGAGCTACCATATTGGAGATATCATGATGTGAAATGATCATGATGAATGAATTAACTTATTCATTGTATCCATATTTAATCTCTCCATTAATATATAATAATGTTTATATAATGACGTCATATACTAAGTTCAAACCATATTTAATATTTCCATTAATATATTTTGAGGTTTCAGAGTTTTTATAAGCTTCTATTATGCGGTGGAGCATGTAGGTTTGTCTCTATATCTCCATGAATTAGTTAATTAAAGAGGAAAGGGGATTTGTGGCTTGAAATATAAATATGTGTCTGGTGAAAATGTTAAAAAGAAACAATTATACATATTGAATAACACAGATGGTGCCCAACCATATATAACATTTCATATTGATGATTTTAAAAAATGTCATCCATAGATGGATAAAATATGGATTTTGAATGAGCACAAAAAATCATTTTTTCCATGGATTAAAAACATCATTCTTGGAAATCAAGTTCATTAGATACATTGAGATTTTTAGTGGGTTGTCCATGTTTTAATGGGATAACATAGTCAAGGTATGACATTAATGGTTATACATTTCATACGAAGGATCATGATAATAGAAGTGTTGTTCAGAATTTAGGTGTATTGGTATTCATAGATGTAATGCATTTTTTAGTTTATGAAGACAAAATCCCAATTTATGCATCAAGTGTATATTATATAATCATTGATGCAATATACAAGGTTGATCACATTAAATTTAATTTTCTAGTGTTTAAATTATAATGTTTTATCACTAATAGTGGTGTTAGACATGATGAAATTTCTATTACACTTGTTTATCTGAATAGATTATAGGACACAAATGATTCTTTTATAATGTAAACATGTGAAAAAAATTTATAGTTTATTGATCAATCTTATATTCAGTGGTTTATAATTTTACATGAAAAAACACAATATGTTGTTGATGATCAACTTGATGAAGATGCAGATTTATGTGAGATTCCTACTTCTATTGAAATATTAACACATAATAACGATTATCACATCTTAGACAAGGTTTTCCCCATAAAAAATGATCATGATGAATAAATTTGAAAAAATAATCCATTCATACATTCCAAGTATTTCAAGAAATATATATTTATTTCTAATTTACATATATTAATAGCCTAAATTTTTTTATATTGTACTTTTTTCTTTATAAAAAAACATATTAAAAATAATAGGTAATATTTTTTGTTTATATAAGTTTTGTTTTGTTTATTTTACTATTTCTACCATTACGCAACTTATATATTTGTTGTTTATGTATATATATAATTAATTTAAATCGATTATAGTAAATAAAAAATTATTTTTTTTATGTATATTGAAAATTATTATTATTTTTGTTAAAAATCATTTACTAGGTTGGACCATTTTTCAAATTCCTACACAAATTTGGGAATTATTTTCATTCATATAAGTTACATTTCATATATCACTGATATTCTTAGAATTCTATTTAACTATAAATAATATTAATAATAATGTGTTTTTTTAGTATACATTATTGTTTCATAAATTTTCAGTTTTTATTTAGATTAGTATTTTAATTATTTAATTATTATATTTTGTGTAGTAATAGTAAGTTTGATTGATTGAAGGATAATGATAAATCAATAATCTGATTAAACACATAATTTTGGAGATGAGAATCATGGTCATACATCTAGGTAAGGACATGAACATGATCTCCTCGATGAGACCCAACCTTCATATACACCCAAAGAGCCAAAGAGGAGTTTGAGGGTTGCAAAACATGGTAGCACATATTTTATAAAATTACAATTTTCTCATAGCCAGGACCATATGACACTGGTAAAATTTGATGAAAAGGATATTTCAATAAGTCCTAAAATAAAAATTCAATTTTTTTTATCTGTTTACAAAAAAAGTAAATTCAGTATTCTATTAATTATTAGAGAATTGTTGAAAAATTCAAAAATATATCAGTTATGGGATGCCATTTTGGTAAGATCATTTATTATTGGTTTACTAATAATGAAATTTTTATAGTATAATATATTTTCCCCCACCTTATCAGGTGATATTTTATATACATGAGAATAAGGGAGGATATAGGAAATGATTATCAATGTCTACTAGAAGATAGAGGGAATTAAAATCAACCCACACATATGATTTCATTTTTGGTCGTAGGAAACATGAAAATTATTTTCAAATATATCATTTTATATACAAAGTCCCATGAAATTTTTTGTTAAATGTAAAATACATGAAGAATATTTGGTAATTGAAATGTAACCTTTTAGAATTGTTAATATATTTACTATATTATTAATAATTTATTATTATTAATTTGTAGGAATTAAGGAGATCTCATCAGGAGATCCAATATAAAAATTTGTTCCCTCATACTTTATCTTAGGGAGGGAATACCTTATTAGAATAAAAAACTATGGATAATAATTAAAAAAACAAAGAGTTGAAAATTTAGGCTATGCAGAGGTTTCACCTCAACCACCAGCTAGACCTAAAAAATGGAAGAGGAATCGAATGAGAAAAATAGGGTAATATGTTTTGGAAAAATCAAGGATCATATCATAAGGGTTTTCAAGACATTTATTTATTTATGTATGTTAAATTCCATATATATTTTGAATCATTATATAATTTTTGAAATAATTCAAATAGTATTCTCACAAGGAGAAGAGATTGTAGGGGTTATTTGTTCCATAGGGAAGGCAAGATATTTTATCTCTAGAATTGGTAAGGATCAAACGCCCATGTCATGTACGAGGATACTCATTAGGTGTATCAATGAATAAAGTTTCACAAGATTATTCACCTTTTAAAATGGAAGGTTATTTAAAAAAATATTTGAAGGATGAAGATCAAAATATTGATGTGATGATGGAATAAATGATCATAGTGTCGGTATAGTAAATGTTTGCAGACATGTTAAGACAAATTCATCCAGTAGCTACCACTCCTCCATCTCCACCAGCATCTCCCAGTCCCCAAACTCTACCTATAGATCCCATTATTCACCATCCACCTTCACCTAAAAACCCATTTTTATCCTACTCCTACACCCACTCCTCCTCCTCCACCAGTAGGCCCCATTATTTATCATACTCCTACAACCCCACCTTCATGGTTTCATAGTTACTGTCAGTTGTATGTTGATAATACTCACTATCATATAGTTTCATATGGAATGACATTTTATATAATAGATATCATTCATTATAAAAAGTTAGAGATAGAGGAACATAGGGTCACTGTACAGGATATGATTGAAATAATACCTAGAGTTCCATTACTTATAGTTGAGGTGAGGAATGTTGGAAAAATTATCATACACTTTTTAGTATTCCTATCTAGGATTTTGTGATATATTTCCATTTAGGTATGTGTATATTTTATATTTTATTTTATTTTTGTATTAAATGTTTTTAAACATATGAAATTTAATATATTTATCATTTTATTTATAGTAATATTTTAAATGTAAATATATATTTTATAAAAAACAACAAAGACAAATGTCTATGACTTCATATACATATTCTAGTAGTCTTAACTGATTGTCAAGATATTCATAATATTTTTTGGTTATTATATGTTTCTAATGGAAGCTCGTGTATGTGGGTGTTCAATAAATGTGGGGACTTTGAAAAATAATATCATAAAGCTTGTAACTGGAGATAAGTTGGGCATCAACGTGATACAAGTTTTTTCCATGTAAGAATGAACATAAATATTTCACTGTTTAAAATTTATGGAAAATTTATACTTATGTATATTTTGTATTAGGTATCTTTATAAAATATTTGATGATAATGACTAGAAAAATGTATATGACTGATGGAACTATGTTTAATATCACAAAAAGATTAAACATTAAATAATGAGGAATGAATAGTTTATATTGTAGAAATACATGAAAGGAATATCAGTATATAGTGGAGGATATTTACTTTTTTTGGTGAGGTATGGCACATATATCTCACAAATAGTTATTTATATTTTTACATAAACATCACTATCATTAATTTTTTTATAATAGAGACCATTGGATGTTAGGGGGTTTTTTCAAGGGAGAAGGCACTTTACTGAAAATTCTTTATCCATGGTGATGGGTGATCATATTTTATGATCTTTTTAGAAAAGTAAGATTCATTTTTTAAATAGTTTTTTATATTGATGTGAATTGCAAAATTATTACATTCATATTATTATGTAATAGGGGATAAGATTTATTTTTAAAAACCACAAAAAAATATCACCAATATAAAATATTTAAAAGTAATGATGAATTTCTATTTTTAATTTTTATATTTTGGATATGTTATATAAAAATTAAATTTTGAATTGAAAACATCATTTAAATATAATTTTCATAAACAAAAAGGAATCAAAAAATGTGGATAGTATGGGTTAAGATTTATGCATGAAATAATTACAGTGTAAACTATTATGATGTTCAACCAGGACAGATTTTCTTATCAATTATTCCTATATATTTCATTAGTTTTATTCATTATAAATGTTAACTACATCCAACGACCCGAAGACCATAAATTTTTTTATTAAATGATAAACCCCCCTTTTAAGGGATGAAGGCCGTGGAAACCCAAACAGACATCATTGAGATATGAAAATTACACTCAAAGGTAGAAAGTGTAAAACTAGGGTGACATCACAGTACAACTCCTCCTAGCATTTGATCAATGTAACTCTTCACCGTTGCAATGTTTTTCGGAAAACAAGTGTCCTGTGTCAAAGCACAGGCCCGATCCTATGGCTGGTGCCATACCCTGTCAAACAACCAAATCCAGATAATACTACAAGAATGAAAAACCAGCTCTAGAACCACCTATGGAGTCTATTACATGAAGTCGAGTCCCGATCACAAAATTTCCACCTTAAAAAAATGAACCATTCAGACAAACAACACAACCAGTCCTTGAGCTTAAACAAACTCCTCTAAAGAAATCAACGGAACTGACGCCATAGAAACCACGATTCAACCACAAGGCACTCATCCAACACATCCTCAGCAACCAGACATGCCGCATAAGGCCAAAAGAACCCGCAGACAATCAGGTTCCTCCAGCAACAGCTCCTCTGTAAGAGAATCCACCGAACACCACAAATAGAAACAAATTAAAATAAAACTGCACCTCTCCCCTCTGAGTCGCACATTGACGGAGCTGATCTGCACTGGAACACACCCGAAATTGAAGGCCAGCCGAGACCATGACCCGAGATCAGAAGTCGTCACCAGCCACCGTCGCGTGATGAAACCAAGACTCCCGAAGACGAAGATGCTGACGCCAAGTCATGATCCCACCATGAAGCCGACGCCACGATGCAAACCACTGAAGCCCTCCAAGACAAGATCCAAGCCACGTTGCATACCAGAAGGAACAGCAGACCACAAAGACGACGAACCTGGTTAGACGAATCCAACCCTTATGGTTCAGATGAGAGAACACACTAAAAGTGGAATGGGAAAATATTTTACATGTTTTTTTGGATTTCAGTTTTTGATTAGTGAATATTATAATTATGAATGCTATAACTATAAATGAGTAGTTATTAGTTTCTTTTATTGGATTTATGTTAATTTTTGGTAGTATTGTTTTATTTGAGTGTCATAATAGTGAATATTGTAATTTTTAATGTATATTTTTGTATATATTTTTTTTGTTTCTGATTGTTTATAAATTTTTATGGTTTTGTTGGTAGTGGAGTGGAATGATTTGATAAAATATTTTTTCAAAAACAAATTATTTATTTCAGACAATTTATAACTGACATTAAAAATTAGTTTTGTTTATTTTTTACAATGGTAATTTTATAACTGATGTAAAAACCCTTCTGTACAAATCCATTTCATGTAGGATTCAAAATAACTCATCTGTAATAATGTTACTTACATTGGTTAATAATTAATCGATGAAAAAAATGTATCAAGTTCTTTTTTTTCAAATAGTTCATATAAAACCCGAAATAAGAACTCTTCATCTCGATTTTTTTTCATGTCGATCAGATAAAAAATGACATAATATATGAATTTTTTTTGGTTATATAATAACCTATATAAATACCCTTCATGACAAATCATTTTTGGCATCAATCATATAAAAATGATATGGTATATAATTTTTTATGTCACTTATTAAATAAAAAGTGTAAATTGTTATTTCCATTATTGATTAAAAACATTTTTTAACTGAAATTAATGACAATATTTAAAATGTAGCCTTTATTAATGGTGGATAATAACCATCATAAAAAATAAAAAATTTCCAATGAGACAAAGATTTTTTATATTAGTGGGTAGTTTCCCCTCCAACAAAATGACCTTGATATAAAGGCGGTTAAAACCGCCACTATATCCTCATGATTTTTTGTGAGGGTAAACCGCTGCTAAATGATAAAACTACAACCCAAATAATTAGGCACATTTAGTGGTTGTTGAATCCACATTTATATATCGCTTTTAAAAATAAAATGTTGATATAATATTTCTGTCCCAAGATTATATACAGAAAATGATAATCCAATATATCATAAATAAATTATCCGTCTCACCTTCAAATCCAATTAGAAATGATCACATTTCATGTACATAATAATCATTCCATAATCTAATATTATCACAATACACATGATTAAGGAAAAAAGATATTCCAGACGATCAATTATTTTGTAATCATATCCTTGCGAATATTTATACACAATGTTACAAATGGGACTTTGGTTTGTGGTACTAATCATATAAATTAAAATTAAGCTGAAAACCAAATTTAAAATAAAGAAATGTCTAATGAACACATAAGTAACATCAAAACATAATCATAGTAATGTAATGAATTCAATAAAACCATCCCATAGATAAACAATTCCACTTATTACTTGATAATCATATTAAACAATGATATGAATAACTCCATAAATCATGTTTTTTTAAAAATTCCATATATAAATAATTCAAATTGATAAAATATCTCATTTAAATTTTTTCAAACACATAATGGTATTAAATTTATGAAGACATGTCGATACTAATTTTCATGGGATCGATGGTGTACTATGTATTTTAGAAAAAAATGGGTTCATCATTCTCTAGATTTGTCACATAAAATGTTAGGCAGTGAAAAAGATCTTCCATAGTCAGTATAAAAATAATACAAGGAAGAATGAAATGAATTAGGGTTCCCAATAGGACTTGTATTTATAACCTCCCAAGAAGTTCCCAAATGCCTATCAATTTTGTTGTAGTCATAATAAGGAAGGTCATAACCATGCATGAAAACAAAAATATTAGGTAAGGTAACATTAATTCACAAGAAAATTAATTAAGTGTGTGTAAAAACAAATGTTTAATACTTATAAAATTTTATCATGACTTTTAAAAATAAAAACACACTAAAATTATAAACCCTTTCTTTTATGTGAAAAGTAAATTAATGGTAAACAGTGAGGAATCATGATAAAAACACCATATATAAATTATATTATATTATCGTATATAATAATACATGTTACAATGTACTTAACACAAATGAAACTCTCAAATAAAAGTAATTAAATGAAGACGCTATCTTTAATCAATCGAATCATTTCACCTTTAATGAATACCACATTAATAAGTCACAATAGGGACTCTGAAATCATTAGAAATGTAGAATACCTACTTATAAATCCTTTGACATGATACCAAGACCCCATGGTCTCTAGGGTTAGATAATAAATGAAGAACATTTAAGAAACCTATGTAAAGAGGATGAGGTAATGAGAAGGAATCCCTTAATATATGCTCTAGATGTGAAATCCCTAATAAACATCTTCTGGAAAATCATGAGAAAAATGAAGAGGGTGGGAATTAACAGGGAGGATCTTGTGGGATATATAATTTAAAGTGTGAGGTATATAGAATGTAGCCTAAAATTTTAAAAATCCAAATGAATAAAATTAACAACCCCAATTAGGATTCATGATTCAACCATATGGGTTGAAAAATCATGCAGTAACCATGAATCATCCTCTAAAAAATCAAGGTGATTCAACATGGTTTCCTGCAATTCCACCATGGTTAGTTTTAATTGTTTGAAACTACATGAGAAATCAATTTTAGGAATTATGGCTACATGAATTAATATAATGTCATCATATTGTGTTATATGTCCCTTTGTTCAGGTATGTGATCAAATCCATGAATCATCTATGTTAATTCATTCCACTCACCTATCACATATATACATTTAATTTGAAAACTCAAAACCAAATTAATTATTAACTATCATATATAGTCATGGAATTATTTATATATACAATACATGAGATGAAAATAAAAGTTTTTTGTAATAACACAGAAAACATATATATTATTTTTCCATCAGTTTTTTAAAAGTGACACCAGTAAAGAATTCTAATAAAACTATTTACACATTTTAAATGAAATTGATATTACAATGATTAAATTAAAACCAAAGATATATAAACTGAGGTTACCCATCCAAAAAAATAATCCAAGATAACCAAGGAAATATATTTTCAAGGAATATATCATAAAAACATATATCCCGACTAAAAACCAAAACATGGTTTCTGAATCCCCAAATTAGAGTTCATTTTTCCTAGGATTGTTTTCATATCACCTATGAGTCAAAAGGTAACTCTAATCACTACCCGAATAACTTTTCTCAAAAACCCTCTATATCTATGTCTCCACTTTCCACTATTGTACCATTCATGAAAATTATATTTATGATTAAATATTGTTTTATAATTAAATTCTAACTTAAAAACAATAAATTTTTATGAAATAAAGGATTTTGAAGTTTTTTTATTTAACTTATCACTACCATCCATTGATATATTATCACCTATAACATATCTAGTCATTTTTTGACATAATAAAATAAATGCATTCTAAATAGATATTATCATTGTGTCTTACATTATTATATGATTCTATATTCTAGAATTTTGATTTTCATGGAAAAAAACTCCCCTGATAATCTCTAGGTAGGGAGTGACTATGACCAATATTAGATGTAGCTACAATCCCAGATGTCCTATCTATTACATCTAATGGTAAAGGTCCCAAACCCATCGCAGACACTGGGCCATGATGCTCATTCTAAAGAACATTACCAGTTGGGTCATCATGGGAGACTGGAAAGGACTTTGTGGGATTTAAATCCCAATTTTTTTTTAAATTTTTACCTCCACATAAAATATCAATCATATTTTTAGAAATATATATTAACATAATAAAAAATGACAATAATTTATCACAATGTAAATTAAATTGATACCCCACATATTTGGAGAGATCATTAACAAAACTCACATCATATTTTGTATGATTATCCATCCATAATTCTATTAATGAGTCATGGTCCCCTAAAATATGTGACTAAATTAATCAGAGATAAATCTAAAAATTAATAAATGAAAAAAATAATGTTGTCCTTTAATGATTTAAACTATTGAATATATTACTAGAGTCAATCAGTTTGTGGAAAACCCATTAAACCCGGCAGTGCGAGGGAAGATTTTTGGAGCTCAACTCGATGTATTAGTCCATCAAATATCCTGAGATAAATAATATATAACTTAATAATAATGTGTTAAATGACATATCATTTTCATTTGAATGTATATATGTAAAATGAGTTAATATAATAATATATATTTAAATACCACTAATTCTAATGATGATGGCTATAAAAAAATACTCACATTTCTCACTGGGTACCTTTTTCAATACCATATCATTAAACTATGGAGTACTTAACAAAGTATCGTTGAATTTGTTTTATAATCTAAATTTTGAATCCTTCCTTTTATTAAAAACTTTCAATGTCTACAATTCTGCGATAATATTTGCAATGATAATATTAAATAACATATGTACAAGTAGATTCTTTTTTAATATATGAAAATTTAATAACATAACAATATTCAATTTCAACATAATGTATTAAAATTACCTCTATCATAGAATCAAAAAATTAATTTTTTTTCAAGATTGAGGTATATGAATCCATTCATCATAGGTAACCAAAAGGATAACCAAATCTACCACCATCTAGACTAGAATATGTCCAAATTATCTCACTATTTTATCCTTTGAGACCCTATATTTATCAAATGAAAAAACTGTCATTTATTTATTCAGATTCCATACATTTGAACTGGCCATATTTATATCCATATCAAAGTTGAATCGATAATATATTTATAACAATTAGTAGTATAAAAAAAGTTCAACAACAATATTAATATTAAAATTCATACCTATATATATTACCATCCAATATACTCATGAAGAAACATGAGTGATGACACGTTCCTCCCTAATGATACTGCGGAATGGGGAGGAATTTTAGCAGCTACAAATGGGATGCTGAAGAAGGGTGAGACAAAAGATAACTGAATGGATTATGTTATTGATGGTGTAGGGTTTGGTACAGGTAGAGGGTATCTCATATGTTATAGGCTAAGAGGATGATAGATCATCATTTGTTATTGTGGTTGAGGGACAATGGATTAAGAGTCGACTGAGATCCTCAAAATGGTTTCTCCTTTGATTTTTTGTAATTTAATAAAAAATATTAACATCAAAACATTTTTTTCAGAAAATTCATGCATAAAAAAATAATAAATTATAGAATATGCGCATAACTAGAAAAAAAATATACATAGGTACTATAACGAATGACTACACCTATAATAAAATTGGTTAATAAGTTAATTGAAACTAGTCATATAATAAATTTTTCATTCAATAATGTAATTTTAATACGTCATAATTACTTCATCTACATCATCCAACCTATGAAGAATAATATTTTAAAAATGATGATGGACTAATAAGTTCTCTTCTTGTTAATTATGGGATTTATTTTCAGTGGTCAAATATTATACTTCATCAGCCATATCATACATGTCTCTTTGTTTTACGTGAACAACCACACTCAACGATTCATCTAAAGAATCTTCCACATGACATACCATGTTTTCTTATGATGATATGATTTTAAGATCATGTAATTCATGGTCATCAACAACCACAATGAGATACAATATTAGAAATGTAAATTTAAAGTAATCTCTCTTAATGAACATGATAATATTGACCCACATTCATTTGAATAATGAAATATAAAAATTCCCATGGTTGTTTAATTTAATAATATCAGTCAACATTCCAAAGTATCCAAATTCATATACTGGAAATATACCCCTATTCTATGTGTTAAAACACCAATTCTGATCTACTGTATGAAATTTAAATCCATTCACATTAAAATCTTCGGTCTTTCTATCATTCATTAAATGGTCTCAATAAAAAACATCAAATCCGTTGACAACTCATATAGAGTGTCAATATAAATGATATACAAAAAGGTAATATACATTTTTAGATTAATAAAATATTTTTTTGACCTAATATATTATTTTATTATAATATATATAATCATACACGTTGTGAAAACCTTTCTACAAGATCTTTATTAACAGATTTTGTTATATCCTTCTCGTTTTGACGGTCATCTTGTAATTATCATCATTTGTTATAGCACGAGATCTTCAATAAAGGGATATTACATTTGATTATTCATCATCACATATCTATGTTCCTATAATAATTCAATTTTAGTCAGTGTAATATTTATTCTCCCCCAACTGATCAGACGATAACAATAATGATTTTTTATTTTCCAGGTAGTTGAGATTGAGTCAATGTTTCTCCAACATGTTCAACTAAATTAAACCTTCTCTCAACAACATCTGTGTATTTAGAAGAAAATATAAAAACTCATCTTCCAAATAGCATTTATAAATTTAACTATTAAATTAAGCTTTTTTTCCATATATGATTTCATATACCGAAGAAATATATGAAATATATTAAAAAAACATTTTTTTTATTTATTTAAATTCCCATAATTTATTACATAAGATGAAAAACATATAAATATCGTATCTATCAATTGGATACATAAAAATATAATGAATGGGGCCTCCAAATATTTCATCTGACAAAATTAACAATTAAATGCATTATGATAATAAAAAAGGAGGGAGGAAAGATCATATCCATTGCACAATTTTTTTATAAAAATCTATTAATATTTTTGTTAAGTGAAAATGGTTGTAGAGTTTTCTCACATATTTTCCGAAGGAATGTGAAAAAATTAGAGTACAATAGCAGTCAACATTTTTGATAATAATATATATAATGAGAATGTAGTAACTATTGTAAAAATATATATGACTCCAAACATCTCAATCCATGTACCCAATAAATCTCTATATGAAATACCATTATATGTTACGTCAATACCCCTAAAATACCTTCAAATGATTTAAAATTCAAATACTATATCTTTTTTTTTTCATAGAAAAACATTGCATTTCATACTTTTCATTCTCTTATAGCTAATGATCAGCCATTATATTACTTTTCTATAAGTTTTTCTTTGTAATGAGATAGTCCTTCGATATTCTAAGCTCATTAATCAATGTGAAGATCAAAATTTCAAAAAAAAAACTCAATATGCATTACATAAATAATATACCACTGAAAATTAAATTTTTAATTATGATTTTTTAAGAGTATTCATTTTCTCTTCTATTATTATGATCCGATTTCACATGATGGTTAACTTCAAACTAAATTTTCACTATCATTGAAATCATACACCATCCCAAACTATGATTCAAAACTTCAACGTTGTTCCAATATTTCAGAACATATCAAAAGCTTTAGATGTTATCAATGATAAATATAACCAATGAATTTTGACTTGTTCAACCCCAATCTAGGAGTTGAATTTGGAAATATTTTATCACATAAGAAGAACCATTGGTTACAATTAATTATTTTTTCATGATCAAAATCAAGGGTATAAATAGGATACAAACCCCATGTAAGTGTTCCAAACAGCTTAATTACCAAGTCCAAGGAAGTCACTAATGGTCCACATTAGAAAAATTTTCATTTTGATATTTTTATAGAAGATTTCTCATATGTATCAACACTATTTCTCAAAAACTCTTATAATTCATCAATTAGAGGCTGTATGTTTACATTAATAAAATTTCCAGACATTTTTTGGGGAATAAAATATGAAATATTATATTACATTCATTATATAAAATTCATTTAAAGTGAATTATAAGGGATAAAAACATCCTACATAATGCTATAATTAGTGGTCAATGTTTCAAATCGGTTGAATTCATTAGTAGCCAATCCAAATAAAATATTTATATGAATAGATGAAAAATCATGATGTAATTAATCAAATGTATTCCATGATCATGAATCTCTTTGATTTCATATTAACAAATCTTTGTTATTAACTATATAATTCCACTCCATGTTCTCTATAGTTTTAGATGGCATGAATAATATTCATCATCAGGGATTTAAAGGAAATTAATGAAAAAACATTTTTTGTGTTACTTTTATTATCAGTTATTGTGTTATATTTATCCATACATCCAACATCACCCACTAACTTTCACCTATATTAATTTATTTTTAAATCAAACCTTATTTAGTAACCTCCCCAATAAATCATACAATCATTTGGAAGAGAATGTATTTTTTTTATTACAAAAAATTTTATTAAAAAATATTTTCAATTAATAAAATTTCATAGGAATATTTTCTTCACAAAATTAATCACTCAAAAAACCAATATAAAGTACACTTTCATATTTTTAATTCCACAAAAGAATCTAATTTGTTAAAACTTCATCCGAAAAGCATGTTAGGAATATTTCAGATATCCCCCATATAGCTCTCAATTTCTATCATCAACTAAACCCTGAAACAAATTTTCCTAGACATTGAATACCACTCTTACATTATTCTACAGAGAATCAGTAGAAGGATCCAATGATTAGTTAAAATATTGATCTAGTTGTTGTATTGTATAAAAAACATCACATTTCAAGTTTCTATTCATGTCACCCTTAATTGGTTTTTATGATATGTTTTTATGTAATTTTTTTTCTTGCAATGCCGAACGCATCATTTATATGTTTTTCATTTCATTTATCATATTCAATGATGTTGGTAGATCATTCTATTTACTGAAATCAAGGCTCAAACATTCTATTACATTCAATTCTTTAGGCCAAAACCAACACATATATTGAGCAGGTAATTTAATCAATATAATGTGTTCATAAATATCATATCTCTTTAACAATATTCTAAATTTTCATTTTAGATGTGGATAACATATACTCTAAAAATGTATCAATTAGAAATTGAAAAATATATTAAATCATCCAATCCTTTAGGATTTTAAGATGTGTTCCTTGGTAATGTGATCCATCTTTTATCCATATATATCACAATGTGCCTACACATTTAAAAAAAATAACACATAAGTTAACTATTATCAAGAACAAATTTTTCATGAATAAACATTCATTTTAAAAAAAAAATTCAAGACACCGTGATATGTGTCATATCAAAAACATTTAAAAAATATTAAATTCCAACAACCACGAATTCCTAAAACAAGCCTCCAAAATAATAATAAAAACATTCTAAAGATTAAACTAGTAGTGAACACCCCATTAAATAATTAATTACAATTTGAAAATCAACTAGGAATATTAGTAACCACATGGTGTGTGATAATTAAAGAATAATGGTAATCCCTTTAGTTGGTAAGCCATAAATTTAATGATAATGTTAAATTATGAGATAGATACGACATGTAAAATATTTATTTTCCATATTAATATTATTATGACATTATATAATATATAGTATGTTTATATAAAGAAAATTTACTTTCGAAAAGATATAGATCATAAGTGAATTAAAAATGAAACAGAAATGTCGTAGTTTCTACATCATAAACAGAAATATGTTTTTACTAAATTATATAGAATTAAACCAATATATGATGTGAAAAAAATATAATCAATCCAAATATGGATTTATAGATTTATCCTAATCAACATTGAAACACTTTTCACATGAAAAATTTAAAACATTCTTTATTTATAAAGAACTTACAGGGAACAATTTTTTTTTATTTTGTAGAATTGTTTTTACAAGTATCCATTCCAATGTAATATTAATCAAATAAAAAAATATTGATTTCAAAATACCAATTTCAATACTTAAATATCAATCTAAATTCAATGATGTAAAAAATAATTACTTACATTTAAATGTGGTGAATTTAACTTCTGATTTTATATGGAGACAAAAAATTATAATAACTATCATCCTTAAACAAAATAACATGTAGTTAAAATTTATAAATTAATCAAATACTAAAAAATTATCCATAACATTTGTTTATAAGATATAAAAGATTTGAATAAAAAATGTAAAACTCAAACTAGAAGTATACCAAAAAAAATTCCATGAAAAACATTAGACTGATAGAATTTATATATAGTCTACGTAATATAAGATAACTATTAACACAGACTAAATATATTATAAGCATTAAATGTAAATAAGAATGTAAAAAAAGAATAAATAAATCATGTTTTATTCAATTTAAAACATCACACTTATACAAATATTTCATGAAAATTTCTATAAAAAGATATAATATTATGTATTCCAATAGAAGAAAAATAATGAACAAACATAACAGAAGGTAGAAAACATATTAATTTTCAAACATGTTAAAAAACTTACTCTAATAGAACCATCTACTCATTTCAAATTACACCCATTAGTTTTATAAAACCACTCATTCAAAGATAATTATAAAAAACATATGCTTTAAAAAATCCAGTCAGTTTAATAAGAAATAACTAAAATGTCAATAACTGCATTTGTTTAGCTCAGAAATTCTAAAAAGAGACAAATATTATGAATTAATTCTTGGAAACACCTTATATCATATTTGACTTATAATTAGGAAACATCAATTATTATAAAAATCTATAACATAAATATTACCCTTATACATTGAGACCTAAGTGTTGTATAGAAGTAGAAGACTACACAATCAAGCCAATAATCCACATCCTCTAGAAAGAAAACCTAATACAATTCATTAGAGCATCATACAAGTTTATAGGTAAAAAAAATTGGGAGTTGAGGAATGGAAGGAATGGAGTAGGAAAAATAAAAATAAGAAAGAGATTACCACTAGGGGAGTCAAGTGGGATGAGGGGAAGGTTGATTGGTTGGAATGGTTCATGGGACATGTCTAGCGTGATAGATAGAGGGACTCAAAATTTATAGTAGTTTTGGAGTGCGATCAAGTGATGTTGACGAATTAGGGGAGGTGGAGGGATTGGTATCAGGAGAATAATCAAGAAAGGGAAATGGATGGGTTTATCCATTGTGGGATGTGACCACAGTACCTGTGTGTGATCTGGGGGCTTGGGCTTGGTGGTATAAAGGGAATCCTGAGCACTGGTGTGGTGGGAACCGTAGTCATTCTATAGCTCAAGGTGGGGGGGAGTTATGGGAGACTAATTGGTGTTTGGGGGAGAATGACAGGGCATGTTAGTGAAGTTTATTTTATTCAATAAAAATGTAATATTTGGTTGTGTTTTTTAAAGAACCTCCATGGCGTAATTTAAAATTTTTTAGCTGTGGTTTTCTAAACCACTATTAAAAACTAATTCTAATAAAGGAATTTGTTGTTGATATTGACAAAATATGCTAACATGATGTCAATTGGACGTGGGATTCAAGGGTAACTCAAGTCATTATAGCCATCCCTAGAGGGGGACTACATTGGGTAGGTTGTCAAACAACTGATTCCTCTACATTATGAGATGTGATATACTCTCACATGGGGCGTCACTAGTGGTATCAATGTCTGGATAAAATTTATGATTTATTTCTTTTCATATTTACATGTATGAGGAAGAGTTTTTCATCATGAAAATAGATTCCATGTATTCGTATGGATATAATATTTTCCATTATTGATAACATAATTTGATCTATAAGATCTATAGACTATTAAAATCATATACAACCATAGATTTCCCAAGATTTATGGAATAAGATTACATCTATGCATGGAGAGGATTGTTCCATATGAATTTATATTATAATATATTTTCATAATATCCTAGATAATAGAGTATGTATTTTTTATTTTATAGAATCCCACACATTTACTGATATAAAGGATATGGAATTCAATGACGAATCATTTCTTCCACTAGAACTCCAATAAACAAGAGATTTATTATTGTTTATTACATGGTCATAGATACAATAGTTCTACCCCTTAAGTATCTGTCCATTCAGCAATCATAGTAATGTAGATAAATCCATGATTCCAATATTATTTTTTAATTAAAAAATATAAACCAAACAAAATTAAAATATTTTAAACTTGGAAATTCAGTATATAAGATATGGATGTTACCTTATGTGTGGATCCTTTTAATTTTAGTAAAATGATTTATTTTGTACCTAATATGGATGACCTATGAGGTTAGAAACATTTTGATGGTGTTCAAGCCCTGTTTAGAGCTCAAAACATATGATATTGGAGAAAAGAAATAGGCTGAATGGTTACCCGATACCATGTGACTCAGTTTGCACTATCTACCATAATAGGGAAAGGTTTGAAAATGAACATTAGGAGGCTGCATTGTTTAAGGATGCCATTTATATTGGGTTGTACATCCATTATGATACTAATTAGTTTTTAGCAGCCCCATTTTACATGGTTGTAACATTTTTTCTCAAACCTTATAGACTAACCATGAAAGTATCGTCTTAATGTAGAAATTCATGCTCGGTTGTCATATGGTTTGGCTAACCATGTAGCCTAACCTTGTGGCCCATGTTTTTTTTGAAATTTTACCAAAATAACCTTAAATTTTTATTATGATTACCTCTGTCATATATTCATCAATTTCCATTATAATCATGCACCATTGACACAATGGATCACCCATTCCCCTTGTTTATTGTTTTTAATCCTATCTATCAATCTAGTGTATAATTAAATTTTTCATTCATATATTTAGATAACAATCAGTAAGTACTCGAGTCATTTTTATAATTTCTTAATTTTTAATACTCTTGCTGGAGTTATCAATGATCAAGCTAAAATTCACAATTTTTTTGGATTTCATCAATTCAACAGTTATTTTTTAATCCAGGGAAAATTAAATGCTGATATTAGATGTTGAAAGTCACGTGAGCCTTAGGTATGTGGTCTACTACTCATTCTTTATGTTTTTTTATTATATAAATTGTCATATGTGTCTGTAAATTTTATTAGGTATGGGATATTAAATTCATGTTCCATGTTATAGTTATTAGAACCAGTTTCTAAGACATATATTAAATATGCTATCCATAGTTGGAGGTTACGTCCTCAACACCGACTTCCCCAAGTAAGTTGTTTAACCCTATAATGTTTTTTTGCATGTTATTACTATATTCCCAACCATTCAAGTGTGAATAGTCATGAACCTTATAATATTATGTGTTTTATTAAATTAATTAATTTTAAAGGAATTCATAATTATGCTTATTACATGATCCTTCTATGTTAAGTTCTTCAATTAATTCCTTAATGGGAAATATAATGGGCATGTCAATTTATATATGTTGCATGGCCTGTTTATATGTAATTTAATGTTTTGGTTACATGTTTTTAGAAACCCATTTCATGACAAATGGATGGTAGTGGGTTGAACATAATTAATTGATTATAATTTGTATAGACCAATGGGTGGTTTAATATCCTTTAACCTTGGCACACTAATGAAAGATAAGAAATAAACCCTTGGAATTTTTGAATGAAATCATTATTACATGGCTTAAATTATTAAATAAATTTTGTATATGGACCCTATTATATATGTGTCTATTAATTATCATATGAGGTTCTATACATGGGATCATCATGGAATCCAGAGGGAATAACTAGTCCACTAGCGGATGCCATTCTGAATTAGGGATGGTGATTGCCAAAGATGATAACCACCTTGGAACCCGATCATCATCAACAAGTGGATTCCCAATATGAAATTAAAGGATCCATCTATTATCATTATAATATTCAATTGATACACTCTGTGGATCCATTATGATGTATATATAAATGTGTTTCATTGGATACGCCCTTGGACCTGGTCATTTCTTCTCACATCTTACCTCGGATTAATTCATTGGACAAGGTTATAATTTCACTATTGTGGAATGCCATGGGTAATTCTTGTTGTATTACACTATTACCCTTCTAGATCAGGTACATATTGTTACGTAGTTGGATCGAACCCTGAGGTGAAGGATTCCCTGGTTATTAACTTGGATGATCTTTACTAGTATCATCATCTTGGATGCCTTGTTATATTTTGGATGATTAATAATTATAATTATCTTTTCATTATGACAGTGGTGGTTATACCACATCTGATTTACTATGTAAATTAAATCATAATGAATAATTAGTATGGTTATATTTTGAATCCTGTGACGAATATGAAGATGGTACTTGGGTATTAACATTGTTATACTACTTTACTTTTATATAGTCACGTAGAAAAAGTATTTAGATTTATATTAAACGAACTCGATGATGTAGATGATATTGTTGGAGTCCTACTGATATTTGTCTAACACCCTATCTGGAACAACATTTGAACCCTAAAATATTACATTTCTATAGGTGTTAACTAAAGGAATTGTCCCTCTTTGGATGATTGATTACTTTCTTGCATTATGATAAAGTTGGGTAACAACTGACAGAGCTGGAGCTTGGGATTCTTGGTTTGTTTTTGGATTCCTTTTCTTTTTCTCCTGTATAGAATTTATTTCCAACTACATTATATCCCTATATTCTAGTTTTATAGAGGCAGGACATGTAACATATACATTTGTAAAGTTTTATCAGTTTCATCTATAATGATTATTCCATTTATACTTATATTATTCCATAATATTATTATATTGATTCACCTATTTTCATTTTATTGAATTACCAACTATGCTATAGTCTAGTTATGAGAGCACATTATCCCAAAAGATACACCCTAGGAACTCACTTCTACTAATAAACCTATGATGTTTAGGGAGATGTTCTTGAGGCCATGTGGCTAACTGGGCTCGAGGAACCTCTAAGTGGAACCAAGATTATGGAATTCAGAATGTTGTATCAAAGATTTTATTTTATGATGAACTATTTGGATATAATATAAAAATGATTAGGAAGGATTTGGAAATTGGATATAATTTATTCTGGGGTGTAGCTCACCCATGATTAGGTTAAATACTGAGTTTGATGAATTATATTTTTTGTAATAATTTTTCTTATTACATTTGATATCATCTCACTATTGATTTACACACATTTTATGTTATTGTTGTTATTATTATTATTGATGATTATCTATATCATTTTCCCAATGAGATGGGGGAAAGGAAACATGTTTACATACATCATTATATCCACCACTAATTCCCATTCGATTCCATATTCTTTCATTTGTCTTTGTGAATTTTCTAGTATTTCTTGTGTTTCATGAGTGAGACGTGTTTATATATATAAATATTATTTTTTTGTACTAGCCTTTGGATGTATTTTTCTTGTTGTTAGAATCAATTAATGAGTTGTATGGACCCTCATAGGTTTTAATGGGAGGTTTACTGATCCAATACATTATACATAACGTGATACATTCTGAGACTGAATATAGATGGTATGAAATTGATATTAAATGAGAGTTTATTTTTGTGATAAGTTTTATGTGCCCTGATTCATTGGGAATGAAAATCCATTTTAATCAAACATTCTTAAATGATAATAAGATAATGAGACCGAAAAAATTTGAAATATAACATACAACTAAATGTTTTTTAGGAAGTTAAGTTGAAAGGTTCTATTGACCCTTCATTAAATGAAACCCATACAACTTAAATTTGGAATCATAACAGTACATAGCCATCTATGTCTGTATTTTGTGTTTTGTAACTTGGGTAGTGAGCCCTTATCCTTATGATCTACTTCTACTGGTGATTCTCTCTGTTCTAAATGTTTTCCTGAGTCATGTGCATGTAATATATATATATATATATATATATATATATATATATATATATATTCCTGTATAACATACTTTGGATATGCTTACGGATGGTTGAAATGACCATGCTCTAGATGTGGTGGGCCCTGAGAAGCAAATCATAATGCAACAAGTGACACATGAGGAAAACCTATGATACCTTATTTGAGATCTCATCCCAAGAATTGTTATAGTTTCCTATGTTTAATGCAGTACTATCATGGTGCTACATGACCTATACATACAATATATGATTTGATGTGTGAGTTACAACATCGACATCCATCTATCTTCTCATGGGAAGGTGATCCACATGCTCTTGGGTCTTGGATAGAGGATACTCTATCTAACATTGATCATATGTAGATTCCTATAGAGTATAGGGTTCAGATCACTATATATATTTTTCTTTATTTACACATGATCTTGTGGGAAGTGATTATATAGGCTAGTCATTATCAAGGAATTTTATGGGTTGATTTCTATATAGCCTTCTATGATATTTTGTTTCTTCATACAATGAGGGATTCCTGGGCTTGGGAGTTTACGCATCTAGTGTAAGGTGTTATTTAATCCATAGAGTATTCAATGTGTTTTTATATGTTAAATTTATTTTCTCCACTTATAGATAGTGATGAGAATTTCATTGCTAAATGATTTTTGGATGGGCTTTAGTATTCTATATGTACTCAGGTGAACAATTTTAACCTAACTACATTCTCTGAGATCATCAATTATGATATTATCACTGATATAAACTTGAGGAAAAGGGAAGGTACCATGAATAGATGGCCTATGATGATGCAATATAGTAGTTATTATGGTAGTAGAAAACATTACCTCAAGGATTCCAGTGGGATTTGTGGTGGCTAGAGTAACCACACCTATATCTCTATTCTATAGCATCAATATGGTCGGGTGGAGAGTTTGAAGCCTCTGTGTGATAGATTCCTAATTAAGTGATGTGATTTTTCCCTTCTTAGATATCTTCATATATTCCATCTGAAATTTCCATCTACATCTAATGGAAGAGTCTCTTTACCAGCTCGAACATCAGGGTAAGGATATTTTATGCAATTTTTGGTGGGTAGTTAGAGTGGCACTGTAATATTTGGATAAGTAGGAGGTGTTCTCCATAGTAGCTAGAATTTATATAATATGTTCCAGAAGAGTAGTCACACTAAGGGTAGTCTATCTACATCACATGACCATTTATCAGTCAAGTTTTCTGATTTATAGGAGATACCCAAGCATCATAGTGCTGGAGTATCGATAATACGGGGTACTATTATAGTAGCATCTAGTATATTGTCTTCCTTATTTGATACATGTTCTTAATTATCATTAAAATATTTACTTATCATGGGATTTCTTGGTCTAGGAATAAAGTATTATAGTGGTGTAATGACCCTTGATACACCGTTGGGTGTATGGTTTAAGGGAATATGACGATGTAGGGATTGTCCTTCTGAGGTGGGCAGTTTCCCTTCCATATGAGACATATTTTTTATCCATATGATTAACATCTATTTTATTATTGGGATGTATTTTTCTCTATATCATTCCATTGTATACTTCTATCATAGTATGGTACCATTTACATATCAAATGTGAAGTAGTTATGTACACAAAACATAGTGTGATGTACAAGAGAGCAGAGATGTCCTGGAGCATCATGGGCTAGGTGGAGTGACTACTGATATTATTAATCTCTTTATAGAGTGTTAGGGATTAAATCATGTTGAATTACCTTTGGTAATAGATCTTTTCATGGATGTCTTTAATGATTATTTTTTCTACCTCATCTCTTAAGAGATAGGTATCCATTATAATCATGATTATTTTAGGATAGGCTCCAATTTCCATTCCCCCATATAGGATGGTACCTACAGAACTCGTGGATATCAACCAATAGATGGATTATCAAGAGGAGAATGGTTTTATTGAGCCTAGAACATCTTATTGGGGTTCACTGGTGATTTTATCAATGATGAAAGAGGGGACCCTTCTTCTAGGCATGAATTATTGATATTAAAACCATATTATATTCATGAACTAGTATCCACTATCTTGGATCGATTATCTATTTGACCAGAAAAAAGTGATAGTGTTTTTTATAAGATTGACCTGAGATCAGGCTATCATCATGTTTAAGTCAGGCCAACATACATTCCTAAAATAACATTCCATAGTAGGTATGGAATTTATGTTTACCTTTTATTATTGTTTTGTCTTTTCAAAATGCCTTATTTGTTAATGTATTAGATTAATAAAGTGTTCCACCACTATCTGTACTCTTTTTTGTTTAATTTGTGGTGTAATATTGGTGTATTCTCACACTCGTAGGGATGATTCTATGAACAATGATATATTTATCAGTAAAAGTAGATGGCATAAAATTTATGACATGCCACTTATGTGATAATTTTTGCTTTAAAAATTACAATTCTAGGGTCATAATATCTCAAAATAAAGGGTATTCATTGAACCAAAGAATGTGAGATGTGTGGTTTCCTTGGAGAAAACCATGAACATGATTGATATATGGAGTTTATTTGGTCAAAATTGTTATTAATTTAATTTCATAATTAAATTTTCATTCCTTTCAAAACCTATTATTATTCTTACGAGGAATGGTGTTAGGTTTGTGGGGTCAAAAGCTTGCGATAAATCCATTCATGGGTAAAATGAGAGGATTTTCTTGGAACCAATTTTGATAATTATAGTACCTATAAAAGGCAATACAATGTTTTGTGATGAAAATAGAATCTGCTTGGATGCAGTGATGATGTAATAGGATAAATTTATGTAATGATATTCGTAGTTGAGGTCTCATGAGATAAATTACCCGATAAACGTTCTAAAGGTTGGAGCAGTTATCCATACCTTAAGATGATAGATATATTATCCATTGGTTGTGAAATTTTTGGTGCATATGAACCCCAAGAACCTGAAATATATGTTCACACAAGCTGAATTTAACCATATATAGGTAATATGGGTCGAATATATTTAGTTGTTTGACATTGATCTTTTCTCTACACCTAGAAAGGGATGTACAGTCGATGATGTGGTTTGTATGAAAACACAATCATATGTTATATATTATGTCAGGGATAAATGAAAATTAATGGACCTCAGCTATGAGGTACATCTGGCGTTTCATGACAGTCATGAGAAGTAATACCTGTCAGCCTTGACAATTACACCTTACCTCATTTAAGAGGTGACTATTATGTAGTTTTCAAATCCCGAAGTACTGGTTACCCATGACAGTTTTTCATGAGATTCACTTGATCTGGATCTGTCTACAGATAGATAATAAATCCTACATAATGAAGGATGTGTCTATGTTCATATAGTGAAGTTAGAGGAGTTGATATGGGAGTCTCATGCTTCACAATGGGATTTATATCCCAGAATATCCAACATGTATTATGATATGAAATTACATTATTGGTGGCCTTGGACAAAACATCCAATAACATGATTTTTCGATAGGGGTTCCACCTATAAGAATCCCAAGGTAGAGTAGTAGCAACATAAAGGATTGTTACATAGACATATAGTCCCATAATATAAATGGGTGTATGATTCCCTGGTATTTTTAGTCATTTTTTCGAGGTTTCATTGAGGTAGGGATGCTGTGTGGGTATTCATTGATTGTCTGGTGTGATTATCTAGAATCTGTACTATCTTTGAGACTTTATTAGTTGATGAGATGGGAGGATTGCACATTCATGAGACCAGCTGACTATACATGGTCCCTCTTACAATCATTTTAGGTAGGTACACTAACTTCATGTCAGGGTTCTAGCAGGGGAGGGAGAATTTTGTGGATACAAAGGTTTCTATGAAAAACATTTGACCCTCAGATCGAAAGTTAGTGAGAATATACTATACATGAACTATAGGACATGATTCGTGCATGAACCCTTGATTTCTGCTGTTCGTGGGGGATTCATATAACTATATTTCAGTTTTCCTATAATAATTTATCTTAGGATGTGATTCATAAGACTCTGTTTACGTCGTTTTATGGTAGGTCGTTCCATTCACCCATAAGCTAGTTAGAGGAAGGAGAGGAATCCCTACTAGGTTCTCATCTCGTGTAGGAGATGTCAAAGAAGGTTTGGATAACCAGTAGGCATATGACTAATACTCAGTCTAGACATAAATTCAATGTTGATTATCTTCTAAAACCTATAGAGTTCGAGTTTAGGGGTCATTTATTTCTATTGGTATCTCCCATGATTGGGATTGGATGGATATAGAGGGAATGGAATATTTCACCTCACTAAATACGACTATTTGAGATTTTGGAGAGAGAAGGGATTGTATCCTATCAGTTGCAACTAAATCAGAGGTACCATGGAATGCACAACATCTTCTATTTTTCACTTCTTCGCAATTATCATTCCAACCTATCTCATAATTTTTATCTAATGGAGGATGAGTTAGATTCCAAATAATCATTGGAGTAGTATCTTATAGGCATTTTTTCCAGAGTACAAAGGCTCAATGATGCTACACTCTTTCCCTTTTATGGGGGATATGGAATCATGGCCATGTAGAATATGAGAATTCAGAGTGGGAGACTAACATACATGTGAATTATCTAGAGTAATTCAATTAATGTGTTTCACTGACCTTGAATGGTGAACATGGGGAATATTTCCTTTAAGGGGTGAAGGTTGAAAGAAAATATATTTTACATTACTTATGGATCCATTTTAATTTTTTTAATACATTATTTTGGACTAAATATAGATTCCCTATGAGGTTAGAAAGGGTTTGGTAGTTTTTTGGGGTTGTTCAGGGCAAAGAACCATGACGTGTGGATAAGATTGATGGGTTTTATGGATCGTAGAAACCATGAGACCCCAACTGCACGGTCTTTCCTATCCATTTAGGGATAGATAGAATGATTTATGAAGCTTCACAGTAAGTGGAAACTATAGAGATTGGACTATACACCCATGAAAATAGTATTCAATTTTTATCTGATCTGTTTAACATGGTTGGATCTTGTGTTCAAATATCATGTGCCCTAACCATGCTATTTCCCACTTGAGTTAATAATTCATGCATGTTTGGTGTAAAATTTTTCCGACCGTGTAGCCAAACCATGCATACCCAATTTTTTGGGAGAACATACCAAAATCCCCATTAATATTTAATAATTATACCTTTATCCTTTATTCCAATATTTTCAGGAAAGGCAGCCCCCATTAACATGTTAGAGCTCTCTTTTCCCCTCATTAATAATTTTGAACATGACTCTATATGGTGTCTGATCAAAGCACCATTACTTTCTTTGGATATCCATCAGTAAGTACTCGATTCATTTTTGCCATTTTTATTTTCCCTTTCTCATGACGATGTTTTTGCGGTGTATGATTATATTCCATATTTTTAGAGTGAAGATATATTTATCAGTTCTCATTTAATCTATGCCAAATTAAAGGTTCATACTGGACAACGGGAGTCATATGAGGCTAAGGTAGGTGGTTAAAAACTCATCTCTTAATTTTTTATGTTTTATAAATTACCATGTGTGTATGTAGATATCATTGGGAATGTCCTATTCAATTCATGCACCATGTTTATATTTGTCAGAACAATGTACTAAAAGCCTTGTTCAATATGTTATCCATTGTTTAAGGTTACTTCCTTGACACTAACCACCCAAAGTATCATTTTTAATCAAATATGAATTTATTATATTATTAAGCCATCTTATGTCACTGTTTCATGGTGCTTTTAATTAGTCATTATCATAGAAAGTGTTGAATTAAATTTATGAATTTTTTTGGATAAAACATGTATGATTATATCGTTATCCTTCTAAGGTTAGTGATTTAATTAATTCACGAATCTCCACTATAATTGGAAAGTGTATATGTATATGTCACTTGGATTAATTAATTTTAAATGAATGTATTGGGTACATGTCTGTGGAACACCATTAAATGACTAATAGAAGGTTGTTCAAGTGGTCATATTGAATTGATTATAATTTATATATACCAATGGGTGGTTTTATGTCATTTAAACAATGTCAAACTAATGGTCATTATAGAATGAACCCATTGATTTATTAAATGTAATAATTTTTACGTGGCCCAAATTTTTAAATGAATCATGTATATAGTGACTATTGAATGTGATCCAATTCGTTATTATTGAAGTGTTCAGACTCGATATTGCCTTGAATTTTTTAGGGGAATTCCTTGAGAACTCATGGATACCATTTCAATTAATGTTTTCTGATTACAACGGTTGATACCCACCTTGAAATATGATCTTTATCTACTCATGGATTCCTATAATGATACCCTAGGATCCCACTATTATCATTATTGGAAGTGGTGGATGCACCTCTTGGATCCACAATGAATTCTATGGACATCTGGTTCCTTGGATTCTAAATTGGTAAAATCCATTTCTTGTCCCATTTTACATTGGATGTGTTCTATAGACTCAATTAAAATTTAAATTTTATTGAACTAATTTGGTGATGAAAAATGTATTATAATCTTAACTCTTTAGTCAAGACAAAATTATTACTATGTTGGACTGACCCATGAGGTTAGGGATTCCATATTTATTAAACTGGATCATCTTTGTTGTTATCATCAATATAGAAGAATTATTACATCTTGGATACTTTATCATTATATTCATCATTTCATGTTTCAATATGGTTATACCACAAATGAATTACTATATAAAGTAGAATATAATTAATAAATTGAATGGTTATATATTCAGACAACAGTTGAGGATGATGAAAGTACCTTGTTTTTTATATTATTGTTATAGTGTTTTTATATATTCATGCTGGCATAGTGTTTTAGTTTATATTACATGGAATGGAGGTTATAAACAATGATTTTGGTGGAATACTGTGATTTATATCACACCCTATTTCGGATGTAATTGGCTCTACGAAATGTTACATGTATTTAGGTGTTGTTAAAGGGAAGTATTTTTCTTTTGAAAATTGTTTTCATTTTTACAATAGAATGGAGTTGGGTTGTAGATGACTAAGTTGGAGCATATGATTCTTCAATAGTATTTTTATTCAATTTAACTTATTTTGTATTGAATTTTTTTATTTCTACCTCATATCCATATTTTCAAGTTTTATAGAAACATGACATGTAACATTATTTTTTTTTATCAATTGCATCTATTGTTTATTATTCATGTCTTCTTTTGTTATTCCATCTATTTATCATATTGCTTTCGGTATTTTAGTGTTATTCAATTTCCCATTTTTCTAATCTCTAGTAGTGACGGAATATTATCCCATGGGAAATATATAGGTAATAAGTTCTATTTAATATACAATATCATTCTAGGATATATTAATAAGGCTATGCGGCCATTCAGGCATGGGGATCCTCTGAGTGACACATGGTTTAGGGACATCACACATTCAAGTATTTAATCATCAAATCTTGAGAAAATTAAACAAAATAAGTGGGAGATAAAATTATGGGTAAGGTTTATCAGTAAAACCCTAATAAATTATAAAATATTTCATTAAAATAAATTTAATTTCATTCATTACTTGCAATTCATGAAACAACAGGTTTAAACGAAAATAATTTATTAATATATTATTTAAATATGACCATTATATACTATCCATTAATTTTAATGGTATGAATAATAAAAACAACAATATGACTATTATAAAAATATATTACAAATAAATAATGTGTAACTCATTTGAATGTAAAATAAATGATTGTAAAAACCATTGAATATTTGAAATGGGGTTTCTTCATGCATAAAACACATAACATAAAATAATTTTTTACAATTTTTAGAAAATATATTTTATAGAATAAAAGTAATTTTTGAAATTAAAATTGAAAAATTAACTGAGGTTTAATTTTGTATGATTTTTTAAAATTGTTTAATTTTTAGATGAATTGTTAAAAATGCTAAATTTTAATTGAATGCGTCATTTTCAATGAAATTATATATAATGGTACATTATATTATGAATTATATTTAAAGTAAATATAAATTATTGTTATATAAATTACACCAACTTTTGTCATTTTAATAATTTTCATATTGAATTTTGATGTAAAAACAACGTAATCTTTTGATATTTTAACATTGAAAACAATCTTTCACAAGACATTTATGGGATTAATTATAAATTATATTTTTTACATATATGAATTAAATTTTATAAAATAGAATAAAATTTTTGAATAAAAAATTATATAATGTTCAATAAGTTTAATATATTTTTTTTACCACAATTATCATTGAAAAATGTAAAAATTATTTACTATTGATAAGGAAAAATTGGATTAACGGAGGTTTAAAATTAGAATAAAAGGGTTAAAATTACCATTAATGTTTTTAAAAATAATTTAATTCTAATATTTTCATTATATAACTTATAGGATTTATTACTAAAAATTTTATATCCTTTTAGAATGTTAAAATGGTGGTTATAATTGAAAATTTTAAAAAAAATTCAATTGTGCCACTAAACTCAATTTTAAATGGACACTAACCATCATCTTTTATTCACAAATTAAAAACAATTTGATTTATCCAAGGACCTCAAAAAAATCTTCCAATATTAAACTGTCTCATCTTAGAAGACTAATTTTTGAATAAATATAACCTAAGACAGATTTAGTGCAAACATAAGGAAGATACCCAAATAAGAGGTAACATTCTTCAACAAGGGTATTAATATTATTTCTTTTTCCACCTCCTATGACTGATTTAAAAAAAATTAAGATATATTAAAATATGTTTATTCCATATAAATGGATGTATTTATTATTATGGAATGACTTATAACCTCCTCCTCATTAAATTTGTTACAAAATCACCATTCATGTGTACAATGGACTACTGCCTCGTGAACCGATGTAATTAATATTTTTATTACCACCTTTCACAGTTTGGTAGTATAATTGATATAATGTATATATATATATATATGTTATTTCCAACATAAATGTACCACTATAAAAATTACATAATATATAATTTTTTTACATTCAAACCCGTATGGGATATGATAATGTCACTCGTGTGTATGGAAGACTATCGCCTCACAAATCCATGGAATTATTTTCACTAAATCCTTTCTTGGGAGATGGTAAGTATAATGTTAATGATTATATGGGATAAAAATACAATTATTATCATATTATTCAAATATTTTTGATAATGAGAAGATAATATATTAATTTTTTACACTAAAAAATTATAACACCGCTTGTGAATGCTTGGACTACAATATAATTACATCCCATGATTTTGTTAAGGAATAGTTTATGTTAGTTTTCCTGGAAATACATCATTGTATTGATTATTCAAGTTTATAGGGTTCTAGAACAGAGGTAACTATGGGTAATAACTCCAAAACAAGAACATTTTGATAGACCAAATCATAAATTAGATCTTGAAAACATGAATTATTTTGCACCCCGCTTAAAACTCTTGGGGGAAATGCTTAGGATAGTACACATTTTCTATATAACAATTATAAAGGATTTGAAAATAATTAAAAACCCAATGAAACAAAATGGTAATATTATGAGACTAAAAAGACTAATGTTTTCCATGATATGTGTTAAACTATATTATGTATAATAAATTATGATATAGAATTCATAGTTTTATGGGTAATTCAGAATATTTCATTGTTTGAATTTGTTCCTATAACAAAGAAGGTTATCTATACTCACAAAAAAATTAGAGATTTAACTACTAAGGATGAAAATATATTTTTTATTGGAAATTATAATGTTATGGCTATATTGTGGTATCATATTGTACATATAAAAAATAACCATTCATGGATGGAGAAACCTATTCAGCAATAAGATATTCCTGTGTTGGATATCATTAACTGATAGAATCCCCCATAATTTTTGGGATAATATTTCATTGATGTAGCAACAACTATAACAGGAACTATATAAGGTATTGATCGATATTGTAGCATCTGGGAACAATTTATCTGTTTTGGCTTTTGGGCCATCAGTTTGGTCCTCAGGTCCTTCAAGGACTTAAAGTGACCCATGGCCATCTGGATAGTAAGGATTTAGGGGCACCTCATGGCCTTCAAGACACCTTAATGTTATTAGGACACCATAAGGATTTTACGCCAATTCAAACTGTGCTTAATAGACCACGACGACCCTACAAGGAGTAGACTCTAGATAATGATTCATAGGTGGTTCACTCACCAGAGCAGAAGCTATGTTATTTAAAACATAAAGAGGATATGTAATCAACCACAGGACTAATTGATGAATAAATGATAAGCCTATCTAAATAATCATGTGAAGGTTGAGGGGTGACACCAAGATACGGAAGCTGGGGGGTAGCAGTTCCAAGTAGTTATAATACAGATATTTCCTCAATGACCAACTAGTCATGTAATACCTAAGCCTACATGCCTTATACGGGTGTTCCCTCTTCGTTCGAAAGGGGGGTTATCAAAATTACCTAAAAATGCCTTTGGTCCATTTAGGAGAATTATTATCATACCTATGGTTGACTTCAATATAATATTTATTATGGGATGGATTTTAACATATAGTCAAAAAAGTAATTTCATAAAGATGAAAAACATGATTTTTGAAGAAGAAGTAAAATTCAGTATAATTAGAGTAAATAATTAATTATATAGGTCATATCTAGATCCAACACCAGTATATCTACTAAAACAATTTATTGGGGAAGAAGAGAAAACAGAATCTATGGATAAATAAGGTATTATACAAATTTTGGACATACATATTTCACATTAATAGAAGGATATATTTCCAGGGTTATTACCTAGAGACCCAAAGTGTGGGTAGTTTTGTATTCCATTGATTTAATCCTTGATGAAAGACCAATATCTATGATTCCTTATAGAATTTAAACATGTCAAATTAGTGGTATTAAAGAATAAAATATAGAATTTTTGTGATAAGGTAGTTATTAAGCCTAGTGTTTTTATGGGGATCCCCAATTCACATATTTAAGAATAATAATTGAACCATGAGGTTACGAATCGATTATTGAGAAATAAGTTATCATGATAAAGAATTTGTATATTATTCCTCGCATTGAGGAAAAATTCAATCAATTTCATGAGTCCCAATTTTTTAAAAAGAATTGAGTACATTTTGGGAACCATATATTACATTTAATGAAGGTATAAATTCTGAAGAAAATATTTTAAATTATTTATTAAAACCATAAGTTAAATGTATTTCCATTGGGATTGACTAATGTAACATAAATTTTTATAAATCTCATAAAATCTGTTTTGAGGGAATATCTTGATGAATTTATTGTATTTATTGATGATATTGTTCAACTCTAAACGGTACAAGGTTCATGATATTCACTTTAATATTTTTTATAGAACTATTATAAAAACATAATTATAAGTGAAATTTAGTAATTGTAATTTTTAGCTTAAATAAGTTTCTTTTATTAGACATATTGTTTCCATGGATAAAATTTCATTTGATCATAGTATGATGAGGGGAGTCATAGAATAGGCCATAATAATGAAAATAACCCTGGTGTGTGGTTTCATCAGTTTGGTAGGTTACGATATGTGAATCATTCAGAATTGTTTATAAATTTTTAACCTATTAAAAAAGAATATATATAAAGGGGTTATATTTGTTTGGAGAAAAATATGTGAAGAATGTTTTGATGATGTAAATAAAAGATCAGTCAATGCTCCAATTTTGAATCTACCATCTGGAAGTGATGGTTTTGTGATATATGGTGATGCATCATGGAAGATTATTTATTTATTTCATTATTGGAAAATGGTAAAGTAATTTTATAGGTGTCATAGAGATTGATCAATCCTAGAAAAAAATCTAACCCATGACCTTGAGTTACCTACTATAATTTTTTTGAATATATGGAACCACTATGTATATAGTAGAACATGTGAGATATACATGGATCATAAAACCCTAAAACACATATTTTCATAAAAAGAGCTCTATTCTAGAAAATGGTGAAGGGTAAATCTACTCAAGGATTCTCATATCTCATTATACTACCACCCAAGGAAATAATATAAGGTTCAATATTCATTTTGTTGGAAATAACATATATTTATGACCCTATTCTATATATAGATGGATCATATGTTCATGGATTGAGTAATGATCAATATGAAAATCATTATAATGAGTGATAAATCAATCATTTTTATAAATTATTGAAAAAAACATTTAATAGAAATGATAAAAAGTTATCATTTTGATGAAATGAATGTAAAGAATAAAATTAATGCAGTGAATGAGGGGAAATTATCAAACATCATTTTTGAATACGGTGTTCTAAAATTTAGAAAGATATTATGTGTTCCATCAATACTACATATATAAATTGAATTATTTTATGATCTTAATTGATCAAATTTCATTCTACACCATGGATGTAAAATGTAATTGTAGTGATTTTATGGAACATTTTTTGTGATAAATTGAAGTGGAGAGCTGCAGATTATATTTCCAAAAAATTTGTTTTTTAATAAGTGAATGATGTGAGACATAATCTTATAGTAGTAATGAAACTAGTCCTATTTATATATGAAAATAGGATGAAATTATTGTGGATGTTGTCATAGTACTACTAAAGAATCCAAGAAATAATGACTCAATATGGCTTATCATTGATTACCTAACCCAATATAAAAATGTCCACGATAAAGGAGACGATTTACCTATTGAACACCTCATGTGTATTTATGTCATTAGAGTAATAAGTCTTCATCGTTTACCTATTGTAATTTTGTATGATCTTGAACTCCATTTTGAAACATAATTGATGAAGAGTATTCATATGGATTTAGATACTGAGTTTTTTTTCTGAAATTATGACCATCCTAGAATGGCTGGATTTTCCAACAGGAATATTCATTCAATGGAAGAAATTTTGAGGCCATTCTCACAAGATAATCAAGGTACGTGGGATCAGTGTTTTCATTTGTAGGATTTTTTCTATGATAATAATTTTCATTCATCTATT
The DNA here is from genome assembly GCA_963277665.1 of Viscum album. NCBI lineage: Eukaryota > Viridiplantae > Streptophyta > Magnoliopsida > Santalales > Viscaceae > Viscum > Viscum album. The sequence continues at coordinate 88,877,816 of OY728158.1, forward strand.
AAAATAGAGTCATATGAAGCATTATTTGAAATTATATTCCATTCATTATCTTGTTGGAATGAAATTGGTGTATGGACACTCATATTACTAAATCTTTATGAAGATACCACAACAATGTTAATGGGTTTTTAGGATCACATAGAATCTTCCCAATGTATAAAAAAGAGTTCTGCCAATAATTTGAGGAATGATTTGGTATTCCAGGTGGGAGATCATGTCTTCTTCAATGTATCTCCTTTGAAATGTGTTATAATGTTCATTATTAAAGTAAAATTGAACCCCATGTACATTGGACCCTTCGAAATCCTTGAAATGTTTTGAGTTGTTTCATATTTATTGACAATTCCACAAAGTGTCTCAAAATGTCCTGATGTTTTCCATATATCATTGTTAAGGAAGAACATACCAGACCCAACACATGTTCTCTCATATAGTGAAATCGATTTAGAAGAATATAAATATTTTGTTTGAATATCCACCCATACTCTTTTTACTATAGAGTAAGTATTGAAGAATCATAGGACTTGTATCATAATGGTTTTTTGGAGAAATCACAAAATGGAAAAAAAACATGGGAACTAGAGGATGTAATGGATAAAAACTACACAAATAATTTTAGAAGTTAATTTCCATGATATTTCAAGGATGATGTTCTTACATGAGGGGGAATGTAACACACCAATACTTTATAATATATTTGGTATAAACTATATTTAATTTCACTTGTATCTAACATTTCACGAAACACCGAGTTTGAAAAACATACTCAATTAACATATTATATAAAAAAGACCATTAAAAACTATCCATTAATTTGGTGTTCAATAATTGTTAAAACAAATATTTGAATATTATGGTTATCTATTTACTAAAAATAACAGGAAAATAATTTTAATATAAAATTAATGACTTAAGAAAACATTATTATTATAAATGTATATTTTTGCGCCTCCCACACATAATTTAAAATTATTTTTAACATTTTTTTAACATTATTTAAAAAATATTAATTTATTTTTGAAATAAAAATATTTGCATTTATATTGGGGTTAATTATTGGCGGTTTTGTGCAATGTTACATTTCTTGATGAGTAGTTAAAAATTCAATTTTTTTTAAAAAAACTATATTTTTATTTAGATTATTTATATTGTAAAATATAATTTTTATTTTATTTTAACATAAATTTAGATCAGTTTCAAATAAATTATAAAACAATTTTGTCATTGTAAAAAAAATTTTATATATTTTTTATATATAAAAATTGTATAATTTTTTTATATTTACACTTTGAAAAACCGCTTTCTCACCATGTCAACTACATTAATATTAAATTATTGTTTCCCACTTCAGAGAGTAATTTTTTAGAAAATTATTATTTATATATTTTTAAACATTTTAATTTATAATTTAAATTTAGGTCAATTTATTTTGGACGAAAATGAACAGAGATAATAGTAAATATTATTTACCAGGGTTATGGAAAAAATGGATTATCAAGGGTTTAAATGAAAAAGATGAGGGTTAAAAAGGACCCACCAACAAGTTCAAAATTCATTGTATCACCATAGTTCAACATTATCTCCCCTATTTTTTTATAATTCCAAATTTTGATTGATATTTACATGATATAAACATGGGTATAATTGAATCTTTTCAAAAATAAATATTGTGGCACTCACCTCACATATAAATTCCCTCCAAATATGTTTTTTTCATCACACCATAATGATAATAGATAACAAAAAAAATTCCCAAATAAATTCCAAAAATTCTATCATCTAATCCTAGAATCCCTGTTTATAGTGAAAATCTATCCATGGAAGGGGTTGCTTCAATCGTAAGGAACATAATCGATGAAGAGACATGCTTCTTAAAGATTAATTATTAATTTATTTCCCTATATGGATAGTGTTTATGTTCAATATTTTTTGATGAATCCCTTTTATTTTTCAAGGTTTAGATAATGGAGAATTGATGAAACTTGTGGTGACTCATTTTCTTTACATGGGATATGATGATTTTTTTTATATTTTGTCAGAAATAATTATTATTTTCATTATAAGATGAGTCGGATCTATATCACCATCCAATTAGTTAGGTAAATATTTAAATATCATGGGAAAATAATGGGAAAAAAGATGATATCCTTATCTACTATGGGAAACAGGTGAATCTTGATACACTATGAGAAATAGGTGTGTCCTGATCCATAATGAGAAATATGTGATAATTTGTAATCCATAATATTAATGTTCATGGTAGTAAACCTTGAAATATGAAATAGAGATATATATTTATGATGTTTATAAACTTTTATTACATGAACTTATGTTTTGTGATTTATTTATGATTATTTATCAGTAATATTGTCCATGTTTTCTGAAATGATATTTTTTATTCAAGGAATCATGTTTATGATCTATGACAGTTTGGGTTTAAACATTATAAATTATATTCATGATCACATAAATTTACTATTATAATATAATTACATATGATCACATATTAATATCTCCCATGTCTGCCCAAAATAAGCACATAATCAAACCCATTGTTTTTCTTCCTTCCTATTGTTATAAAGAATTTTTAAATAAGTTATTCATAAGAAGTGTACTATGCCAGAAGATCTTTTTTGATGTTGTTTATGATTTTTTAGAATGTAATAATATTTTGTTTCAAGTATCTATGGATTATGAACTATTTTTGTCCTTAAGAATGTGTTTACGGAATGCATTGAATACTCATCTAAAAATATATGATATAGATATTTTAAAAAACAGGATCTTTATAGATGGTATCAGGGATATTATTATGTAAATATTTAGATATTATGATTAGAAAAACATTTTTTAAAATTAGGGATAAGTCTAATTGTATGATAACATCCAATCGTTTTTCTAATAGAGATATTATGTTGTTTTCTAAGAAATTATATCCTCATACAGACTCTTTCAGTGGATGTGTATCATGAATAGTATTACCTTAGGTTAATAACTCTGAAAATAGATCTCTAAGTTGAAATAAATAATCACAATTTTCTGGGATATTGGCCTTTCTACACACCTATTTTGACATCCACGGGTGATATTACTTGGAAATTCTAATAATATTTATAAACCATAATAAATGATTTAAATAAGGTATGATTATAAATGAAATATGATAAAACTATGGTTTTATATATTGAAAAGAATATGTTGTGATTTTTACATCATATAATATATTTTATTTGATTATATGATTTTCTTATATGAATATTTTTTATCACACAATATTTTTTGTTCTTTTTAATGGCACGAACTAGAAGAAAATGGTATAACACTCAATGTGATAAGAAATTGTTTATGAGGAACCAAATGGGATGATGACTAGGGTGAATCTAAATTTTTATTATTCCTAATTATTTTTCACAATATATGATATAATACTTGCAACTAGAATTTCTCTCAGACTTACCCAAGAAGAGAAACCAAGAGTTTTATGAGGGCTCGGGTGGTGGAGACCATGGAAGAATAAATATTTAGTTTTCAATATATCAATAATGTTGGAGGAATCAAAATAATTAATGTATTATAGGAATTCGAATATGTTTGTTGTGTCAATGGACAAATAGTATGAGATTACAATGGAAAAAAATGAAAAGTTCAGTTAACAATATGAATGAAAATAATTTTTTCCCTATGACATCATCAGAAGATTATTTTTTTCAAAATTCATAATGTATGATCATTATTTAAATCAATGTCTTAAGTGTAAATCTTGAAGAATTGACTAGTTTATTGGTACACGTAACTATTTTTCATTAATTATAAAGAGACTAAAAATGACATTTGATAGGAATGAGGTATTAGTGAAATAGATGAAAAGTCCTTGTTAATGGTTTAAGAATGATGATGATTGATTTAATTTTCCATTCTATAGTATTCTTGGATTATGAATCATATAAAAAGATAATTATTAAATATTATTAGGAATATAATTAATGGTAATGATGACCAAGAAAATTTATTTAATAAAATGGTGCTTTTTTATTGAAAAAAACGTGATTAAGCCATGATAACCCTGCATATTTTCATAATGTAAATAAAATTGACTTTAGCGTGGATGAATAGATAAAATATATATGTAAAGTAAACTAGATAATATAGATGACCAATGAACTGATTAATGATTTTTTTTGACAAAGTGGAAAATGTTATCATTGATTATATTTAATATTTTTTGGATTTATGGAATTTATTCATTAATATATGATATTATTTAATAAATAATGGATAATGTATGTTTTAATTTTGGATTTATGGTAATTTATGTTATTATATTTTTTCAGAAAATATATGACTATGGTATTTGTATATTTGGTATGTTATAATTAATAGAAACATTATGATATTTATGGGATTAATTTTATGTTTACTTTAAGAAATCTAGTGTCCTTATTTATAAATTTTGAATTTAGGATGTGTCATGAGGTTAAACATTTATGTAATGATTAATGTTTATATTTTGATACGTTTTTACTAATTAATGTTTTATTTTACAATATTAATATTTATTCATATTTGATTTCCTGGGACAACCACTTCTTTATAATATATATAGATATAAGGAAATAATTATCAATATTTTATGGATCTAATTATATGTTCTTTATTCAAACATGCAATATTCCAATTATACAATAAGGGATGAAGTGGAAATTGATTAATACATAAGAAACTTATGATATTGTGCTTATGAAATACAATGAAATAAAGAAAGTATAACTTATTTATGTTCATAATATTTATCAAAATAATTTTGAAATGAAATCTTTTACATTCGGATACAATTTTCAAGAGTTAATGGTATTTTCTCCAATAAAAAATTAATGGATTTGCAGTCATTAGCCATCTTCTGACCATGTTCCCTATCAACATCCATTGTAATTTGGGTGCTATTTTTCCAACTATGATAATGTTTTCCCTTCCCACCATTTTTTATATTGAAATGTAGTTATGGGTTTTTATAGGTTATCATAAAAGTTAAATTTCTCTCTTTTAGGGTAGTATTTTTATCAACCATTTTTATTATGGGACATCCAAAAAAGAGATTTCTAAATGATACCCATTGATTATTGTTAAAAAGTTACAATTGTGGGGATTAATATTTTTATGTGTCAGATTGTAACTCCCAATGATTTTATAAAATAATTATTTTCATAAAAGATAATTTCATTGATATATATTTTAAGACATAACATTATGTTTACCTTGTGTTACATGTAACACCATGTTTTACCTAAGAGGGCATGTCACGAAACCGCCCGAGTCGACCCTGAACAGGTCACCCGAGCCATCCCACAACAAGTCATAAGAGTCATTAGATCCTCCTAGGATGGAGACAAGAACCAATGGAATCAATAGAGTACACATGAGAATGATTGTTCCAAAATATAACCAATCAAACAAACAGAAGAATGAAAAAGACAACCCAAAATACATTTACATAAATAATTTACCTAATCATTATTTTTACAAGAAACCTAATGTACAACTAAACTAAAAACTCAACCGAAAAAATGGAAACCACCTAACTCTCTATGACCCCTCTTTTCACTCTCTAACACAATGATCCCATGTTACCCAAGGTGATTGAACTGAAGCTGAAACCTACACATGGTCCAATATAGAAGAAGACTGTAGGTGTGAGTATTAAAACTCTATAGGTTAGCCCGGTATTATTTTCACAATGAACTTATTTAAAAAAACAATTTTAAGTTTTAAATATAATATATATTTGTATTTTTTCAATTTAGGTTCCTTGCTATAATAATTATCAGACAAAAACATGCATGTTTGATAAACATGAATGCTAGTAATAATTTTTCAAAGAGGTTCAATTTCAAAATAAAAATATATTTCAAGAGGAATTCTTAAATAATGTACACATTTACATAACTCACACACACTATTGAATTTACCAAACAAACACACCACATACTTGTAGTGAGTAGAAAATATCAAATGAGCACAAGTCATGGGAACACCCCTTGGCACTAGTTAGTTGTGAACCCCAGGTACCTCATATCTCAGTGATAGTAACCATAATAAATATTTGTTCTCATTCACACGAGATACTAGTATGGAGAATCACCATAAAATATCGATCCTACAATGAAATCGTCATCCTAATAGTTCAGTTAATGTTTCATTTTCAAACATGCTACGTGAAACCAGAGCCAAACCTCATGTGATCACTAGCATTCTAGTTCACATCTGCCCACCTAGATACCCATGTATCCCCTTTTTGGGCTCAATCAAGTTACACATCTATAAAATACCATTTTATTATCAATATTAAATTTTAAAATCATACCCACATCAAACAGGCCACATAAATGTCTTACAATGTTTTGCGGATCAATAACGCACGTAAATTTTCCTAAAAGAATTTCTAGATGTATAACGAGGCCTTCCATATAAAATCCATTCCAAAATCATCTTTTAAGGCCAAAACCCATAAATACCATATAAAACTATATTTAACATCCCTTAAAAAATTAATAAATCAATTTCATGAATCATAAAATGGACCCAAAAGATAGAACATGAAATACACATGGAAACCATTTTTACATGAAAAAATGACAAATGAGACTATTTCCCTTTCTAAAAACTAACAGTTGACAAAGGTATGCATTTAAATTTTATTTTTTGTAGGTGTTTACAAACAATTTAAACCATAAAAAACATTCATAAATCCCCTAAAACACTCAGGTTACATATTTATAAGACTACCATTTTCATAATGATGTAAAATAATCCATTTTCCGGCAACTCGGGCCAAAACATATTTGAAATCAAAACCCATTTTTTGTAAAACAAAATACACATTGGAAATACATACAAGGTCCCAACAATAACATTTTAAATTCTTCTAATTCATCTATATATCCATACAAATAATTTTTAAATCACACTATAACACATCAAATCTATTCGTGAAATTTATCGAACACATGACATGCACTTTAAAAAAAAAATCAGCAATTGATAAAGAATAAAACAAAAATTGAATGCCATATTTTATTCATGATATGGGAACATTATAAAAATACCATAAACTAGGATATAAACCATACAAACCATGTTAAAAAGATAACGAAACATTAAAACCAACACTTGTTGAGATCTTTTATTGAAGAACAACCCATCCTTTCACAAAAAATTCATAAAAATAGTTTTTCACACCAAGAAAATTATAAAAAGGATGGAAAATAGTTGTAAACATATATATCAGTTATGTGATATAATAGAATGATGAAATTTACATGATAACGGCATGTGAAAGTGATATCCTACCTCTAATCCTTGATGTAATCAAAATGCACAGCCAATATCCCCATCTGAGGGTTTATAAACCCTGAATATATAAAGACCAGACCCAAATAAACAAAAAAACCATCAAAAATCATTTTATAATAGAACCCATGGTATATAATGACTATAGTAGAATATAAGGACAATAAATAATAAATGGAGGTTGAAGATGGAGTTGAAATGTGATTGAATCTCCCCATGGAAACTGGAGAACTCATTGTCATCCCTTAAATCTTCACCCATAGAGAAAATAGAACGGATTGAAACTACTTGGATAGGATACTATGGTTAGTAAGAACAAGGGAAAGAATATTTTATGCAAAAATAGTTCGAATTTAATGATTTATAAATGAGACAAATTTCCTTGGGTAAATATGTACGAGTTGAGAATCATTGAGAAATTATTCCCTAATCCACAACTAAGATGAGCTCCAAATAGGGAAAATTGAACTTGGGTACCCTCATAGTGTTACATTAATTGAGTGGGAGGTGTAATCACCAAAAATTACGAAACAATTAGAAAGATATAAGAGAAATATTTTATTTTTTTGAAACTATAAAAGGGCCCACCGGCTGGCCCAATACCTAAATAAGTAACCCAAAATTCACCATGATTATATATTTCTCGTGGGTCCAAAAGGATATGTTAGTTTTAATATATAATTATAGGACTAGTGAGAAGTGGAATGAGTGAACAATTTTTAAAAATTAAGGGGTTATAAAAGAATAAAAATCGGTTCTTAATTCTGGAAATGGGCTCATGGTTGGCCCAAATCATGAAGTAACCACCATTTTATCCAAAACACCCAAACAATCAATGGGGAACCAATGGTATGATGATTACACATATATTACAGTTAAAATTTAAAAATTAATCTCACCAAACACCCAATCAATTTATTTGTATTTCCAATGAACCTTATCCAAACAAAGACATGAAAATAAAAAAACGAGTGTGACAATTCTCCCCACCATTAAAACATTCCACCCCTAGAGAGCAATAACACATTACAGCAAACATAACAACACGTAAGTATTATATATCAACATGATCCATCATATAAATCCATGTAAATAGAATTCATTATAATTTTCACTTAATCTTATTAACCAAACAAACCACTAACTAACAACAACATTGTGAAAATCAATGGAAATGTCATGCCACCACCTCCACAACGATGCCACGAACCAGATTATTGGTCCTTCTCCTAATGAACCCAACGATCACCCGAACCAATGTTCACTCACTAAAGACAATTATGGGGGGGATAGAATGGGCTCCCCACTATTTAATCACAACAAACATCCAAAAAATCCTTAAAGGAAAGATCTTCGAGAACCATAGTGGGTCTCCACACCATTAGAGACCAACTAGAAATGAACAAAAAATGAATTCAAAATAAAATAGAAATGGGGATCACCTGCAAAATCCCCCCACAAAAATCCCACAAAAACCAAAAAACCAAGGTTAATAGGGTTACAACATGAACATGTAAACCACCCACTCTCGTACGAAGGGGACAAGAACTGGGCCAACACTTTCTGCATGAATCGAGACCTCCACATCTCAAGAAGGGGAGGGAAGTAAACTCGATAATTTGGCCACTGAAACAACAACATAAAAAAAGGAACCACCAAACACTCTCAACCTATGAACACGTAAAACCAAAACTACTCCTATATACATAGACAGTCCAAACAAGGACATTGATCCAAAACATGAATCCAAGAAGGCATAACCATAGAAACTATGTGAGGGGTAAGCCCACCATGCCCATTTTGACTAGAAGAAATTCATATAGATGAGGAACCACAATAAAAAATAGAAACTAACTTACCACAACTATTATGGCAGGAGACTATTCAAGCATCTACACCTCTAGATATTTCGTGACTGGTTGAAAAGCTTCACTCTATGGCCTATGGATAGAGCCCTGATTCTTGAATCTTCTGCTTCACTGTAGTCATGTGCTAAGGATCATAACACCTTACAAAACTCACTTTATAAACAAAAAACATTCATCTAAACATTAATTCGTAGCTACATGGCACTATTATATCTCAATCTGAACAAGGAGCAGAATAAACCAGTAATATGATAAAACACATCATCATCACTATAAACAACTACTATGTCCAAAATAATTATCACGACCTGGATGAACATTAAATCAATCCCAAATGACTCTTTATATTAACAAACTTGATGAGGCATCATCCAAAGAGCTAGATTTAACATTTGAAATGAATCATTTGGTTGATCAATAAGAAGTTCTTCCTATGGATAACTATCAGGGGCCGCATCACAACATCCAACAATTCTTCATAAACACACTAAATATTACTTGATAACAAGGACACCAACAAGATCCCATCTCAAGACACAACAAGAGTATTACTTCAAAATCACAAGGAAGCATACTAAACAAACAACTCTTCTAAGACATAGATAAAACTAGATACATAACCAACGGTTTATAAACAAAATTCCAAAATGATTTAGCTCATAAAACATTAAAAAAATACAACTTGGTTGGTTTCCACATTCACCAATGGTGTCTCATCACGTCTCAATCACATGAACATTTCCATGATACCTCAGACACCTAATCACCATTCTGTATAGGACATCCTTAATGATATCAATAAAACCATTCATGTTAGCACCCATGAATACACAGAAGGCTAAAATAAGACAACATCATTCAAAAAATCGTGTACCACCCAATGGAACACTATCCCCTAAGTCAAGAACCCTTTTTAGATTTTACAATAAAAAACACACATCATCAAGAACTATTTCCCTAAAACCTACCGCTTTTCAATTTTAACAACATTCAAAACAACTAAGCTTCTGAATAAAAATCTTTACCATTTTCTAAAATTCAGAAAAGTATATTTTCATAATCTGATGGCCATTGAGACCAATACCCTTTCTAGGAAAACAAATCCTGCTCAAAACCAATTTCCAAAACCAATTTATTAGATTCAAAAACTTTTAATATCCCAAAACACCCCATTTAAAATAAATATTCACAATCATATTAAAATTATTCAGACATTGAAAACATTTTATTCCAATAACCCACAAGTTTATATTAGTGTTAATCAAATCTAATTAAATAATTTCCACTTCCTCCGAATTTTTTTTTAAAAAAAACACAACCTTCCTAAACTGTTCTTATATTTAATTTTTTTAAAAACCTTTTCCACTTTTTAAAATCTATTCATTCTATTAAAACCCATTTACACAATTCTCACACATGGACTTTCAAAATCAGCTTCAAGAATAGTCCTAGAGGCCAACAAAAGGGAACTACTGTCGGTGGGTGAATAGACCATATGATTGGGGTCCATATGTGAAACACAAAACCAACACAGTGGGACATGTTAGGACCATTACATGACTCCACATGGATTTACAGGCCCTACGAGCTCACAAGGGTCATTAGTCAGACTCCCCTTGTCATATCCCAAAAACAAAGAATCAATAAAAACAATGTGAAAAATAAAATCGAACATCTCGTGGAAACCTGGGGATCCAAATGGGCAAGAGTTCGTGAAACTCTTCCCGAACATTCCCCTCAATTCATAATAATACAACTACATCTACCTTGACATCACGCAAATAACAAGGGCACTCTAAAAATAAAGTACCACTAATATTTGGCCTCTTCTGATACCATTTTGTCGCGAACCATCCCGAGTCAACCCAGAACCAGTCACCATGGCCAGCCCGTGACAATTCCTGAGAGGTGTTCTCGAACTTCCCAGGACGGTGAAAAGTAGTGAGGGAATCAATAGAGTACAAAATGGAATGATTTAACCCAAATATAAATAATTAATCAAAAATGGGAAATAAAAAGACAATCCAAAATATGTTTAAATAAAAAATCTAACTGAACATTATTTGTACAAGAAACCAAAAGTACAACTAAACCAAAAACTAAACTGATAAAACCTGGAAACCAACTAACTCCATTTGACCATTTGGGTCTCTCTCAAACACAATGATCCCACATCACCCATGGTGATCAAACATAAGATGAAACATTCACAGGGGATAAAAACAGCAGAATATTATAAGCGTGAGTATTAAAACTCTATAGGTTAGCTTGCTATTCTATTCCCAAAGAATATCCTATAAAATAAAAGAAAAATCAATTTAAAGCATTAAATACAATATTTAAAAGTATTTTTTTTTCTTCAAATGAGGTTCCATGCTATAATAATTATGATAACAAAACATGTATATTTTATAAACAAGAATTATAGTTATAATTTTTCAAATTGGAGCAACATGGAAAATGAAAATAATTTACAAGAGGTATGATTAATGAATTTTTGTTTTTAAACAACTCACGCAGGATGTTGAATTTACCAACCAAAACACACCATATGCCAACGGTGAGTAAAAAAATAGCCAATGAGCACAGGCCACAAGAAGACCCCTAGGAACTAGGTTGTTGTGAGCCCTAGGTACCTTGTATCTCGTTGAAATTAACCATAATAAATATTTGTTATTCAGCACATGAGACACTAGTAGGGAGAATACCCATAACCTAGTGGTCCCCAAACAAAATCAACATCAGCATAGTTTAGTCAGTGTTTTCATCAGCCAACCTGCTATGTGAAACAAGAGCAAAACCCCACTGGATCACTAGCATACTAGTACACGTCCGCCCACATAGATACCCTGATTTTCCCTTTTTTTCTCAAAAAAGTTAAACATCAATAAAATTCCATTTTATCATGAAGATTAAATTTTAAAGTCATACAAACATCCAACTAGCCACACACATGTCTCACATTTCCTTCAAGGTTCAATAACTATAACACCCCAAGTAAATAAAGAGTATGACATATTCATATTTATCCATATTTGTGAATAAAATATTAATATGACTTTAAAGGGGATGCTATGCTCGATGGCGTATCCAACACGCAACAACGAGTTTCATGGGAATCTTATGTTTCACTCTAATAATAAAATAATATTATTTTAAATAGTATTTAACGCCTAGCCATTGTAATGGCGGGAATGAACATAACTAACTAAAAAATTATTATTTATGTTTGTCAAATATTTTTACTCCTTAAAATAAATGTTATAGGATTAAAAATGCGAATGAATCCAGTTTGTAAGCGTAAACATTCTAATATTCTTTAAAAGGTCGATTAACCGCCTTTTGATGGATAACCCCTTTTAAATCCACATTTCGGAAATTTTATAAGATCTTTTTTTCAAAATAAACTTATTATTTATGATTGAGACATTGAAATTTACATTGGGTTAATTTTTGATATTTTTTTGACAATGTTCATCTTTCAATGAATAGTGAAAAATACTGCATTTTACATCAAAACTGCTTTTTCATATAATTTAATTATATGGTTATATTATCTTTTTAATTTGTTTTAAAATGTAATTAGAATATATTTTTACCATGTAATTAAATTATGGTCATTGGGATTAATTGCACTTTGGAATTAGGCATAAACAAGTGCCAAATGTTTCATAAATATTGTTTCTAAAAAACCCGTTATTTGTTTTGACAACGAGAAGTTTTTTTAAATTATTTATTGAAATTTATGTTATTGGAATTTGGTAAAATGGATTAAATTTTTGGAATCAGAAGGATCAAATTATTTAATTAAGACTCGTTTGTTTTTGGACATTATGAATAGTAACGACGGTAATTATCTTTAGTTATCTTGATTAATGAGTAATCTGGTAGTTAAAGATAATAAGATAATATCATAATAATAAAAAATTACCATAAAATGTGTCCTAAGGCTACTGGTTGTCTCCTGGAAGACCATGGGATGCCTTGTACCAAACTTGGGGGCCCCATGGAATCACCTTTCTGAGAAAGTGACTTTTTATCTTTTTATTTTTAAAGAATGTTAAATGTAACAAAGAATGTATCGCCTAAGTAAAATATTTTTCATTTTGTCTAAATAAATGATCTTTTGGACTATAAATATTCATCAGAAATATAAAAAGTTTTCCTACATCATAGTATTTTTTTTATAATTTTTAGACATTAAATAAATTAAATTATTTATTACATCATGATGATGCAACGATGACTTCATTATTTAATGATTTAAATAAAATAGAAAGATAATGTAAACTCTAAGACCTACACATGTCCAAACCCTATTGGATGGGTGTATTTGGAACCCTTATAACCTTATTCCAGAAACAAATTAATGTGGGACCATTAAAATCCGAAACTCATTTGAAAATAAAGTAACATTTTATACCTTTCCAAGAGTGCCCCTCCTCTCCTCTTATAAAAGGCCCCCACCTCTACCTCCTTATTCATAATACCAAAGCCTTTGGCTCGGCCAACCCCTGCCCATTTTGTCTCTCCACATACCTATCTAACTTCTTGAAGCCTCACATTGGGCATAAGTCTTTCCAATGAAGCCGTTGAGCTCAAACCAAAGGGAGTTACTCGATTTTAAGGTAATGTCTTCACTTGTGTCCTTTTGTTTTATTTTGCTTCTCCAACCCCCTAAACTATATATATTCATTTCTTTTGTAACAACTACAGTATCTTAAATATACTAGGATGATATTATAAGAAGTACTAGAGCTACACTTACAAAAACATTCGTCTAATGGTTAAAGAACAAACTGTTTCTGTGGTTGGCGATTTTCTGCCTCACGAAACGATGATTGTTCAACATTATTCAAACACCTTCAAAGGTGGCCATTAAGATGACGATATATTAATATATGTTATATAATAGGTTTTTGTTTTACTTAAGCTTCTGTATTTTTCATTTATGGCATCCCTTTATGGTTTCCATTATGGTTAAACGCGATATCTTCATTTAAGGAAAGTGCGGACTACCGCCCCCTCAAAGTGATGTGATTCGTTAATACCATATGTGGTATGTATAAATTAAATATATTTAATTATATTATATATGATAACATACTAGAATTAAAACACTGTTATGTATCATTATGTTTTAATTCCATTAAATATGAAATAGAAATGGATGTAGCGTTCATGCGTACGTATGGCTTACCGTCTCCATGAATGGTATATTTCATTTCTTGTCTCAAAATTTTATGTACTATTATAAGTACGTATATATAATGGATATATATGTAATATATTACATATAAATGATTTATATCATTATGTAATTATAACACACATATATATATATCTCATTTTGTTTTAATTCCATTAATATGACAAAAAAATTAAAGTAGCGTTCATGCATACGTACGACCTACAGTCTCCATGAACGGTACTTTTTGTTTTTATCTTCAAATGATATGGAATAGTATAAAATTAATATGTACTGGATATATATGATATATATGATATATACATCATGATTATAACTCTAGATATAATGGATACATGAACAACTTGTAATTATAAAGAGCATATTTTGACTCAAGTACAATGATCATTTAAACGACCGTTATTAACTAAGATAATTACATAGTGTTCATGAAATGGTAATAAGTGATATAAAAGGATTAATGAACATGAAAAAGGATCTTAAGGAAGTTGAAATTAACTCATGTTTAATATTCAGGAGATTACAGAACGATCGAGTCAAGTCAGACCCAAGGTAAGGGATCCTACTCCTCTCTTTCTTTTTAAGTACACCCTTTTATGTCATTCCTGTTAAGCTCATATTTCTTGTTATTGGGATGTTCTTTTATATTAATAATATGGTAATTTTTATGATCATATTATGAGAGACCCTATTTCCTCTCATCAATCAATTTTGGATGTTTTAAGTGGCGTCGTTAGGCTGCCGAGTTTTCGTAAGGGATTTTTCATCTCACTTTTATTCCCGTGAGATTTATGCTACATTTTCCACAATTTCCTTTGAGTGGTGTATGTACTGCCCATTATTATAAACATTTTGTAGTATAATTTCATTTATGGGTATTCACATCTTCATTGTATGACCCTTCTTCCATGGGGTGTACGTTTCGAAAGTTACCCAACTCGGTAAGGGGACATTTCACCCTCCTCTTTTTAAAAGACTTCTTTTGTTATGTCTTTTAATTCACATACTATTATGTTGGGATATGATCATTTATATCCTTATTGATGTAAATTTTATGTCCAAATGATGAGACGCCCTTTTTATCTCTCATCAACTCATTTTCTATATTTTTAAGTGATGACGTTAGGCTGTCGAATTTTACCAAGGGACCTTTTTAACGCAATTTCGATTTCTTTGGGTTCAACAAGTGGTTATTGAATATGTCATCCTTTGAATATGTGTTAATGAAATTTTATTGTTTTCCACATAATATCCACTTATATTAGGTTTATTTATATTTGTCACACATAATTTTGAGATCTATTTATCCTTAATTTAAGGATACCTTCTTTATATGCGAATTCATCACATTTGACATTTCTATTGAGAATTCATTGTTGTTATGCACCAATTCACTCTTATATGGTGTATATACTGTCCTTTGGAATATTATATCATGAATACTTTTATTCTCATGATATTATAAAGTTCTGACAAAATGTTATTCCCCAATTATTGTATTTAAGTGTCTCTAATTTTGGTAGAACCCCTTTAACTAAAATATTTCATTAAATGTTTTAATTATTTGTTCTTATTAATATCCATGTTTTCAAAATGGTTTTATGGATTTATTTATATGGATATTAATGGTTTAAAATTTAAAAATCTTCAAGGTGGTATGGGAAACTTTGATTCAAAAATATCTTTATTAAATGTTTTAAATGGTTTTGGAAATGGTTTCTTTTTGAATGGATTCATTATTTCAGTATACTAAAATGTTATATTGTGATTGAAATGTGGAAATGTTATGTTTCCTTTATGCATGTTTTATGTGATACGTTTATGTTATGGTTCTTGGGAATTGTTATGAAAATGGGTGGTTTCGTGATAAACTAAGGGCAGGTGAGCCCGATATAGCTCTCCAATGCATTGGGTAACGTGAAGGAGTGAAACGTTAAGGTTTCTCCGAAGAGATTTAGGGAATATACTGTGGTGGGTATTCTAAACGTAACCAAGAGGGTTACTCCCTACGTAAGAATGTATGAATGCCTCAATTTACCTTTTATATCTTATGATTTCTATGATTTATTCATGATTTTATGAGGTATGTTAAAGTGCCTATGTTTTATGGGTAAAATATGATTTCATTCTTATGTATATATCAACTCATGTTTCCTTTCAATATTTTTTATAACCCATACTGAGATTTTTATGCTTATCCCATGGTTTTTTTGAAATGTTTTTCACAGGTCAAGGGAAAGGTACATGATTTGATGATAGTGTCAAGGAAGTGTCAAGAAAGAATCCATGATTTATTTTTTTTAATATGTTTTTGTTAATGGGAAAAAAATGAATACTATCTTTTATGTAACCACTTTTTTTAAATGAGGAATGTAATGCATGTTTTATGATCTAATTATCTAAAACTCTAAACCTGAAAAGATCCTCAATGTGTAATCTTGCAATAACTCAAGATTAAGTAATGTTTAAGGATGGGGCCTTATTGTTGTTATTGGAGGTCGGTTTAGATAACTTTAGAGGTTAGGGTATTCTTTAAGCATAAGTGACATTACCATAATGGTTAGGATTTCAGAAAGTGCCCACGTTTTAGATAAAGTGAATGAGTAAGTATATCTTAGTGTTTATATTCATCATCAGTACATGATGGTTTTTTTGATATTCTCACACTGACCTTTTTGGTTTTAGTAAATGGCTGGATCTAGCAGGCACCAAAGTAACAGTAGATGTGAAGGAAACTGTGATAGTTTTTTGAGCAAGCAACTGAATGATATGGGAGCTGAAATGATAACTCTTATGATTATCCTCAACCAACTATCTTGAGTCATGACTGACCACCTAAACCTTGGTGATTTCTCTAAGGCATAATATATGCGAGAAACAAATCCCTACGGAACTACAGGTAATAATCATTAAGGTAAGTGTGTTCATAAACTTATGTGTCAAAAATGTGGAAGGAAACACCTAGTAAAATGTTTCAAAGGGACAGAAATATGGTGTAGATGTGGAAATGAAGGTCATAAAGCAAGAACCTACCATGTAAAAAGAAAGCATCCATTTGACTCGAGGAAAGGGAAAGGAGTTATTTCTGAGGGATCAATTGAATGTTTTGAATGTGGTGTGCATGGTCATTATGAAAATACATGTCCTATAAAGATGTTTCGTGAATGGGATCACCAAGATCGTACAAATGTTTGTTTACCAATACCTAATGCCATTCCAATTGAGGATGAAGAAACTAAAAATGACCAATCAAAGGTATGGATTATTTCTTGACTATTGTTTTCCTATTTTGTAATCTTAGGATATGATTCATGATTTTTTTAGGAAAGAAGTAATTCAGAATAAGTTGGAAAGGAATGGTTAATGGATCATGAAGAATGTTAAATGTGTAAGATGTCAACATATAAGGGCTTCAATAGTTATGGTGAAATTCATCACAGTATTTAGTCTCTTTTGATGATGGGGTTTCATTAGAAGAATTTTTATAGTATGTGTACCCCTGATGTTTAATATATGAAAATTTTATTCAAGGAATAGTTATCTGTTCTTTTGTGTACATTTTTATATAGAACCATTTGGGTTTATATGATCCTTACTTTTGAAGTAATTATGGGTTACTATATGTTATGATGGAAGTGAAAGACATGAGATAAAATTGAGGTTAAATTATGTTATGGTTATTTTTGATGATTTTATCTCTTTTTGGTGAATGATTTGAGAATTATATAGTTTTGGAAAAAGGACAACACGCAGACCGTATAACAACCCGTCGCATCGTACAAAGCTGTGGGAATCAAAGCCAACATCAAAGTGCAACTGGTATTTATCGCCTACCACTAGACTACGTGAAGTCCCTGGTTAGTTTGACTGATTAATTTTAGTTAGATGATTTTATGAATTAAGAGTAATTTCATTTTGGGTTTTCTATGGAAATATATTAACCTATCATGGAGGATATGTGATTAGGTTAATTACTTTTCAATATGAGAATTTAAGAGCAACTGATGCTATTTGGAGATAAAAGTTAATTTTTACCTTGGAAGACTATGTGACTAAATCCTTCAAATAATTGGGATTCAATCTTAGTTTGTTTTACTTTGAAAAATTTTATGGACAAATTGTTTATCAAATAGTCCTCATGGAACCTTGGGTTTTGTTGGAAAAATTTTGGGGATTAAGAATAGATTTTCTTTTTATAAAGGGTTATCCTTTTCTGGATTATCTGATCTTGTACTAACCTTTTGGGTTTTGGTTTTGGATAGAGTCAAAAGTAATGGGAAGTATATAGTTCTCTTTTGTGGATTAGGTGATTCTCTAGATGTAGATTGTAGTACTCTTAATGCGAACAAGTCTTCCTAAATACTCGTCTTTTGGAGAAATTATGAGTTTGATTAAATAATCTAGTAAAAGTTGAAAGTCAACATGACACGTAAGTATGATTCCTTAAGATCAAAAATAAATTCCTCAATGAAGAGTAACTTAAAACAAAAATTTTGTCTCTTAAATTTTCCTACTGGGGAATCGAATACCGTTTAACCCACCACAAGTTTGTGATTTTCTTATGATTAACTTTCTTCTAGACATGTTTACTATCACTCTCCATCCGAACATGACCCTTTTTTTCATCCATGTCCATATTTTCATACTTGGAATCCTAGTATGGATTAACTCGGGTGACCTTTGTACTTATCTTTCTTTATTTTAACGTGATTGTTTTACCGACTCTTGTTCCGATGTGGGACGTTCAAAGATGTTTCCAAGCTCAATTTTAAAATTTTGAGGACGCAATTCCCAAAAGGGAGGAAGGATGTAACACCCCAGGTAAATAAAGAGTATGACATTTTTATACTTATCTATATTTTTGAATAAAATATTAATATGAATTTAAAGGGGACGTTATGCTTGATGGCGTACCCAACACGCAACAACGAGTTTCTTGGTAATCTTACGTTGCACTCTAATAATAAAATAATATTATTTTAAATAGTAGTTAACGCCTAGCCGTTGTAATGGCGGAATGAACAGAACTAACTAAAAAATGATTATATATGTTTTTCAAATATTTTTACTCCTTACAATAAATTTTATAAAATAAAAAATGTGAATGAATCCAGTTTTTAAGTGTAAACATTCTAATATTCTTTAAAAGGCCGATTAACCGCCTTTTGATGGAGATCCCCTTTTAAATCCAAATTTTGAAATTTTAAAAGCTCTTTTATTCAAAATAAACTTATTATTTATGATTGGGACATTGAAATTTACCTTGGGTTATTTTTTGGTATTTTTCTGACAATGTTCATCTTTCAATGAATAGTGAAAAAATACAGCATTTTACATCAAAACTGCTTTTTCATAAAATTTAATTATATAGTAATATTATATTTTTATTTTTTTTAAAGTGTAATTAGAATACATTTTCACCATGTAATTCAATGATGGTCATTGGGATTAATTTCACTTTGGAATTAGGCATAAAAAAGTGCCATACTTTTCATAAATATTGTTTCTAAAAAACACGAAATTTGTTTTGACAACGTGAAGTTTTTTTAAATTAATTATTGAAATTTATGTGTTTGGAATTTGGTAAAATGGATTACATATTTGTAATCAGATGTTCCAAATTATTTAATTAAGACTCTTGTTTTTGGACATTATGAATAGTAACGACGGTAATTATCTCTAATTATCTTGATTAATAAGTAATCAGGTAGTTAAAGATAATAAGATAACATGATAATAATAAAAAATGACCACAAAATGTGTCCTAAGGCTACTGGTTGTCTCATGGACGACCATTGGATACCTTTTGCGAATCTTGGGGGCCCCATGGAATCACTTTTGTGAGAAAGTGAATTTTTATCTTTTTATTTTTAAAGAATGTATCACTTAAGTAAAATATTTTTAATTTTGTCTACATAAATGATAATTTGGACTATAAATATTTATTAGAAATCTAAAAATATTTCCTACATCATAGTATTTTTTTTATATTTTTTAGACATTATATAAATTAAATTATTTATGACAGCATGATGATGCAGCGAAGACCTCATTATTTAACGATTTAAATAAAATGGAATGATAATGTAAAATATAAGACCTAGAAATGTCCAAAACATCTTGGATGGGTGTATTTCGAACCCTTATCACCTTATCCCCTAAAAACATCAATGTGGGGCCATTAAAATACGAAACTCATTTGAAAATAAAGTTACATTTTATACATTTCCAAGAGTGCCCCTCCTCTCCTCTTATAAAAGGCCCCCACCTCTACCTCTTTATCTACACTCCCAAAGCCTTTGGATCGGCCAAAACCTGCCCATTTTGTCTCTCCACATGCCTCTCTAAGTATTTCAATCCTCACTTTGGGAAGAAGTCTTCCCAAGGAATCCTTTGATCTCAAACCAAAGGGAGTTACCCGATTTTAAGGCAATGTCTTCACTTGTGTCCTTTTGTTTTATTTTGCTTCTCCAACCCCCTAAACTCTTTTTATTCATTTCTTTTGTAAAAAATACAGTATCTTAAATATACTAGGATTTTTTTATAACATTTATTTGAGCTAAACGTACACACACCTTTGTCTAATGGCTAAAGAACATACTGTTTCTGTGGTTGGTAATTTTCTGCCTCACGAAACGATGATTGTTCAGCATTCTTATAACACCTTAAAAGGTGGCCATTAAGATGACACTATATTTATATATTATATATAATATGTTTATGTTTTACTTAAGCTTCTGTGTTTTTAATTTATGGAATACCTTTATTATTTCCATTATGGGTAAACACGATATCTTCATTTAAGGAAGTGCGGACTACCGCCCCCTCAAAGTGATGTGATTCGTTAATACCATATGTGGTACGTATAAAGGATATATTTAATTATATTATATATTATACCATACTGGAATTAAAATATTTTTATGTATCATTATGTTTTAATTCCATTAAATATGAAATAGAAATGGAAGTAGCGTTCATGCGTACGTACGGCTTATCGTCTCCATGAACGGTAATTTCATTTGTTGTCTCAAAATGTTATGTACTATTATAAGTACGTATATATAATGGATATATATGTTATATATTAAATATAAATTATGTATATAATTCTGGAATTATAACATATATATATCTCTCTCATTTTGTTTTAATTCCATTAATATGACAAAAAAATTAAAGTAGCGTTCATGCGTACATACGGCCTTCCGTCTCCATGAACGGTGCTTTTAGTTTTTATATCCAAATGAAATAGAATAGTATAAAATGAGTATGTACTGGATATATATGACATATATGATATATACATCATGATTATAACTCTGGATATAATGGATTCATGAAAAACTTGTAATTATAAAGAGCATATTTTGACTCAAGTACCAATGATCGTTTAAATGACCGTTATTAACTAAAATAATTACATAGTGTCCATGAAATGTTAATAAGTGATATAAAAGGAATAATTAACTTGAAAATGTTTCTTAATGAAGTATAAATGAACTCAAGTTTAATATTCAGGAGATTAAAGAACGATCGAGTCAATTCGGACCCGAGGTAAGGGATCCTACTCCTCTCTTTCTTTTTAAGTACACCCTTTTATGTCATTCCTTTTAAGCTCATATTTCTTGTGATTGGGATGTTGTTTTATATTAATCATACTTTAATATTTATGTTCATATGATTAGAGACCTTATTTCCTCTCATAAATCCATTTTGGATGTTTTAAGTGGCGTCGTTAGGCTGCCGAGTTTTCATAAGGGATTTTTCATCTCACTTTTATTCCCGTGAGATTTATGCTACATTTTCCACAATTTCCTTTGAGTGGTGTATGTACTGACCATTATTATAAATTTTGTGTAGTATAATTTCATTTATGGGTATTGACATCTTCATTTTATGACCCTTCTTCCATGGGGTGTATGTTTCGAAAGTTACCCAACTCAGTAAAGGGACCTTTCACCCTCCTCTTTTAAAAAAACTTGTTTTGTTATGTCATTTAATTAACATACTATTATGTTGGGATATGTTCTTTTATATCCTTATTGATGTAAATTTTATGTCCAAGTGATGTGATTCCCTTTTTATCTCTCATAAACTCATTTTCTAAATTTTGAAGTGATGTCGTTAGGCTGTCAAATTTTACCAAGGGAACTTTTTAACCCAATTTGGATTTCATTGGGTAAAACATGTGGTTATTGAATTTTTCATCCTTTGAATATGTGTGAATGACCTTTTATTTTTTTACACTTAATATCCAATTATATTAGTTGTATTTATATTTGTCACACATAATTTTGAGATCTATTTATACTTAATTTAAGGATACCTTCTTTATAAGGGAATTCATCAAATTTGACATTTCTATTGAGACATCATTGTTTTTATGAACCAATTCACTCTTATATGGTGTATATACTGTCCTTTGGAATATTATATCATGAATACATTTATTCTCAAGATATTATAAAGTTATGAATAAATGTTATTACCCAATTATTGTATTCAAGTGTCTCTAATATTGGTAGAACCCCTTTTACCAAAATATCGCTTTAAATGTTTTAATTAATTGTTCTTATTAATATCCATGTTTTCAAAATGGTTTTAAGGATTTATTTATATGGATATTAATGGTTTAAAATTATAAAATCATCAATGTGGTATGGGACACTTTGATTCAAAAATCTCTTTGTTAAATGTTTTAAATGTTTTTGGAAATGGTTTCTTTTAGAATGGATTCATTATTTCAATATACTAAAATGTTATATTGTGATTGAAATGTGGAAATGTTATGTTTCCTTTATGCATGTTTTATGTGATACATTTATGTTATGGTTCTTGGGAATTGTTATGAAAACGGGAGGTTCCATGATAAACTAAGGGCGGGTGAGCCCGATATAGCTCTCCAATGCATTGGGTAATGCGAAGGAGTGAAACGTTAAGGTTTCTCCGAAGAGATTTAGGGAATATACTGTGGTGGTTATTCCAAACATAACCAAGAGGGTTACTCAATACGTAAGAATGTTATAAATTCCTCAAGTTACCTTTTATGTCTTATGATTTCTATGATTTATTCCTGATTTGATGAGGTATGTTAAAGTGCCTATGTTTTATGGGTAAAATATGATTTCATTCTTATGTATATATGAACTCATGTTTCCTTTCCATATTTTTTATAACCCTTACTGAGCTATTTATGCTCATCCCAAGTTTTTTTTTGAAATGTTTTATATAGGTCAAGAGAAAGGTACATGATTTGATGATAGTGTCAATGAAGTGTCAATAAAAAATCCATGATTTATTTTTTTTAAATATGTTTCTGTTAATGGGAAAAAATGGAAACTATCTTTTATGTAACCACTTTGTTTAAATGTGGAATGTAATGCGAGTTTTAGGATCTAATTATCTAAAACTCTAAAACTGAAAAGATCCTCAATGTGTAATCTTGTAATAACTCAATATTAAGTAAGGTTTAAGGCTAGGGCCTTATAATAACCCACTTAATGTTTAATAACACAATTTCAAGAAGTATAACAAGCCCTTTCACATAAATACCATTAGAAAAATGCTCTTTTAAGGAAAAAAACCATAAATACCATATAAAAATAGAATTTGATTCCCCAAAACCAATTAATAAATATATTTCATGAACCACAAAATGGACCCAAAATATAGTTGATGAAATACACATGGAATCCATTTTTACAAGAAAAAAATGTGAAACGATCCTTCATGCCTTTCTCAAAACTAACATTTCAAAAAGGAATGCATTTAAATTTTATTAAAGAGGTGGATAAACCCCATCCAAAAACTTTAATAAATCCCTTAAAACACATAGGTTACACATTAAAAATACAACCTTTTAGATAAAGCTATGAAACATGCCATTTTCAAGAAACTCAGGCCAAAACATGTTCTAAACCAAAACTCAATTTGTTTTTAAAACCAAATAGACATTAAAAAGCTCTATAAGGACAAAAAAATACCATTTTACCATTCTAAAAATTTATTTATAAACCCAAATAGATAATTTTATATCACACTTAACACATTAAAGTCAATCGGGCAATTTACTAATCACATGACATGCACTTTTAAACAAAACAATTTATTTTAAGCACATGAAAAGGAATAAAACACGAATTGAATGTCATATTTTATTAATGATACTAAAACATGTAAAAAATACCATACACAATGTTATAAACCTCACAAAATAGGTGTGAATGAAAACAGAACATTAAAACATTCACCATGTGTGCACTTTTATGACCAAACAACATTGCCTTTAACAAAACAAAGCATAAAAAACTATTTTACACACCAAAAAATTATACAATGGATGAAAAACAGTAATAAAAATACTGATATTAGGTATAGAAAATAAAAAAATGATGAAATTTAAATGATAAAGATATGTGCAATGGATATCCTACGTCAAATCCTTGGAAAAATGGAAACGTACACCCAATTTCCCCATCTGAGTGTTTATAAACCCAAAACCTATGACGGAAAGACCCAAATGAACAAAAAACCAACAAAAAACCATGGTATAACAAAACCATAGGTCTATAATTACTATAAGAGAATATAAATCCAAGAAATAATAAAAGGAGGAGGAAGAGGGAGGAGAAATGTGAAGGAATTTCACATAGGAAACTAGAAAACTCGTCGTCTTCCCTTAAATCTGCACTATTAGAGGAAATGGAATAGCTTGAAACTAATTGAATATTATCCTATGTTCTTGAAGAAATGTTGAATGGAAACATGTGAAAAAATAGTATGAATTGAATATTTATGTTTGACACAAATTAAATATGAAAAATATGTACGAGTTGAGAAATGTTGAGATTTTTTTCCCTAAACGGCGACTAAAATGAGATCCAAATAGGGAAAATGGAACACGGGGGTGGGCTTAGGGTTTTTTTCATTACATGGGAGGTGTAATAAATGACTATTAAAAACAGATAATATAAAAAAGAAAAAAATTAGGTTTTTAAAAAATGGAAATGGGCCCAAGGGATGGACCAATACCTAAATAAGTAACCCAAAATTCACCTTGATTAAGAATTTATAATGGGTCGAAAAGGAAACGGTAGTTTTAATATGTCATTGGAAGCCAAGTGTGAAGTGGAAATATCGAAAAATGTTGAAGCATTAATATGTTATTAAGGAAAAAAAATTGGTTTCTAAATCTGGAAATGGGATCACGGTTTGCCCAAATCATTAAGTAACCACCATTTTCTCTAAACTCCCTAACAAGCTATGGGGCACCAATGGAAGGATTAGTATACATATATAGAAGTTCAAAATTAAAAATTAATCTAAAAAAACACCCAATAATAGGATCTGGATTTCCAATGAACCGGATGAAAATAAAGACATGAAAATAAAAAGAAATTGGTTGTGACAATTCTCCCCACCATTAAAACATTTCACCCCTAGAAATCCATAACACATTACAACTGACAGATCGATAGCTAAGTATTCTATTTAATCATTATCCGTCCTATCAATATATGAAACTATTATTCACCATAAACTGAACATAATCCTATTTCCAAAACAAAACAACAACTCACAACCACTTTGTGAAAATCATGGGAAAGGTCAAGACACCACCTCCACAACCATGACAAGAACTGGATTGTTAATCCTTCTCCCAACGAACCCAACGATCACATAAACCAATGTTCACTCATGAAATACAATGACATAGGGAGGGGGAATGGGTTACTCACAATTAAATCCCAACTTCCATCATAAAAATCCATAAAGGAATGATATCAGAGAACTATATTGGGTCACCCCACCATTAGAGTCCAACTATAAATGATCAAAAAAGAATTCAACATGAACTAGAATTGGGGATCACCTGTACATCCCCACAAAAAATATCACAAAAAAACCTAAAAACCAATGTTAATATGGTTACAACATGAACATATAAACCTCCCACACCCGAATGGAGGGGATAATAACAGAGCCAAAACATTCAGCTTGAATACAGACCTCCACAACTCGGGGAGGGGAGGGAAGGGAACCCAATAATTAGGCCACTAAAACCAAAAAAGAAACAAAAGAACCACCCAAAACTCTCTACCAACAAACAAGTAAAACTAAAACCACACCTGATATACAGATGAGGTCCACACAAAGACATTGTTCAGATACCTGCATCCACGATGGAATAACCATAGACACTGTGTGAGGGGTAAGTACACCATGACCGCGGTGAAAAGTGGAAATTCATATTGTCGAGGAACCACAATAAATACATAAAATATACCTTGACACAATGGTGGAGGAATGATCCTAGTAAATCTTCCACACCTCTTGAGATTCTTTGACTGCTTGAAAAGCTTCACTCAGAGGCATATGGCAGGAGCTCTCATGCTTGAATCATCTGATGAATTGCAGTCATGTTCTAAGGATATCAACCCCCTAAAAAACTTACTTTATAAAGAAAACACCATCATCTAAAAATTAAATCATAGATACATAGAACCATTATCTCTCACTTCGATCAAGGACCAGAATGATCATAGAATACGATGAAACACATCAACATCACTAAACACAACTACTATATCCCAAAAAATGATCACAACCTGTAAGAACATTAAATAAATCCCAAACCACTCTCTATTCCAACAAAAGGGCTGAGGCATCATCCAAAGAGTTGGATTTAACATTTTAAATGAATACTTAGGTTGATCAATAAGGTGGTTTTCAAATGGAGAACTATCCCTGGCCAAACCACAACATCCAACACATCTTTAGAAACACCCTAAACATTACCCAAAAACTGAGAAACCAACAAGATCCCATCTCAAGACACAACAACAATATTACTTCAAGAACACAAGGAATCATAATGACTAAACAACACTTTTAGGACATAGGAAAAAATATCTACAAAACCATCGATTTATAAACAAATGCCACGATGTTTTAGCTCAAAACAGTTTTGAAAATAAATCCAACTTGGTGGGTTTCCACAATCACTAATGGTGTTTCATCATGTCTCACTCACATGAACATTCCCATTCCACCCTAGGAACCTAACAACCATGCCATATAGGCCATCCTACCAGATATCAATGAAACATAGCATGTACATACCAATGTAAACACCAAATGATAAAACAAACAACATCATTTAAAAAATCAAGTACATTCCAATGGAACACTGACCCCCCAAGTCAAAAACCCTTTTTATATTTCACATAACAAACCACACTTCATCAAGAACCATTTACTTAAAAATCTACCGGTTGTCATTTTTTGAAACATTCAAAACCGCCAAGATACTCCAAACAACTCCTTACCATTTTCTAAAATTCTTGAAGGTATATTATCATAATATGAGGGCAATTGAGACCAATTCCCTTTCTCAGAAAACAAAAACTGCTCTAAACCAATTTCCAATAACAATTTACTAGACTCAAAAACTTTTAAACATCCAAAAACACCACTTTTAATACAAATATTCATAATCACATTATAATGATTCATATATTAAATACATTTAATTCCAACAACCAAGAATTTATATTACGAAAAATCCAATCCCGTTAAATCATTTCAACTTCCTCCAAAACAATTGTTTAAAAAAACACAACCTTCCAAAACCATTTGTAAAATTTAATTTTATAAAACACATTTTAAACTTTTTAAAATCAAATCCTTCCTTTAAAACCCATTTAAACAATTCTCACAAAATTACATTTAAAAAAAATCAGAATTGAATAAAGGTCCATGAGGAAAACAAAAGGGAACTAGTGTTAGTGGGTGAATTGACCGTATGGTTGGTGGCCATATGTCAAACAAAAAACCAACATAGAGGGACATATTAGGAACATGTACCAACTCCACATGGCTTTCTAGGACCTGCGATTTCATAGTGGTCATTAGTCAAACTCCACTTGTCATATCCTGACACCAAATAATCAACAGGAACAAAGGACACTAATAAAAACAGACATCCCATGAAAACATGAGGATCCGAACAGGCAAGAGTTCATGACAGACTTCCAAAATTTACATCTAAAGACCCAAAAATCGTACTAAAAATATCTTTACATCCAATAAATAAAGAGGGGATCTAAAATGAAATTTCTGCTAAGAACTGGCCTCCTCTGATGCCATTTCTTCACGAACCAACCTGAGTCGACCCAAAACCAGTCGCCCAGGCCGACCTGCGATATGTCCCGAGAGGTGTTCCCAGTCCTCTTGGGATGGAAAAAATCACTAAGGGTATAAATAGAATACAAAAGGAAAAAATTTCTCCCAAATATAATCAATCAAAAAAACAATGGAATTAAACAGAAAAACCTTAATACATTTATATAAAAAATTTAACTGAACAATATTTTTACAAGAAACCGAAAGTACAATGAAACCAAAAACACAACTGAAAAAACATGGTATCCAACTAACTCGATGTGACCCTATGGGTCACTCTCAAACAAAATTATCTCATGTCACCCAAGGTAATTAATCTCAGGCTAAAACCTGTACAGGGGCTGAAAATAAAAGAAGACTATATACATGAGTATTAAAACATAGTTGGTTAGCCCGATATTATATTCCTAATGCACATCATTTAAAAAAAATAGAAACCAATTTAAAGATTTAAATAAAAGATATAGAAGTGTTTTTTAGGTGAGGTTCCATGACATACTAATTATCCTAAAAAATCATGTATGTTTTATAAACAAGAATGCTACTTATAATTTTTTCATAGAGAAGCAATTTCAAAATAAAAATAGTTATCAATATGGATGCTTAGAAAATTAAAATATTTAAATAAATAACACACGCTCTTGAATTTATCATCAAAACACACATTATGCCGATGTTGAGTAAAAAATATCCAATGATCAAATGTCATTGGAACACCACTAGGCACTAGTTAATTGTGTTCCCTAGGTACCTTATATCTCGATGAAAGTAACTATAATAAATATTCGTTCTCATGAACACGAGAAACTAATAGGGAACGTAAGAAAAAAATAGTGCCACACCAATTGAAAAATTATGAGCATATTTTCTTTAGAGTTTTCTTCGTCAAACTTATTTTGTGAAATAAGATCCAAACCTCACATGATCAGTAGCATACTAGTACATGTCCTCCCACCTAGCTAACCAGGTTTCCCATTTTTGTGCTCAAAAAAGTTACAAATATATAAAATAACATTTTATCATGAAGATTACATTTAAAATTAAAATACACATCAAACCGGCCACACTAATGTCTCACATTTCTTTCAGGGATCAATAAACCGCCTAAATTTTCATAAAACAATTTCAAGAAGTATAAGGAGGCCCTGCACATAAAGTCCCTTCCAAAATGATCTTTTAAGGAAAAGAACCATATAAAACATATAAAAATATATTTGGAAGCCCCAAAACAAATTAATAAATCAATTTTATTAACCATAAATTGGACCCTAACGAAAGAACTTGATATACACATGGAAACCATTTTTACAAGAAAAAAATGTCAATCGGGCCATTATGCATTTCTAAAAACTAATAATTGACAAAGAAATGAAGATAAATTTTATTAAGGAGGTATATAATCACCATTTAAAGAATTAAAAAACTTTAGTAAATTTCATAAAACTCTTAGGTAAGATATTCGAAACACAACCATTTTCACAAGGATGTGGAACGTTCCATTTTCTAGCAACTCGAGCTAAAATATGTTATAAACCAAAACCAATTAGTTTGTAAAACCAAATACACAATGGAAAGCCATAAAAGAACAAAAATGTATCATTTTTAATTCTTCTAATTCATTTATAAATCCAAAAAAATAATTTTTAAATCACACTTAACACATAAAATCCATCTAGGTAATTTACCGAACACATGACATGACTTTTTAAAAAACTATTTATTTTAAGCACTATATAATGAATAAAACACCAATTGCATGCCATATTTTATAAAAGATATGGTAAATGTTTAAAATGCCATAAAATAGGTTCTAAAAATCAAAAACCAAGTCAGAAAGATAACAGAACATTAAAATAGACAATAGGTGAGCACCTTCGTGACAAATCAGCAATACCTTTAACAAAACCATGTTGAAAAAACTGTTTTTTACACCATGAAAATTATCCAAAAGATCAAAAATAGTAATAAAAATATATATCAGGTATGGAAAAAATAAAATTATGAAATTTAAATGATAAAGGAATATGTATGGGATATCATACCACAAATCATTTGTGTAATGGAAACACTCACCCAATATCCCCGTTCGAGGGTTTTAAAACCTAAACCTATGAATAACAGATCCAAAAAAATAAAACATCAATAAAAACCATGTAATAACATAACCATAGTTCTATAATTTATTGAGGGGAATAGAAAGAAAAGAAATAATGAAAGCAAGAAGAATAGTGAGGAGAAATGTGAAGGAATCTTACCTTGGAAACTAGAAAACCTCTTCATCCACCCTTAGATCTGCACCCTTAAATGAAAAGAAATGGCTTGAAACTACATGGAGATTATCCTATTGTCTAGAAGAACAATGGAAATAATATTAGAGGTAAAAGGAGTATGAATTGAATGAATTGTGAATTAGACAAATTACCTTTTGAAAAATTGTATGAGTTGAGGATCTTTGAGAAGTTTTTCCCTAATCTACGACTAGGATGAGCTCCAAATAGGGATAATGGAACGTTGGGTTGATCCTAGGGTTATTGGAATTGATTCGGAGGAGAAATCACTGAAAATTAAAAAAAATATTAATATATAAATGAATCAAATTATTTTTTAAAAAACATGAAATCAGCCCCCGGGTTGGACCAATTCCTAATTAAGTAACCTAAAATTCACCATAATTATGAATTTATAATGGGTTCCAAAGGATATGGCTATTTTAATGTCATTGGATGAAAAGTGGGATGTTGAATAATTGAATCATGTTGAAAGATAAATGAGTTATAAATGAAACAAATTTGGTTTTTTAATTTGGAAATGGGCTCATGGTTGGTCCAAATCATGAAGTAACCACCATTTTCTCCAAAACAACCAACAAATATATGGGGAACCAATGGTTCGATGATTAGAAATATATGAATGTTCAAAAATCAAAATCAATATCACCAGAAACCCAATAAAAAGATTGTGATTTCCAATGAACCAGATCATAACCACGACATGAAAATAACAAAAAACCAGGAGTGACAAGGCATACTATTAAAATATTATTATTTAGTATGATAGTTTTCACAGTACCATTAATAATATAGGTTATGAATAATAAAAACATAATTGAATAAAATATGGTCTAAACATATGTATGTATGAATTATTTTGTTACCAAATAATTTTAAATGAAAATAAAATTCATTTGGAAATAAGGGTAATATTTTTTTAAAAACCTATTTTTAGGTGGTCGAATGTCTATTACATTCATAAATTACAATATTCAATTTTAGTAAATATATTTAATGAAATTAATGTATTATATATTATATAATATGTTTAAAAATCAGTTGAATTTTTTTATATAAGAGAAAAGAATAAATTATGTATTTATCTTATATAATATATTTTTCTACGAAGAATTTTTGTCCACATTTTTGAAGTTATTTAAAACAATAAATGATATATGTTTTATAATATGTTTTTATTAAAAATATTTTTTAATATAACTGTGTAAAAATTATCGTGAACTAATTTTTTATAATTGTTTAAAAAGATAAATTTTTTAAAAAACAGTGAAAATACTAGTTTTAATTAAGAATTATAATTTCTTTTAGAGAATAAAAAAATTATATTGTGTTTTTATAAAATGTAACAATTGTTAAATTTAGTGACTATTAATTTTATATTTCTAATTAGAGTAAATTTAATGTCAATATTTTATATAAAATATTTTTAAACAATTTAAATTTTTCTATTTGGAAAATCATTTTTTTATCGCATCTATGTTATTACTTTTCAATTAAAATATTCTAATTATATGAATGGAATTTGGAAAAACAGATTCCATTTTTGTAGTACTTATTATTTATGTTATATATTAAGTGAATGCTAATTTTTTACAATAAATAATAGTACAAATTGTTAAAAAATCATGGTTAAGGCATTAAAATGTTTACTATGGGGTAAACTCATAATATAAGAGGTTAAATATCCTAAAACTTATTTAACACCAAATATATGACCATATATTGACCATATATAATATACGATTCAAGTATTTCCTATTATTGATAATTTTTTATGTTAAAAACAATGCCAAACGTTTTAAATTTCATAATTTATAAATGTACCACTCATTTCATACATAAAAGGCCACATCCTCTCCTATTCTCTTCATATTTTCAAAATAATGTTTTTATGAAAATGCCGACCCAAATAAATTCATTGAATACCCCTTTTCATCCTAGATAAATTCATGAGATCATAATTTCAATCATGGAATGATTTAGGTTAAATATAATGAGGTATTCTGATGAAGAGGTAATTTTTAACATTTCGTTTTGTATATCTTCATGTAACTCCATAAAATATTTTAAAACTATTGTAAAATAATAATAAAAAATCTAAAAAAATCTAATATTTTATTATATAATTTTTATGACATAAATATATATCGTATTCCATCAAATGGGATATGAAATCATCATTTATCTATATGGTACATTGTTTCCTCATAACCCAATATTATTCATTTTCCGTCACCAACATTCATAGATGGATTTAATGACAAATTTAACTTTCACATATTAATTTTATGATATTGTTATTCCTTTTTAATTAATACACCACATCTTTCTTCTTAGCCCCCAATATGTTATAAAAAAATAAATTTTTCCATGTATACAACATAATAATTTCTTACTAACTAATGTCATGTGTTTTCCATTTTTATTTTTCTTAAATTTTATCAATGATAGTTGAAAATAATATTTATGATATGTTGAAAATAATAATACTTGTTTTTTATGATATCAAATAGAATGTATTACATTCCATTATGTGTGGGATATAATTACATCGTTTGTGTGTATACGGGACTACGACCTCACGAATCCATGTTATTAGTTTTTCACTAAAATGTTTTATGGAGGTAATAATTATAGATATAATAACAAATGTGATATATATAAAATCATAATGAATCAAGAAATGTGAAATATTATTTTCCCACCATTCATTTCATTTAGTGGGAAAATGGAAAAGGTCTTTATGCGTACTTAGGTCCTACCATCTTCGTGAATAGTGTATTTCATTTTCAATCTCCAAAAATTATGCAAAAATATAAATATATATATAATGAATATATATGATATTTATATGATGGATGGAATTATAGATATGATATAACCATGATAAATATAAAAGGTCCAAAAATACAAAATCAAATGAGACATAAAAAAGAAAGCAGTTATTTTTTGAAACAAAACAGTAACATAAAATTCATAATAATATATTAATAAAAGTAAACAAGTAAATAATATATGGTATGATATATATAATCATGGGTTTTTAATAGACTTATAATATTATTATATTTTTTATTCATTAGTTTGGTATGTGTGTGAAGGATGTCAATACAAAATATTATGGATTTATGTCTCACTATTATTATTTGATAGAAATATAACATATTCATTGTGGGTTTTCATTATGTGGTGTTTGTACTATCCATGAATGTATTTTATGATTATTATCATTAGAATTATGGTTATTTATGTCCCAATTTTATTATCTATCATTCATGGGTCTTATGATTCATGGTTACCAAAGTTGTAATAATTTTATGGTAAAATCTCATCATTTATCGGGATGGTTTATATTTAGGTATTTTATGATTAAATATTATGATCCATATATTAAAAATCACATGATGTTTCTTCTTCTCCAGTCATTTTATAGGATTTTTTTATTCATTTTATATAATTATTTATTAAATATTTCAAAATAATAATTTTAGGAAAAATCATCTACATTTCAACCTTCAGACGAAAAACTATTTTCCCTCCATATCCATTTTTTTCTATAAATGTTTTAGTTTTTTTAAATTCTATAATTGTATCATTATATTCATTATTTCCAATCATTAAATTTTTTATGTTTTTTTAATGTAATCATAATATATTTTTCTAGATAATTCTCTATTAGACATTAATAATAATTGGAAAAGATGGTTCATTTTAACATATATATAATTAATGGTATTTCCCACATTAATAACAAATTTAACTATATTAAAGCTTTTTTATAAGATTCAAATGTTATTTTACAGAAAAATATTTCTAAAAATATTATTGGAAAATTTATGTTTTTTAAATGAAAAGCAAATTTTCCTCAAGAATTGTTTGAAGTGATTCTTAAATATTTTAATATATTTATCAAATATATATTAAATATTAAGGGTTTGTAAGATTTTTATGTTTTAAAAAGTGGTTTTCAATGTGGAACGAGAAATTTTTAATTAAATTTTATGAGTGACCTTGAAAAATAATTTTACATATAAGATGAAATTCCTTGATGTTACAAATGATTTAATAGGGATAATTTTGAATTATCTAGTACTTATTATTTCTCTAGATGATTATTTTTTGTATTGATGAAATGTTTATGAACATGAATTTTTCATGGGTAATTAAATGGTCAATTAGTGAAACATAGTTTCTTCACATGGTTTACAATATCTTAATATGATGATTTTTTATTATATTTGGTCACACATAAGTACATGTATTGTTATGAGATAGATGGGAAAAATATCTCCCTCAAATTCATTGGGTAAATATTTATATCTCAATAAATGACAATAGGAAATAGGATGATATGCTTAATCCCCTATGGGAAATAGGTTAGTCCTAGTCCACTGTGGAAATCTGGTGTGTCTTCATCCACAATGGGAAAAAATTTAATAATCATGACCCACTATGTTTATATTCATTGTAGATAACCCCGAAATATTAATGTTATTATATATTTATTGTGGCCCTACACTTTAATGACAAGATATTATGGTTTATGATTGAATTATTATTATTTATCAATATTATGGGAAATGTTTGCTTAAATGATAAATTTATATTCAATAACTCATGTATATGATATTGTAATGGTTGAGTGTAAACTTCAAATGTTATGTCACATCAACATAGGCTTACCTGATTATTTCATATGATCATTGATTTATATCTCTTCTGTTTACCCTTACTAGTCATATGATATCACCCATTCATAGGTTTATGTCCCCATGTAATGAATAATAGTTTAGGTAGGATATTATTATTATTAGAACTATGTGAAACAATATTGGAGGGTGGTGTTTCATATCTTTCCTAAAACAATAGGATTGGGATTATAGTGTCTAAATACCCTAAACAATTTCAGTCCTCGAGTTTTTGTTTATGAAACATATTTAATATTGATAAAAATATGAGTTATTTATGTTTGAAAATCCTTGGTCCATATCAAAAATAATTGCACCACATTTGTTTTCTAATAGGACATAGAAGTATTGTTCTTGTGTATGGGTGGAAAACTACGTATACACAATGATAGGCTTTATTTTCCATCACCAAATTTCTTAGTTAGTTATATTGGCGAATTTAAATAATATGTGTGGAATCTATAACTATTGAAACCCAAATCTTGTGTCTACATTGTTAATCATTTATAAGATACCATGGATTTGATCCCAATGAACTATTTATTTAAAATAGTTTTTAATAACTTGATAAATACATGATTCCCATATTAAATTGGAAATATAAAATACACATCATAAAAAACATTGATTCAGCCTTGAAAATATTCCTAATATACTTATTCATATCCTAGGTAATAAAAAAAGAAATGATTCTTATTAAAGTATATGTATATGTTATTGAGAGTTTAATATATCATCATTAAATATTCCTTATTCAATATGGAAATGTAAATAAATTATACACATTCCATTTAATCAATAAATTGAGCATGAAATTCATCTCTATATAATATCTATGTAGAAATATTAGGGATAGAAATAATTAAATTCTTAATGATGGAATTTTTTAATATTAATTGTCATGATCTCATAAATCATAATTTTTATAATGTAATATCATTGTGAAAAAATGTTTATTCAATGGATATGTGTACCCAAGAAATAAAATTAAAATTTGAGTCTTATTTATCTTACAAGACCTGTTGATTTATCGAGGGGCTATATAATTCCAGATCCACATGTCATTTTATGTACTATTAATTCCACATATATAAAATGATCAATTAAATTAAAAATAAAGTTCTTCATCAAAATATATTCATATTAAGTAAAGAATAAATATTTATCAATGCTTTCCCCAATAAATAAAATAACATTCTATATAATACCCCATTTATAGAAATTATAAATTATTTTACGAATAAGAATATTAATGTTGAATATTTAGAAGAAATTTATTTTAGAAGGATATATTATCATAATAAATTTATTATTTTAAGAGAATGATAATTTACACTCATTATTATGAGATAAAATATGACTATAAATTCACTTGAATTCTATGTTTTGAAATAAATTCATTTCAATTAGAGAATAATATTAGATAAATGAAAAATGATAAAATTTGATTTATTATAAGTATTTTCTTCTTAAACCCACCACATGTAATTTAATATGTTATTTTTCCTAAAATGGTTAGTCAGAGATAAAATTTGTTAATTTGTTATATGTTAAAAACATTCTTTTTTTACTTTCTAAGGAAAGAAAAAAAATGACCCTTTCAAAATACATTCGAATTATTCATTTCAATCATGTTAAAAAAATCTATGATAAATTTAAATTTCCATTATGACAAAAAATTTAAATTCTTAAAACATGTTCCAAAAATATGGGTATGGAAGAGAAATATACCTAATAAAAAATAAGAAATTACCTTTATTTTTTTAAAATAATTCTGTTCGCAAATAAAGTTCCCATGAGAGTATAAGTTGGAATAAAATAATAAAATTACTTAAAAAATTAAATTTTAATTGAATCATTAGTCATTATGAACAAATATGTATTCCTATAAAATAGAAAAAGGGTTTGGTCGATCTAGGATACTCAAAGTGGTGTGAAACATTGAAAAGGGGAGTCATATAAATATGGAAAAGAGGGGAATTCCTAGAACTTATTAAAATATTAAATTAATATAATACTTTTCCATATCCAAATGTCTCTAAATTTATATAATACTATTATTTGATGATTTTGTGTTGATATTTTCTCATTAAAAAAATTTGAAATGTTTTTATTTTGTTATCATCCTTATCTTTTATTTTTAACCCCAATCCTTTTGACAATTACCTCAATATTAATGTTTCCCACCATTTAATGTTTAAGAATATTTATATATGAGTAAATTAGACCCATAAATGTATATGTTTTTATTTTTTAAACTATATTCCACTAACATGTAAAATATAACATTTTTATGAATTTTAAATCATTTTATAAAATATTATTTATTATAAAATATCATTACTTTCATTTAGACAAGATTATTTAATTTGACAATAAATATATAAAGGATAAAATATAATTTAGATATAATCCTTTCACATAAATCAAAAATCTCATATATATCTATAATATTCTTAAAACACTATAATTCAACCAATTTATATTAATTTTACTACATTTATAATCATTTATTATAATTTTGTATTAATGAAATATATGTTTTTCTAGAAATTTTTAAGAATTTAATCTATGTATAATATCATAATAAATTGAAGATAAATTACAGTGAAAAAAATAAATTCATATTTCATTGAAAAAAATTAAACCTAAAAAATTGTGTTTATTTAGACCCCAACATAATATTGATAATATAAGAATGAGAATGAAGATTTTGATTTTATCCTTTACTTAATTATTATCCTGATAAAAATAAATAATAAATAGAAGAAAGGTAATAATTTGTATGTCTAGATGAATAGGGATGAAATATAATCATACTATAAAATTAATGAATGTTATGAATATATTTTTTTTTCCTTATTAAATTTTTGTTATCCTTAACTATGTGATTTCACTTTTATCATAGTGAAATTTTTACCACTTTTACAATATATAATTTAAAAAACATAAAAATAAATATTTAGTAAATCTAAAAATAATTATTACTAATATTAAATACATTTTATAATTTAATAATACTATATGTTTCAGAAATTAATTTTAAAAATAAATCTACTATGTGTGATGAGAATTTGTTTTCCAGAAAATTATGTATTCAGCCGAAAAAATACTAATATAAAAATTCTAAAAAAATATGATCATAATGTAAATCTATTTGACCATATAAAAAATTATGTCTAAATGGAAAATAGAGTGCAAAATATTATGTTACTAGAATTAATTATAATAATTTTGAGTTTTCATAAAATCAATATTTTTTAAAATATTAAAAAAACGAATATTTTAAGATATATCATAACAATATACTATGTTAATTTTGACATGATGATTTAAAATTGACATATTTATCATATAAAAAAATCATTTCATGGTTTAATTAAAGAAAATATTTTTTGTTATTAAAAATATAAAATAAATAATTTTAAAGAGAAATGTATCATAAAATTTTGGGTATTACATTATAACCTTTTATAATAATTTCTCCATATAAATTCCATCACTTTGCTACAAAAAATGTGGGTAATTTTTTTCTCATCACAAGATAATGTTCCCATATATCCTCCTTAATTTTATTATTTTTTTTAAAATCTTTTATAAGATGAGTGGTCGTGTTTCGTAACACATTTTCTCACTCATGAAGTGTCTCCACCAATTGTTCCTTATATGAATTTTATTGCACAAGATATATGGCCTATCAGTTATGTACATGTGAAGGATAATTGGTTTACTTCCTCAGGAAATTTAAAGGGTATATATTAGGAACTTTAGAGAGATTGATGGTATGGTCCATGAAATAAAAAGTTTCCTAAATAAATAAATGAATTTCAATGGGATTTTTGTATCTAGGAAACAACATTTACATCAATAAAAATGTCATATAAATTCATAAATGAGTTATTCAAAGGAATAAATTGTCACAAAATTCAATCTCTATAAATTTTCAATGAATTTCATCTTACAATTTTTCTACTTTTTTCCACCATTATATGTTATAGAATTGATTTGAATTTATTTTCTTTTCCCATAGATAGATGAGGTATAAATGTATTTATTTACCTAACATCATAAAAATAAAATATAGTTCAACACATTGTTCCAAATAGTGATTTATGAGTTCTTATATAATTCTTGAGTTAAATCTATTTTTTAATAAAATTATTCCAATGGAAGTTGTTAATTACAACAAAATTTGTAATATATTGAGAAATATCTCAACATTAAATCAATGTTTTAATGGTAATATTATAAAAACCACATTTCATAGTATGATAATTAGTAATATTAATCATCAATATATCTTGGCTCTAATGATGGATTGTCCAGAACATTAATGTAAAACTCATATCCAGATCATATTTTTTCAACTATGGTATTGAATAAAATCTCACTACATCATTAACAAAGGATTGAGTATGTTTATCAAGAGATATATTTTTTCTAATATATAAAAAATGAACTAATTTGATAAGTAAATATACTAAAACCCAAATAGGATTGTCCCCATGAGATATTTTAGAGAGTATGATAATAAATACATAGTAATGTTTTACCATTTCTGTTATGGTATGGATAATGGTTCTAACATCCACATAGAATTTAGTATGTTAGTCTAAAATTTCTAACACATCATGTACCCAAACACATACTCATCAATATCCCATTTCACAGTTCACCACAAGATATATTCCTTCATATCTATATATATCTTTATAATTCAATGAAAAATTTAGAATAATGAACTATGTGATTCCTTCAACAAGTCATTATTCAACTCTTGTATTTAAGAGACATATACACAGTTACTAATCCTTATAATTATAGTATTATTATATTTACTATCAGAAATATATAACACCTTTTTTAATTCCAAATCTTCGTTGCTTACCGTATTAATCCTCTCATGTATGGATGGACTAAAATTAATTTTATAAATATAATATGTTTCCTATATCATTATAATTTGACGATCTAAATTCTATGAAATAATATATATAATCTCCCATTAAATGATTATTATAGACATAATGAGATAATAATTCATATCTGTTGTATCATTCGCATTGTTTTACTTCCTAAGGTTTTATTGTTTTGGGAAGTCATAATTTTGATCATTTCCAACCATATTCTATAGATTACATTCAGCTTTTTCCTAAATATACTTCTTGATTTTACGATCAATATATATATCAAAAATTTCAACATACTGATTATTCTTCTATATTATCAATAATGAAAATATCGATCCAATATCATATTCATGGATAATTTAATTTTATACATGAATTATCAATCAGCATGAGAAATAAGGTATCACTATATCATTATATTAGTGTACACATCCTAATAAATTATTTTATTCATCATTATAGACAACATATCATTATCCCGCACAATTTAGTTTATGAACAATCATGCTAAAAAACTTATCCAAAATTCCTTGAAATTATCCCCACAATTATCAGTCTAAATGATATTAACCCCAAAATTATTAATCTTATCGATAGGATTAAGTAGTCTGGGTAAATATATCACATAGATTTTTGAGTATACAACTATCCAAAATAAATAATGAATCTTGGTTACCATGGCTTTTCTAGTCCATTTCTTAATAAATTGTATCTCTTAATGGTCCAAATATATGAATTATTTGAAATTATATTACTCAATAATGAGAGTTTTTTAGATAAAAATGACATATGGTATACATGTATTATAATATATCCTTCCAAGATTTATTTAGCACAATTATCAAATGTTAATCATGATCATTTGTTGTCTTTGAATATATAAGAATACCAGTCATTAATACTACCTTATACATATCAAATGGATCTATAAATACTATATTCATTAAATCAATGAAAATATTATGTAAAAATATAATTACTACCAATTGATATTGTCTATAGCAAAAAAATTTGATGTCTTAGTTTTATCATCATTCTTTACTTGTAGTTAATGATATCAAAATCAAAGATCAATCATGGAAAAATATTGACCTCCTCATTATATATTAAAGATATCATTGATATGAGGTATAAGATTCATATTATTAATATTGATTTCAATGTTATTGATAATCAATGAAAAGACTCATTGACCGATATTTCCTCTTAATAAAATGAATAGGTTCTTCCCAAGAACATCTACTAGGTATAATGAATTCCTTAATAAAATTATCTAGAAGATTATTACTAAATTACATTAACTAAGCTAATTTTATTCTATATGGATTCCATGAAATTAGGGTAGCTATATGAATGAGTTATATTAAAAACTCAATATATCGATTCATGGGAACAATTGAAATTATTTGGGGAATATATAAATGAAAAACCATACAATATGTATATATTAAATGTTGAGATTCTATTCAACCATCTCAAATAAATATCTCTCATGAATATATATTAACAAGAATACAATGGAAGTTATTACCATTTAGAGTTAATGTTCAAAAATTCAATGACTATTTTAGGATGAGTTATAATATCAAATTCATATTACCTTCCCTAAAAATTAATATAGGATTTATAATGAGGGAGGAAATACATTCCCAAAATTACATAAAATTATAATATTCGTTGAATAGAAATATTTACAGAAAACACATTTCGAAAAACATCTATTAGAGATGAGATATAGACTTGAGTGAAATCATTCAACAGTTAGGAATTTTCACTACCAATCAAATATCTAATAACTGAGGTGGTGGTGTGATTCCATTAAATTTTTTTATTAATAAATGTGTAGGTATATCATAAATAATATAAATAATTTTCACATTAAAGATGTATTATAAACATACCATTCAAATAACCACATGGAATCTCTATATTAACTATAGTAATTCTATATTTTTGTCATTCTCCCCATGGAATCTTATGTTTTATATCCCATTGATAAATGCAATACTAGATTGAATAATTAACAATATCCTTATAGTTTAATAATTGTATAATACTGTTATATTTTTTTCCATATAGTCATTCGATTATGATTATTATCTTTACACTTATAAAAAATATAATTCTACTCAAGCATTTTTTATGATGTTTCATTCCACAATTACGACGTTATAAAAAATGAATATTTCCCTATTTCTTCATTTTTGTATTACTATTTCCTTATTTCCCAGCTAAACTTCTCTTCTATGGAGATACCTTAAAGATATAGGATCTATAAAATTAATTTTTGATTAGAAACACACTTGTAACTATATCATCATATAAAAAAATGCAAAAAAATAGTTTTCATTAGATAATAATTTTAATCCCATTAAGTAAATGATCAATCACTATTTTATTGTAATGTGTATGTAGTCTGATGAATGACGGGCTAATAATGAAATTTTATCCACATACACATCTACACATTCTTCTTCACTATGTGTTAATGTAAGCAACTTCCTCTCAAATTCATATTTCTGTTCAAAAGTGAATTATTTCTATAATAAAATAAATTCAAAAGTTATCCATTTCATTATTTCTATTTATTCATCCTATTTATTATTTTGACTCAATGGTCTCCATTTATCACAATATCTATTAAAAACACTAGTAGAATAACCTTTTAAATTTTATTACATCATAAATTGATGAATATCTATTATAGAGACATAATCAATTTCTCAGGTTCCAATAAATATTAGATCCCTTAAAATTTGGATGACTATATAGAATGAAGTTATCCAACATAAGTAATCTTATTGTGGAATAGTGGGTTTTTCAATTTGGGTAGATATTATTTATCAAAAAATGGGTCGGCTACTACGATATGTCTATGATCTACTCAGTTACAATACAAACTATATCAACATTCTCATTTGGGAAATCTCAAATTTTCATTTTGGTTTTGATTCCATATTATCATTTATATTCTATAACAGAATAATGGAACCAATTATGTTTTCTCATAATCATCATGAATATTAATATCTAATATAAATATCCTCTTAATGGTAAATGTTATCAAATAATATATATGGTTATCAGAATTATCATGTTAAAAATGTCTATTTAAAATATATTTTTTCAATGTTTCTAAAAAACATTTGCAGATAAAAAGTTTTGAAAACCCAACTCCTATAACCCAAAACCATTGTTTACGTTATTTCATAATTATATGATGCAATAGATCTCATCCCTTTTGAATGACCATCTTAGTAGTCTTAAAAAACCAGATACACACATGATTCCTATAATATTATGGAAATATAAAATACATAGAATAAAATAAATTCTTTCATCCTATATATTATTCATAGTATTATAATTT
This sequence comes from Viscum album, assembly GCA_963277665.1. Lineage (NCBI taxonomy): Eukaryota > Viridiplantae > Streptophyta > Magnoliopsida > Santalales > Viscaceae > Viscum > Viscum album. The sequence continues at coordinate 88,921,680 of OY728158.1, forward strand.
ATATCATAAGTAATGGAGTTAAAATAAAATATGAATTCAAATATTCATTAAGAGTAATGAAGATAATGGGATTCATTTAGAAAATAAAGCGTAATCAATATGTAAATGTAGAAAACTAACAAACATGTAAATTAAACAATATTATGATCATGAAATGGAGTAGTGGATAATATAAATTTAGTAGTCTCATGGATAATTATAAGAAATATTCAACATGAGAAAATTCCCAGGATCAAATCTGGGCAGGGACATAATTTCGGGGGGATAGTAGCAGTGATGTAGCAGGGTATTCTAGTAGTACTGTAGTAGCAGTAGAACTATAGCAGCGATGTCACTGTAGCAGAGGAGGTATAGTAGCAGCGAATACACTGTATCAGGTACTCTAGCAGCATGGGGACTATAGAAGTACTATTCATAGAGGTGTCCTTTGGGTAAAAAATGGGCTTTCAAGCATTGTATTCAGTTCACTTGGCCTTAGGACTTCAGGCTATATAATGGGTCTCCCTCTACCCACACCAAAGAGATATTTGATTTAAATAATAAATTGAGGCCTTGGCCCCAATCTTTCTAAAAAAATGTTCTATGACAGTTTAATTGATGAGTCTGTATACAATAAAATCCCATTCAAATTGGATTACTAACTGTCTCACAAGACTTTTCATTACATTTAGAGGATATATTATTTTCATCCCCCCAAATCATTTCATGTCCAATGCATTCCTCATATATTGAATGAATATTTCAATATGTAAAAATTATAATTTATAAATAACCATCAGTATTGAGAACATAATACATATTTATCAAGGGATTCCCTAATCAATCCAATAACATTCATATTAAAACACCTTATGAAGAAATTATATATTATTTAAGAAATAAGTATATGCATCATGGATATTTTATATAAATTTAATTTCCAATGATAATTGATCAAAAAAAATTTATTTTTTCAGGATAAATTTAATAAAACAAATAATAAGAAGGAAAATAGGAAATTTAATTAATCAAAAAGATAGATTTTGTAAGAAATTAATTTTTTCGGAAAAATATAAAATGATTGAGAAATATATATATTATATTTTTTAATAGGTAATTTCTTTTAAAACCAATAATATATATTTTAATAATAAAGGTACAAAAACTGAATTGGGAAGTTAAAAAATATGTCAAAACCGTATAGATTAAAAATCATTCCTCTTCCATTTTTGTATAAAATTTCAAAAGAAACCATTTCATAAAATATTAGAAATATTCCATTCAATCATATAAAAATACTACGAAAATATTAATGTTTACATCGAGTAAAAAAATTGAATTTAATAGAACACATTTTGAAAATATTAATATGGAATAAAAATTGGATCTATCAAAAAATGAAATAAGATAGGATTTTATTGTAAATATTTATCTACTTCATTCAACTATTAATGAGTAAAATTGATGGAATAATATTTGGAAACAAATTTAAACAATTAATATGAATTGAAAGATAAAAACCATTTATAGATATATAATAATTTTATATACCTCATAGTGTACGTATATACACCTCATAAAAATAACGAGGATCATAATACTAGTCTTCTTTCAATGGGGTTTAATTTAAGAAGAAATAATAGACCTTAAGTTCAACTATCCCCATAGTTTATCTAACCTCCTGTATAATAAATTAATTCTCATTATATATACATAAAGACCATATTCCTATATATAATATCATATAGGATTGGTTTATATCATTTTATCACCTTTTTGTTGAAATTATTTTATTATTATCCTTATTTTGAGTTCTATTACATTGATTTTAAATTATTTTTTATTTCAGTTGTCATAATCATTTAATCATTATCATAGTTCCATAATATCCATAATCATATTCAAGATATAAATATCATATATATTAAATATATATATTTATATATATTTTATCATCTATAAAATATAGAGACAGTTAAATGAATTTTACCATTGCTGGAGAAGGTAGGTCATACAAACACATGGAAGCTATTTTAACTTTTCAATGGATGGAATGATGAAATGTGAAAAATCTTTTATGAGTAAAAAAAATAATATGTCATATATATCTTATATATTCATTAAATATAAACTTATTACCATCCATGTGAAGGAGAAATGAAAAAATAGACTACATTTCTTCTTGTAGTTCATAGCCCGAACGTATGCACAAGTGATGTTACCATTATTTTACAAATTTAAATGTATTAAAATATATAACATTTCATAATTTCAGGAAAATAATTATATAATAAAATCATATATATTAATTAGTTCAATCATTATAAACATCATAAATAATTGGCTACACAAAATAACATTCACACCAATAAGGAGACAACAATATGTAATTACGCACGAGTGATGATTTAACATATAATAGGATTGAAATGGGATGGAATATGATTACACCATAATAATAATAAAATATAATTATATTTAATATATTTATTTATTATTTTAGGATGGAAAAAAACAATATTATGATGTATAAGACTAAATAATCTTGTAAGAGTCAATATGATTACAATATATTTGGTAGAATTCCTTTAGCTATCATCTTATGGGAATTGGTGTTAGTTTTTATGGAAGAAAAGAACCAATAGAATTTTGATAATGATATTGTAAATATAAATATTCATGGGTTGGGCTAGATAAGATGCCGAAATTTTTTATGGTAAATATTTAAGTGGTTTTCTTTTATAACTCAGGGGGGAAGAATTCTGGTAATTTCGTAATGTATAAAAAAATATATACATTATTTAATGTCATAATCGTTCAAAAGTGATTTAATATGAATATAATTTGATTATGTATATAAATATTCTAAAAAAATTAATTGGACATGTTTTAGATATTTTTTCTCCATTCTCTTTCACATTTATCTCCCATTTAACCACTTTTTCTATTACCATTATATTAATATTTTTAAAATATTATTGTCTATAATGTTTTGATAAGAGGAAAAATGGACCTTAGATGGACCATGAGTATTTTTTTAAACCACATCAATATTTGGTGGCTGAGGATATGGTTTCTATGAATTGTATATCATCAAATAAAGTATTATTTTTTGTAAAAAATCATTAATCTTATTTTTCATACCATTAATGTAATTTCGTTTTAAAAACATAAAAAATGATGAAATTAAAATATATAACTTCCCACATCCCTATAATGTCATACTAATCTATAAATTTAGTGAAAAAATATAATACATTTAATTTATATCACATTTATCATTTTTAATATTATTTGTTATACTTTTCAATTAAATAAATAAATATTGTGTCATTATTTCATAAGAATTTAGTCAAATTATTAAGTCAAAAAAATTAAAACAAAATAAATAGAGATAATTAATTATTTAATATTTCATATAAAGTTTTATTACCGAATATATGTTGTTTGTATCTCCACCATAAAATTTTATAGATAGTAAAAGGATGATAATTACTTTCATGAAAGTATCGTTTACATAAATATTATAAAGGATAAAAAAATTAATGGAAAAAGAGTTCATATTTTATATGTTTTAATATTATGGATGAAATATACTATTATATTGAAATAAATTAAAGTGGTAGATATATTTTTGATTCCCTATCACATTATTTTTAATAATAATTACCTAATTTACCATTTCCCAAGGTGAAAAAATTTACCATTATTAATATTCATAATGAACAAATAGTTAAAGTGAATTATTTTCCATATTTGCAATTCCTGATTCCTTATATATAAAACAATTTTTAAAATTGAATACTTATAATATGTTGAAATTAATTTAAAAATATACCCAAAAAATATATTTGTAAGAACCTAGGTTTTATGACTATAAGACATTGAAAAATTTCTTGATGTCATTCCAGAGCAGGGCATTCAGACGACGTGCAATTCTGAGCCCTGTGTGCCTGAAATTAATTATATAAAAATGTTAAGTGTTTTTATATTACACACGTGTGGATAACTAAAAAATATGTAATATCGCTTATACGGTTGATTATATTGGAAATCTGAGGCCACAGTTGGGTCTGGAACGTGGAGTTTCCCCTAGGCACGACATAAAATTAGTCGGCATGGGACGTTTGGACCCCTCGCTCGTTGGCGGTGTGTTAAATGGATTATTAAATTATCAAATTATTTATTTAATATCTCAAACCTTAATAAATCCTAAATTGCTGCTCGTATTGGAATCCTGATGGAACCATTGAGTCCGTAGCATGTCGTTTACCATAGGAGGGGTGTAAAAGTTGTGGGTGTGGGCCTACTGTGAGAGATGTCATCCAGGAAAAAATGTTCATTTCTAAATGACCACTTAGTGATTTTTATCACTGCTGTTGTTTTCTAATAAAATTCGAATGAAGTCTCAGAATTGAAATCTACGACTTCTGTTGAGTTTGAAATGGGTCGTTTTATCTAGGTGATGTATAAAATAGGTGTTCACGGAGGTTTCGGGCTCCGCATTGGTTGGGTGAGTTTTAGTGAATTTCTATAAATTCACTAATTGTTGGTAGGGAGGACCCATTTCCTCTCTCTCTCTCTCTCTCTCTCTCTCTCTCTCTCCCTCCCTCTTCCCCTCTCCCTCTCTCCAGTTGATCTTCCCCATTCTTCACTAGATCGAGGAGAGATCTTTGCCGAAACCTAGGCGGTTCGAAGGTGGAGCCTCACGGATGCATCGCCTATGACCTGCATCAAAATCGGGGCAGGATTCTTACTGAATTTCCGCACCTTTGTTAATTTATGGAGTTTTCATCAATTTTCACCATTTTAAATTATATAATTCTTGAATTTGGGGTGATGGCCGAATGAACACAACCATCACCCGAGCCTCATCCCATATTCCGTTCATGGGCGATCTTCGTCCGAATTTCGGATGTGTAAATTCTCAACGAATTGACGAGTAAGGGGCGACGATGTGAAGGCCTCATCTCGAGGGCTCGAATTTCATTCTTGAAATCGAAATTGGACCTCCGATGAGGTACCAGTGGACCGCAGAAGGAACCACCAGAGTGGGCTGGTGGAAGCGGCTGGCAACTGTGTGCGGTGGTCGCGGCGATTCAAGCGGGACTAGGGGTGAGAGCCTATGTGGAGGAGGCCGGAGCGGGGTGCAGCCTGTCCGTGGAGCTGGTGAAGCAGCATCGGCGGGGGCAGCGGGTGAAGCCTCGAATATGGTGTAGTATGTAGTCGGGGCATCGCAAAGGTGTGTTGCGGCAGTAGGTGGAGGCGTCGGTCGAGTGGTTGTCAGGCGGCGAGGTAGGGAGCCCCAGGCGGAGCGGCGCAGGCGGCCGAGGCGATGGCGTCAGGCAGTCGCTGCGTCGGGCGGTGTGGGGTACGACGTAGCGTAGCGGTGCTGCAGGTGTCCGGGGACCATGACCCATCACGGTCGAATGGAGCCCGAGGCCAGGCCTCGGGTGTGTGGATGATCCAGGACCCGCGTCACGCGGGTCCTCCTTGCGTGTCATCAAAGACCAGCCAAAGCCGGTCTGTTGGGGGGAAGACAAGGACCCGCCGAATGCGGGTCATGCTACGCGACATGGAAGACCGGCCAGTTGGTCGTTCTGTGTGGAGAAAACCGAAACCACTCGGGTTCGGTGATGCAGGGCGGCCCTCGGCCAGCGTGCCATGACGTGAAGGGCTAGACCCACAGCCGGGTCACGGGTCGGTCCGGGTGAACTGGCCCGGTTATTCCCCCTTGTATTCGGGGGGTCGTCTATTTTAAATGGCACGTTTATTTGACACGTCGTCTGTGATTGCGGAATTGTGTGGTAATGGCGCTCTTTTTAAAGAGGATTTCAGATTTTTTGGATTTCGTTCCCGAAGATGGGTGAACTGAAGAGGTTTAATTTAATAGTAATAAATTATTAAATAAAGCCCACGATTAATGGACTTCATGAGCCGGACGTCCGTTTGATGTGCCGTCAGTGGCACAATGGTCCTTGAGTTGAGAATGACCTTATGAAGTTCATTCAGAACCTTTTTGGTTTGGTTTCGTTGCTCGGAGGCACGAAATGCTTAACGTGAATAATTAATTAATTAGTAAATTAATTAATTAATTGTTGCATCGGACCTAACTCATACATTGGATGTTCTATTGATGCGCCGTCAGTGGCAGAGCGACCCCTGTCCTCGTGCGGAATTTTTGATATTCTTTTTGAAGTGCTCGGGTTGTTGATAAGGTGCAGGCCCCACATGGCCTAGTTCACATGTTTTACGGGGATACACCACTTTTTTATCAGATGTCCATTTGGGGAAAATGAATAGTCATTTTGATGTGTTTTTTCAAGAGCATCGCGATGGCGTAGTTCTCCCGACCTTTTTCAGGATCGTGGTGTGGGTCCCACCCGGGTTGGCTATGGTGAATAGTACCTTTTCACCGGGTGTCCGTTTTGGGAAATTGATTAGTCAATCCGGTGTGTTTTTCTAAGGGGATCATAGTGGTGTGATCGGTTTATTATGTTTCAGGATATTGTTGTGGGCCCCACATGGGCTGGATTCAGTTAATAGTACCATATTCACCAGTTGGCCATTTAGGGCGAGTAAATGGTCTATCTCGCATGTTTTTTCATGAGTATTTCAATAGTGTGATCTGTTTGAGCATGTGGTGCCTCGTTTGAGATCATATTAAATGTGAAAACATGAAAGGGTGTTGGATGGAGGTCATTTTGATGCACTCTGAACCAACACACAGTAGCAATGTTGGTAACACCTGGTGATGTCAATTGCAGTGCTGAGTTATCAGACCAATTTCGGGTCTACCCTCCATACGGTTGGGAAGCGGGTCTCCAGTCTACTTATTCCAGGTCTACCCTCCAGCAGGGCTAGGAAGTGGGTTGCATGTTGACTTCTTCCGGGTCTACCATCTAGCATGGTTGGGTAGTGGGTCACCTGTCAACTTATTCCGGGTCTACCCTCCAGTAGGGCAGAACAATGGGATTCCTATAGACTTATTACATGTCTACCCTTCAGTAGGGATGGGTAGTGGGTCGCTTGTCAACTTATTCTGGGTATTCCCTCAATTAGGGTTAGGCAGTGGGTCGCCTATCGACTTCTTAGGGTCTACCCGCCAGCAGGGCTGGGCAGTGGGTTGTCTGTCGACTTATTTTAGGTCTACCCTCTTACAGGGCAGGGATGTGGGTCTCATGTCGACTTCTTAGGGTCTACCCTCCAGCACAGCTAGGCAGTGGGTCGTCGGTCAACTTCTTCCAGGTCTACCCTCTAGCAAGGCTGGGCAGGGGGTCGCCTGTCGACTTATTCCAGATCTACCGTCCAGCAGGGTTGGGATGTGGGTCTCCTGTCGACTGATTAGGATCCACCCTCTAGCGGGGTTTGGAAGTGGGTCACCAGATGATTTATCAAGGTTTACCCACCAGCCGGGCAGGGCCTTGGGTCACCCATTGGCATTTCAGACTTGTTCCTTATCTATGAGATTATTTAGTGACATTTTCTCAATGACTACCGGAGCGGGATCCTTGGTGGTACAGATCAGTGATGTGACAACTTTGATGTGACCTTAGGACATAAATGAACGACGGGCTCTTTTCCAACCGAGATGTGTCCTTGTGTTGTGACCTAAAAGTCGTGCGAGCGAGTCAGTACCACCCAAAGCAGATAGTATCAAGGTGCGGTGATTGAGCCCCATTGACTTGTACCTCCTAGGTTGATGTGCATTATTTTTGGGTTCCATGTTGGATGTCCATTGAACTATTAGTGACTTTTCTTTGGCATAGAATGGAGATAGATATCCACTTACAAACTCATTCGTGTTTCTCGTTTAGCATATATATATACACGCTACTATTTTTCACACTCCTTGGGTTCAGTTACTCTCCTTCTAGGAGGGGCGAAGACGCGCGGGGTATGCCACATGCTTTCCGTGTATATCTCTTCTTTGTTTTGTGAGTCTAAATTTCTGCTATATGCTGTGAAGACTCAACGAGAAGTGCATCTTCTCAACATCTCTAGCTCCTTGCTTCTGGATGAGTATGCTTCCTTTCTCCTGTTGGGTTGAGCTGCACTCTCTCTCTTTTTCACTCTTACACTATTCTTTGCTCTGTCTACTGCCCACTATTTTAGTACCTCCCTTTTTTCTCCCTTGAGCTTTCGGGGCATCCAACTGAGTATTTTTATACACACCCCTTCTTGAGATTTTCCCACACTTGGTGTGCCCTTGCAGACGATGGAAAGGTCGGTCGAGACTACGGAGGAGTGTAAAGAACACAGAAGATTGGGTTGTGTTCATTGGTTGTAGTAGGACTTTCTGGGTGGGAGTCTCACCAGTGGTTTACTTTTTTTTACCTGTTTCCGGGTTGTGGCACCATTCTGGTTGGGTACGTGTTTTCCCCCTTTAACTATTCAGTTTACTTTTCATTAATTTTCAGAACTTTTCTTGTACTGCTTAGAGATCGATGCATGTATATTGGTACCCCTTTTGTAGCAGTGTTGTATCCTGCTTTCTTTTCTTTTCACTTTTTCATTGAGTTGGTTGCGTGTGTGTGTGTATAGATTCTTAGGCAAAGGCCACCCCTAGTATTTTCTGCGTTCTGCGCTAGTCGCCATCCCTTATCCTATAGAGGCGGGCTTCGGGTAGTTGCGTCACGAGCCTCGGTATGGGTCCGATTGTGAGAAAGTGGTATTAGAGGTGGTTCATTCCTTGGGTAGATGATCGGATGTCCCAAAAAAGGAATTGCTTGAGTTTTGGGGCCATAGTGTCAACGTATCTCGAGAGCGGCTCTCAGCCCAGGGAGTCCAGTGATGGTGTGGCGGCCGGCGTATCCATTCACGAGGGCCCTAATAACCCTCTTGTCGACTCGGCACACTGAGACACTTATTGTAGAGATTTTGATTCATGCATCATAATGGATTGAGACTTTTATTGTCCTTCTTGAATCATCTTCCCATCATTATTGATAAATATATGCTCATTTGACTATGGTTTTCCATGATCAGGTTCAGGATGTCTCCACGATAATATCCAGCCAGGATACTAGCTCTGGTTCGTGATGATGATTCTGTGAGCGAAGAGGCCTCAGTTCAAGATCCATCATACAATTACCCTTTCTCTAGGAGGACTGGAAGTAGCACCTCAACCTATTGAGTAACGGATAGTACCGGCAGTGAGGGCCGATGGCGAGCATAGGCTGGGCGCACTACGTGAGTTCCACTGTCAAAGACCACTAAGGTTCCAAGGCGAGCCATACCCTCAGACAGTGATGGGTTGGCTAGAGTTGGTGGTCCGCCCCTTCATGTTTGTTCGAGCATTGACAGGTAAGATAGTGGCTTTGACAACCAGTCTTTTTCCACCATGCAGTTTGGTGTGTTGATCCAGGGTTACTTAGATACACGGTGAGTAGGTACTCTCATGGGATGACTTCTATCAGCTCTTTCGTGAGGAGTAATACCCCTCATACTTATGCTTTTTGCGGTTTCGGGAGCTGCTGGAGCTTCAGTGGGGAGTGATGGAAGTGGTTGGTTATGCGACTGGGTTCGCAGACCTTACTCGGTACTCCTTGGACGTGGTCCATGATGGAAAATTCTGAGAACAAAAGTTTTAATGAAATATATATAGATGAGATTTGTGCCAGTGAAGTGCCCTTGTGTGTCCTCACCCAACTAAGGGTATTGGAGCAGGCACTAGTGACAGAGAAATTTCTAGCAGAGGGATGTCAATTGGCGGGGCCTTGACCCCGGTGGTTTCCCCTTTATGAGACGCATGCACATGGTCAGGGACAATTTAGAACACCGATATAGCCCAAGGAGGACTACTGCTATGTTTTTGATGAGCGAGATCATGATGTAGGAGACTACTCGACCAAATGTGTTGAGTCATCCAGATAGTTGGTAGATGCACCGCCACGACAGAGGCAGTTTCATGATAAAGGAACTCCCAGGTGAGGACAGGGTGGTCCCCAGGGAGGCGGTGTTGGCAGAACGAAGTAAGAACTATGGTTGGTGGACGACGTTTTTAGGTCCTTCAACCACAACTAGGTGGACCATGTGAGGCTCAGGGAGCTGACGAACAGGGCCGCGGGCGGCTGGGTGCTGTGGTTGTTTAGAATCCTGTAGCGTAAGAGATGATAAGAAGTATTCTCTGTGTCTTTTTCTACTTTTCCCTGTAGAACTTGTCAGAAACTATGTGAGGTACTCTTTATTCTAAATCCTTTCTCTAGGGGTTACTGAGGGTGACGCGGGGCGTCGGTGTAACCTTGTGTTGGTGATGGTGGTGGTATTCTTTCCCTAAGAATGTGGAGACAGTATCTTCGGGAAGAGCGCTTTGTGGTTTGATCAGACCACCAGTTTCTCAATTGCATCCCCACATAGAGAGACTTGATCCAGAGATGACAGTGATGGCTGGAGTTTCTTTGGGAGGGTACGTCTTGTATGTAGTTGATTAATCCGACTCCTTTGCTGGTTGAGCGTGTAATAGAGTCTTGGTTGTGATTCACATACTGTGAAAACTTGTGTGACCAGATATCCATGGGTGTCTCACTATATGGGAATTATGATAAAGGGAATCACGATACCATGTTCTAGGAACAAACCGTGATTTTGGTCATGACATGGAAAGTAGAGGGGCGGCTGGGAATGACCCCAGAGTTTCTTTTTGCCGTTCAGGAATCGTGCAAACGGTTGAGAGGTTGCCTACTGGCTTTCCCTACCCTCCCAATAGTAGGAGTGGGCGCACGGTGTCTTCCACGTGTTACAACTGATGAAGTGCATGTGTATTGCTACGCATGTCCCCGAGAGTATCAAACCTTATAATAACCATCCCTTTGATTAGCGTGTTGTGTTAGCATAGTGATGTGCATGTTTTCATGGGCGCGGGAGAGCTAGTTGTGAGCTCTATATCCCGAGTGGTCTTTCCTAGTTTTACTTTTCAGGGAAGAAAATTTTGATGGAGGGAATTATGTAATAACCTAGGTTTTGGGACTCTGAGTCTTTGAAACTTTTCTTGATTTCATTCCAGAGGAGGGCATTCAGACGACGTGAAATTATGAGGCACGGTGTGCCTTGAATTAATTATACAGAAATTTTATTTGTTTTTATATTACACATATGTGGTTAACTAAAGAAAATGTGACATCTCTTAGAAGGTTCATCAGATAAAAAATCAGAGACAACGGTTGGGTCCGGAACGCGGTGTTTACCCTAGGCATGACAGAAAATGAGTCGGTGCAGGACGTTTGGACCCCACGCTCATTGGCGGTGTGTTAAATGGATTACTAAATTATCAAATTATTTATTTAATAGCTCAAAAATAAATAAACCCTAAATGGTTGCTCGAATGGGAAAACCAAGGCCATCGTTGAGTCCGGAGCATGCCGTTTACCGTAGGTGGGGTGTAAAAGTTGTGGGCGTGGACCTGATTAGAGAGATTTCATCCAGAGGAAAAATGGTCATTTAGAAATGACCACTTCATGATTTTTATCAATGGTGTTCTTTTCCAATAACGTTCGAATGATGTCTCGAAATTGAAATCTGAGACATCCGTTGATTTCAAAATGGGGCATTTTATCTAGGTGCGGTATAAAATAGGTGGGCGCGGAGGCTTCTGGATCTGCGCCTGTTGGGAGAGTTTTAGTGACTTTCTATAAATTCAATAAGTGTTGGAAGGGAGAACCCATTTACTCTCTATCTCTCTCTCTCTCTCTACCTCTTCCCCTCTCCCTCTCTCTCTAGCCGTTCTTCACCGGATTGAGGAGCGATCTTCGCCGAAACATCGGCAGATCGAAGGAGGAGCCTCACTAACGCATTCCCTACGATGCACATCAAAATCTAGGTAGGATTCTTGTTGAATTTATACACCTTCATTAATTTCTGGAGTTTTCATAAATTTTCATTGATTTAAATTCTATAATTCTATAATTAGGGGCGATGGTCGAACAGACACGACCATCGCCCTAGCCCTGTCCCATATTCTGCTCTTGGGCGATCTTTGTTTGAATATTAGACATGTAAATTCTCAAAGGATCGACGAGTAAGGGGAGACACTATGAATGCCTCCTCCCGAGGGCCCGAATTCCGGCCTCAGAATTGAAATTGGTCCTCCGATTAGGTCTTGGTGGTCCGCAGAAGGGACCACCGGAGTGGGCCGGTGAGGAGGAGGCCGGAGCGGGGTGCTGCCGGTTCGTGTGGCTGGTGAAGCTGGGTCGGCGGAGCAGTGGGTTATGGCCCGAAGGCGGTGTAGTCTGTAGTTGGGGCAGCGTATAGGTGTGATGCGGTATTAGTTGGAGATTTCGGTCAAGCGACTGCAAAGCGGCGGGGCAGGGAGCCCCAGGAGAAGCGGCGTAGGAGGACGGGGAGATGGCGTCAGGCGGTCGTGACGTTTGGCGGTGCGGGGTGCGGTGTAGCACAGCGGTGCTGTAAGAGGCAAGGGGCCACAGCCCGTCGTGGTTGAAGGGAGCCCGAGTCCTAGCCTCGGGCGTGAGGATGAGCAAGTACCTGCGCCACGAGGGGACTCCTGGTGTGTCAATAAAGACTGGACAACGCCGGTCTGTTAGGGGGAATACAAGGACCGACCGAATGGGGGTCCTACTGCGCGATGTGGAAGACCGGCCAGTTGGCCATTCTATGTGGAGAAAACCGGACCCGCTCGGGTCCGGTGATACTGGGCGGCACGCGGCATGATGGTCCGGACCCGCGGCTGGGCCTCAGGCTAGTGTTTCAGATCGGGATGGCTGGGGTGAACCTCCCCGATTAGGCCCCCTTGCGTTCGAATGACAGTATCTTCTAAATGGTGTGTCTGTTTCATACGTTGTATGTGGCTGTGGAATCGTGTTGGGGAGGTGATCTTTTTAAAGTGGGTTTTAGGTTTTTGGATTCCATGACTGAAGATGGGTGACCTGGATAGTTTTAATTTTATAATAATAAATTGTTAAATAAAGCCCGCGATGGACGTACTTCGTGAAACAGACGTCCGTTTGATGTGATGTCAGAGGTTCTGTGGTCCTGGAGTTGAGATGGACCTTTCGAAGTTCTTTCGGAAATTTTTTGGTTTGGTTTCCTTGCATGGAGGCACGAAAATCTAAACTCGAATTATTAATTAATTAGTAAATTAATAAATTAATTGTTGCGTTGGTCCTAACTTCTTCTTGGGATGTCCGATTGACGGGCCATCAATGGCACCGCGACCCCAGCCCTTTTGCAGACTTTATGATATGCTTTTTGAAGCGCTCGGGTTGAAGACAAGGTGTGGGCCCCATGGTGAAGATGGACTTCAGTTCCCTCTAAGGGCCTGGGAAGCCCATTCTAGGCTAGGTTCATTTTATGATAAATGTATTCCACCACTATAACTCATATAAATAAATTTTAAATGATGATGGTATATATTTGACCCATATATGGAGAGATCTGATAGACTAAGTGTTACTTCATTGGAAAATTACATATAATATTAGTTAATTTATACCTCTCTTGGAATAACAAAATAAAATATTCCACACTCATTAGGATGGGGACAATGAAAGGAATTATTTATCTAATAATGGTACCAAACTAGAATTTTTTTGTGGAAATTTGATTAGAATCTCATCTAAGGTAGTTCTCTATTTATAAAAGTGAGGAATATATTTTCCTCTTAAACATAGACCCCATTATAAGCACAAGGTGACCGTCTTATAAAATATTAGTTTTAGAGTGATTGTGGTGTATATAATGATAAATTGTCATGTTATATGATGGATATGTCTTATTGGATTATATATAAAGATAAAATTCAAATCATTATTATCAATGGTGTTTTTATTTTAAATTTAGCAATGTTATAAGGGTTTTCTGTTTGAAATTATCAATTGGGGGACATATGTTTTGTTATAAACATATCTTATTTTAGGAGGTGTATATACTACCCCATTTATATGTTAAATCATTTATATATATCATGTTTATCGTACTTAATGATTCCTTTATTATTATTTTTTTTAATGAAATTATTACTCTAATGTTAGGAAATATAAATTTGGATTTTACATTACAATCCCTTTCTACTTGGGCTACATATGCATATATTTATAGTGATAAAATTACATAAAATACCTCAAAAAATATTGCATATTTTTTTCTCCCCTTAATACCTTTAAAATAAATAATTTTACAATATTTTTTTGCTCTCTATGAGAAAATAAATCCATCTTTATGTTCTAAAGTACTGCCTAAATTTTTTTTATATTCAGTCCAGAATCTATTTATTTTATTCACATGATTTCGTTAAAAAAATTCAGCATAATTTTTAATATTCATAAATTGTAAATTAATTTACTTTTAACCCTTGTTTGAATTTCTATAAAAGGGTTAAAAGATTCTTCATATAAAATTTTAAATGAATTGTTACAAATCTGTGAATTGAATAATTTTGTCGACATTATCTTCATAAATGGTATTTCCGACCATCATTATTACTTTTCTGTGGGAAGAATCATTTAATATTTTCAATTATTATATTGAAAAAAATATCCATAATATATGGTATATATTTATATTTTAAATAAGTGATTTTATAATGAAATAATTATTTTCATTATAAAATATATTAGTGGCCTTATGAAATATATTTTCACCAATTATAATATCCTTGATGTTTGTGATGTTTCACCTAGGATATGATCATGTGATTTCATTCTTGATATTTTTCTAGATGGTTTGTGATTTTTATGATTAAATATTTATGAAAATTATTTTCTGATCCATTATTTCGAATATGATGATATGATAAAAATATTAATGAAATTATAGAATAAATAATAATGAAATATGATTATGTGTAATGTCTTTATGCTCTATCCATCTATTACATTATCTAAAGATAATATTTTAATGAGAAAAATAGGTACATGAGTGGTTTTCTGAGTCCCGAAATAGGTTCTATGGGTGAATTTCCTAATATTAATAAGGGTGAACAAATGTTTATCTCATGAATGAAGTAGGTACATTGGTAGTTTTACCAATACTAACACTAGATGAATGTCTTGGTGGGAAGCCTTGAAATATGATTTCTATGATTGTCATTATGCCATACACTATTCCACGCATTTATAACATTATCGTATTCCATTTTTATTCTATCATTTCTCATGTTTTTGGGTTACATTATAATATTTGTTTTATAAAGATCCATGAATTATAATGTAACTCATGATTATTATCTACACATTTCATGGTAAGGTTTCAAGATGTTAAAATCATGATTTAGTAATATTATCCTCATTTTATGCTTAAATGACCACTGATATAAACATTTTATCCATGATTCTACATATTATCTCAACCATTATTATGTTTCCTATTTCTTAGTATATAACAAAATGTTTAAATAATGTTATATCTTAAATGGGTCCTAGTTATGAAACACAATGTGGAATAAGCTATAGATATTTTATTTATTTGTTATTTTTGTATCTACGATTATAAATACATTAAATTTTTATAGTTTTAGAAAGGATCATCATGAAATGTAATTAACAATAATATAATAAGATATAATATTGAACAACCATGCAATGGTGGAGAGTTGACATCATAATGTAGACACCTCAGAGGATAAGTTATAAGTATTTATATTCTGGATGTTTTCCTCTAAGACATTCGGGTCATATAATGTCACAATGACTACATTCCATGTTTGGGCTTCCCATTAATAGTGAATTGGGAGATTATAAATGATGAATAAAAATATAATTCCTTCAATCCATTTAGAGATATAATATTTATGTATGAAATGTTTTGGGTGGTGTATTTTGTATAAGAGACTGGGTTTTTTTATTTTTGGAATATATATTGAGAAAAAAAACATTTTATAAACCTATTAATATGGGAACATCCTATGGTGTGGTGAATAATGGATTGTGGTTTTCCAATAAAATAAATCACTATATTATTACAGGAATGTAGATGTGATATTGCACATATTCACCTAAGGTAAACTGTTATTGAAAGTTCATTTTGGGTATTATAATGACCATAACCTGTTCATGTTGAGTGGGTATGAAACTAAACACCTATATAAAAATTTCTATGGGATATTTTTCAAAAAATTTATAGTTTCATTATGAACCACTATGAAAGATTTTAATTATTAATGACAGTGGATGTATTTAGTTAACCTAAGTTATCATAGATGAAAAAAAGTGTTATTATTTAGATATAATATGAAATAATTTTCCTGATAATATGATAACTCAGTATTGTGTTTGATGATCACAATAATTACTTTCGATTAATAAAGAAAATTAAGATAGTATGATAAAGGTGAGTCTTTGATAGGCATGCCGACTATTAAAGATTATAATTTGATTTTAGTCTTTTTTTTATTTATAAAAGTTCTATAAATATGTTCATTATTATCCTCAAAATGTAAATATTATATTAGTAGTCAATACAAATAATAGTTTATTGATAGACCTAACCAAATATTATAGTATCATATTTGAGTTTAATCAATTGTTTCAACTTATTAAAGTGATATAAATATGGTTATTCATATCATTAATAAGTATATGTTATATCAATAATGAAAACTAAAAATAGTATGGTGATCATATCTCATGTATTTGATTCTTCTTCCACTTATATTTCTGGGAATATTTTGACAACAAATCATGTGATTCTACATTTAATTAAATTTAATATTATTTTTTGAATAGACTGAATCTCTCTATATAGATCCCATAAAATTGTTGACAAAGGTATGTGATAACTTTTCTTATTAAGGTATAAAACCATTTGTTTTATGCTATATACTTACTTTTATCCTTATAAACGATCCAAATAATATAATAGAGGAAATGAGGGATTTGGGGGCTTTTATTGAGACTTCATCCCCATGTTTTTAGAGGAAATAATTTCAAAACAAGGTTATTAGTAACCATGTTTCCCTGTCTACATGGTCAGAAAAAATTGTGAGTGGCATTTTAGGGACCAATAGAGGGATTCATGGTATGACATATCCATCCAGATAGATCAAAAACCGTATGTGTTTTTTACATTGGTTGTACAAACGCTTCACATGATTTTTCTAATAGTGAATTATAAGTTGTGTGAGGGGTTTCCTAGGATAGATGTTGTAACATGGTTTTTCCACTGTTGGGCCAACTATGTAGCCATACCATGTGAATCTTAATTTTTAGGTTAAATTAATTTGTTCCCTACATTGTATTAAAAGTATCACCACTTCTTATTTCATAAATTCCATCATTAATTAACCCCTTCTATCCTCCATTGATCTCTCTCAATACTAGATCTAGGCCTCAAAGTCAGTTCTCTTCCTTATAATCAATCAAGCTACCATACATCTCATTGGTTGTTTACCAGTAATGTCTACTAAACATTCTATCTTTTCAATGTTCATATTTCTATCGACATGGTTAATTTGTTTCATGCTATTATTCCCTAATTTCAAGGAATTGATTTTTTTTCTATTTTCTTATAATTTGAACAATACAAAGTCTAATACTGGGTGAGTGGTCTAAAATAGTATTATGGGAGGTTGTATATAATATTTACGTATGGTTTAACTGTTCACTAGGATATCATATTTCTACTAAATGTTAAAACCTGTGATAATTCCATATAACATAAATTGTAATCATTAAATTAGTTATCTATTTTAATATGGGTCTCCCTTATATAACCTTATCATGGTTGGAGGTTTCAACCTCACATTGAGCTTCCCAAGGGGTGTTTTCTTTAACGCTACCCCTGAGAACCACCCCTTTGGGCGAGTGATCTCACTACCCATGTAGTGAGATACTCGTTAATTTAAATGAGATAGTTGGAGTGGATCAGTCATCAAATTCAATGTTATTAAATAAAATCAAAATTCATTAATTTATATATTAAATAAATATTGTTATTTGGAATGGACACTAACATTTCCCTTAACATATTATTATTATTATATACATAATTTTGGGTCTTGAGGTATGGAACCGACCTTTATATAATGCCATAGAACATATTACATGATGGTATGAAACCGAATTGGTAGTCGATTTATAGAACCCCTGACACCTATTTATGATATCATACTATATGACACTGACTAGGGGAAAGATGTATGAAAACTGTGACCCATTTGTATGATAATTTATGTTTTGTAACTAATGTGTATGTTTGAGTTATCACACCTGCGACTATAAAAAACACATGATATAGATCATGATGTTATATAGAGATGGAATTTTTCTCATTTGGGATCCTCTGATTTACATGAATTTATGTGATTTTTTTTTATGTTTTTTGTCATTTTTTTTGTTTAGATACATGAAATAACATAATATTGTATATAGTAGTGGATAATTATATTAATGCCTTTTTAATTATTATGTTATGGATACTATAATTACACTATTCTAAAATCCTATTATTATATTCCAAAAATTATTATATTATAAACATATTAAAAAATAGTGTGACACTAATTATGAGGATATATTCTCTTGACTCAACCATTATAGACCCTAGAAGCTAGGGGAAAGCCTCTGACTTACGAGGAGTCATGCATGTGGCTATGCGATCCACCGGCTCTAAGAATTATTTTGTGTCACCTAGTTCAGCACGTTAAAAATCGATTTCATAGGATTCATTTCATTTCCTTAGTATTTTTTGGATAGTATAAAGGATACTATGATGTTATAGAATTTGGAATTGATTCTATTCTTTTGATTATCTAACCCACATACACTTAAATATCTAAATTATCATGTATGGGATATAATGTTTTGGATTATTCTTTTTATAGTGGATTTGATTTCCTCATTAAGTGACCCATAATATATGTGATGTTATTATTATTATGTTGGATTAAATTTTTTCCTTCTACCAGTATGACATGGAGTCATTGATCAATCATAATTTTAGACACCTTTTGGACTAATACGTCATGCATTCTTCCATTCTATGTAGATTATATTTCTTTATTTCATTATACTGGTTTGATATTCCAGGAATGATTTATCTTTTTCAAAACTACCATTTATGTTGGAAATTGTTATTAGATAATGGTTTCTTAAACTATCTTCATTAACCGAAATAGATTTTTTCAGAAAGTTAGAAGGTGGAAGATTAACCACACAATTATAACATGATAGAGTTATTTGAAGATGGTAACACATAATCAAATAAAATTTCATTTGAAATATATAAATTTCATTTTTTAATTTATAGATATCATAAACCTCCATAAATTGAAAATGTTGACTTATTTAGTCAAATCATTTTATTCTACAGATAAAATTTTTCTATTGAATAGAATGGTTTAATAAAATTAAATTAACTCCCAATTTCAATTTATTAATTACATACATTTATAAATTGGGAATGAAACTTCATTTAACTATTTTATATATAAATTAATGAATTGATAAATTTCAATTTATTATACAGTCTTTGTTAAATGGTTATCCAAATTTCATCTTAAATGGTGTTTCCCTATATAACAATCAATTTAATGTCTATATATCCAGACCCTTACAATGAAATAGAGAACCTGGCCTCGATGCCACCTTAGTAGTGGGATAAAGTCATTGTCGGTGGTGTTCTTTATGATGGTTCGAATAACCTATACCTATATTTAAGAGTAGGATATGGGGTATTATTTTTTAAGTGGGATTTTACCCCTCCTCTTCACACATTTCAATATTTCCATTATCAAAACCTATTTCTTTTCATCGTATTTGATGAGATAACCCACAATGACTTCCAAGAGTCTTGAAAATGAGGGTGGTGAGGACCGTTCTTTGGATTTACTAGGTCCTCAGCTATGATTTTTACCTCTTATAAAAACAAAACGAACTGGTGGATATCATTGATTTTTGATATGATTCCATTTTTAAAATAGAATTTATTTATCTTATAAAAAATATACATTTAACTTCTTGAATTCACTATTCTAGTTAAGAGTTGACATGAGAGTTCCTGCAGAAACATCTGCCAATATTTTTAGAGGATGGTGCTCCTCTGGTTGTATAGTAAGGGAAGGAGGACATGTCGACTATCTTTAAAAACCATGACACACCTACTGGGATGATATTTATGCTCTCCATGTATATAGTTATTGATTCTACAAAGGGATGGAGGGATGTTATCTCCCATGTGGATCTTCATTAGGGGTTTTCCATAGATAATTTTTAGATAGTATTCTATGACTAATTTTCCATTGTGACATTGATAGTTCATCATTCCACAATGTTCATGGGCCTGTAGTAGGATTCTATATCCGTTATAGATTTTTCAATTCATTTTATAGATCATCAATTTTTTCCAATTTATATTACTGATGATCAAGTGAATGTCATAAAATTTGAGGATCAGATTTGAAATCTAATCTGATCATAGCTAATATTTTCAGGTTGAATACTCTTCCTGATATAGTAATCCAGACTCTTATTACTGAATGTTACCTGAGGGAAGATAGAGGCCTGGGACTGAGTGGAATAGCTCATCAACAATGTAGTGGAGTATTATTTTGACGAAATTATATATTTGAATCCAATCAAGAAGAAAACTGTGGTTAGAGTACACCTACTATGTGTTTTTTAGTCCTTTATCAATTAAAGAATTAGGGGAACCTGAGCATCATTTTTGGAGTGCCCCATTTGAGTTCTTATCTTATTGTATGATGGGAAATATACAGTTGGTTTTTATAATCATTCTTTTTATTTCCATTGATAGTGGATAAAAACTAACTCAAATTCCTGGTGGCAGATTAGTATCTCATATCCATTTAGGGAGTTGGAATGCTATAGGAAAATTAACCTGAGGAGGTGGTCATGGTCCTGGAAGACGTACACCCATTGCAAAGCATCCGTAGAATATACTTACTCAAGGCTATCATATTGTATATCAAGAACATGGAAGAGGATATGTTTATGCAATGTATCATGTTATATAGTTTTTGAGAGATGTAAATTAAACAATTTTATTTATGTTTTTAGTTTCATCTACCTTGATATCAATTTTGGTTAACATAGGTTCTTTTAATTAATTAATCATGTGGTTTTTGTGGAAATCATCAATCGTGAAATTCAATACTTATATGGGGTGATCACCCTTAAAACCCATTTGGGTATATTTTTTGAATATTTATTAAAATTAATTATGTTCATCCTGGAGAAATGTTGTTGTTTTTTTCTATGGAACATCATCAACCATGATATTTCTAGTTTCAAAATCATTCTGAGGATGGACTGCTTTGTTTCTTATCATGAAAATATGGTTTTCTATCACCATATAAGGTTTTTTACAGCATATTGGGTGGTAATTATATTCATAAGTGTGGGTGGGATGTTCAGGTAGCTAATAGAATAAATAATTAGACGATGAATGTGTTGGACCAGATTATACTAAATATAAACAAGAGGAGGTGAATTGTGTCTTTTCAAAAATCTTTCCAAGATCGCGGTCTTTCATTTATCATTAATCAAAATGTTTAATGCATTAGAAATATGAAGTGTAAAGACACATGATGTATAGTGGTTCGGGGAACAGAAGGCCCCTAGTCCACTCCACCAATGCTCTACTCCACGGGCATGGTGATTTTCACTATCTAGTCCTCGTTTCAACAGACCATTCAACAACTAAGTACAAGAAGTTGACACCATTACAATCTAAGGTAAAAAAAAGCCTTCTGGTTCACTTATAGAGCCTACATAGCTTAGTATGAGAAGCCGATCACTCAAGAATAGAAAATAAGGATTTTTGTACTTTGAAAATACTTTCTAGATGGTCTTACAATTGAAACAACATGAAATAGAAAGTAGATGGATCATCGCCTTAAAAAATAACTATCTTCACAAAAGATTCATTCTAGGTCAATCATGTTGTAGTAAATATAGAAATATAATTCACAACTTCAGCAGTAGCAGATTTACAGTAGGTCAATGATGTAGAAGGACAGAATCTTCTATCGTGATTCTTATTCTTCAAAACACAGAGCTTTTTCATTACTTTGAATCAACAAGTCTATGTTTTTTATTGTCTCTATTTTTCTTCCTTTTCATGAATGATATATTTTTAAAAAACCTACTCTCCATTTTTTCTATTGAGAAAAACTCATAATAATGAAGAGCACTTCTCCTGCAAATATAGATCCACAAAAGTTGCCATTTGATTCGCGATATTCAAACATTTGAATTTACAGATTAGTCATAACTTCTATTAAGACTCATAAAAAAATCTCCTTTTATATTGATCTGTAAAACAATGATAAAATGGATTTGAATTAGTCAAAGTCACGCTTAAAAAAGAGCTTTAAATCTGGCTTGAAATCAGCCTAATAATCAGCTTGCTAATCATTGCAAAATAATATCAACTTTAAACTCTCCAATGCCAAATGTAAGGTAGAGTTGTACAATATGAATCCTGTGAACGAAACATTAATCATAAACGTATGTTTGATGATGTAGCCTTCACACGTAAGGTTGTCAATGTATAGTTGATCAGAAACGTAGTTTTCACAACATATGGTTGATCACTAACATAGGGCGTTCCACCCATAATTTATCTCTTGAACTATAAAACATATGATGAAAAATCCATACTTTTATAATATTTCAAATGAAATGAACCTGATCCATACTTTTCTAAGAACATATGTTTGTTCAAAAAATTGTGGTTGATGAACCATACATTTAGGAAACAAACGTAACATTTAACACTTATGTACGGTTCGCCTTCCATACTTTTCAATTACCCAATCATAGGGTTCCATTCTAATGTAGGGTTCACCATACATACTCCTCATATAACTCGTAATGTATAAACTACATATTATCCTTACTCTTCATTTATCCACGTAGGGTATGAATAGTATTTCCATAACAAGGTAATGTAGATCCTGAATATGTAGAGCATGAATAGTTTTTCTAGAACACGCTTAAGCAGATTTGTGTTCCTAGAACACGCTTATACAAATACTTTTGCAATTAAACCTTGTTGTTCAAGAATCTAAATAATTTATCCAGAAATATAAATATAATGAATATTAAATTCTTGTAATATTCTTAAAAAATAAAATCATTAGAAAATAATTAAGGGTAATTGTGATCATAAATATTATCATAAATAGATAGAGTATTGTTCTAAACAATATTCCCCTTTAAATAACAACATTATGTATTGTTGAAAACAACAATTTCTCAAAAATATCCCCTTTTTGATGATCACAATACCCATAAAATAACAAATTAAATTAACTTACAAAAATTAGTTACATATAGTTTTGAATTTTGAAAAGATAAATACAATATTATATTTATGTTAATTTCACCCTTTAATTTATCGATTTTAATTTATCACCCAATAATAAAACAAAAATATAAAAGTATATAGACAAAAAATGTTGTGTTTAACCAAACTTATCCCCCTTTTTGTGATATCAAAAAGAATGACAAAATATGGAATATTACACAGGCCAATGAAGCACCGAACGTAAGTAAATGCTATAATTAATTATTTATCAGTTAGTGAATCTAGAATACAATCTTATCTAAAAATAGACAGTAAAACAAAATAAATATAATTAATCAAATTTTCATTAAAAGTACAAAATTGATAAATACAAGAATCAAGGTTTTGTCATGGGTTAGATAGAGTCTATCTAATTCGAAAGACTTCCTTATTTTCTGAGAGCTACTCCCTGAGTCTTCTCATCATTCCATAACCATGTTTAACAATAACATCCCTATCCTCGTGAGTCATATGAATGTCTTCTATGAGGTTGAATCTGAATAACTCATGTAGTCTTTATTCCTTCTCCTAAAATAAAGACAAATTCTTCGTGAATTTATTTAACACAGATCTGATTCCTGTTTCACTTGAGGTGACATGATCAACCAAATTTTTTTGATTTTCTAACAAGGCTGATAAAGAAGAAATGTTACATTGATGATCTTACAATCTGTCATTCATGTTTCTCATTGTAGCTGTGATAGCCTGAAAACATTTGATTAAATCAGGTGAATTTCCTAACTCACTAGTAGCACTAGTCCCAACAGATGGAAATTGTGTCTCTATAAATAATTTTAGATCTGTTAAATCTGACTTCATAACCATTTCAGACATTAATCTTTCAACTGCATTCAACATATCCTTCTTAAAAATTTCAACTTCTTTCTTGGAAAATTATTAATTTGTAGCCTCCAGAATTTTAGTTCTTCCTTTTTCAATTCTATCCTCCGAGAAGCATTTTCAATTTTTAACTGAGACAGTTCTCTGTATATCTCTTCAATATCTTTATTCCCGGAATCAAAGTTACCATGTGCTTGATTCTCATTCTTAGTTTTAGTGTGATGCAACAGTACTAAAGGCAGCGAATCTATATCAGAGTTTTCTATTTCTTTCTCCTTACCTGGTTTATCCATAGATATTTCCTCAGTTTCTTTTCCAAACTCTTCAATAGAAAAATCCTCATTAATTAATTCAGTGTGAACATTAGAAATAGTCTCAGCCTGAATTTCTGCAAACTGTTCTTCCATTAGATTTTCTAAAATAATATATTTTGGTGTTTCCTCAGGGTTGGACACATCCTCACAAGGAATTGACTCCTGTTCAATGTCAGCTTCAGCTTTTGGTTCCGTTCTTTCAACTTGAATTCTTTTGGGGTCATCTTCTATAACAGACACAGCTTGTTCCTATGTATCTGCTTCAGCTTATTTTTGAATTCAATATTGAAACTGAGGTCCTTCCACTAGTTCTGACCTCTCAATAACAGCTTACATTACTTTTTCAAATGTTTATTCTCTCACAAAACTGTAAGAGAGTAAATCTCTTGTTTTCAATAAAGGGGAAAAAAGTTCATCATTTACATTTATTTTTTCATTGAGTTTGAATGCCCTCCAGACATCTTTCTTATTGACTGTCTTTAGATTCAAATCTTATTCTTCTTGAAATAGTGCTTACTCTTGATTCATCATGTCCTTCTTTGGACTTAGCAGACTCAGCTTGAGCATTATCTTCTTCTTCCTCAGCTCCTACAGGAAATAGTTTTCCTTTTAATGTGCTCCACAAATAGCGAATTTTTCATAAAGTTACATCATTGAAAACATTACAATGATCACATCTTACTCTGGCATCCCCTAGTCTCAGTATATCCATTTTCAACAAAATTTTGGAAATAAATCTACCAAAAGGGTAGAAATTTATTCTGGCTTCACTATGACAGAAGTAACTCAGGTACCTCACTATGTACCTAAGAAAATATAACATTATATCACTGAACAGAAGATACATTATGTATATGTTGGGATATAATATTGTTTCCATCTATGAGATTCTTGGTGATATCCGTATTTGTAAAAATTTCCCAAGAATCTTTTGATCCGGTTCCAAATCCTTAACTAACATTTCCCTTATGTTAGTAGATCCAAATAGAAAAGACATAATGTTGTATGATTTATGCATAGAATCTCCTATATTTTTTAAATCAGAATGAAACACTCCCTAATGAGGGAAGTTCGGTACATGACAAATTTCAATTGAAGCGATCGAAAAATCCCTATCCTCTATCATAGACAGCATGGTGACAGAATGATCTCTTAAATTAAATTGAACAGTTTTAAAGAAATATCAATGTTCTACCTCATATAAAAGTTATGTACTCTCAATATTGATGGTTTGTTCGATATTCTGAAATGAAAGTGCTTGCTTTAACAACAAGTTCGTCTGAAATATCCATTCAAGATCAGTCAACTTTCCCAATAAATTTTTCATTCATTCTGAGAGAGCATTATTTCTTGGAATTACTAGTCTCATCCTCATCAGCACTCTTAGTCATTTCCATTTCTACGAGAATATATGAATGTTTGAAGGTTAGGATTTCAGAGGTTCAAAGATTTGT
Source organism: Viscum album (assembly GCA_963277665.1). NCBI lineage: Eukaryota > Viridiplantae > Streptophyta > Magnoliopsida > Santalales > Viscaceae > Viscum > Viscum album. Next base: position 88,947,526 of record OY728158.1, read on the forward strand.
GATGACAAGAAGTGGTGTGGTTTAGCGGGTTCGAAAGGGATTTGGTCGAAATTAAATGGTTCAGAATTCAAAAGGTTTCTAATAGCCATGATTCCCATGTTTTCATTAATCATTACATAGATTTTAAATATAAATAAAATTGATTACACGGCGAAAATAACCGAAAAAAACTTATTCTGTTTGAAAAACAAATAATTAATTTTTCTTAAACACTATTAGAATAATGAAACAATATAGTAAAATAAAACTTTATTAAAAATTTAATAAACCATGATCCCCCTTAATAAAATCAAACCATACAGTGGGATGTGGTTTAGTAAAAGTATCATCTAATTGAATTTCGGTACTTACAAATGCTAAGGATATATCCTTTTTATGAACATGATCTCTTAGAAAATGATGTCTTATATCAATATTCTTATTCCTAGAATGATTAAATGGATTTTTTGAAATATTTATAGCAACAGTATTATCACTTAAAATAGGCGTCTTATTAAAATTTAGTCAAAATTCCAATAGTCTGTTTTTCATCCACAACACTTGTTCACAAAAACAACCAGCAGAAACATATTCTGCCTCAACTGTTGACAAGGAAACTGAATGTTGTTTCTTACTTCACCATGACACTACAGATTTTACTAAAAAGTGACAAGTACCCGAAGTGCTTTTCCTATCTAATCTACAACTCCAAAATTCGACATCTGAATAGGAAATCAAATTAAAATCAAATGATTTGGGATATAGAAGAGATTGAAAAACAGTTCCTTTTAAAAATCTACAAAAAATTTTAACAATTGTTAAATGAGATTCTTTAGGATTTGATTGAAATATTTCACAATGAAATACAGAATAGATTATATATAGCCTTCTAGTAGTAAGATATAATACAATACCAATAATACCTATATATAACTTGTTGTCAACTTATTTTCCAGTTTCATCCAAATCAATTTTGATATTCGTACATATAGGAGTTGTATATTTCTTCTTGTTTTCAAGTAAAAATTTCTTTAATAAATCAGTAATGTATTTTATTTGATTCAAAAAATTTCCAAAATCTTTTTTATAAATTTGAAGTTCTGAAAAGAAATATAATTCTCCCATCATTCTCATTTTAATTTTTTTTTCATTAACTTTGAAAAATCATGACAAAGGGATTTATTAGTTGATCCGAAAATTACATAATCAACATAAATTTGAACCAATAAAATATTATTATTTTCAATTTTATTAAAAAGTATTGGATCTTCTATTCCAACAGTAAAATCAATTTTCAATAGAAAAGAGCTTAATATTTCATACTGATCTATATATGCTTGTTTAAGGGCATAAAGAGCTTTCGTAATTTTAAAAATAGAATTTGGTTTTTGAGAATTTTCAAAACCCAGGGGTTTCTCAACAAAAAAATACTCCATTAAATAACCATTTAGAAAGGTAGAATTAACATCCATTAGAAATAATTTAATATTTATATGTGATGCATATGCTAAAAGGACTCTAATGGCTTATAATCTAGATACATGTGTAAAGGTCTCATCATAATATATACCTTATTCTTGATTATATCCTTTTTCTACAAGTATTTCTTTATTTCTGTTTATTATTCCTTGATCATCTTGCTTATTTCTAATGACCGATTTGGTTCCTATCATTTGATAATTAAGTGGTCTTTCAACTAATTCCCAAACATCATTTTTTGAACCAGTCTAATTCTTCTTTCATTGCAATCATCTATATTTCATCATCTAAAGATTCTTCTATAGACATGGGTTCTAATTGAGATAGAAAGGCAGATAATTCTACAAGAATCCCTATATTTCTTCTAGTTTTTATTCCCTTGTCTGAGTCGCCAATTATAGTTTCTAAAGGTTGATTATTTAGGGTTCTAGAATCTCTTGGTAGTACACTAATAGGTTCTTCAGTATCATGTTCTTATGAAATAGACTAAATTTCATTTATATCATTTTCAAAATCATTTTTCAAGTTCTCTAGTCTCATGTTATCATTAGAGTCAGATTAATCCATTTGATCTGTCATTTTCTCAAAGGGATCATATTCATCAAATTTCACATGAACTGATTCTTCAACAATTCTTGACATCTTTTTATAGACTCTATAAGCTCTGAAGGAGGCTTAATATCCTAATAAAATTCCTTCATCAGATTTTGTATCAAATATACCAAGATTTTCCTAGGTGTTCTAGATGTAATCCTTGAATAAAAAAACATTAATGTAATTTACATTAGGTTTTATATTATTCCAATGTTCATAGGGTGTCTTTTTCAAAAAAGGTCTAATTAAAACATTAATCATTATATAGTAGGTTGTGCTTACAGATTCTGCCCAACAATAGGTAGGATGACAGTATTCATTTAGCATAGTCCTAGCCAATTCTTGAATAGTCCAATTTCTTTTTTCAACAATTCCATTTTGTTGAGGTGTTAATGGTGTAGAGAAGGTGTGTTTAATAACCATATTTTAGCAGAAGGAATTAAATTCACGATTCTCAGATTCTCCACCCTGATCACTTCTTAATGAAATTATTTTAAAACCTTCCTCATTTTGAACAAATTTAAATAGACAATAAAATAATTTAAAAGCTTCATTTTAAAATTTTAAAAATAAAATCCTTGTAAATCTATAATATTCATCAACTAAAACATATACATATAATTTAACAGCCAAGCATTCTACTCTCTAAGGTCTAAACAAATCTATATGGATAATTTCTAGAGGATTAGATGTAGAAATTCTGTTAACATATTTTAAGAATGATTTGTGTTTCTTGCTAAGATTACATGCATCACATAATCTATTAATATAAAATCTAAGACTAGGAAAATAATAAACTAATTGTTTCTTAGATAATTTATGTAAAACATATACATTACAATATCTAAGTCTCCTATGTCAAATCCATGATTCATTAAATTTAGTAGTTAAGCAGTTAACTTGTTGTTTACACAATGAATTTAAATCTAGTGTATAAACATTGTCATTTCAAGGTGCTCTAAATTTAAGCAGTTTATTTTTAAAAATAGAACAACAATTTTTAGAAAAATCAACACCATAACCATCATAACATAGTTGAAAGATACTTATCATATTGGGTGTAAATCCTTGTACATAAAGTACATTATTGATTTAGACAGCTTCGAGATCTCCAACTCCTCCAATACTAATGATATTCCCTTTGGAATTATCACCAAATGTAACTATTCCACCATATTTTTGTGTCAGTTTAGTGAAGTTCAACGAGTTTCCACTCATATTTCCTGACCAGCCACTGTCTATATACCACATGTCCTTTTTGTTTTTGTGAACATCTTCCTAATCTGTTTCTTCCATGAAACACATATTGGATTTCATATTTACTTATTCATTCTCTGAGTCTGATTCAGAAGTGCTACTGAAGTCTTCAGATACACTCCATGTATCTTTCATTGCTTTCTATTCCTTATGCTCATAATTATTTATTTTTAATAATTTTTATTGTATTCTTTTAGCTGAGGACCTTCAGGTCTGATGTGCCTCATTTTCATCTCTTCATAACATCAGACATCATTGTCATCTTTTATGAATGATTTTTTGAAGCATTTATTCTTTCTATAGAAATTATTAAATATTTGGGCTAGCTGATCCAATTCCACATCAGAATTTGATAAATCAAATCTTTTTTATTTCACATTTTCACTTTTCTTCATCTTTCTGTTTTTTCTCTGTGATGATACTTTTAAGGTAGTTTCATCTCTCTTGACAAAAACATTATTCTCATTAGCTTAATCTTGCATCTCAGCTTCATACATCATTAAAGATCCAATCATTTCTCTCATGGTTAAGTCTTTGACAGGTGTCTACTGTTGGAGCAGAAATTCCATTTCATCTTGTAGACAGATCCATCAGTACTTGTATAGCTTGATCTTCTTGTTTAATGGGATCTCAGAAAGAAGTTATTTTATTGACAACCTCTGTCAATATTCCATTTATTTGAGTTATAATTTCAACTTCAACATTATGAATGTATCAAATTTAAGCTTAGCAGTAGCATATCTCATTTCCCTCATATTTTTAGTTCCTTAATAAGCAATAGAAAAAGTTTCCACATCTCATATGTTTTCGGGCATTGAGATACTCTATTGAATTCATCAAGTCCTAGACCACATATAATTTCATTCATTGCCTATGTGTTCATATCATATTCTTCTTCAGTAGAGGCACTCCATGGTTCAGGTTTTTCTAGTACTTCATTTGGATTCAGAATCGTATAATCTACTCTGTATCCAAGGTTTTTCAGATATATAGTCATTCACGACTTCCAGTATCCATAGTTTTCTCCATTGAAGTATGGTTCTCATACTATAGACCTTCCCTCTCTTATATCATTCAAATTGATTTGTGTATAATCACTTTCAGCTTGTTATGGATTTATCAGAAAGCTCAACCCATGATAACAATTATTGGATAGGATTATACTAAATATAAACAATAGAGGGGTGAATTGTGTCTTTTCAAAAATCTTCACAAGATCATGTTCTATCCATTATCTTTAATCTGATAGATTAATTCAGTGGAAATATGATTGGAATATACACATGATGTATAGTCGTTCATGGAATAGAAGGCCCCTGGTCCACTCTACCAAGACTCTACTCCACGATCTTGGTATCTTTCACTATATAGTCCTCGTTTCAACAGATCTTTCACCAACTAAGTACAGGAAGTTGAAATTTTTACAATCTAAGGGAAAAAATCCTTCTAGTTCACTTACAGAACCTACACAACTTAGTACGAGAAGCCAATCACTTTAAAATAGAAAAGAAATATTTTTTTACTTTGAAAATGATTTCCAGATGTTCTTCACAATTGAAACAGCATGAAATTTACAGTAGATGGATGGTCACATTTATAAATAATGATCTTTAAAAATTAGTCATTCTTAGTCGATCCTATATTAGTAAAGATAGAAATATAATTCACAATGTCAGTAGTAGAATATTCAATGTAGATCTTCTATGTAGAACAAGTTCATCTTCTATTGTGATTCTTCTTATTCAAAACACAAAGATTTTTCGCTCCTTTGAATCAGCATGTCTATGTTTTTTATATTCTCTTCCTTTCTTCATTTTCATGAATGATTGATTTTTAAAAAAACCTAATCTCCCTTTTTTATGTTCCTAAAAACTCATAATAATGGGGAGAACGTTTCCTACAAATATATATCCACAAAATTCACCTTTTGATTTGCGATATTCAAATATTTGTATTTAAAAATTAGTCATAACTTCTCTGAAGACTCTGCATAAAAATATCCTATTCATTCGATCCATAAACAAATTAAAAAATGTCTTTGAATCAGTCAAATCCGCGCTTAAAAAATATCTCTAAATCGGGCATGGAATCAGACTAATAATTAGCTTGCTGATCGTTGAAAAATAATATCAACATTAAACTCTCTGACGCCAAACGTATGGTTGAGTTGTATAGTATGAATCCGCTGAACGTAACATAGATCATAAACAAAAGGTTGATAACGTAGCCTTCATATGTAAGGTTGTCAACGTATGGTTGATCACAAACGTAGGGTTTGCAACATATGGTTGATCACAAACGTAGGGTTTGCAACATATGGTTGATCACTAAGGTATGGTTGGACATCCATACTTTTTGTATTCAACTTTAAAACGTATGATGAAAGTTCCATACTTTTATAATCTTTCAAATGAAAGGAACTTGATCCATACATTTCTAATAATGTATGGTTGTTCACAAAATTATGGTTGATAAACCATACTTTTGAGAAACAAATGTATCTTTTAACACTTACGTATGATTCTCCTTCCGTACTTCTCAATAACCAAAATGTAGGGTTCCATTCTAACATTGGGTTCCACTTCCATACATTTCTGATAAATCATAAATTATACACTACATTTCATCCTTACGCTACATTTATCCATGGAGTGTATGAACAATGATTCCAGAACAAGCTAAAGCAGATCCTGAGTATGTAGAGAATGAATATTTTTTTCCAGAACGCACTTTTGCAGATCATTGTTCCCAGAACACATTTATCTGAATACTTTATCAATTAAACCTTTTTGTTTAAATCTAAATATTTCATCCAAAATTAAAATTATAATTAACAATAATTTCCTAAAACATTCTAAGAAAATAAAATCATTGTAAAATAATTATGGGTATTTGTGAGCATCAAAATTATCATAAAGAGATAGAGTGTTGTTCTCAAAAATCTTCCCCTTTAAATATCAACATTATGTATTGTTAAAAACAAAACTTTATAAATATAATGACATGACAACAATGATTCTTATCCAATATAGATGAACAAGGATTACATTGAGATAAATTACCTCCTCTATTTGATTATTTTATTTAACTTTTCCTTGCTGTATTTTATATTTTATCTAATAAATGGTATGTGTAGGTCACTATTGATCTTGTTCCATGAGATACATCAGTGTCCATTTTACCATATAGGATGGCCATTACTATGTCACAAAAGCTAAATAGACAACTTGAGGAAATAGAATATTGGAATTTTATATTTCCCAATACATCCCCTAGGATTCACTGATCCTTTTCTCCAAGAATGATGCCTGAAACCTCAAGACTTGTGTGGATTATTTTATGTTGAAACAACATAAAAAGAAGAAAAAGTTTCCATTTCCTCATATAGATGATCACTTTGACTAGAATTGAGGAGTGAGGGTTTTTTCGAAGATAAATTTGAGGGCATGATATGACTAGGTACATGTTAGACCTATATGTACATACCCCATAAAATGTCTTATAGAAGGTATAATATCTAAGAGTATCTGGTTATGTAATTCAATTTCAAAAACATTCTTTCCATTGTTATGGATTGATAAAAGCATGTTTTCCATCCATTTTTGGATTCATTTGTGTTTCCCTATATAGATGAAGTATTTGTGTATTATTATACGTGTCTTGACCATGAAAAATATATTTAGATCATTCTATATAAAAAGATGTATAATTAGATGTTTGTTGATCTCACGAAATTCTACTTTCCATCAACAAATCCCACTTCATGGGTCGTATCATGTCATATAAATGAGTGTTAATTGACCAAAATAAGGTATGAGTTATTTTTACCATGGACCATCAAAAAACACATATTACATATATTGTTTCTTGGGGTTAAATGGATATTGTAGGCACATAATACATTAATTTTTACTCATAGTGTTAACTCTTATGGGATTGACTAATGTGGTTGTGATGTTTATATGGTTAGTAGCTTGAAAAGAATCCTTTTAAGAGATGAAAGGGACACTAACATTAGTTTTGATCTTGATTCTTCTAGATCCTAGAAGAAGTTATATAGTTTATTATGATGAAAAATGTATTTGGATTGGGGAATTTATGGTGAACGATGATCTTATAGTTTCATACATGCCTCATTAATTGAGACATCCTGAGAGAAACTACCAATTCACGATTATGAGATTGTAAAAATGGTTCACACCATGATTTTTTATAGGATTTACCTAATTATATATCATTTGTTGTGTTTACGAACCATAAATTACGCGGGTATATTTCAAAAAACATTACAAGAACCATTCACATAAGAGAATGGTTGAATACCTATAGTCATTTAAATTTTATCTTCCTTATACACATTGTAAATAGAATGTATTAGAATATTATCATTAATGAAGGACTTAGTCACAAAATTTTTAAGAGTTCAGTGATGATTCGATGCTTATGAGATGGTTTTTTGAGATTCACAAGGAGGTCCAGAGCCATCATGTAAATTTCTAAGATTCATTATTATCAGGGACCAATTAACTTCTAGAGATAGTGAAGATGATGCATTTATAATAACCCAAGGTCTTAGTCCTATGGGAGAGTTTTTCAGGTGTGGATTTTCCACTGGATTAGATAATTTATGTAGATGTTGTCATGTGAAACCAAGTGAAATTTTGATTAAATTAACTTTATATATGTTATAGGTTGGTGGGTCAACCATACATGAGCCTTGCCTCATTCAGAAGACTTCATTTATAGTTAAATTTATTAGGTAGAAATTTTCTACAACTCTGTCTAGGAATAATTCATGTAAAGATAATCATTAACCACCATTATAGTTCATGATTTTAGATCAGGTATTCATTCATGTATGAATAGACTTGGACATCGATAGGTTAGATGGTAAGGGAATATTTCACCTTGGTTCATTGGAATTTTTGAGAAGTTATAGAAATTCGAGCATGTAGAATATTGGTTAATATGACCTTATAGGCATTGGTTTATGAATGAAATTATTCATGATTCATATATTCATAGGTATTATAGAGATCCAACTCAAATAATTTAGCAGGATGATGATGATTTAGAGGTAGATGTGTCCTTTTAGGATCATCTAATATTTTACATGGATCAAACCACAAAATCGATACGAGGTATGTTGATTCATCTCGTATGGGTGCTATGATAGCATGGACTTGTGAAGGGTGAGAAATTGGTGATAGAGAATAATATACATGCTCATGGTCAATAGTAATTTTTTGAGGATTTTATTCTACCCCTAGAAAGGAAACTCCGGGATGTGGTTCTTTAAGGAGGAATACAATGTGATCTGGGATTTCTCTTATGGTGTTGAAACAATTATTTTGATTTAATTCCCTTAATTTTATCATAGTATATGTTCATAATATAGATATGGTAAAAAAAGTCTCTTGGGATTTTTAGGATCCCAGAGTAGATTTTTTTTCCAGGAAACATCTTTTCTATATGGTTTGGAGAAACTCTATAGCGTAGTCCTCATAGATTAACTATATAATATGGGGCCTTTTGGAACATATCAAAAGGACACATTTTTTAAATTAATTGTAAATCTAGGACACACAAATTTCTCCGGCTTAGATAGATGTTTCTTATGGATTTGACACTATTTCACTAACTGTGCACTATTGTCTGTGGAAGTATCCTATGATGAAAGAGTTAGGTGCCTGGTTGGTGTTAGGTTTGGCCAACCCTGAGTCAAAACCAAGTGACTATTTTAGGAGAAAATGTAAATTTACCCCCAATGTTTTAAATGAACCACCAAAAATTATTTATTCATTTCAAGTGGAAAGTGTCCCCTTCATTCCAAACATTAGTTCTCTCAATCCTAGATCTATCCATTGAATCTATTTTTTCATCTGACACAATATACGGATACTGTTAATCTTTTTAGTAGTGTATCGATAAGATCTCCATTCTATTATCTCATTTTAGCGTTATTTTTTTATCCATGGAGTTATTTTTATTGGATATGTTATACCGTATTTTTTTGGGGAGTCTTCTATTATTTAATTTTATTCGGATATAGACTAGACTAATGTATGATTTTCGGAAAGGGTTCTACCACATGCCTAGTATATGTGGTATATACCTTTTACCTATGTGATTTCAATATATTTTAATTTGTATATTGTTATACATGTTAAACCATCTGATCATTTTGTCAAAATAAAAATCAAAGCTTTAAATTTGTCATCTATTTTATTATGGGTCTCCCTTCTAGCACCTAATCGTTGTTGAAGGTTCTAAACCCCTAACTGAGATATCTATGTGGTGTGGTGTTTAATTTTACATATGTTAAACATCCTCTTTGGGTGCGTTGTATCACCAACCATTTATTATGAGATTCTATAAAGTAAATGAGATAGTTGGAGTGGATCATGACTCATATTCTATGTTATAAAATTCTATTAAATACTTTTTTTTATTAATAAAAATTTAGTGGGTATGGACACTATCATAGACCATGACATATCAATATTATTATTATTACATTCTAGATGTTGAATATATCGATATAGATCTGAAATTATTATCATTGTATGGAACTAATTGCATCTAATCATGTCATTGCCAATGAAATTGTGGTATGGAACACATTAACCCTTGGTATGATTACTAATGGGTTGAAATTGACATAGGTAATGAGATATATAATATGTTCCCCATTTGGATGATTATTTATGGTATGTTACCGATTATGAGGTTTGAGGAATGGAATATGAAACTCCCATATAATTTCAAATCCGCTAATATATGTCTCCATATTAATATACCGCTGGGACATTACAATGATGGTCTATTACACTTATCACATGTGTATTTTGTTGAACTAGTAAATACATGTTATTGATTAATTTTATATATATATATTAATTAAAATATTTTACAAACTAATTATTTTACATCTTTTTCTATATACTTGATATATTTTTCTTACTTTACTCTTTACTTTTATACCATCACACATTGATATGTTATATGCAAAGGAATAATTTTTTATAGACACCATTGGTGGTGGACAATGCAGTTTATCAAATAAAATATCAAGGCTATCAAAGGTACATATGAATTTGATATGAATACATGTATGGATTGGGGAAAGTGTCTAGTTATCAATGCTTAATTTATTATAGAATGGTTGTGGGGGAGCATTAGATAGTGTTGTAGCTTCTGATACTATTTGTACATGGTCTTATAGCCATTTTCATTCTTTTGATATAAATTTATGTACGCGTACCTTCTGCCAACTTTATCTGTTATTTTTATTTAGGATCATGAAATCACAGAATATTTTATAACGTACTAAATATTTTTTTGTCAAATTTTCTATTATTATCATCTTGATATTATTCTACATCTTTTCTAACCTCAAGCTATCCACATGCTTTATCTATTCTATTTTCCACTTATTACACCTCGTTTTCACTCTATTTATGAGGTTATATTCTCCCGGTTGTTCTACCGTGGACCTTCACTCGTAGTTGGAAGACTCTCACATACTAGGAGGGTTGAAAGTAGGGTAATTCCCAATACATCCTTCTACATGAGGTATGGACACTATGATTTTTTAGTGATGTGATATGATATTTATATTTCCACGCTATATTCATATATTTAAGGTGTATCATTTATAGATATTACATAGATTAGTCTATGGGGGTCATTATATATGATATTCTTACATATTCTAGGACAATTGAAGAGAATGAAGACACTAGAGAATTGTTAAAACGACCATAATAAAGGTTAATATCTATGAAAATGTTAAAATGTTTGAATTATATATATAAAGAGTTCCATTTATGGGTTATAAATATCAAGGGAGGGTATATCGGTTGATATTTTAAATAATAGTGTTACTAAGAAATGGCCTAGAACAACTATGTTAAGATATTTATTTATATGTTTTTCGTTGGAATGATATTATTGATCATTTTTGAATAATGTTTTCATAGATATTTATTTGACTAACCATGTTGACATGGAAGGGAGAAATGTTCCTTTGGATAGATTATTATGATAAATATCTCAAGGGGTTAAAAATATGGTTGGTTAGTGTACATGTCATTTCACAAAATTTTAATAAATAAGGTTTTTTGAACTAAAATATTTCATGTAAGATGGTACTGGGATGTTTCCTCTTACAGAATCATGCATTGATTTCTCTTACTAATTGAAAATTAGATATTAAAATTTCCCAAATCCTAATTTGGAGCCCAAAATACTAATTATTTTGTTGAAACATAATGGAATTATCATTGGGTTTAAAAGTGAGATATATATGGATCATAAAATATTTAATTATATATTAAGAACAATTGTTATAAATAGGTTCCAAATAATATGGTTATAATTGATTAATGATAAGGATTTCTAGATACACTACCATTATAAGAAAGCCAGCAGGTGTGAAATGTTCTTATGTTTGACCAAGAGTAGGATAGAATGTTGAGGTTTTGAAATCAAGTATATATATTATCAATACCATAAATAAAGTAGGATAATCTAGATAAATATATCAATTCAACATTATGATTTAATCCTGGATGAAAAAAGATATATATATATCTAAAAGTATTTTTCTAGTGGGATAACATAAAAAATGATATTTTGGAGTATGTATCTAAATTAATTGTGTGTCAGTAAGTTAATATTTTGAAAATTATGTCTAAGTGGATGTTACAACCATTTACCATACCATAATAGATATGGGAAAATAATGACATGGATTTTTTTCATTTGAATCCCCAATGTGTCTGAATGATAAAATGTTATTTAGGGTGTTATCAACAAACTTATAAATTTATGACAATGCAATTTTATTAAATAATATTACTCTATTTTTTCTTTTCTAAGGACATAAATTATATAAGTGGTAGGATTTCATGGATTATTAAATTCTATTGTATTAGATTATGATCCAATGTTTACCTCAATGTTTCATTGAAGTCTTGAGATTGATTTTGTTATGAAGTTATGTTTTAATAGTACCAATCATCCTCAACCAATTTTTCAGTCCGATGGAACCATTAAAACCCATTAGAATATTATAGGATCCTTCTCCATTGATTTCAATGGTGATGGGGATCAATACTTTCCTCATGATATAATATCTTATAACAATTACTTTCACTCATTAATTTATATTTATCATTATTTATCTATTAATGGAATTAAGAACTTAAATAAATTGTTATATGGAAAAATTAGAGAAATAATTCTCTTAGGAATAGATCTAGTTATGGAAATAATATACAATTTTATATAAATTATATACCACAATAAAATAACATAGATTAGTAATACAAGTTTTGTTTAAAATCCACGGTGAGATCTTGATTTAGATGTTAGTGACATAGTATTTCTAGGAATATCTCCCTTGAAGAAGGTTTTTATATTTGAAAATAATTGAAATCCAATCCCTATATATATTAGTCCATTTAAATTTATTAATTGAATCAGAATGTTTACATATAATAGGGTGATACCACCGAATATCTCTCATGTTACTAATATATTCTATGTATATATATTAAGGATGTTTATAATAGATCCTTCACATATACTGAGCATGTTGGTCTTACCATTGGATCCAGATCTATCGTATGATGAACAAAAATTTGATATTCTGGATCAAAGAGGGAAAATGTTTTAAAAAAATACCACTCAACAATCAAAAGCATTTTAGTGAAACCACATATATGAGGAAGTTATGTGGTATCCCCAAGACGTGATTAAGAAGATCTATCCAAAATGTTTTATTTAAAAATAATGTAATTTTGATGGAAAAATACATTTATGTTAAGTAAAATGTGACAGACCAAGATTTTATATATTTTTATTTATATTATCCCTTTTTAATAAACTATAGGGTTCTACTAGATTACCTTACCAGAATCCCCTAGTCGGAATGAATTATGATATAATATACCATTAAAACAAATTTATTAAATTTGATGTATGAATAATATGATGAATATTACAAAAAATATTTATAAAGGTTTTATATAATACAAATATGTTTATTAATTCTTAACAAATATGTAATTAACTTTTTGGAAATTTATTTCAAGATTTAAAATTGAGTTTTCTTCAAAAATATTGTTTTATTTTATGTAAGTATATTATAATTTATTTCTAACATTTATTAATATATTTTAGAAAAATAATATAAATTTTTAAATCAATATATAAAAATTATCTTAAGGTGAATGATTGGTAATTTTTTTGAATAAGATTAAATTTTTATGGATAGTAAAAGACTAAAAACTTTATTAATGATGTTCTTTTTAATTCATGTTTTTAAAAATAATATTTATTAAATTAAATTTCAAATTTATTTTTTTGCTTTATGTTGAATAAAATACAAATAATTTCATTTGAATCAACATTATGACTATTCTTTTATAAGTGTTTTTCAAAAATATTAATTTTGTGGAAAAGGTTTTTTAATATGTTATTTAGGGTTGTATTTAAATTAATTTATCCCATTTCAAAATATTGGATTTAGAATAATATAATTGATATTATTAATAATATATTTTATATTTTTTAAAGGGAAAACTTTCAGTTGTTATCAGCATGAATAGAATTGTCGGTGAATATTCAATTATCACATTATGTGTTGAAATAGTCTGTAAGAGACAACTAAAAGGAGAAGGGATAAAATGAGAAATATGGAAAGGAATTATTGAATAATTTTTTCATGTAAGTGTCAAATGAATTATTTATACCTATAATAATTGTTGTGATGTTGGGTACATATGATTAATGGTTCAGTGTAAATCAATAAATTTTTATAATATTTGTTTCATGCCTACCATTTGAAAGAAGATAGAATTATGAATTATTTAGAAAAATTGATTTTTTTAACTAATGAAATATTAAAAATATTAAATCAAATTAAAGAGGTACTTTTTTATTGGAATAACATTATGTGTGTTATAATTATAAGAAATAAATTTATTTTAATATTATCACTAAATATGTCAGGTATGTGGCAACTAGAAAATATTTAATATATTTTATTTCAATTGAAGAGTTTCTAGATAAAATACATTTGAAAGATAGAATTAATATTCAGAATAGGATATCAATGATTGAAAATTCACGCAGATCCATTCCCATATAATTGAGGAATATTGGAATTTACCATTAATAAATTGTAAACTAATGTCTATGGTTGGTATTTATTTATAACTCATGTTAAATTTGTGTTCATTAATCTACTAATTTATTTGATGATAAAATGGGTAGATTTTACGAAGATTATTACGGGGAAGAAAATCATTTTCATTAGAAACAAGTTCATATCTCCAAGGAAAATAATTTTTAAAAAATCATTTTGTTACCAAGATGGGTGTCGTTTAAATGTGTTGTATTTTATAAAAATATTTGAGCTAGTATGAGTTATTAAATTTTAAAAAAACCAAAGTGGGATAATGATGAACCAACACAATTTTTTAATGTTCATTATGTTTTAATGAATTGAATTTGAGACGTAATAAACCATATTGTAATATTTATTATTTGGTTTTATTTTATTAAATATTATTTTTAAATACATAGATATTTTGGATATCAATAAATTTTTTTCTTCTACAGTTTGATCTCATTATATTAGATTAAACAATAGTTTTATCTAGTCATGAATGATTAAACATTTTTATTTTTTATATTTTTATGAGATTTTATGAACTCATATAAGTGTAATATAATGTCTCTATAAGAGTAAATATTAGGTTTCATAGTCTTTGTATGAGTCATCTATATATCATATAATATTAACAATTAGTTCATGTTTCAATGGGGTAAATATTGGGAAGATCATGTTAGACTTAATAAACCTCATTTATGATTAATTGTTAATTCATATAAGATTAATATAAGATTACTAATGAACATGTATGTGACAAACGATGTTATGGAATATAAAAAAATTAATATTCTATAATTTCATGAAAAAATTATATATTTTAATATGATTACTGTAAATTTTATGTAGAATTAAATGAGGAATATTATTAGATATTTTATGTTGTTTCTTGAGAAAAAATAATAATTTTTAAATGACATGGTATGTTTCCATATATTTGAGATCTGAAGCAACATTTTTCTAGTTTGTATGATTAAATATATAAAAATATATAGTTTATAATATTTGAAATTAAACAAACTAACCATGTGATTAGGTATAAAAATGAAATGAGAATATAAATAATGAGAGATGTTGATAATTATTAATCGTTAAAATGATGTATTTCTATTAATGTGGAATGTCACAGATGAAATTATTTTGGAAAAAGATGGATCATAATGATCAAAAATAGTTTGTGGGATTGTGTGTTTGTTTTAATAATTATTTTTTGTAATGTGCTACTATGATTGAATTCCTGTAATCTTAGACTAGAAATTTATTAATGATAAAAAATATAGATAATAATACATTTCATTTTATTAGAACACTGTAATTATCTGTAATGATCTATTATAAAAATAATATTGGGAGTAAATTTTTTTTGGGAAAAGTACCAGTTCATAGATGATACATTCCTTCATTATATGCACATTGTAATATTATTTTTTCTTATCTTCCTAATATTTTATAAGAAAAATAATTTAGTATTATCTTATGTTTGATTTTAACATAGTAAGTTTTTTTGGGATCTTTCACTCTTAATTATCTTACTCAATATGGATGAGGATATCATTTAATATTAATCGGATAATGTCTTTAACCAATCCCATAGGTCAATTTATAAATGAAATTATAAAATAGGTTGACACTAATTAAACTCTAATTATCTACTCAATGTAACTGAATGGTAATCATGTGATTGTTTATTATTTTTTAAATAATATTAAATATTCCATCAAAAAGAGAAAAAAAATATTTATTTATAGAAGATTATAATTCATGTTTTTCAATTTCTCTTGGAATCACTAATACATGTAGCTGTTTTGGATGATATTTTTTTTGGAATAATATAAAATATAAATTTTAAAATATAAAAACATGTTATTTTCATTCTAATATATTAAGGTAGATTTCCAAATATCCATCAGGATGAACAATCTACCCATAAAAAATAACATATGGGGTAACAACACCATGTATTTTCTTAAAGGACTTCCAATTATTTATATGAAAAAACGATTACATGACAAATGATTGATTTAGATAAAAATTTAATTTCCAATTAACTATATTTATCATAAAAATCATCCAATTATATATATCAGTAAATTGGTGAGGATTAATTGAAAAAAACTTTAAATTAAAATTTATCATGATCTAATGATAACCAACAATCATGAGAAAGTATTCAATATTTTTTTTAAAAAGTCAAGTTTTTAGTGAAAATTGGAATACATAAAATATGGATAAATATTTCGGGACTATTAAAACTAAAAAATACATGTTTCTATATTTCTTAACATACATAAAAATTTCTCATAATCAGTATCATTCTCTTTTTAATTCTTTCTATAAAGTCAATTTTCACTCAAATAGAAATTTTAAATTTTAAAATACTTTATATAGTAAGATTCATTGAATTCTTACTTATTATGATTTTTTGTGGCATAATATAATTTGATTTGATAATTATTAATTTATGAAAAATAACATATGTGAAATTCAATGTTTGGATTATGTAGCATAATTTCAATGGAGGATCTATGTGGATAATCATTGATGAGGTCTTGAGTTCAATAATGGGGATAATTTTTCAATAAAATATATAATTGGATGAAATTTATAAGGATTAAAAATATGATAAAGATATTTCGTATATATATATATATATATTTATTTATTCATACATCAGATTCAGGACCATTTTGAAATTATAGCATATCGATCACAACATCCCCGAATCATTTCCCCAGTTTAAAATATATTCCTTGTATCTCTCCAATGTAACAAAAATACATATACTAATAAGTACTAAATTTATAGTTAATGAAACT
This sequence comes from Viscum album, assembly GCA_963277665.1. Taxonomy (NCBI): domain Eukaryota; kingdom Viridiplantae; phylum Streptophyta; class Magnoliopsida; order Santalales; family Viscaceae; genus Viscum; species Viscum album. The sequence continues at coordinate 88,964,833 of OY728158.1, forward strand.
ATAGTATGATCTCTAGTATAATGTTGGACATACGATAATCATTGATCATAATGGGAGTGTGTATTAAAATAAAATAATTTTTCTTTTCAAAATACATTGGTGAACTAATAAGTAGAATTGGTCTACATTAGAAAATGATCATGTTATGAAAAACTAATGTCTATGTATAATTAAAACTAAGAGTTAAAAATAAAATATTTATGGCGGAATATATAAATAATCTAATAATGTGTTAGAATATGATTCGTTATATTTCAAAACATTTTTCTCATTTCAATTATAATAAATTAAATTTCATGCAACGATACATTATCCAAAATATAGTATTATAATTTTATTTTTTAAAGAAAAAATAAAAAGGAATAAATTAAAAAAAATATTATCAAATAATATTGGTAGATAAATCGTAATTATGGAAATGTGATGAATTTGAAAATAAAATTTCTTGTAACCACTAATAAATATTATATCTAAAATAATCATTCTTGTAGGAAAGATGAATGTTAGAAAATGGAGTGATATATAAATGAAATATAATGATTTGTGAGAGATCATTGTTTGATAAGGGGTAATATAAATTAAGTGAATATATAGGTTCGTATGTTGGAATATGAACATTCGACTTATGATTTTAGGATATTTCAATAGAGGGAATAAGAAACAATGGTATTAAACATTTGTCTTTTGACTCTTTAGAGTATAACCCATAATATATTTGAGTGAACAATTTTTAGGAAACAAATATATGAAATAATGATATAAATGTTAGAAATATTTTTCACTTCAAATTAAATTTTTTTGTTGAAATACTAATAATTTATTTAAAAATAAATAATAATAGAATACCATAAATATATATTTTTTATAGTCAGTAAAAAACTCTTAAATTAAAAAATAATTTATTTATATAGTATGTGTTATATTTTTGTAAAATTTTCATAAATTTACATTCATAAAATAGTATTTATAATTTAAATAAATATAGTATAACTAAATTATGTATATTTTCATGAATTAGTTCTCAAAAGAAGTCTTAATATGACATGAATAAAAAATAATGATGATATTTCTGTACTAAAACATCTTCAAATTAATGATATTTTCATAAGATTATCCACGATGATTGAAATATTATTAAATAACACAAAGTGAATAATTATTTCATGTCTAGAACATAATATTATATCATTTTTTTTATGGTAAGAGAAAATATCATACCCATTACCCATTAATATACCCTTTAACCATTCATTTCAAACCACACCAAAAAAGAATTACATATGCCTAAAAATACCTCATGTACCCCATAATAAATAAATAATTTTACTTTTTAATACTCTATTATCAAAATAACACAATGATCCACATTAGACTACAATTTTAAAATAAGGGGTATTAAATGAATAAATAATAAATAAAATTATCACTACTTCATTTTACGTTATAATATTAACCCACATATATGTTTCTAATAAAAATAGAAAAATTATTTAAGGGATATATAGATTAATTAAAATGAATATAAACATATTTTACTAACTATTTATTAGTCTTAATTTTCTATAACTCATCCATGAATGGTAAATTTCAACCAGTAATAATAAAAATGTAATTTTATAATTTTCACCTCAATCATGGAATTTTTATATCTTATAAATAAATTATTACAATTTATTTTTAAATATTATATGTATATTTAATGATTATATTGGTATTGTTGTAATATCTAGTAATGTATTATATTTTTATATTATAACATTATGTGTTGAACTGTAAAACATATATTTAGTAAAATTGGTTTCTTTCTATTGTAAAATTGCCTCGATCACATCATAAATCCTATAATTTTGATGAACATACTCACATGTAAAAATTAAAATGATTAATACTGGAAATTTTTTTATTATATCCACGATTTTGAAGTGACCATGATCCATTATGAAAAACTCCACTCAATGATATATACAGATAATGAATAATGATTAATTAAAAAATAACATAAATTTTTTAAACTATATTAGTTGAACATTATCAATATGTCAAAATAATGTACTAATGAATTAATCATTCATATATTTGAACTTTGGAATCATGATAGAAAATTGGGATTTTAGGTAAAGGTGGATTATATATTTTTCACTATAAAACTCAATATCTCTATCTAATATTTATTTAGAACATGTCATTATAATTTTTAGTTTTAATACAAGATTTATATTATTCCTATTTCTTATATATTTAAATATGTATTCATTACCATTCCAATTTTTCATTATAAATTATATACTTATGTTGTCTGTATTGGGTTATTAATTGATATCTGAATTTTTTTATTTATATATTCAATATTGATTTTTATTATTTTATTTTTCCATATCTATATCAATATTTTACTATTTTCTAGGAATTTTGGTTCAACTTAAAGAATAATTAAATTAGTTTTACTTCTCACATTTTTCAAAACATTATGGTAATTCTACATAATTAATTTTCTATTTATATTTAAAAATAATTTTTAAACTCCCTTATTTATAATGATTCTTAATTTAGTATAATATTTTATGTTTTAAAATCTTTCTTTAGATATTTAATTTATTTATATTGTGATTTACCCCAATATCAACCTCTCCATTCTTAATTTCATTTGAAATATAATATATGATATTTCAATTAACACATTTTCCATTAATAGTTATTAATTATTTAAAATTATAAATGATTTAAGATATTATTTTAATTTTATATATTCAACGTGACTCATGAGATATTGTGATATGATAGGTGAGAGTGTCAATTTCAATCATCTCAATTTTGTATTTACTACATGATGGTTCTATGATATAAATGTTTCCTTAGAAGGCTGAATAATTTTATCTTTTATAAATTTTAATGCATAAAATCCAAATAAATTGATGAAGAATTCAATAGCATCTGATATATAGGATATTTCATATTAAACTTTTAAATAATTTAAAAAAATAAGAATTATCTCAAATGAAAAAATTCTATGGATAAAATTCTATTTCCACTCATGATAAGTTTCCATTATAGGGGATAATTATTGAGGGGATCCCTTAAGGAGTAACAACATTTTCTCCAAGAATTTCTAACCATGTTTCTTGAATATGTATGTAATTTCATAGTCGATTCTAGTGTATCATGTGACTCTACAATGATCATAACAAAATGATTTTCTTTTTTCCTTCATGTTCTAGAGAGGGTGTTTGGTAGGATGGTTCACCCTATATTAGGGAGTATTATTTAGATGTTTTTTATAATAAAAACTCACCTCAAAAATGATTTCACCTGGAATTTATACATAGGATTGAAAAATTTACAAATTCATAGTGTCACATTATGAATATCATTATTCTATGTAATCATCACGTCAAATACTCCCAATATTTTTATTTTCATGACAGTTGTTTAATTAAATATATTTTCCTAAATAAACAATGTATTTATTCAAATGATATGAAATAAAATATATCATTTTTCTAAGGCCATTAACTTCACTCGTATTTCCTTCAAATAATATTTTATACTTTTAATAATAAAATATTTTTTTAAATAAAAATATTTGTTCAATAAAAAAATATATTACATAAATTCAATAACAAATAAATTTTATTATTCATGTAAAACATTATATTTTTTATTAATCAATTTATTAATCTTATTTGGAAATATTTAATTATCTTTTATAAAAATTAATGAATGAGGTTGTCACACAACTCATAACAATGAAATAATTTTTAATGAAATAAAAAGTTAAATGCATACATCAGGTGTAATGAACAAACACCATTTATAAAATGAATGGATTTACATAAGGATTTACCAGAATGCAGAAAATTAGATCATGAAAACAATTGTATCACTCTAATATATCCATCCTACAATAATAGGAAGTCTATAATAATGTATGACTAAGTCAATTGAATCTATTGATCCATCAAATGAGAAATTGAACTACTATTTTTTTTTCTAATATAGCATTAATTATCAAACAATATATAAAATTATTCTCACTTGTCAAAATATTAATAATTTATGGATTGAATTCATAAGATTTTTTTTAATTATTATTATTTAACAAATTTAGGGAAATATTTATTATTAATACTATATTAATTGGAATTTCATGAAATTTTGGACACACTTATTTAATCCATATTTAGGAATCAGTCTAAGTGGAACTGGATGATCTGTTATATATTCTAAGTCTCGTGTATCGATAAATGACCTTGAACCCATATAGAAATTTAATTTCATAAATATCCTTTTAGGGAACTTTACTATTCTATATAAACATTTTTGTATGGATTTCCCATCAAACAGAATTTGTAATTTTTTCATCACACTATATTATTGATTTTTAATTGAATTTATGAAATCTAAATATCTATAAACTTTCATAGAAGTGGATATATTCTGAATAATCTATTTTTATTAAAGGGAAAAATATATCATCATTTATTAAAATTTAAGGGAAAATCCATTCACATCTTATTCAATTAAAGAGATACCACATATAGTGCACATTTGGGTATGTTACCTTGTCTTGAGTGTATTTCATCATTATTCTCATCCATTAATGAATATAAAAGGTTAATGATATACATTAATAATAATATCATTTCAAATCATAAATAAACATGATCATATATTGCAATATTGAATGACACACAACACATATATAACTCATATTGGTTTATAGGTACTGAAGAATTCTTATTTAAGTCAATAACAGAATGCTTCAAAAAAAATAAGTCTCAATTTTTTATGATCCTTCAGTACCATATAGTCAAAGATCATTCCTGACTTTTTAAGAATATTTTATCTATAAAATAGGAAATAGATTTAATAATTTTTTCAAATTATGATTTGTTTCAAATTAAAATACCAGAATATTATAACATTTTATTTGAAAATTACTCGAGAATATCATCACATTAATGTTATATAGAATAAAAATAAATTCTTGACATTATATTTTATAATGATTTTATAATGGAACAAAAACATAAGTTGATTATTTGGAACAACCTATAACAAACTTCCACATACACTAGATATAATTTCTGACAAATTATAAACAGCAATATATCACAAGATATTTATCAATCTTTTGAGATAACTATTTTCCCATGGGATAAAAAAATTTCTCTAGCGATACTCAGAATTATGTGACTTCTAAAATTTGAGAAAAAAATTTCAATAGCTGATACTTATGAAGTATATACTTCATATATTGATGTGAGGTATGATATTTGGGAATAACTTTTAAGGATAATAGATTTTTGGAAGATGTTGAATAATTTCGGATATTTTTTAGACAATAAGTTGTTCTAGAATAAGGTATTCATCTAGAAAAATGTGTATTTGTAGATATATGAAGTTTCTATGATGGTATTTTTTTCATTTTTTATAAAACAGTCAAATGATTCTCAAACTCATATTAAAAAATGTCAGCAAAACAAATTTAGTATTTAGCAAGGTTTTTAATATATCTTGATGTGTTCATGAATTAGTTAGTGGAAATCTAGAATTTAGAGTTTTAATATGAAAAATCAATAAGTCCATATTCAGAATAATGTAATATATATAATGATTTTTTTTAGTATCATCTAAGTAGATATATCATGACACATAAAAATATACATAAAGGGTCTCACATTTTAGATCGATTTAATGGGATACAACATTACATATATTTTTTGATGTGAGGTAATTTCCACAACATTGGGGGATCTATTCTATATTAAGATATCCATAAATGGTTTCTGGATAGTACATGATTATTTAAAAAAGGACGTGGATCGATGTAAGAGTTATCATCTCTATATAGGATATCGAATTAAGGTCACTTAGACTGACAAAAAAGGTCATCACCTAGATTTATACTCTGATTAATAGTTATTTTTACTTATATAAGGGTCATCTGGAATTGTGAAGGGGTTATCATATAGTTGTTAACAGTCAACACCATAGGATATGGAACTATGTAAAGGAAAAATCATTAAAGAATCATTAATGGTAAACCTAATTATCATAACAATTATCAAATCTATATAAGGTTCTCTATATAAAATAAATTGATAATTTTCCTAAATTTATTACTAAAAATAAATTAATTATATCAATAGATGATCAAGATATTCAAACAATGATAATACCTAATAAATAACTATTTTTTAACTATGAAAACATTGAAAATTGTTCTCACTAATAAAATATAGATTTTGTGAAAGTAGGAGTTTTGTTACTACTTTATTTACATAGTAATGTAATAACTGAGTTCATAATACAATAAAAAACTAGAAAATGGTCAAAATAAAGAAAAATAAATTTGAAGAAGATGAATAGGTAAAAAATACTATAGGGGAGATATTTATTTGAATTTCGATTTCAAATTCAAATACAAGAATGTTTTTATGGTGGATTGTTTTTTCAAAAAAAATATCAATATTGAAAGATAAGATTTTGTGTTACTCTAAAAGTTTATTATTGAAAATGGAGAGAAATAATGGAGAGTTGGAATATTTCATTATTACTACATTCTTTGAAGAACCATTATCATGATAAAGATACTAGAGGGAGAAAATGTATTTTCACATAGTGTTGTTTATATAAACTAATGTGGTATCTTGATATTGCATGAGAATAGAAGAAGAGTGGTATATACTATTATGTGAGAAGAGATGAAGAGTATGAATAAATCATTACACATAGTAAATTGAAAAATTTAAATTTTTAGAATAGTTTTAATATTTTACAAACATATATTTTCATTATTACATGTGGAATATATTTAAATTTCAAAGTAATATGTGTAAAATGGGTGTAGGGTAATCTATACTCATGAATAATCACATGTGACTGCATTAGATTGTGAGATCATGGGTTATACCATTTAGCCTAAGGATTATCCATATCATTTTGAGAGGTCAAAATTTTAAATAATATTTATAGTTATGTTCATGTGTGTTAGATGTGTAAGGAAAGAAAGTATCACCCTTCTTAACAGGTGAATAATTTTTTTAGAAAGGGTATATAAATATTGTTTAATATAACTAATTTATGTCCCCCCTCATTGATATAACATATATTTTTATGTAGAACCACTAATTGATTAAAAGAATTGTTTCAATTATTTTTGATTGTATTTTTTAATTTTTATTCAATGTTTTTTACAATATGCAATGGATAATTTAAATTTAGTGATCAATTGTAAGATTCACATATTAGATGGGAAATGTTATATATTTTGACGTCACAAATGTTTCCATACTTTTCATCTATCATATATTACGTATTGGAAATTGAAATTGATAGAATCATCCCTTGTATTAAAGGTCTACTATTACAACATAAAAAAACAATCGAAAGAATGTTGTATAGGTTACATATACATTTTTCATTCCTTTAAGAGACTAAATATATGAAATAAAAAGGAATAAAACTTAAAAAAAGAATATGTTAAAATTAATATAATGTATATGAATGTAAAACCTAATTTAATTAGACTAATCTAATGATTCTGAGGTCGATTTATGAATACCTTAGGATATTTGATTATCAAAAAATAGATGGATTCATTGTAATGTAAATCAAAACTATGATAATGATTAAAAGTCATTGTGAGAAATTCAAAGATTATAAAGTGTTCTAAAACACAATATGTATCATATAGTATAAATTTGATGAAATTGTCTCGACCATAGTAGAAAATTTTCTTGAAACCCCTCTCGATGACATATATATCATTTTATTTTCATATGATATGATAAAATAAAATATTTCAAGTATAAGGGGAATTATAAGAAGGATATATCCATTAAAAACTAAAAACATATGATTTTGAAGAATTTTGATTCTAATGACGAACAATATTGTTTACATTCTAATGAATATTTCAATGAAAAATTATATGAGGTCGTCTTATTTATAACAAGTAATAGAAGAATTATGTTTTGAAAATATAGGTAACATATCACATTAAAATGATTCATGTTTAGTAGTATTGGGAACTTCATAAAAAAACATCCCAATTTCAAAATCTTAAGATGACAATGATGAGGGAAAATAAAAGAGTTAGTCTCTAAACAGTGTATTAGACAATATTTAACTAGTGGGTCGATCAAGGAATATAAAACTTATAATTTTTTACTTTAAGTATGAATAACATGAAAATAATATTTTCTTGTAATCATTAATGGTAAACTAATTTTATCTTTAATAGAGATGGTGTTATTGTTCTGTTCTCTTCACTGTATCTTCTAAGAGATATCATTCTATTATATGGTTTAACAAATTTTATGATCATACCGACCGTAATAGGGAATAAATAGTTTATATGGTTTAACCTCACTAGGATACTCTTAGGATCCTGAATTAGGGATGATTCCAAAAAAAATTACTATAATGATAACTTCTCTAAATTGGGATTCGAGCATAGTCACTATTTACCAAGGCTCACTACCTAATGATGTTTAAGGTTGAAGCATTGTCACCAAAGGTTCAATGCCATTTCACTTCCCTTCTTTACCTTCTCACACTAGTTCAAGAATATCTCGACAATATTTATGGACATGTAAGTCTATTCACTAAAAGAAAATTTTGATATAAATCATCAACTATATATAGACAGAATTTGTAGTCCCATTTGCTTTCTCCTTCATGATATATGAATACCACATCATAGACGCACATCTTCATATAAAATGACATCGAGGCTCCTCCTATATTTTAAATTATAATTCGACTCCTAACTAATTATTAGTATAGTCTTCAATAAGTAAAAAAATATTATTATTTATTCAAACCCATCAATTATATCACCTCTAATAATATTGGGGGTTTAAATGTGAAATATGTTCCCCCTCTCACTTTTTATGCCTTCTTCTTCTTGTATATCATTTTTATAATAATGGATCATTCCTAAATGATTTGAAACATATTATCATTATTATGGTATATTGAATCCACACATAAATCCTCATTAATTATATAATTATATCCTCAATGATCTTCATAACAATAGTCCTCTATAACAACTTTGTAGAAAAACATCAACTTTTTTTGTTTGAATTAAATATATATTAATTACCCACATTAAGGAATAAATATCCTTTGTAATCATCTATATACGATGACATGAATTCATATCCCGTGATGTATGTTTCTTTTTTTGTTTTGATCAACTAATGTCATATTCAAATCATATGTATTTGGTGTGTCTTTGGCAAAAACGGCCACCAATATGGCTTGCATTTTGTCACCAAAATGTGTTCGGTTTATCTATAGTATAAATATCTATTTAGAGCACCCTTCTACATAACATGTGGCCTATTTTTACTTATCTTATATCAATAAGATATAACACCTCCATCATCCATGAATACCATATAACTGTGAACATCAACATAACTCTAATGGTTCATCTTTTTTCACAAAAGTAGAATTATTAGACACAAACCCATACCCAAGTTGTGGTCTCCTTACAATGGCCATATTGATCACCTGAGTTCATAAATGATGTAAAAACCATGGCTATAGAGAAAGATACAATGAAAATCACAACATCTTTCCACCATTTCACCACAATGGATTGTTCTAAGGCATAGTCAACCGTTATATAATCTTGTTGCTCCACCAATACTCCATTTAATTCTAAAGCCACTTTAAATTCAATCCTCCAACTCTGGAATTCAACATGTCACATAGGTTCTATATAATTTCACAATTAGGGCCACTATATTGTGGCCTATTCAAGCATTCTCATGTCGGGAATAACCTTATCTCTTATAATCATAATCCATTTATTGTTCAAACCTACATTATTGATCAAACCTGTCATTTCCACTAACCATAGTGTGGTATTTTTCATGGATGTTTTCTTATTCACCTTCTTGGTTAATTTTGACCAAATACAACGTCAAGAAATAAATATTGTGGTTAACAATACTCCAGATTTTACCTTTAACATATTATTCCATATTATCATTTTTATATTTCGTAATGTCATCAAATCCAAATAAATACTTTATGGTCTATAATAATACACCCACTGGTTTTTTAACAATATAAACCACATTTATCTAATATTTCCAACACCTCCTTATTAAAAATGAAATAAAAAAGGATCTTACTCTGATACAAAAATGTTCGGGAGATTCCATTGAATATCAATATGAATAATTGAATGAGATCATCACAATTCACCTTTAAACCAAGATACCATATTTTTATGGTAATAAACATCAATTAATCACAACTCTACATTTTTTTTCAACATCTAGGAGGGATTTACATATCGATTCATCTCCCGCTCTGTGGATAGGGAGTAATTATTGTTCATTGTCATATCATAAAATATCAATTCAAATTATTCCATTGTAATCGACAACATATTGATTAATCATATTCCACAAAATCAAATAAAAACAATTTATGGTAAGAATACGAAACTCAAGAGTTTTCAAAAAAATAAAATCTCCATTGAAAATATAATCATTAATAAATATACTAATTGAGGATCTCACATAAATATTATGATTTAATTAAATTGTGTATATCTACTTATCTTAATATCACAATAGTAAAATAGAGTGTTATATAGATAACATCATGGTTCTATATGTCAATCATTAAAATCTATGTGAAAATAATAGAAGTTTTTCACTTTTATATTTTGAACATAACCTGTGACCTCCATCACTCTCTCTCAAAGATTTTAGTAGATAAATAATAATGAACATGGTTGTGAGGATCATATCACATGAATGTTAACTCAATATAACTTGTTGAAAATTTAATAATTGGTACCAATTGAACACCATTCAAATTTCTTCCTCATATGAGTCTATCGTCTTTAAATAAGTACTAACAACCTTTGAATATTTATAAGAACTTTACATGAAACATTTTGTTCTAGAAACCAACAATTAGTGGATAAAATTAGTGGATTTATTTAGTGAAATATTTCTTCTATCATAAAATATTTTTTATATCCTAAAATATAAAATATGATACCAAATACTAGCAGACATTTTATATTAAAAATTTTATATTAAATTGATATCATGTTGGTGTTTCAAATATACATTGTTATTTATTATTGAATATAGATACCAATTGATTTTAGCGTGGTCCTGATTATTATTTCAAGAAAAAACCAATAAATTCATGAATAAATTAATAAATTTAAATTCAAAATTACAACCACATTTCCATTAAAATATCAAAAAAAATTATCTTTTTTAATACTCGTCTATATAGTTACCAAATTTTTTCATTAATACAGCTTGATTATAATTTTAATGAATCTTTAAATATTCAATATTTATGAATTAATATCAATTAAAATAATATTTTCTTTCTTAATTATCCCATTTATAGTATCTCACATTTAATTAATCACTTTTTCAAAAACTATTTATAAACAATAAAGAATATTGGGAGAGGATTACCTCAACAAATTTTATGTTGGGGAATGAGGTAGGAAATATTTGACTACCCTTTAACTAATACCCTTCCTTTCACTATTTTATTCATTTTACGAAGGGAAAGAATCATCTATTCAAAAATGTATTTAATATTTATATCCAAAAATTCCAATATCTTTCTTCAGGATATCCATTGTGTGTTACAATTTACACAATCAATTTCAATTTTTTGACCATCAATTTCCATCTTTGTCTTGGGATTTTCCATAGTTGAGGAATCAATCACACTTAAATAAGTATCTTCTTGGGTAACATCAATAGTGGGTCAAACCTATATATTTATTCTTGATTAAATCATATTATTTTATATTTTAATGTTTTATGAATGATGTCTTTATAAATTATCTTAATTGATTTCCATGTTGAATTAATTCTCAATAGGTAAAGTCATTACTTCGTCCACATCATTCATAGCCATATAAAGTCCATGATTTTGTATCCATATTTCCCTTCTTTCAGTCCAAGAGAGTGTATTTGAGTAGAATAATCATAGTTCATGATTCACATTTCATTAAGGATCATATTTTTTCTCTAAAACATTTAGGCACATTTCCAACATAACATTCCATTTTTGGGTAAATTCATTCCTCATAAGTTATAATAGTGGAGTGTCTTCTTATAGAATATTTACCATTACATGGTTTCTACAAGTTTAAATAATTTTCAATGTGACCTAGGTTAAAAAAATAACGAATTATCAATAATAATCAAACCTCATGTTCTATAATCATTATTAATATACTGGAATTGCTGGAGTTCTTATATAACATTTGGAAATTTAGGCTTTGAAACAAATGCTCTTATTTTCCCATGTCATTGAAGAAAGAAAATTTTTGGTGTCTCCATATTTATTGATCCTCATTTTTAGATTTTATGTCGAAATCATATTTTTAACAAGAATTCATAACTAGACATAAACTAGTTTTTCAGAATATCTAGGGTGGTATTTTAATCCCCTGTATAGATTTGATGACCTCACTTTGCTATCTTGTATTTTTATATGATTTTTTCAACTATGATTCAATTTCCTTTAAAAGTTAATAATAACACATCTTATTTTTTCATCATTTTATGAGCTTGGTCTTTTTATGAATGATTTTTTTAACCAAATCATTCTCTATGTTTATTTTCTTCCATTTTTATAATGAAATTACACCAATTAGGTTACATTAAACATTCCTTTTTCTCATTTATTGATATACAGAAATATGATGCCATTTATTATATATTAATATACTTATTAACTAAGGAACTTTATAATGTAATTTAACAATAAATTTATTTATGTAATTATCATTGTTCCACCTTCTATTATTGAATTATGATATCGTATTTTCCATTTTATGACCACATCATTGATTAGAAACATGATTTTGTTTCAACTTAATTATCACACAATTATTTCATCTCATATTTTTAGTCTAAAATTCCACAAATATTCTCAAATAAAATTTTATATTTAGATATGAAATTATATTTCTAATTTTATACCGAAGTAATGAAAATTATTTTCTTTAGGAATCCATCATATACTTATTATCATTGTTCACGAAAAAATATTCATCATATTTTCCTTGGAGTTCTACTAATTTCATATACATTATTATGATAAGTTTTCTTGTCATATCCCTATATATATTTATTATATAAGAGATCTGTTTAATTACAATATGTATGATTCATCAACAACAATGTATCTTAAATCATTTTTAATGATAAATTTTTTTTTCTTAGAAAAATAATTTATTTATCCAAAATATCTCATAGAACTAAAAGAACCCTATCCATATATACAATAAAATCTAATATTAATTAATATTTTTATTTAATTAAACATTTTTTCCTTTGTTAGGATGGTTTGTTACTGAGTATGATATACTCTATAATACCAAACGTAGGATCGAAATAAGAATGATATTATCAGATTCAAAGGGGGGGGGGTGAATTGAACCTTTTAAATATTCCCTTAGAAAATTTTAGGATGGCTATGTTTATCAAGGTGGAAAACGATAATTCACAAGACCTATATAAGTTCTAAATACTTTTTTTGATTCCAGAAAGTGATTCTGGAAATGAAACTTAACAAAAGTTTACAACTACTAAGATTCGACATTAAAGCGTATAAAAACTAACTAAATCAGTGTACAAGTAAGGAAGTATAAGAAATTTATACATTCCTTAACAATACAAAATGTAGTGGAAAAAACTTGTAACAAAACAAGTAACAAGTAATAAGTCTTTTAACCCAAAGAGAATGGTATCCAACAACCTTGGATAAAGGTCCCTTGATTTACACTTTCACGAAATCTTGTCTAACCCATGCCAGGGCAAACCATCGATATGATGATCGGAGTATGTCTTGTTATCCCCGAAATCCCTCAACTATCAGGTAGTTGACACCTCTATCATCCTCAGCAAGGAAGCCCTAAAATTCAATGTATTGGATCCTCTGTTTTCCTATCCCTGGAAGCCCTCAATTGTACACAGCAACAATCAGAGTCGCACGAAGAAAATATGTACAAGGGAATGTTTGAACAAGCCTTTAATAATTTCTGCACAATGCTTGAGAGTTGATAAGAGCCTCTCTCTCTAGAAATCACTTCAGGATGTTCTGAGCCCCAAAATTCCAAATGTTCTGAGCATGTTCAAATGAGCTTCTATTTATAGGTGAAGATCCAACAGTCGGCTCTCTTCTCCAGCGATCATATTCTTCCTTGAATTTCAGAGGGACATGTACATGTGTCACTCAAAAAACAGTTAGTTAATAAATGAAAGTACGACATCATTTTGTAATAGAACAAATGTAAGCATAACTAAAATGATATTCACAATGGTGTAGAAAATGAATGTTCATAATGGAAAAGATAAAATTTCGGAATGGATGTAAAAAATAAATTCGGAGTCTATAAACTTATGAATACTCAAATTATGTTTTATAAGAATTCGGAACCTAAATTATATAGAAATCCGGAGTCTGAATTTCATGGATATTTGGATTCTGATCTCTCTAGAATTTAGAACTAGAACATACGAAGTTCAGAGTCTATGTTTAAGAGAATTCAGAGTCATACCTCATCAGAGTTCTGAGTCTGAATTCAGATAACTTTGAGTCAGAACATAGAGATGTTTGTAATCAGAATTTGGATTGGAACTTAATGAGAGTTTGTATCTATAATTCAGAGTGAAACTTCATGAATGTTCGTATCCAGAATTCGGAGTGGAACATCATGAGAGTTCGTATCCAGATTTCGATGTTGAACTTCATTAGAGTTCTTATCCAGAAATTAGAGTTGAACTTCATTAGAGTTCATATCCAGAATTTGGAGTTGAACTTCATAGAGTTCATATCCAGAATTCAGATCCTAAAACATAATGCTTCATGTCTAAGTATTATATGATTCCATGTTTTTATATATGAATCCTATTTTTACACTTAGGGAAAATATTGATATGATTAATGGAAACATGGTAGTGGTAAATTTCCTATGGGAAGGAAATATTCCTTATGGAAGTAAAAAAGGGGTAAAATGAAATTTTCTTTAAGAGAAGGTGTTTGTGATTATAAAAAAAAGGAATGGTAAAGTCATAAGGAAAACCTTATTGACTCAACAATATCACCCTTTTTAGAAAGCACAAACATCCTTATGATAAAGAATATAATGACATAGAATAAATTTCTAAACATGTAATTAAAGAATATCTCCCTTTGTTTAAGATTAATGGTGAATACGACTAACTCCCCCTTAGTCTTTGAAACTCTATGGATCATATTCTAGATTACCGGAAAGGGATTTTTATTATGAATATGGAAGTCTTCATAATGAGAACTCCCCCTTACTCAGGGATAATTCTTCTTATACTTATAAATTTTTCTTCTCCCTTTTAGATTTTCCTTCTCCCTTTTGAGCTCTTTTTCCTTCTCCCCCTTTGTAATTTTCAAATAGAATTTGAGGGAATGGAAAAACAATAAAGTACCTGAATCATTATTAAGACATAAAAACAATACAAGCAACCAATTTTTTCATTAAGATTGAAAGGATTTTTACAAGGAAATAGATTAAAACAAAAGATCAGATTGGCCTATTTATCTTATTTTTTGTTGGAGATTAGCTTCTTCAAAAGGATTTTTAGGTTATTTATAACTTTGTGGTCCCCCTCAGCTTGCTTTTCTAAGGGTTTAATCATGTCATCATGAGCCTTCATAGACTCAGACTAAGCCTTAAGAACATCATCTTGGTTTAAAAGCTTCTCTTCGATCTCAACTTGGAGATCTCTTTCCAATTTCCATCATTGAGGAAAAGAGTTAAGCTTCCCATTCAGATCCTACACATGTTGATTCTGAGTATTTTTTCAAGGTTCATCTTTTCCTAAAGATTCGTCATCTTGGCATCCTTGGTGTCAAAAGCTTATTTTACATCATTATAAACGGTATCAAACTCTGTCAAATACTTATCGATTTTCTTTGAACATAAAGTCATTTTGCTGCATGATTTTATATGGAACTCATAATTGATAAGAAATTTTTTGTGATTAGCCTCAATCTTCACACATTTATCCATCACCATGGATACAGATTCCGACTTCTGATCTAAGGCTTGGTGAAGCATTTGGCACATGGAGTCTATTGTAGGAAAGATTAGAATTGTATCCACCATCTTCTTCCGAGACTCAACAACAAAAACGTGTCTCAGTGCAGATGACTCTGAATCCGACATCTTTCTAGGTGAATGTTCTTATTCAATTTCCACATGCATTCTTTTAGAAGAACTTCCAGAATTCTTTTTCATTATGATATCTTTCGTTAGGGTGTCCATAATTACTTGCTAACCCTTATCAACTATCAGAATGGCTTCCTCATCAGGAGATTCTTCCTCACTATCATATAGTTGGACAATCTTGTCTTCACCAGGTTTTCCTTCTATGCTCCTCTCTAAAGAAAGGGTTTTCCATAGATTTCTTCATCAGATAATTAATTCTCTTTCTATTCCTCCCTTTCTTCATCTTCATTACCAACTTTCTCATCTCACTTTCCCAATGTGATAAGCTTTGAGGACTCGACCTCATATATTCGTAGTGGTAATATTTCTTATGGATTTTCCTTTTCTTGATAATATTAAACTTGTTTAATCAGATCATCTAAATCCCTACTTTCTTCTTCTTCTACTTCTTCTACTTCCTCATCTTCTTCTACTTCATAAAAATATATTGTCTCTTTAGATTGTTCCGGTGTGACGAAATGTTTCCCTGGAGTCTCAGGTAAAGGCTCGATAAGGAATGTTTCTTGTACTAGAATATTCTCAGAAGCTACTTCTGTGGATTTCAAAAGATATTTTACAACATTAGCCTCAGACAATTTCTAACATCTCGGTTACGAAAGCCACCAAGAGGCGCCCCTTACCCGGTTGGTCACATGGCCTTAAGCGCATTTCCCCAATTTCCAGAGGCTGCCGACTAGCAGCGAGGGCCTTGGGTGTGATAGTGGGGAAACTATGCCCTCATTTTCAGAGTACACTGTGGAAAAAAATGAGCATGCAATAGCAGAAGCAGTGATAACCATCAATATAAATAGTGTAAGACTAAATCATCAAACTAGAGCACATATGTATATATATAAAATGATGCATAATACATAACTAGGAAAGCAGCCAACAATGTAACAATGCTGGAAATCACTATAGTACCAAGACAAGTACAAAATAAAAGTAAACATCTCCTCAGCATCGCAAGCCAAGGCTTGGTCCCATGCTCCCCTACTCCAAGCAATCAAGTTCCAGAAGTCAAAGGGAGCTTTCCCTTGTCTATAACTGTAGTAACATAGTCTGCTTGCGCCCAAAAGCATGGCCCAAACAGGGTGTGAGATAAAATCATAGTAGGCATTCACCCGAAGATCTCTTCCTAACAGTCAGTGTGTATATGGGAGGTAAAAGTACAAGAAGCAGTAAACAATAACAACAAGCCATAAGCAGCAATAGTAAGAAGTGAGACAAGATGATACAACAACAATCAAACCACAACCAACAACAGCAGTGAAGCAAAATCTAACAAATAGGAAACCCTATAGGAAGTACTCGCAGCCATCCCCTCTGGTCCTATCTAAGAAGTACCACAACCCTTCGGGAAGTGCACTCAGTCTAAAACCTTTGGCTTAGTCATATGCATTTACGAGACTCTCTGGGGAAGCTCACTCGGTCAATTACCTCTATAGTCTAGGGTAGTCAGGGATTATCTTGAGGAAGATCACGTGGTCTAACCCTCTTAGCCCCATTGTCTAGAGACTCTCTGAGAAAGCTATCTCGGTCAATTCCTCCTATAGCCTCAGGTATACCACAGACTCTTTGAGGAATCTCACTCGGTCAATTCCCCCTTTGTCCTGGGAAGGTTCTTAAAGAGATTCAAAAAAGGTAAGACTCTCCGGGGAAGCTCACTCGTTCTATCCTCCAATAGTCTATAAATACCAAGACTCTCTTGGAGCTCACTCGGTCTATCCCCTCTATAGTCTGTAATGTCTAAGACCCTCTGTGAAGATCACTCGGTCTATCCCTTATAGTCCATAGCAGCAGGTTCTCTCAGCCCCATGTTGTTCAGTGAATAATAATTCTATAAGGAAAATGTACACCTGTAGAGTTACATGGCTAACCAAAGTACACTTATAGATCTACATTTCTAAACAGTCTAGTAGGCAACAAAGATGTCATGAATTCGACATCAACCTATAATCGAAAGGCATGAAAACAGGTGTAGCAGTAAGAGGAAAATGGGACCCAAAGGTCGTAAATTGAACAAAGAAAGGGAAAACACATCCATGGACATCAAAATTATCCCCTAAAATGGTCAAATTGCCTCTACACAAGCATATAGGAAAGGCAGGAGGACAACAAGTGAAAAACAGTAAACACATGATACCCCGTTCATCGGTATCTGTGGAAATTAGCACCGAAACTCAAATAATTTGAACGGTAAGGCACAAACCACCTACCTCGAGCATAAAAGATCTATATACTTGAACCACGACGACTGATTCTCAGTGGAACGTCACAGATCTATGAAAATGCACAAATCGTTCAACCATAGATAACTTGAGAAAGAGGCAGAATTGGAAAACAAGGCCCAAGAAGAAGGAAGAAATCATTGTTTCGCTTCCAATGCAATCGACCGTGATCGAATCGGAGATCGGACGGAGAGGTGGGATCTCGTGGAAGATTTGGTTGTACGGGTTGCTCTCGGACGAACCAGACCAATAAGAAGGAAAAAAATGTGATGAGGCACGACCCCAGTCTGTTTAGTGAAAAAAAAGTACACGGTGTGTATTTTTAAAGTACATGGCATGTGGTGGGTTTTTTTGTACTCTGCCAAAATAGGCCTCCACCTCACCCATACACACTGTGTGTGTGGCCCGGGCACAGCCAGCACACAGCTTCAAGTCAGAGAAGATTACACTGCGTGTACTCAGAAAGTACACAGAGTGTACTTAAAAAATTTCCAGAAACTCCAAAAATTCTTAAAAACCCTTGAAAGGGAAAGACATTCCTGATACGGAGATCCGAGTTCTTACAATCATCCCCCATTAAATAAATTCGTCCCCAAATTTCCCTAGATGGGCGTAGAAGAAGGATTCTCGAATAGTTCCAGCCACTGTGATCGAACCTCGGCCTCCCTCTACCAAGTCTCATGCTGTACTGGCCCGTGCTGCCATAGCACCCATACCAGTGGAATAGACCGGCCTCGGAAATCCTTCGTGTTGTGATCGACAATCTGGTTATGATGCTCCCTAGAGGATGCATCTAATTCCAGCTCAACCTCATCGGGTTGGAAAACATGAGATGGGTCTGAGAAGTAACATCGGAGCAGAGAGATGTGGAAGACGTCGTGCATAGCCTGGTACCTCTGAGGTAGTTGCAACCAATAGGCAACCGGCCCAACACCCTCCACTACCTCAAATTTTCGGACGTACCACGGTGAAAGCATACCCTATCTAAGGATCCTCTTGTGTCCCAACGTCGGTGTGACACGCAGGAAGACCTGATCTCAGACCTCGAACTCCAGAGGTCGTCTCCGCTGATCAGCATAAGTCTTCTGTCGAGACTATGCTAAAGCCCTCCTTTTCCGAATTAACTCTATATGATCTGAAGTCTCCTGAACAAGACGAGGTCCCAGCAAAGCAACCTCTCCTGCCTCCATCCAGCATAAGGGTGATCGACATGGCCTATAGTACAAAGCCTCGTATGGTTCCATATGAATTGTTTCTAGAAAACTGTTTTTGTAGGTGAACTACACAAGAGGTATATGCTTCTCCCATGAATCGCCGAAGTCTAGAATGCATGCTCGGAGCATATCCTCAAGAACCTGGATCGTGCGCTCGGACTGGCCATCAGTTTGTGGATGGTATGTTGTACACAAAAGTACATGTGTACCCAAAGCCTTATGATGTCCTTTCCAAAACCGAGTGGTAAATCACACATCACTATCTGAAACATTGGAGTGTGTAACTCCATGTAGACATACAATCGCTCGGATGTACAATAGTCCCAGATCATTGACACTGAAGGTTTCCATGATCGAAAAGAAGTGTGCTACCATCGTGAGTCTATCAACGACAACACAAACAGCATCAGTTCCCCATGGTGACCTCGGCAACCTGGTCACTAAGTCCATCGCGACATCATTCCACTTCCACTCTGGAATATGCATCTTTTGTAAAATCCCAACTGGTTTCTGATGCTATGCTTTCACCTGCTGACACATAGAACATATCATGAAAAACCAGCAACATCTCTCTTCATACTTGGCCGCCAGTACTGGCGATGAAGATCTCGATATATCTTGGTGACATCAGGATGTACTGCCAAAATAGAGGAATGAAAATCCCACATCATCTCCTCGCGTATGTTTGCTGGCACCCATACGCGTCCCTGGAAACACATGATCTCATCCTCACCCACTGTCCATCCAGGAAGAGCGTCCCCTCCTGACACACTCTCCCGCAGGACCAAGGCCTCTAAGTCTGATGGATGCCTCATTTGTACCCGATCAAGAAGTGTAGTGGTAACAGCCACAGAAGAAAGTAATGTATGTCCCTGCCTATCACGCACCTCTAGATGCATCTTAGAAGACATGGTCATAATCAGCCACTCAGTGCTGGCCTCCTAATCTTTCTGAATCTGAGTTCGTCTACTCAACGCATCTGCCACTGCATTTCCCTTACCCGGCATATAGGCGAGCACGAAGTTAATGGACTGAAGATACTCGACCCAGTTGCAATGTCTCAGATTCAGATCACACTGAGTGAAGATATACTTGAGACTGTTGTGGTCGTTGAAAACCACAAAGTGATCTCCCAAAAGTTAGTGTCTCCAATAGCGTAGGCCATGAACAACTTCTACCAACTCAAGATCATGCATTGAGTAGTTCCTCTCATGTGGCCTCAACTGCCGACACCCGTAAGCAACGACTCCATCCCCCTGCATAAGTACGGCTCTTATCTTGATACCCAAAGCATCATAGTAAACTGTGTAGGTTTCGCCCAGCACTGGCAAGACTAGTATCGGTGCTGAAGTCACCCTCCCTTTCAGCTCTTGAAAGGTCGAATCACATGAATCTAACCATAAAAACATCGCCCCATTCATGGACAGACCTGTCAACGGTGCTGCTAGGCGCGAAAAGTGCTGAATGAAGCGTCTTTAGTAACCGTCCATCCCTAGAAAACTCTTTACCTCAAAGACGTTATTTGACTGCTCCCAGGAAACTACGGCTCTCACTTTCTCTAGGTCCACAGATACTTCAGCCTCTAAGATGACATGACCCATGAATTTAATAAGATCCATCCAAAAGTGGCACTTAGAGAGTTTATCATACAGCCGATGTTATCTCATTGTACTCAAAATAATTTCATGATGTTTGGAATGGTCGTTTTGAGTGTGAGTGTACACTAAGATATCATCCACGAAGACCATGACAATGGATTCCAAGTACGGATGGAATACTTAGTTCATTAGTGCCATGAAGACTGCAGGCACATTCGTAAGACTGAACGGAATGACTGCATATTCGTAAAGACAATACCTACTCTTGAATGCTGTCAGAGGTATATCTGATGGTCTAACGTGCAACTGATGATAACCAGACCTCAAGTCGACCTTCGAGAACACCTGGGCACCTCGAAGCTGATCAAAAAGGACATCGATACTTGGCACGGGATATCAGTTCTTGACCTTTAACTGGTTCATCTTCCGATAATCCACACAAAGCCGATGGGTACCATCTACCTTCTTTTCAAATAGGACAGGCGAACCCCATGGAGAAGTACTGGGTTAGATGAAACCCTTCACCTGCAACACCTCCAACTGCTTCTTGAGCTCCTGTAAATTAGTTGTTGCCATCCTATAAGGAGTAATGGACATCAGTGCCACTCCTAGAATGAGATCAATTGAGAAGTCTCCCTCACGCTCTGATGTTAAACCTGAAAAGTCTTCTGGAAAGGCATCCCTGAAACATTCCACCTCTGGAGGAAAGTCTAACTTTGTAGTCCCCTGGTCATCCAGATAATGACTAGAAATCGGGGTTGAAACTTCCCCAAGCCCATGATGCTCTATTCCAGCACTACCTGGCTGGACATCCCACTCGCCTCTATGAAGGAATGATCCACCCTGATGTGATATGAAACTCACCCTACGGTGATAGTGATCAACAACTGCCTGGAAGGGAACCAACCAGTCCATCCCGAGAATGATATCATAGCTCTTCATCTCTAGGACATAGATGTCCCATAATAAATGACACCCCACAACCTCCAGAGGGCACTCTCTGCACTGTCTTATGCTAGATGTCCTCGATCCCAACGGTGAGTCATGAGTCAACAAATTGGTAGACGAAAAGATAGAGAGATCAGGGCTCTCCACAACCACAATAGAGATAAATCTATGGGAAGCAACAGTATAAAAAAGAGCTGAAGATAAAATTGAGGCTACTAAGATTGTACCTCGAACCATAGAAGGGGCGGGATCTTGCTACTTATAGGTCTGCTCCACGGTGAATGTCTGGCATGAACCGCGGCCCTACACCCCTGGCTGACCGCTCTGAGCTGATCCACTCTACTGTTGCTGATGACCTGGTGACTGACCACCATGGTTGCGACCTCCACCTCGGCCTGAACGGCTGGAAGAACTCCAGTTCTCTGACCGGTGGGAAACTGGTGAAGCATCTCCAGAACGCGGGGTCATAGTGAAACCCCTACCACCAGCTGAAGGTGAGAAGATGTTACATAAATGTTGAAGATGTCCCATCTTGCCGCAAGACTGGCACTCCATCGGATCCCTCTGGTATTGAGGCCTAATATTCCCACTTCTACCACACTAGTATCATACAACCTGGCATCCATAAGTTGCATCCCGCGAACCTCGATCTCCTTGAGAAGACTCTCTGCGACACTTCCTACTGTCCGTAGGAGGAACACCAGCTCTGGATATCGAACCGCCCAAGATCACTGCTCCAGAATGCCTCATATTGCACTCAGGGATCAACGCCTGGTTGATGATGGAGGATATCAAAGTCAAATGGAAGATATTCACCTGGGAATGGATCTCCTACCTGAGACCGTCATCGAACTTCCTAGCAAGGAAGAACTCATCACCTACTAGGATTGGTGTGAAACACTGCAGCTCAATGAAATGAGAGAGTACTCCATAATAGAGAGAGTACCCCTACTACAGACTCATAAACTCCCGGGCTCGATCGTCCCTCAAGGTCTCCGGATAGAAGTAGTCATAGAATGTGCGGCAGAACTCATCCCAATACATATCCTACTAACGTCCTGACCGTGAGATCACCTCCCAAAACCTTTTGGAGGTGTCCCGGAGCATATAAGTAGCCAACATTACCCTTTACACTAGAGGGATCTCTAGGTGCTCAAAGATGGTCAATGTGGCCTCTATCCATGACTTTGCAGCCTGTGGTCCTCTATCCCCTGAAAAAGATGGAGGATGCTGATACTGGAAAACCCGCGTCAACTTAGCCATCGACGGGGCTAGAGGTGGCGCTCCCTCGAAGGTCTGCATCATCCTCAGGAAGTCCTCCCTGAATTGTGTATCGGCACCTGTGATGGGTATGAAAACCGGTGCCAAGGCTGGCTCGACTAGAGGATCGGCATGAAGTCCCTGATAAGCCATATCTGGCGTATGATCATAGCCTAACGATAGACGTACAACTGGGGGACATGTCGGAGTCATAGCTCTGATGGATCAAAAGCACACATTAGATCAGAAAAACAAGGACAGCGAATACAAGGGTAAAAAATGGCATCAGGGAAAAGGAACTAGCAGGTTTTACAAAACCCAACTACATGACATGTATAAAAACCAAACGACGTGTCTACATAAGCCACACATAAGGGTGTGTACCCCTGCTCGACAGGTCGTGTAACACCCTAAAGTACACAGTGGGTTGACCCAACCCGTGGCATGTACTTGAAGACTATTTCCCTGACCGAGTCTCTTACACGGATAACTCACATGGTCAAACAAACCTCAGACTACACGGCATGTTCCCTAGGGACACGGCATGTACTAGACACTGACTCGGCGGCCCGTGTTGTTTGTTACAAAGACATCTACATGGTTGAAATTTACACAGTGTGTTCCGAAGAAACATGGAGTGTATAGGTGAAGGTGACATTGTACCGTGTTGTTTGTGACACGGCCGGTTACCTAGGAAAGTCTACACGGCTTGTTCTGAAGGCAACATGGTGTGTCTACTCGAGCATCCCTGACTCGTGTTGTCGGTGACATGGCTGGGTACATGACTCTAACTACATGGCATGTACCTTCCATACACGGTGTGTTCCTAAATTTATCTCTACAACACCGTGTTCCTGTACCCACAGTCAGTAACATGGATGGAAAACTACACGGTGTGTAACAAGAAAGTAAATGCCCTGTATTCTGGGTTTTTCTGGACAGTAAATCAGAAACCGCATGGAATTCCTAGAAACACAGAAAACCAAGCAATGAGGTGCCAAATTTCGATCCATGAGGGCCCATACTCCCCTCAAATCAAAGATTGGAATCTCAAACAGTCTTTGATAAGAGAAAACCGGATCATGATCCAACAACTTCTGATCAAAGAGGGCCCATAAAACCTCATGAATCAAAATTTTTCTTTCATTTGAGAAAAGTAAAATAAAAACAATTCTCTAAAAAACCAATAGAGATTATATAAAGTATCTATCACAACATAATGAATAATCTTCACAAAGTCTATCACAACAGCATGCAATCGCTAATTCACCCTAGATGTCCTGACAAGAATGCATGGCATTGATTTCTACAAGTGCTTAGATGGTGCATGAGATGGTATGCCCTCATCTCATCAGGTTGCGATAGAAATAGAACCGTACTATCAAATCAATAATAGTACAAAGCATGTGAATCACTCTAGGTGAAATCGTATCAACTGAAAAATATAAAAACCAGAAAACTATAATAATGAGGTAGTATGGCCTTTCCCTATACATGTGTTAGCTACTTCCGGGAATAGCTTATTACGAAGAACCAAATTCGTCATATCCCTGGTTAATGTCTCCAAACAGTAAAGCAAGAGAAAATAATTCCTCTGATACCAGTTTGTAACGTCCCAGTTCTGGAATCAACCTAGAGGCGCCTCGTACTCGGTTGGTCACATGGCCTCAAGCATATTTCCCCAAACGCCAGAGGCTACTGACTAGCAGTGAGGGCCTTAGGTGTGATAGTTGGGAAACTATGGCCTCATTAGCATAACACACCGCGGAAGAAAAATGAACATGAAATAGCGGAAGTAGTGATAACCAACAATATAAACAGTGGAAGACTAAATCATCAAACTAGAGCACATATGTATATATATGAAATGATGCATAATAAATAACTAGGAAAGCTTCCAAACAAGTCAAAATGGCGAAAAATGCTACAATACCAAGATAAGTACAAAAGAAAAGTAAACAGCTCCTCTACCTCACAAGCCAATGCTTGGTACCATGCTCCCCTGGTCCAGGCAATCATGTTCTAGAAGTGGAAGGGTGCTTGCCCTTGTCTATACCTGCAGCAACATAGTCTGCTTGGGCCCAAAAGCATGACCCAAACAGGGTGTGAGATAAAATCCCAGTATGCCTTCACCTAATGATTTGTGCCTAACGGTCAGTGAGTATATGGAAGGTAAAATTACAATAATTAGTAAATAGAAACAGCAAGAAATAGGCAGTAACAGTAAGCAATGAGGCATGATGATACAACAGCAACCAAACCACAACCAACAACAACAGTGAAGAACAAGATAACAAACAGGAAACCCTATGGGAAGTACTCACAGCCATCCCCTCTAGTCCTATCCAAGAAGTACCACAACCCTCTGGGCAGTTCACTCAGCCTAACCCCTCTGGCATGATCATACACATTTATGAGACTCTCTAGGGAAGATCACTTGGTCAATTCCCCTTATAGTCTAGGATAGTCAGGGACTCTCTTGAGGAAGATCTCGTGGTCTAACCCTCTTAGCCCCATGGTCTAGAGACTCTCTGAGGAATCTATCTCGGTCAATTCCTCCTATAGCCTCAGATATACCACATACTCTCTGAGGAAGCTCACTCGGTCAATTCCCCCTCTAGCCTGGGATGGTCTAAATGAGATTTAAACAACGTAAGACTATCTGAGGAAGTGCACTCAGTCTATCCTTCTGTAGTCTACAAAAACCAAGACTCTCTTGGTGATCACTCGGTCCATCCCCAATGTAGTCTATAATGTCTAAGACCCTCTGGGAAGCTCACTCAAGTTATCCCTTATATTCCATAGCACCAGGTTCTCTTAGCCCCGTGCTGGTAAGTGCATAACAATGTTATAAGGACAAAGTACACCTATAGAGCTACATGGCTAACCAAAGTACACCTATAGAGATACTTAACTAAATAGTCTACTAGGAAACAAACATGTCATGAATTCCACTTCAACCTATAATTGCAAGGCATGAAAACAGGCGTAGCATCCAAAGGAAAATGAGACCCAAATATCATAAAATGAACAAATCAAGGGAAAACACATCCATGAATAGATAAATAATCCCCTAACATGGTCAAATTACCTATACACAAGAATACAGGAAAGGAAGGAGAACAACAAGAAAAAAACAGTAAACACACGATACCCCATTCACAGGTATTAGTTGAAATTCGCACATAAACTCAAAGAATTTGAATGGTAAGGCACAAACCACCTACCTCGATCCTAAGAGATCGATATACTTGAACCACGATGACTGATTCTACCTATAACATCGTAGATCTGAGAAAAATCACAAAATGTTCAACCTTAGATAACATGGGAATGATGAAGAATTGGAAAACAAGGCTCAAGAAGAAGGTAGAAATCACCGCTGTGCTTCCAACGCAATCAACCATACTCGAATCGAAGATCGGACGGAGAGGCGGGAGCTCGGGGATGATTCGGCCGTAAAGGTCACTCTCGGAAGAACCAGACCTAGAAGAAGGAAAATAACGTAAGGAGGCGCGACCCCGGTCCGTTTAGTGAAAAAAAAAAGAGAAGTACACAGCGTGTATTTTTAAAGTACACATCGTGTAGTGTGTTTTTTCATACTCCACAAAAATCGGCCTCCACATCACCCCTACACACCGTGTGTGTGGCCTAGGCATGGACAATATACAGCGTCAAGCCGAAGAAGAGTACGCGGCATGTAATCAGAAAGTACACGGCATGTACTTTGAAAATTTCTAGAAACTCCAAAAATTCTCAAAAACATCAGAAAGGGAAAGACATACCTAAAATTAAGATCTGGGTTCTTAAAAATGACTCCGATTCCTACATCTTTCTAGGATAATGTTCTTCTTCAATTTCCACAAGAATTGTTTTAGAGGAGTTACCAACATTATTTTTCCTTATGTTATCTTTTGTTGGGGTGTCCATTAGCACTAGATTACCCTGATCAATATTCATAATGGATTCCTCAACAAGAGATTCTTCCTCACATTCATATAGTTTAACTATATTGTCTTTATTAGGTTTTTCCTTCTCTACTCCTTTCTCAAGAAAGTGCTTTCCATAGCTTTCTTCCTCAAATAATTAATTTTCTTTCCCTTCCTCATTGTCTTCATCTTTGTTACCATATTTCTCATATCTCTTTCCTGGAGTGATAAGCTTTGAGGACTCGACCTCATATGTTCAGAGTGGTAATATTTCTGATGGATTTTCCTTTTCATGATAATATTCAACTTGTTTAATCAGATCATCTAAATCACCACTTTCTTCTTCTACTACTTCTTCTTCTACTTCCTCATCGTCGTCTACTTCTTCAACAACATTTGTCTCTTTAGATTTTTTTGGTGTGACGAAATGTTTCCCTGGAGTCTCAGGTAAAGGCTCGACAAGGATAGTTTCTGGTACTGGAATATTCTCGGAACCTACTTATGTGGCTTTCAAAAGAGGTTTTACAACTTTAGCCTCAAAAAAATTATTCTTCAACTTCGTCTCTTTTTCTATCTTCTCATGGAATTTAGCAGTCTTATCTCTTAAATACATGGCTTCAGTAGAGTCTAATCTGAACTGAGGTTCCCCTTCTTTCCTCTTTTCTTTATTTTCCCTCCACATCGCAACCACCTCATCCAGATACACTTTCTGTTTCTTTGGTTTGAGAGGTTTGGATTGAGCTTCCTTAGCATTAAGAGTATTTTCTATGACCTGCACTTCCTTCAACTTTCTCTCCATCCCAGCTTTCTTAGATGGCTCACCAGTTTCAATATTTCTGGATTGGCTTCTGCCTCTTCCTCTAACAGATTATAAAACACTTTTGTCTGCTTGTAATAATCCATATTCATTCTTTTCAGAGTGTCATCGCTAACAAGAATAACATTGCAATTCTGAGAATAGGATTTACATGCAATCTTAAATGAATCAATACAACAAACTATCATATTTGAAATTAAGGCATGAAACATTATAATTTAGGATCAAAAATTTCCATCCTTGATGTTCTTCATTGTAACAAGTACATGCCTCATCAAAATGATTTTCCATATATTTACAAGAATCCTAAGAAATATATATCACCTTTTATGAGGGTATCATTGTCGCCTTTTCTCGGTACTAAGAAACCATGTACCCATAGCTTAAGGATCTGGTTGTTAGATGATAGGTGATAAATTTTGTCTTTATGAACATCATCAATTCCAAGACATTGTAAGGGATTTACCTTAAAAAAACTACCTATAACATCCGGGAGTTTGTGTGAGCAGAACTCTGCCTCCCCATTATAGGATAATCCTACCAAGCTGGATGCCTTGGAATAATTAAATTTGTAGGTATTCCCATTACTCTTAAATGAAAATTTTTCTCTACCATATTCCTCAAAGAAGAAAACTGAATCATAGAACTCTATGAGCACTTCTGGATACACCATGTCTTGATCACCTATCATAGATATGCATACATCTTCCCAACTATTTAACATTATATTCGTAGAGATGATAGAATCATACTTCAAAATGTTCGGATGGACCAACATTTCCCTATATAATTTCCATTTATATATTGGCTTCGTGGTAGAAATTTCTTGACAAGTGGTTTTTACAGACATTCGGAATGGAGGATCACTTAAATATTCCGAACAGTCTTAAGAAGGAAGGGCAGAATATCAACACGGGAGAGCTTGAAATCGATGTGAGACAACCATTAGGGGTCCCCTTTATATAGGTGGTGGTGATGACCTTTCAACATCCAAAACCAATCTAATTGTTGAAAATCTCTCTGATCTAATCTGACATTTTAAAACATACCCACAAGGAAATCTTGAATCTGATCATTTGAGGTTTTAAAAACATTTGGATTTAAGAAGAAATGCATCCAAATTTTTTTTAAAAAAGGAAACTACCAGCAAGTAAAAGTTACTATGAAAACTTATGTAAGGAAATCACACCATTCAGATTGTCTAGGAAGATTATTCGTAATTGGTGATATTCTTATTGAAGAAAATTTGGCTTAGAAAAACTCACTATAAAAAAGTTATATTGCAAAAGATTTGAGTACCAAAACTAAATTACGAAAAATATGAATACGGAAATTCCCATTATGACAATTCTCATTACGAAAATTTAGATTAGGAAAATTTCCATTATGAAAATTTCGAAAAACCATATTACAAGAAACATGAAAAACTATTTTAAAAAATAATTAACAAAAACATTATTACGAAAAATTTGAAAAACTTCATAACAGATGTACCACCCTATGAAAAATAGTTTATTACTGTAAGGTGATTGGTTCAATAGGAAGTTAAATATGGAAGATTAACATACAGTTATCATTACTAATATCTATTTAATGTATTCAAATCTATCGGAGGGTAATGAATTTGTGAAAATTTCAGCATGTTGATCTTGTGTTCCGATAAACCGAATAATGATATCTCTTTTTAGTGTGTGATACTTGAGAAAGTGATGCCTAATATATATGTGCTTTGAACAAGAGCGATGTTAGGGTTTTTGCTAAGGGAAATGACACTTGTGTTATCAAACAAAATTTGAGTCTTAGAGAAACTCAAGCCATAATCTGTGAGTGTGTGTTGCATCCACAACACTTGAGCACAAAAACTTACAGCTGCTACATATTCAGCTTCAACAGTGGAGACTGCTACTGAGTATTTCTTCTTGCAAGACAAAGAAACTAATGAATCTCCTAAGAAATGACAAATTCTGGATGTATGCTTTATATCCATTCTACATCCACCAATGTCTGCATCAGAAAAACTCTTTAAAACAAAATCATTTCCAGAAGTATAAAATAGTCCTCGATCCATGGTTCCCTTTAAGAAGCGAAAAATTCTTTTCACCGCCTTTAAATGAGATTCCTTAGGATTGTATTGAAATGTTTCACATGATCATACTGAAAACATTGAGTTTGGATGACTGGCTGTCATGTATAGTAATCTCCCTATCATACCTCTAAAAGATGTTTGATCTACTGGTTTCCCAGCTGCATCAAGATCATGTGTGTTTGAGGTACCAATAAGAGTACTAATAAACTTATTATTGTCATATCCATACTTTTTAAGAAGATATTTAATATACTTATGTTGGGATATGTAAATTTCTTCTGGTTTTTGAGAAATTTGAAAAACAAGGAAAAATGTTAACTCACCCATCATACTCATTTCAAACTCATATTTCATTAGATCCGCAAAATAATCAATTGAAGATTGATAAGTTATACCGAATATAATGTCATCAACATAAATTTGAACAATAAAAACATTTTTCTAATCTTTATTTATAAAAAGGGTTGGATCTGTATTTCCCTTAACATTGATATTTTGAATCAAAAATCCAGTATGTCTATCATACAAAGATCAAGGGGCTTGTTTAAGGTCATACAAATCTTTGGTGTGTCTAAAAATATGATCAGGATGTTATGTGTATTCAATTCCAGGAGGTTGTTCAACAAAAACATCCTCTTGAACATAACCATTAAGGAATGCACATTTTACATTCATTTGAAAATGCATGAAATTGAAGAATGTTGCAAAGGAAAGTAAAATATGAATAGATTCAAGTCTAGATACTGGATCATAGTTTTCATCATAGTCTATTACTTCTTGTTGATTATATTATTTAGAAACCAATCTAGCTTTATTTCTTACAATGATTCCATTTTCATCACACTTATTTCTAAAGACCCATTTTACTCCAATAACAGATGTTTCCATAGGTCTTTCCACCAAGGTCCAGACTTTATCACTTTTGAATTCATTTAGTTCATCTTGAAAGGCTTTAATTCAATCATCATCACCTAAAGCTTCATCTGTGCTTTTTGGTTCTAATTGGGAAAATAATTCTTGATTCTCTACTTCATTTCTTAAGGAACATCTCATCCTTATAGGTTGAGTTACATCACCAATGATACTATCAGTTGGATTTTTCTTAAGAAACGACTGGTTTGGGTTTTGTAAAACATCATCATCAACATAGGATAGGAAATATTCTAGGGTAAATGTCTCAAAAGCATATTCTTGAACATTTTACTTATCAAAATGATTTTATATCATAGGTTGATAATCAGTTTTTGAAAACACATCCCAGGATGGAGGTTGGGGTTGTTTGAAAAAAAAGGATCAGTTTCATTGAATTTGACATGTGTTGTTTCTTCAATAGTACAAGTGTTTTTGTTGAAAACTCTATAAGCCTTAGAATTTGTGGACTAACCTAAGGAAATTCCATTATCAGATTTTGATGTGAAGTTGTGTAAATTATCTTTAGTATTAAGAATTAATTCCTTGCAACCAAAAACCTTAAAGTATAAATGTATAGGTTTTCTACCATTCTATACCTCATAAAGAGTTTCATTAAGAAAAGGTCTAATTAAAACTCGATATATAGTGTAACAAGAAGTAATTACAGCTTCGGCCCAAAAATATTTAGCTACAGAATACTCACTCAACATGGTTCTAGTTATCTCTTGAATAAATCTATTTCTTCTTTCAACAGCACCATTTTTTTGTGGTGTTATGGGTGCTGAGAAGTTGTGAGTAATACCTTTTCTACTACAAGACGTTTCAAAATCCTAATTTTGAAATTATCCTCCATGATCACTATGTATAGTTTTCAATGGAAGGTTTTTCACATTTTATACTTGGGCTCTAAAAAATTTGAAATAAGAAAAAGCTTCAGACTTATTTGCTAGAAAATAGACCCACGTAAATCTAGTGTAATCATCAACTAAGAAAAATACATAGTAATTCCCCCCAATGCTTCCAATTTATGTTGGACCAAAAAGAACCATATGCACCAACTATAGTGTATCAGTGGTTGAGAATTCACCGATTGATTTAAAACATTATTTATGTTTCTTCCCATATTTACAAGGTTCACAGACTATTGAAAAATCAAATATAAGATCCGATATATCCTGAACTAAAACTTTCTTAGAAAGTTTACATAAGTTCATAAGGATATCTTGTCCTGGCCTTCTATGCCACAAACAAGAATTTTCATTCATTGCACTTAGGAAAGGTATGTCTTGGCTCCTAAGGTCTTCTATGTTTAGTGTGTAAACATTCTCTTGCCTCTGGGCAGAAAGAATAGACTCTTCCTTGGACTTGTCTAATAGACATTAATCATTCCTAAAATTCAAAAGGTAAACTTCATCACATAATTGAATTATGCTGAAGAGGTTGTTATTAAGACCCTTAACAAATAAAACATTTGAAATTAATATTTTTCCAAGAAGAACGATGTTACCTATACCAATAATTTCTCCCTGAGCATTATCTCTGAATGTTACTTTTCCTCCTTTCGTCATGATAATATTTACAAAATAGTTTTTGTTAACATTCATATGACAAGGACATATAATATCCATGTATCATGTATTGCTGTTGGTACTTTCTCTATTTTCCTGAAAAAAAAAGAAAGAATTTAGGTTTTTGGAATCCAGAATTTCATGGATCCGGAAATCTCAGAACGCAAAATTTTGGGCACCCACATCTTCTCAGAAATAAAAAGACTTATGAAATCCTAAATATTGGGTTTTTTAGGGAAAAATTCGTTTCCCGGTTACCACCACACTGACATTTAGTACAGAATGGGTCACTTTTAGGAACAAAGTAGTTGTTACTAAAAACGGTTTCGATCTTTTGTAACCAAAACCAGAAGTATTCCTTTGAGGTTGGATTTTTGAATACATTTTATCAAAATTTTCCTTAACTAGTGTAAATTTTGAAAAAAACATCCTCAAGGATTATATTTAGGATTTGAGTTTAATAACATGGTTCTTGTCTTCAAAAAATTCTAATTTTGGGATAGAGCTAGGCTTGAAAATACTTTTCTTAGAAATTACGTTTTCTCGATCTTTAGAATGTTTATTATTCTCAAAACGTACTTCCTCATGTTTTTTTGAAATACTTTCAAAATAATAATTTTTTTTATCAAGATCTTTAAAATGATCTGATATTTTCTTAGTAAGAATCGTATTCCTAGAATTTTCCTTATCATGTTTCTTCATGAGTTTTGAATTCTCATTTTCAAGAAGTTTGGAAAACCTAGAAACTTCTTCATAGGTTGGTAAAGTATTATCATCATCAGAAGAGAATTCATTATCCGAAGAGTTATAGTATTTACTATCATTAGGATTCAAAGAAACATTGGTCATTGATTCAGAATTTTGTACTATAGATATCAAGCAATGATTATCAATAGGTATCCTGGCTAAAATAGCAAGATTCTTCTGTCCAGAGGATTCATAATATGAAGATTCATTTGAATAGTATCAACCACTCGCACTCTACGTGTCATTGGCTTTCAACACTTTCATAGCATTGGTTATGTAATACCTTTTTGTGTTTTTCTCAGAATGCCTTTCCTTTATTTCTTTTCTCTTGAGAAAAATTAAATCAGGTCTTATGTGTCCAGCTCTTTTGCATTCATAGCATGTAACATCAGAATCATTATTGTCTTTTCTTTCCTTATTCTTGTATTTAGATTGAAAGTTCCTCTGTCCAGCTATCTTGTTCATCCTTTTAGAAGATTTGAAAATTCATTTTAAGGACTCACTTCCACTAGATTCGGAATGGATAACAACTTACTTAGATCCGGATCTAGTAACTCTCTCAAAAGTCTAGGATTTCATATGAATTGAAGTTTTAGTAAAAGCTACACTTCCATTTCCATTATTCTTATTCACAATATCAGCATCTCTCTTCATTCTAGTCTCATGCTGAAGAAGAGTTCCAAACAACTCATCAAGGGTAATTTGAGTAAAATTTTTATTCTCGTAAATTACAATCCTTTTAGATTCCCACTCTTTTTGCATGATGTCGATGATCTTGTCAACACGGGCTTCATCATCTAATACTTTCTCTCCCATTTATTGTAATCTATTCACGATAGTAATGAATCATTGTTGTACTTTGCATATGGGTTCACCATAAGGAAAACTAAAACCATGACATTCATCTCTAAGCATGGCTCTTCATGTATCAATTACATTAGAAGTTCCAAAGTGAGTAACTTCTAGTTTCTTCCATATAGAATTTACTGCATCATAAGAAGAAATTTGGTTATATATATTTCTAGTCATTAAACAAAGTAAAGTATTGTGTACCAGATAGTTGAGTTGATATTCATGATTTTCTTGATTTGTAATGGAACTTACTTCGTTATTAGGAATTTTGAATCCACCAGTAAGCATAATAAAATTTCCAACCTCGGTTTTTATAATGAAAGTCTTCACACAATTTCTACAATATTTGTAATCATTACAAAAAATGATTGGTATTCTGGTTGGATTAAGATTGTCTATGGAACCAACATTGATTCCATCCATATTTAATAAAAGTCTTTCCACAAAAACTTGTTATTAGAAAAGGTGAGTAATCAAAAGAAAATATTCTTATGCAAGAAAATTTGTATCTCTAAGAAAAAATTGAATCCAAAATATGATTCTGAAATGTAGATTCCAAAAAGTATGAATCCAGAAATGTGAATACGAAAATTCAATTCCATGAATTCTCTTCTGAATCTAATCGCGAGATTAATTCATATTTAACCAAATACTCTGATACCAATTGATAGGATGGTATGTGACTAAGTATGATATAATCTATAATACCAAAAATTGGATCAAAATAAGAATGATATTATTATATACAAGTGGTGGTGGATTATGCCTTTTCAAAATTCCCTTTGGAAATTTTAGGATGGTTATGTTTAACATGGTTAAAAAAGATAATTCAGAATACCTCTATAAGTTCTAAATACTTTCTTGATTCCGAAAAACTGATTCTGGAAATGAAACTTAACAAAAGTTTACAACTAATACAATTCTACCTTAAAGCATATAGAATCTAACTAAATTAGTGTACATGTAAGTAAGTATAAGAATTTTATACTTTCCTTAACAATTAAAAATGCAGTGGAAAAAAATTGTAACAAAACAAGTAACAAGTAATAGTTATTTTAACCCAAAGAGAAGGTTATCCAACAACCGTGGATAAAGGTCCCATGATTAATACATTCAAGAATGTCTGTCTTACCCACACCAGGGTAAGCCCTGGATACAAAGATCGGAGTCTGTCTTGTTATCCCCACAAGCCCTCAACTATCAGGTATTCAGCACCGCTGTTTTCCTCATCAAGGAAGCACTCAACTTCAAGGTGTTGGAACCTCTATCTTCCTGTCCCCAGAAGCCCTCGATTGTACAAAGAAACAATCGGAGTCACACCAAAAAAGTATGCACAAGGACAAGTTTGAAAAATCCATTCAAACTTTTTGCATGAAGCATGAGAGTTGATAAGAGCATGTGTCTCTAGAAATCCCTTCAAGAAGTTCTGAGCCCAAAAAGTCCAAAAGATCTTAGCATGTTTAAATGAGCTCCTACTTATAAGTGAATCTCCAATGGTCGGCGACCTCCTACAACAGTTATATTCTTCCTTGAATTTTAGAGGGACCTGTACACGTGTCACTAAAAGAACTGTTAGTTAATAACTGAAAGCACAACATCGTTTGGTAATAGAACAAATATAAGCATAACTAAAATGATATTCAGAATGGAGTAGAAAATGGAAGTTTAGAATGGAAAAGATTAAAGTTTGGAATGGATGTTAAAAATAAATTCATATTCTATAAACAGAAGAATATTCGGATTCCGTTTTGTAGGAATTCTGAACCTGAATTCTATAGAAATATGGAGTTTGAATTTCAACGAAATTCGAAGTCTGATTTCACTAGAATTCGGAACCAGAACATAAAATGTTTAGAGTTTATGTTCATGAGAATTCTGAGTCAGACATCATCAGAGATCAGAGTCTTAATTCAAAGAACTCAGAGTCAAAACTTAGAAAAGTTCGTAATCAGAATTCGGAGTGGAACTTTATGAGAGTTTGTATCCAGAATTCAGAGTGGAGCTTCATGAGAGTTAATATCCAGAATTCAGAGTGGAACTTCATCAGAGTTCCTATACAGAATGCAGAGTTGAACTTCATTAGTGTTCATATCTAGAATTCGGATTTGAACTTCATTAGAGTTTGTATCCAGAATTTGGAGTTGAACTTCATAAGAGTTCGTATCCAGAATTTAGTTCGTAAAACAAAATGCTTCATGTCTAATTATTATATGATTCCTATGTTTTAGATATGAATCTGATTTTTACACTTATGAACAATATTGATATGATAAATGAAAACAAGGTAGGGGTAAATTTCCTTTGGGAATGAAATTTTCCATATGGAAGTTAAATAAGGGTAAAATGAATTTTTCCTTAAGAAAATGTGTTTGTGATTTTCAAAACAAGTGGAATGGTAAAGTCATAAGGAAAACCTTGTTGACTCAAAATAATTTATTTTTTGTTACATTTAATTTTACATAAGAATACATAATGATAAAATAATAAAAAGCTAATAAAAAATTATCCTACAATATGATACTACTTGTTATCTATTTATTAAGGTCATCAAGTGAGGTTTCCTAAAGTGGGGGGGGGGAATTATCATATAATATGGCTATTAAATGTATATATTTTTCTATTATCACTCACATCCATTAAATTAATTTTTACCTTAAAACCATTGGGGTAACATTCTATGTTCCTTTACAAATTCATTATTCATGTCTTGATGAGTTGAACATCCCTATCACCTAATGTGATGTGTTTATCATATTATTGTCTTTTTTTGTACATGAAAAAATAGGGACACATGAGTTTACATAGTTTATCCTCACTAGATTACTTCAAAGATAATGCATCAGTGATCTGTTATACAATAAATCAAAATAATGAATATAGCACATTATAAGGGGTTTGGTCTAGGTCAGTCTTTTCCCAAAACCACTACCTTATAAATTTTAAGTCCCACTCACTATCACTAAAGGCCCATTACTGGATCACTAACCATCTTATCCTTTCCTAAATACATGTGGAATATGCCTACATTGTTTATGGAAGTGTTAATACCTTCACCAATATCACATTATTATCATTAATCCTTATGTATAGATAAATTCTATATTGGCATCCCACTAGGATCCTCCTTCACAATTTTTGAATGAATTTTAATTTTACCACCTATTTTTTAAAAAATACATTTTAGTTCTTCTTATCTTTATTATTTACTGAAGTTTACTTCATCTTAATATGATGACACATTAAAATGTTATAAATCCTTATTCTTTATTCTATCCCTTCTCATGAATCAACTCTCCCCCTTTTGATGTTTGGATGTGCAATATATTCATCTATACCTATTTGACTGAATCCTACTTCTTTTTGGTACCTTAAACAAATGAACGACCATTCCATGATAATATAGGACACATATAAACAGTATTAATGTATATTAAAACAACTCACAAATCCACCATGACTTCCCTCACAACTTCCTCTAATATATCACTTCTTTACTCCACCATATCTTATTTGTGGTCTAAAATAATCTTTTCAAACCTGAATGAAATTTTAATTAATTCAACTTGGTAATGTTTCAATCAACCTTATAACATTTCATTAACATTGACATAAATTCATATCCCATGAAATATGAAGCAATTATGATCCATTCAAGAATCCTTTTTTTCAGATCATCATTATTTTTTGTGTCACCTACTAACATGTCAACTAACATAATTTCCATAAAAAAAATGAAATTGTATGTGTATCTCTAAAAAAACCATTCAACATTCCTATCTACAAAAAATATTTGTTTTTCCCTTTTCTTAACAAAATATGAATTACAATTTTTATTTTTTAAGAATAACATATCACCATTTCCATCACTATAACCATAAATTTTAGATCTATGTGTAACATATAGACTATCGGAACACAATTACCAAAATAAGTTGTGGTTTTTATCCCTTTATTTTTCAGAACACATCAAATATTCAATGCATTAAAGCATATCAACAATCGTGATTTCTCTATGTAATGGAATATAATTCTTGGATTATGTTTCACTCACCATGGAATGTACCATATTTTGTTCAAATTTTAGAAAACCCTATATCTCAATCACATCTTCTATAAATTATATGAACACTAAAATACATTTTCAACATGTATAGAAATAATTTTATTTCACAAGTTCATTAGAATTACACAACAGATATCACCATAATGTGACATATTCCATCATTCCAGTGTTTTTAATTTCTTTACATACCATGACCTT
The DNA here is from genome assembly GCA_963277665.1 of Viscum album. Taxonomy (NCBI): domain Eukaryota; kingdom Viridiplantae; phylum Streptophyta; class Magnoliopsida; order Santalales; family Viscaceae; genus Viscum; species Viscum album. The sequence goes on from OY728158.1 coordinate 89,003,523, forward strand.
AAGATACAATGTGTTCAAACATACCTCATTCTTCCATTACATGACACCCACTATCAACAATAGGGTATTTCCATGTTGATTACATTATTCACCAACATTATTCATTAAAATAAAATCCAAAATCAAGAATTAAATCAAAATTTTAACAATACTACAAGAATTAAATTGAACATATTATTCATTTATATCATGGTAATTTTTGTGATTGTCAATAAATCCAATAAAAATAATTAATATTAGTTATGAAACTAGAATAATCTACAAGAATATAACAAAAATAATTTAACGTTTAATAATATTGGAATGGAAATAAGTTCTCAATATTAAAAAGGTTATATTTCATGTCTATGAATTTTGAATGAAGTAAAGATGATATGGTTATTGAGTCTCCTATAGAATAATTGGGTGAAAATTTTCTCATTTATAAGGTGAATGATAATGATAACACTAACAGTGAATAGGTTTTTTAAAATATAAGAGGAAAATAATAAAATAGATTTTATTATGAATATATAATCCAATTAAAATAACTCAAATATATCTAAACTATTGATGTTATAAAATTATTAAAGAAAACTAATCAATATATCAATACTATAAATTATATTGTTATATAATAAAATTTAATATCGATGGAGTGCATTAATGGTTAAAAAGATGTTACATGAAAGTGATAAGACTCTAAAAATTAATTTAGAAGAAAATTTGAAGCATAAAGTGGTGTAATTTTAATATATACAACTAATAGTTGTCCAAATAGAGGATGCATTTAATAAGAATAGATCTAGATTTCATAATTCAAATTTATAAGTTTGATAATATTCAATGAAGAGTGAATATCATGAAGGGAAAAAAACACTCCACATGATAAAAAAATCATGAATATATAGGTGAAAATATTGAGACGATGACTCAAGTCAAGAATTCATTTTTTCTATCAAAATATGGTTACCCCCAAAAATATGTAACTTATTTGTACATCATCATGGATTTCAAAACTATTAAAAAAAGTCACACTGAAAAATCGAAAATTAATTATAATAAAATAAATATGATATAGATATTTCACATTAATTTTGGTGCTTAAAAAGAGACTACTATTGGTTACTGAATGAAAGAAATATATCAAGAACCAAATTATAGAAATTATTCATTATTAAATGGAAGGTATGGTTTTTATAGTATCTAATGTTACTACTGAGGAATTGGGAATATGGTAAATATGTGTTGGTTTAAAAATAAACAACAAAAGATACCATGGAATGTTGGGAAGTATGGTTTAAGGGGGATTAAACATTAATCAATGAAGTAATTTCAAAAATAGATTATTAATTGAACATAGAAATCATAGAATAGGTTTTATGTTATTGAAGAATATAAAGGATGGTTTGACCATTATAGTCATCATGAAAATGAAGGCCTCATATATATATAAGAGTTGAATAAAATTTTATTTTCTATAATTAGTATCAATTGAAATAATGGGAAATGGAATAGTAGAAAATTTTTAGTTAAAGTACAATTTAGAGAAGAAAGAGTGGAAATCTCATGGATATTGGATTGCTTAAAATCATCTGATATGATATATAATTTAAAACTGATGAATGATATTAGAAGGTGAATGATGGTTCATCGAAATTTGTTAATGATGGGTCCCTAAAGATCAATTTATTTTGTAGCTGTGATTAGAAAATAAAAATAGAAATCCAAAATCATTCATTATCATGATGGACTATAATAAAATATTATAAATAATGGAGAACATTTTTATGGGTGAAATAAATTTATATCTTGAATATATTTATTCCCAATAAATATATTAGAAAATGGATTTTTTTTAATGTGGTAAATGAAGAAAACAATACTCCCTCCATGTTAGTGACATTGGATGTTTATGTTACCTAGGAATGAAAGAAGACAAAGATTAATGTCGACAAAGGATTTATCCTATTATATAATGTAATATTAAAAATATACACCATGGATTATTTTATATGTAATGTTCCTTTTCTAGAAGAGAAGAAAACAATATGTGATATGTATTTCTAAAAATAAAAATATCTAGTTCTCCACACGAGAAGGTTGAAATTAATTCAAATCATCCATTGGATATTATTAATACATATGTCAGTAGTCAAATGAGGAAGCAATAAAATAACATATTTTAATATTTTATAATATTATTGAATAATTAAAGTGATTAATTTTGTAATTTTTTAAGAAGAAAATTTTTAAGGATTTTAAAATGTCTAATTTTTTTAAGAAATATTGAAAACATGAGTACTTTTTCTCTAAATAATATCTAGACAGAATGTAAAGCTACACATAAAAATTGGAATTTTTTATCTTATCCTTAGTATAATTGGATTTGACATTAAATAAGTTTACTATATAAATCAAAATAAAATGTTGAGGCTGAATCATAATATATGATCATTGTGGACATGGAATAGACAATGATAATTGTTAATGGTACTTCTTGGTATTTTTTGAAGAATAATATCAGTTTAAAATATAATTTAAAAATCAATTTCTTACATATGATGAGTTTAGGTACATCCTCATATGATATTTATTTTAAAAAATTCAAAAATTTGAAGTATCTTCATGTGTTTCTCAACCCTTGGGTTATCAATATAAAAGGAGTTAATATTTTTAAATTTGAGATAGGGTATTGATAGAATAATCCTATGATAATAACAAATAGAATATAATAAGTCATATAAAAAATTTCTAGAAATATCTTAAACAATATTGATCAGATAGAGATATGACATTCAAATAAGGAGGTAACACGTAATGAACCATGTTCTAGAAGTGATGATAAAATAGTTTTTGTCTTACAACCTTGAGAAATTTCAGAAAATGATGAATGCGAAGAATATGTATAGGATATTTATGTGGATTAAAATTTGTCTTATTATAAGGAACATCAAATTTATTTTTATGCATGGGTGAGAATAAAGTTGGAGGTCTATAGAATCCTTTCAGATTAAGTATAAAAAGATAATACTAGTAGAACATGGAGTGTAACATAATATATATCACTATTATCATTATTTTAACTCAAATATTTTAATGTTAATTGGAGTATAAAGAGTGGTTTGATTAAATTAATATAGATTTGTACTATATAGAGAAAAATGTGTCATAGTATTTGGTACCCATACCCAAAAAGAGATTTTTTTTAAAAAAATGTTTTCAAACAAATATAATGAAAATTGAGATGTTTTGGAAATAAAAGAAAGTCTTGTCTCTATGGGGCACTATCTTTTTAAAGGAATATAAATATGTGAGAAATTTTTTTAGTTTGAATTCTTGAGCCTAAATAAATTACATGTTATATCAGCTCTAAGGGAATACATATATTTTATAGGGATTTAAAATCAACCATTCTCAGTGGTGAGTTGAAAGAGGAGGTATCCATTTATCATACTTTTGGTTTCATCCAATGAAAATATGTGAATAATATTTTCAATTTACAGAAAAAATTGTCTAGGAAAGAATAATCAATGTGTTTTGGTATTCGACGTTGGGTTATAATACCCTGATACTTAAAAAATATGAAAACTATGTTCGATAAAGTATATTATACACACCATCAAGATTATATGAGAATGTTACAACACAAGTTATTAAAATATATTTATTTTTACAGTAAATTTAATCCCTTAAATATATTTTGGATCATTCAACCCCATGATTTGTCTCTTAAAATCATTCAAGACACGTAACACAAAACATTAATGAATCTTAAAATAGGATTATTTTAAATATGATCATTATAACATTACCATTAAATTTGAGGAAATGAATAATATTTGATACATTATTAAGTGTATATATATATATATATATATATATATTTATACATATTTCACACATAGAATAAATTTATTTACAAATTCTAAGAAAATAATAAAGAAATGTTTTAGTAAAATAATTTTATTCTTCAAATATTTGTTTACTTCAAAAATGATTTTAAAGTTTTTGTTGAGAAAATATCATAATTAATTTTTTATTTTTTGAAAATTGAATTTATTAAATAATATTATTGATATCATCAAATAAAATTTAAATATGGTGTAAATTTTGGGGTTTTTTTTGTAAAATAGTGATTTTCATTGAATAGTGAAAATAGATTTTTGTAAATTAATCATTTATTTTCAATAAATTGTTTTCTTGAAAAGCCCAAATATTAATCCCATAATATTTCATGTAACATGAGAATAAGTTTTTTATTTACTAAAATTAATTTGAATTGAATCATCTTCATATTATATTTTAGTATAAGTCAGTATTTTCATTTGAAAAAGGGATTTATATGAAAATGATTTTAAAGTGGATATTATTTATCATTTTTTATTAATTAAAAAAACCCCTAATAAGGTATTATTTTAAATAAATTTATATATTATGTAATAGATAAAAATTATAAAGTGAGAACATTGTATTTGATAGTGTTTATGACACGCAACCCCAAGCATGTAAGAGAATATAATATCAATAGACATTACTATATAATTACTATTTTTAATAAATATAATATATTATATAAATTGAAATTCAATAAAATATATCTTATCTTGGTTCATATGCAAAAAAATAATGTATTTTATGACTTGCGTTTCCCATGATCCCATGTTTTACCGAATAACAACATATTAATAAAACAATATTATTAAATATATTAAGATATAACATTGCTGTTAAATTACTCGCTATGAATATTATTAACAAAAATATGAAAATTTATGTTTTATAAATAAATAAAATTAATTAATATGTTATCAATTAAATATAAAATACTATAAAAACCAATATAATATAAAGTGATTGTTTTTATAGAAATTATTTTATTTCTAATAGCATTATTTTATCCTAAAAAATTTAAATAAATAAAGTAGTGATTGATTATAATATAATATATATATTAAAAACTCAATAAAATAATTTTTACATTAATCCAATAGATTTTATATTAATAAGAAAAGAACGAATAATGTTTTCTACTTAAAATGGTATTTTTATAAAAAGGCAATTTTATGGCATTTAACTGGTAAACTATTTTTAATACTATTTTTCGAACTATAATATATTTATTATAAAAAAATAATCATTATTTAATAACTAAAAACAAAAAAATGTTATAGTTACTTTTTTGGTATTTTTCTGCGATGTTTCATATTTTATGACTACTGAAAAATACTATATTTTAATTCGAAACAATTTTACATATAATTTAATCAGAAAGTAAAATTATATATATATATATTAATCATTAATTATATATATTTTATATCATATAATCCAATTTTGTTCATTTTATTAAATTTCATTTTGGAATTTGATATAAAAACAAAGCAGACATTTGAACATTTATACATTAAAACCCTACATTACCGTCCCATCTACGATATTAAATTTAAATTATTTTCTACCAATACTATTTTTGGAATTTTAAAAAATGGATTTCATAATTTTAATTAGAATAATTATTTATTTTTATCATATGAAACTTATTTTATACCAACTGTATTAGGGATAGTGATTAAAATTAATTACAATAATTAAGAGAAAAATTAGCATAACAATGAACTAAACCTTAAACATAAGATCAAAAATGAACTAGAAACATTTGCAAAAGATATTTTATGGCCATATTTAAAACCTATTCTCCCTTTTAAATAATTTTCATCATTTTTGGAGACAAATTTCATAATAAAAACGTCATTGTAATTCCATTTCCAGAATTTTACAATAATTCTAGTCCACCGCCTCAATTAAAACACACATATCCCTCCCTCATCCTCACACCTATACAGAAACATTTTATTTACCATGATATATCCAAATAAATGCACTAAATAACAACCCTAATCAAATAAGACTCTTTTTTGAGATGATATACCCTAAAGTTATACATTTCGTGCAAAACCAAATAGAGTTACCCAAGTAGGAGGTAACATCATTCCTCAAGCTCGTTTGTCTTATTTTGATTGTTCACCCATTAACTATTATTATTACAATATTATAGAATAAAAATTATATTCTCAATATGGTATGATGTTTTTATTTTAATGGTTCATCCTAAACTTATAGAAACCACTATCTAAGTGGTAATAAACTTAATGTTTATTTGTGTGGGGAACTACCGACGCACAAAATGATGTCGTCGGTTTTTCTATTACCACCTCTCACAGTTGAGAATTATTATTGAAAATATATTTATATATAATATATATAAGATATTTAATATTTTGAAACTCTTATATAACATAGCCTTTTTACCATTTTTTGTGAATGTGATAACATCATTTGCAGATGTGTAGACTATCACCTCCAAAAAGCAAAGTGATTCATTCACCCTATACATGGAATGTGTAAATTATGCTCTTTGGAACCCTATGTAACATATATTTCATATATATTAAAATGGATTTATAATATAGATATAAATATATATCATTAACTTTTCATTAATTGAAAATATGATGGGGAAATGAAAGATGCGTTCTAGAGTACATACGACCTACCATCACCATAAACGGTGCTTTTCCTTTATAATGACCACAAAATGTGTATTATTATAAATAAATATATATATATATATACATAATATATATGATAATTAAATCATTTTAAACATTATATTTATTATTGAACAATGATTTGAATAATAGTAACTACAAGTATCAAGCCTAAACATAATTGAGAAACTAGTAAATTAACACCTGAAATAATACAAATAGTTGAATATTACTAACATACAAGTAATAAAATATTATAAATAGATAATATTTGATATTATATATACTAATAGGGTAATTTTATAAGATATTAAAATTTTTAAAACCCATATAAATTAATTTCAATGATGTTAACCCTAAATTAAAGACGAGGTATATGATTTTTATTACACATTTTACTTCAAGGGGATAATTTTCATGTTCACCAATTACTTCTCTTGTATGGTAAATCTACTTCCTATATTGATAAATTACATCATTAATTTTTTATATTATCATTAAATGGAAATTCAACATCAATTATTTTTTCTAAGTAGATATTCATTTATATTTAAAAAGTGGAAAATAATTTCATAGCCCAATTAAACATCATTAGGTTATATTGCTTCCTCATAGTCATTAATATTACAAGATTTTTTTAGTAACATGTTTGAAATATATATTTTTTATTACACTTTTTAATGTGTATTTAAATATTACATATATAATCTATTTTTTGATTTATTTTCACATCATCATTATGATCATTTCTTGGGATTTATTCACCATATCTGTTTTTTGTGGATTGTTTGCACATGAATTTTCATCAGAGATAATTATTATATCACAATTCAAAAACCATTTCATTTTATCATATACTTTTTTTCATTACAATTTTCAAATAATAGTTTCATTTTATACTCTTTGGAATATAAAATGTTTTAGAAAATATTTTCAAGAAAAATAGACTTCATTTCCCTCTTCTGTCGGAGAAAATATTTTCCTATAAAAGATCGATTTTATTTAAAGAATCTAAGAAATATTTTTATCTGTTAAAAAAATATTTATTAGATGATTTTTACCCGTTTTGTCTTTTACAAATATTTTCAAATGAATCTTCTTTTCTCTTTTTGAACAAAACACATTCCTAAAAATGTAACCATTAAAAGGATAAATATTCTTACTATATATACCATACACAAATTTACCGTCTAAACCATAATTAAAGATTCCTTATCTATATTAAAAGGTGATTTTATAATAGAATTTTATAAAAATTTATTTTGAACAAAATGGATTTTCAAATTGTCTGAAAAGGATATTTTCCTCAAGATTGTTTTTAAATATCTTATTTGATTTCGGCAATGACAAAAACCATTTATCTTACTCCACTTTGGATTTTTTATTAATACTATCATTATTACTTCACATGATATAGGATCATTGATTGGGCTAATGATTGTATTTACATTCACCTATTTGATTCCATTACTATCCCCCTTTGAAATATTCAATTTCATATGATCATTTGACGTAGATATTGCTCTAATTATACATATCCTATTTCATAGATATGTTTATTTCCTAAGAAATATATATATATTACAATCATTGTTAAATTTCACAAGTTATACCATGAATTTAATTATTCTCATGATATTTCATGTTTCATTTAATTCACATGTAATTTTGATTAAAATTATAAATGTTGTTTGAGACACTTTGGAATGTTTAAATGTTATTTTCATCAAGAACATTTTAATGATTATTTAATTATATCTCCAATAATAATTGTCAACATCCCTTATTATTATTTATCCTCCATTAGTGAGATATTTTTAAATATATATTCTTAATTTTTATTGATATTTGATAAGGTATATTGTCTATTAATTTAATCAATTAATCTATATAAAGAATGCTTTGGTCATGCCATGATGGGTGGGGTTGGGACTTTATATATCACCTCGATGCATCGACATGTTATCATGAAAAAAAAAATAAGTTTTCAAAGTTAAACAGGTTTCTACATATAATTATAAACATTCTAAATTATAGAACATGATAGTATAGGTTTTTATACTCTTGAGAAATGACAGACTATAATTAAACATTAACCATGTTATTATTCATTATTTATTATTCATTATGTTTTCACATTGGAAATGTCTATGGATTCATTACATTATTTGTAAATTAATTAAATGGAACATGTTTGGGTTTCATAACACTCCATATTTTTTTTCTATAAGTTGTTATTTAAATGGAATGCTTTAATTTATATACCTTTTGATATTTCTTACTCACTCTCTACTCATTTTATTTATTACATGGTGTGTTCCATCCATTGATACTTTTCCATATTGAATATTATCAATGGTTAATTATCTCATCCACTATACTTTATCCTAACTGAGAATTTGAGATCACCCTTATATTTTCCCATCTACTGTAATCTAAAAAGTTCACTAAGAACGATATTCATGGATATCATATATGGAAAAAATTTATTATACATAAAAGAATGAAAAAACAATGATTTAGTTGGTATAGCCAAAATGTCCGAGAGCTAGGTGAACACCTACTCCCAATAACTTAAAGAAAAAAAGAGTAAACAGTACAAGGCAACTCAGAGAAGGGGGCCTTAGATAGCCTTGTGTAAAAAGTGCCAATCCTATCACTGTGAACAAGATCATTGCAGTAATCAGGATGTACAAATGACCAACTTGAACTAGCCTCAATAATTTCTCTTTTTGAGAGGATGTCCACCACCTGATTTGCCTCTATATACACATGAGACACATCCAATTAAATCGACTCAGCAAGATGCAGATAATTAACCCATACAGCAAGCATCTTCTATAGCAAATTCCTAGATCGTTCCTTCAGAATTTGTGTTGCAACAGAAGAGTCTGATTCAATCCACAGCCTCCGCCAACCATAAAAAGCCACATATCTGATCACCTTAATCATTTCCCACAGTTCATCTTCAATTGCATTGCCATTACCTATGTAATGAAAGAAGCATCCTTTGACAAATCCTCAATACGTCCTGAACACACCACCACATCCAGCTGGTCCAGGCGCACCGACGGCTACCCCGTCCACATTCACCTTTAACCAATCAGTTATAGGTGGGATCCACCTGATATATTTCATAACTTTGGGCATCCTCTCCCTGCTACTTACACCTAGAGATCTCAACATAAGAAAATCAGAATTGTCATTATTCATTGTACCTGATTGATTTACTGAGGCAGAGATAATATATTGGTGCATCATCATAATACCCTCCTTGAATAATTGGCCTTCCATTTTTGAATCCAATACTATTGCATGCCTTAAAAATGAATGAAATAAGAGAAACAGTAGCAGCAATGAGTAGGTACTTGACCTACTCACTGCGGACAGAATGCATGGTCGAGGTTAGCAATGCACTAACCGAGTGAGAGGATAATTGAAATTGGAAAACTTCATTCAAATAACTCCATAACCGCACAAAAATGGTAAGAAAATGAACAGATGATTGATAGTCTCATCCACAGCCAAACAGAGGAAACATACCGGTGCAATAGATAAACCGGTTCACTGCAAAACAGATTGGAGAGGCAGCCTTTGCTTCCAAATGCGCCAAATCAGAACTGCATTAGCTGGAGAAATGTAAGGGGTCTGCGTGCCCTTCACCCAAGCAGGTACACCAGTCACATTGCCACATTGAAGCATATATGATTCACGGCTGGAGAAGCACCCACTAGGTGATGGTTTCTATATAAGGATGTCATAATCGACATATTCATACTTGGAGATCTCTGTCTGTATGTGAGGAGGGATGATGGCATAAGCCTCTGGATTCCCCTGTAAATCAGAAATGGAAAGAATCTATAAAGACAAAAGAATGCTGGTGGCGTTATTAATTGGGGAGGACAGCCACTGCGTGCTCCAGCAGTTCATTTGGGAATCAGCACAAAACTTCCATTTAGCATGTGTCATAATGTAGAAGCATGCATCTCTAACGGACGGCCAGACAGAGGATTTCAGATACACATTTGAGTTCTTCTGTAACCTGCCAACAAATCTACTAGACAAAAATTCCAGAGAAGGGTCAGTTCCAGATAAAAGTCTCCAGGTAATGTTTTGAATCAATACATCATTGAAAATCCTAACATCTTTGACCCACATCCCCCCCTTTCCACAGGCCTTATGAAGTCCTTCCATGCCACAGCAAAAAGTTTCCACTTTTTTGTCGATCTAGTCCAAATGAAATTTCTAATCATACCAAAAATCTCCCTGAGTAGAGCCACTAGCCATTTATAGAGTGAAAATGAGTAAACGAACATTGAAGTGATGACAGAATTCACAAGACAAATCCTACCATCTTGAGACATGTTCTTCCCATTCAAACTAGGTAACTGATTTGTGATCTTAAGTGCAATACCCTCCAGATAAACTCTTTTCACTCTCCGCCAAAACAAAGGCAGCCCAAGTTAAATGAAAGTAATTGCACCTCTCTTAACTCAAAGCCTTCTAGATATTCAATTTTGCCTCGCTATTCGAATTCCTTCCCCAAATACAACAAAATATTTCGTCCATCTTATAACCTGGTCTGCCAATTCCTCATAGTGATTGAAGATAACCTTTATTCAAGATTTGGTTTTACTATCATCTTTTGAGAAGAGAAAAATATCATCAGTATAGAAAAGATGTGAAGGGGTAAAGAAACCCCTCCCATATGTCATCCTCTAACAGATCCCAAGATTGACAAGATCATGGAGGAATTTGCTTATATAGTCTTCAGCCAAGGAGAAAAACAGCCCAGATAAGGGATCACCTTGCCTAACACCCTGAGAGCATTGAAAAAATGCCTTGTGTGATCCATTGACCAGAATAGATAGCCTAGCACTTTCCAAAATACATCGAACCATACTAATGAATTTACCTGAGAATCCATGCATGCTCAAAACTTTGAAAATAAAATCCCACATGATGGTGTCAAAGGATTTTGATATGTCAACCTTTAGGGCCATATTCCCTGCACTCACTTTATTCCTCATAATGTTAACACACTCTGAAGTAGTGAAGAGACAGTTCTGAATATTCCGGCCAGGAACAAACCCAAACTGGTTAAACGAGATAAGAGATCTTTCTATCTCACCAAGACGAATTGCCATGATTTTACTAATATGTTTTGGAGTAGTGTTTCCAATAGAAATAGGCCTGAAGTCCTTAATATCCAATGAATTCTCCCTCTTGGGAATTAGTGCAATAAAGTTTGAGTTTATCCCAATTGGCATGTAAGAATGAAAGAAAGAATTCCCTTACTGCTTCAATAACTTCCTTATGAAGGATGTCCCAATAAAACATAAATAACTTGTTGGAAAATCCATCTGGCCCAGCGACACTGTCCATGTTCAAGGAGAAAATAGAATCATGAATTTCATTGGTGGAGGGGATATCAGTAAATCTTTTGTTATGTGCATCATCCAAACTAGGCTCAATGCATCTAATGATTTTATCTGAATATTCCACCCCAGAATTAGAATAAAGCTTTTCAAAATAGCATGTCACAGCATTGGAAGTTTCATTCTTAGAGGTAAATGTGCTATCATCAATTTTTAAATCCTTGAGATTCATTGTTACCTACCTCTCCCTATGCATACAATGGAAGAACCTGGAGTTCATATCCCATTCCTTCAGCCATCTCACATTGAACTGATTTCGATCCAGGTTTTCTTTAAGAGACAAGATACTATCAAGCCTTGTGGCAGCCTGTATCTCCTCTTGGGCTGGCAGGTCTTGAAGGGTATTACGTTGTTGGGACTCAGAAAAAAGTGAGTTAGCCTCTTTAATATCATGATCAAGGTTGGAGAAAGACTTCTTACTCCAGACCCATAGTATGGCTTTTACAATTTTCAATTTACAAGTGAGGGTATAAAATGCACTTCCTTGAGCATCCTCTTTCTAGGATTCTGCAACATTATCTCTACACCCTGGCACTACCAGCCATGAATTGTTGAATTTAAAGGGCAGTGGAGATGATCTCAGACATCGAAAACAAATATCAATTAATATGGGATGATGATCAGAGTGAAATCTAGAGAGGATCATGCCAGACACTTCCATTTCATCACTTTTCTCACCCAACTGCACCAGGCACCTATCAATTTTACTTGCTTTCCTTCCATTAAGGGTACATTGACTCTAGGTAAAAGCAGCACCTGAGATAGGCACTTCAACCATTTTGCATTGGTCAATACATAAGGAAAATTCTCTTGTTGATGCCCTACAGAAATAACTGCCAGTTTTTTCTTCAGGCCTCATAACTGTGTTAAAATCACCAAGAACCATCCACCTCATGTCATTGTGCTCAGCTCTTTATATGAAGTTCCTCCACAAGATTCTTCTTCTTGGGTACTGATTGAATGCATAAACAAAGGTAACACAAAAGGTGTTTGATTGATAGCAGCAAATCATGGTGACAGACTGCTGATCACTTTAGAAGGACTCAACTGTTATAGTACACTAATGTTTGTATCCGGTTTACCAATACGACTAAATTCATTGATCCTTCAGGATAATATTCGTTAAAATCATTACAATGTACTGGTAGAATACACTGATACCTAGCTTAAAAGTGATGGGTAACTATAGTTGGAATAAGTTGATGTTTATTATAAACCTTGGGAGAATCATTTAGAAAAAATGGACTAGAGAAAATTACCATAATATATAATTTTAGGATAATCATCGAAAAATATCCATTAATTTTAGTATGGTCAATATTGTGTGGATCTTCGTTGAAATACTTTCATGTCTGGACACTACAAGTGGACATGGTTTTGGAAATATTGTACATAGGGTTAATAACTTTAATACAGTGCATTGGGACCAACTCAAGTGAAACCTGATACATTATAACTGGCCCCACTCAGTACCTAGTTTTACACTCTTAGTGGATATGAATAAGATAATGACCATTTTATATACAATACATTATTAAAGATTTTAATATATAAGGACAATGAATGACCTATGATAAACTCTATACCATAGAAGGACATATACAGAAATAAATGGATGATATATTTATTTGTTTGGTTGTTTTTAAAACAATTGTTAAATGGAAATTTAATGAATTTATTTTTAATGTTTTCCTCCATACATTTTTTTAAATTTTATAGGAATTATAATATTTTTTTTTAAATAGACAACCTGTATGATGTGTGAAAAACATAAATTATAGAAATTTCAAGGGACATAAACACTTGACAGATGGACTATTAGGGTTTATTTATAACCACTGACCTACAAAATGTACACATTAACATGTCATTATTTATAGATGAACAATACAGTTAATAAAATATTTAGAGAAATTTTTTTAAAATTATCACTCTTTTACAGGCCTTATGATCTGTTAAAAGTGTATTTTAGTGCATTAGGCATCAAATTTAATATTTCGATATTAATTTTATGAAGAAATAAATAAATGGAAAATTGATCGTTGGGAAATAAAAGGATAAAAATGTTTTTAAACAAATATATAATGTATGTGTATTTCCTTATACTCATAGTTAATAAAATAATTCCCCAATGTTAGTAAAATTAATTGAAATAATAAACATTATCATAATACCTTAATCATTATTAAATTGATGATATTTTAAATCATCATATATTAATGTATTTTAGCCCATAATTATTTCATTGATAATTCAACAATTTTTTATTCATCCCCTCAATCACTCAGTATAAATATTTATTCTTTTCCTTCATTATTGAGTCTCTACATTCAACTAGTGTTCTCCTACTTAGAGACCAAGTTAAATTTGAGTCCATGTGAACATTGTATTTCCCATTATCTCTTTTATAGAGGATTTTTTTACCAAACCTTCATAGAGTAAGAGATTTCAATATAGGAAATATAAACCAATATGTTACCAAAATCAATTATAAACAGTGAGAATTATGTTTAATAATGGTAGGATGAATGTGACACCACTAAATTCCAATGTAAGAAAATTAAATTTGGTATCTTGTAAAAAATGAAACCCCAATAATATAAGGAAATATAATATCTTGATAATTTACAATATAATTACTATTTTAGATAAATGTAATATATTTTATAGCATTTAATGATTAAAAAACTGATTTTTCTTGTATCCCACATAACAAAAAATTTCTTTGATGACTTACATTACATGAAATCCCATGTATTACTGAACAAAACTATATTAAAAAAACATTATTATTCAATATAATATGATATAACATAGCCATTAAATTAGAGGTTGTGAATAGTATTAACTAAGATATGAGAATATAAAATTTATCAAAATATAAAATAAAATCATTGGTAACCAATTAATTAGAAATTAATTTAAAACCAAATAAAATATAAATGGAATGTTTTTATAGAAAATTTAATTATTATTAGAAATATGATTTACAAAAAAATTAATAAAAATTAGTTGGTGATTTAAATGTAATATATATATATATATATAACATATTCAATTAATTATTTGCCACAATAGTAAAGATGATTTTATCATCCTAAGATAAAAATGAATTTAATTTTTTTGCTTAAAAATACTATTTTTATAAGAATAAACTTTTACATCTTTTTAATAGAGATCTAATTTTAAATCCAATTTTTTGAACACTAATCAATTTAATTTGAGAAGTTAATCTTTTTAAAAAAATAATTTTATGCTGAATTTTTCTAATTCTTCTCTGAGGATTCATTTTTTGATTTATAAAAAAAAATAGTGAATTTTAATTCAAAACATATTTTTATTGAATATATTTATATGGTGAAATTAATTTTATATATGTTTTAAATTTAAATTATATAAATATCAGGTAATTTAATCCAATTATTTCATTGGAATTAATTTATGTTCCAAATTGGATATAAAAACATAGTAATTGTTTGAACATTTTTAATTTAAAAACCCTTATTTGCATCCCGTCTATGGGACTAAATTTAAATTAGTTTATTGCATCTATGTGATTAGAATTTTTTAAAATAGATTCCATATTTGGAGTCATAATGATACATAATCTCCAATGAGATAAACTTAGTTATTGACCAAAAATATTAGTAAATGTTATTGAATTTATTTAAATTGATTTAGAGAAAAATTATATTTACAAGGAACTAAAACATAAACATAAGATCCAAAATGACCAAGAAAGTTGTCAAAAATCCATTGGATGGAAATTTTTTTACATTATCTAACTTTTCTCTAATTCAGTTCATTTTTTATAATATTATTATTGGAAAAATGTGGGTTGAATATAAATAACCAGTCTTAACGTACATAGACATTAAAAAAATTATGTTGAATATATAAAATCTTACAGAAACAGACAACTAAATGTTATATTAGTTTAATTCTATTGGAAACCTAGAAAAAATATTCTAACTTGGTTAAATATCATTATTCTTTCCTAAAAATATCTTCCCCCGTATTATCCATATAAAAAAACCCATCATCATGACCTTGGGAAGGGAAACATTTGAGGGCGGTGAGTTAAAATGATCAGTAAGGGTAAATAAAGGAATTGCATAAGAATATCATGAACAAAAGGGTATTGAGATATGATCATGACCATTAAAAGATAATAAAATATATATAAAATATCATAAAAATTAATCATGGAATAAATATTTTTAGTTTATAAGTCATAAATTATAATGAAATAAATTACATGATCCATGAAAGCATAATATAAGAATATGACTTGAACTTTTTGTAGACATTTTTGTATATAAAACCCATATTTTATGGATTCCTTATAAGAACTATATATCATTTTAGGATTGGGTTAATCACCATTGTATCTGATTTAGGTATCATATTCCCTCCTATGTATCCTCATGTTTTAGGCTTGGGATATCCTTTCGTGTACCCTCTTGTTTTGGGCTTGGGATGTCCTCCCATGTACCCTCTTGTTTTGGGAATAGGATTTCCTCTTGTTTACACACTTGTTTCAGGATTGGGATTCCCTCTTGGGTACCCATTGATATCATAGAACATTTATTATTACGCAATGCATTGAAGGGAGATATAGGTCCCAAGAATATCAAAATAAAATCATACATACATGATCCACAAAAAAAAATAAAAGATTATATTAAAAACTTTTAAAATAATTGGGAATCATAAACATGTTATCATATCATTAATCATAAAAAAAATAAAATGTTTCATAATAATTTCATCAATTTCATAAATAGTGAAAAGATATAGGTTTCATAATAATATATCATGTGAAAAAGAAAAACATTTAATAAGCACCATTCAATTAAATGTAAACCATTTTGAGAAATAATATGAATGAAAACATTGTATTATAAATTTATGAATGAATGAGTAACACTATAAAATTTTATTTTATATGGGAAATAATTTTAAATTATATTTTAAAAACATTTAAGAAGGAAATTATCCTTTAAACATTGGAAAAATCTTCTTAAAACTGAAAAAATATGGACAGACATTTTCATTAAAATAAAAATGAAAAATTATAATATAATCTTTGAAAATGTTTTCATTGTATTATCTCCTATAAAATGTTTTATTTGAAATTGAAAAAATTTAATTTTTTTTGGAAAACAAATAAAATATGATGGATTTTATTTGAAAAGCATTTACTTGAATATTACATTTAAAAATATTTTAATAAAAATTATCCTTTTAAAAATGAAAATAAGGAATTGAGGAATTGATATTTGGTAAATTTGTACAATAAGTATGATCCAAAAAAACATTCCTTCGACTTGATAAAAGGTTTAGAAACAAAATTCTTATATGGAAAGAGACAAGAATATTCCTTTGATAACGTTGTTTAATGAAAAAAGTATTAATAATTACTTTTATTGATAATAGGATATTGGTATAATATTCTTTGAATCCCTTTTTATAACGTACGGTTTTCAAAGAACATTAATTTCTTGACAAAGGGAGATTTAAGATCATATTTTCTTTGAAAATTTTTCTTAATAATTTTAAGAAACAAATTGTGTAACAATTGTACGAATTCATGAATACATCAAGAAAAACTATACAGTATAAAATTCATTATTATTATTAAAATATGTATCATAAAATTTCATTAATGAAAATGCAATGATAAACAATCTGGATAAACAGAGATAGTGTTTCAATAAACACTTATCACATGGTATCTCTGAATCATACTCCCCATGGTGGAAATGAAGTTACATGGATATTTGAAATATAAATAAAGTATATTAATTTTATAACCTATCATTTTTTATTACACCACATATAAAAATATAAGTGTATATCATGGCATGTGTCTCAGGGGATGAAAAATTGAGACAACATTACTTTACTGATTAGGTAACATTTTATACTAAAAACTCATGATAGAAATATCATAAAGTGGTTATGTAAATGAAAAATAAATTTAATTATTAGAGTATTGTAATTCATTCAAGGTCATTATATTTTGAAAAAAATGATGGGATATGTGAATAAACTAGGTATCTCACTGAGAAATATAGTGAGATGAAATTTCCATACCATGAGTGAGACTTGTCTCATATGTATTTAAATTACGAAAAAAATGAAATGTTTTAATTAATTAATTTATAAAATTTGATTTTTTATTATTATTTTACTTCACTCATTACCATGTTGTATACGACTCCTTAAACAATTACGTTTTAGTCATGTTCTTTGACATAAGTCGGTTCATTTGTTAAAAATGACTTTTGTTGGTCGACTATGGTAAAATAAGACATTATATAAACATCTCTTGAGTAATAATATTGAAATAATTATCAAATTTGTTATTAAATTATAATTTTAAAACTTATAATTAATTATATTAGGGAAAAAGAAATCAATGTTACAATCATGTTGATGGTAGGTCATACATATTCATGTGTAACATTACAATTTCTCGATGACCATTATATAAAAAAGGTAGGTAATATTCATATTTAATGAATTATAATTATATCAAAAATATTATATTATTTAATATTTTATACATAAATATAGAGTTATTTTGATGTAAAGTGAGTCACATTGCATGGAGGACGCGGTATTCCATGCATCCCTTAAGACATTATCACATTGTATGTTTGAGAAATGGTAATAATGAAAATTGTATATATTATATTGATAGAAAAATAATTTTTTAATTAATATTATAAATTATTTTTTATGTCACATGTGTTTAGTTAATACCATCCTTTATATCATGTTTCATTATTAATGAATCACATAAATTTGAGGGGGATTTAGTGCACACTTCCACAAACGATGTTATCATGTTTAGGCATAATGGAATGAATAAAAAAATTTCTTACAATAGAAATTAATTGAATAAAGAAATTATATATATATAATATAATTTATAAATATAGTTTCAATCATAATTCCCATCATAGAATTGTTGGAAAGGAAAAATGAACAATTGGTGTTTTGTGAGGTGGTAGTTTAATATACACTACCTGTAAGTTTTTTATCCATTATATGGTGGTGTTTGTAAGTGTAGATTTAAAACATTATATTAAAAAATATTATTATATTTAATATATATTTTTAAATATATACTCATGAAATAAAGATAATTTTGTTTGTAATGAAATAAAATAAAATATATGATATTGAAGAAAGGATGTTACCCCATATTTGGGTAATTCCTTTTGGTATCAAACAAAGGGATTCATTGTATAGATTTAATCCCAATGAATGTATTTAAAGAATACATAATGGATGTTAGGGATCTATTTTTTTTGCGGTTTTTAGAGCCAATGTGGCTTGAGATTGGCGATGAAGTGATAAGAGAGGAGGCCTTTTATAGTCGAGGAGGACTGGCACCCTTGTAATATTTTGGAAAAGGGAAACCCCACCAATGTTTTTTCATTGAAAGTGAATCCCATAATTGTAAACCCTTAATAAAAGTGATTATAATGTCAAACAAAATTCTATAAAATAAAATTTGGATGTTTTTCTACGTCATATTAGTCCTTAAGATTTAGGTTTTTTCCCTTGTCAAGCTTAATTTCACTTTAATCAATGTAATTAATTTTAATTACCTCGAGTAATATTTCGAGTAAAAAAATATGATCATGTTACTATAATTTTTATTATATTCTAATTCCCAAAATTGAATCCATTTTTTCTAATTTCATTCACATAAGTATTTGAAATTCACTTAAATATAATCACTCTGAAAAAACAACCATTTGGGTTCTAAATATAAAAATTTTCATTAGTTTGCCGGTTTTTTTATACCAAATTTCAATGTGAAATTTATTCGAATAACATAAATTGTATAAATAGGTAAAAAATGTATCTAATTAAACATTAAAATAAAAAAATATATAATTCATCCTTGAAAATAGATTATTTGAGAAAGAATATTTTGGTTAAATTTCTGTATTTTTCATTATTCATTAGAAATGAAACTTCACAGAATAATAAAAAAAATCTCCCGAACATATTTTGTATGTTTATTTTTCATGAAATAAATTTATTATTACATATAATATTTATAAATGTAAAAAATTTATATTTAAATAGGATTTACATATAAATGAGGTAAAAGTGTATTAATTAAAATATAGGGTTTTATGTGTTAAATTTGGTCTTTTCCAATATAATTCATATCAAATATATTAGATGATGATACAAAATATTTGATTAAATTTATAATACGTATATTATATTAATATCACACACTGATTATAATTATTTTCATTTACTTGGATAAAACATATTTGTGAGCCTAAAAAATCTTTTTATAGAAATATTATATTTATATTGAATTAGTTCATTATAACAAATGAGTTAATTTTCTATTTGTTTAAACCATAGTGTTTATTTTGTAACTTAATACTATTCATGAACACTAAATTAATGGCTATGTTAAATTAAAATAAACTAAATAATAATATTTTAATAATATATTGTTGTTTTTTAAAACTAGGACTTGCGAGTTATGGGGGCCGTCATGAAAGGTCAAACATGCATGTAACGTAACATTTACTTAGTGTACAACATAGTGAATGATGAACTTTATATTTCATTTAGTGAATGATTAATGTTGAATTTATTATAACAAAATACAAACATAGTTCATTAATATAGAAAATAAACATTTTTGGTGATGCATGAAATGAAAATTATCAAAAAGAATAAATTAATTAAACAAAAAATAATTCACAAAATTTCTGTGTGTTACATTAAACCCCCCTTAAAATTAATTTCACACTCAATATTCATATGGGTTATTAATGGTGCAATACATGAGAGTTCCTTTCCTAGAAACCCACAATATACAAATGAACACATAAACATACTTAAGAAAAAGGATATTTGAAACTTGATGGTTACCAAAAGTAACATATAACTAAATTTCAAAATAGGAGAACATAGGTGGGAAGTGAATATATGGAAATTTATGAACAGGGTAAATATTAGGGGGCTATTTTTGTCATCAACTAAAATTAATATATTTATTCATCAAATTATTAACAGAAAAACAAAAAATACTCATTTCCCAATACATCATGTATGCAAATGGTATGCATAAAACCCTTATCATCCTCTCATCATCGATTCAAGACTCGTGCCCTTTCTTGACATGATGGGTTGTCACCAAATATATTATACATCCTTTCATAAATATAAATTAATAAAATTTCAAAAATAAATTTTTTTGACATACATGAAATTTGATTAATATGATGTTATCATTATAACTAAGGATTTCAATATAAACTCACTACAAAAATACTTTAATTGAAGTTTAATTTGGACATTACATAAATTCATAACCATATTAACCTTCAAAGGTTAAAAATTCAAAACATTAAAAAGTCAAAGGCATGTTTTTAGTGACCATCCAAACATGTGAATACCATCATCAAATATTCTCTTGAATCTTGGAAATAACATGAATTACCATATATACATTTGGAAAACATGTTTTCTTCCTTATTTAAATGGTCATTGGATATATTTCATAAATATAAGTAGTTATGTAAACACCTGTAAAATTCAAGGAAATTTTTTTCATAATTTTGTTTGGGATTTTACAAGAACGCAGTTTCAGACGGCACTTGATTCTGAGGCCCGGTGTGCCCAGAATTTATATCCGAAGTTTAACTCGGGTACGTTTAGTGAACGAATGAGCAGGGATCCCTATCTATTGAACCGGTGCTCGGAATCGAATTCTGAGGGCACCGATGGAACCTCAGCACCGGTAATTGCTTAGGAACACTTAATCCGGAGTTGCGTTTACACTAGGGAAGTTGATAAAAAATTGTGGAAGTTAAAAATAAAAATTTAACAACAATTTTTATTTTTTATCTAAGTGTTTAATCATTTGGATGGAAGTTGGGTAACTACCCAACCTCCCTTGGTAGGTTATGAGGGTGGTGGGGCCCACACAATCCCCACCCCTTCATATCCTCTAACCCCCTCAACTCACCATTAATTTTGTTAACTTAAGTTTATTAACTTATGACATTAATGTAGTGAGTTAAATGTGAGTTTTTGAAATTCAAACTCTTGAATTTCAAAAGCCTTGATGTGTTAATAAAATAAGTTAAGAACTTCTTTTAATGGGTTGGTGTTTAGTTGTTTGAGAGCCGTTGGAGAAAATGATAAGGAAGTCTTTAGTTCTTCATTGTCTTTGATGAAGAACGTGAAGAATGAACGATCTCTGACGTGGAGCACCGAGCCCATGGAGACCCTCTTCCGCGACACCGACCCGCGGTGCGACGTCTTCTTCCACGACATTTTTCTTCCCCAATGTCTCTTTCGCGACGGTTTTTTGAGATGAAATCTCCATCAAAGTCTTCGAATCCTCTCTTCGCGACGGCGACGTTCTTCATCTCTTTTATCAAGGTTGGGGATTATTTAATTATTTTCGTTCGTTATTTCTAGTTTGTCGTTCTTCGTGGATATACAACCAAATGATACCGATTAACGAGAGGGAGCCGGACCACACAAACATGGCCGGCCCTCCTCCTTTATACTTGTTTGATTCTTTGTGTTTGGGATGGAATGGCGTGGTGCTGTCGCACCACACGGGATCGTACGACAAGTAATGTGCGGCGCCGTCACGCCGCGCCGTGAAGTTGAACAAGGACGCGACGCCGTCGCGCCGCGTCAAATAAAACCGAACACACCACGGCTGGAGCGGGGTCGTGGCGGAAGGGAGCGGTGCCATTGCACCGCGCTGGACGAACCAAGCCGCGGCCGGTTCCGGGCCGTGATGAAGCAGGGTGACCGGCGGCCGGTTCTGGGCCGCCGGTGTCGGCGAAGGAGGAAGTACTAGCCGTCGCCGGTCCTTGTTGGCAGAAACGGCTGGCCGGTGCGGGCCGGACGGAGAAGGGGAAGCCGGGGAAATTAAGTCCCCCGGTCGGCCTACAAAACAGCCCCCATAAATGGGGGGCCGCAGTTACACCAGGGGGGCAGCCCCCCCCCCCCCCCACCCTTTGCCAACGACTCGGCCGTTGGCCGAGCGCCAGCGCACTGGGCGCACTATGCTCAGGCCGGGCCGGGCCGCGCCGCGCCCTAGCAGGCCGGAACAGAACCCGGTTCGGGTCGGACCCGGGGGTATCGGGCCGGGTCGGACCGGGCCCAAACCCCTTATTACCGAACCTTTTCCGGTCGGATGCCCATAATTTGTGCTACGGGTCTCTGATCGACTCACCGTCAGTTGCGATGCGATCCTTGGATAGAGACGGTCGTTTCGGTATATCGCACTCAAGGTTTCGGAATACATTGTGCTCATCCGGGTTGGTTCGTACACGAAACCAACAGGGCCCTCAGAGCGGAAACACTCATATCTTAAGCACCGGACGTCCGAATGACCTGCCGTCGACTATGTTGGTTTCCTCTTTGTGAGACAGTTCTTTTGGCTTAATCCACCCGAGGTTTGGATGCTGGTGGAGTATGGTCGGGTTGGTTTTTCCTTAAAAACCAATCGGGCCCCTGGGACGAAAAAGCCAATAACTCTTAGACCGGGCGACAGATTGACGCGCCGTCTGCGATGTTGTGTTCCTGTTGACGATACTGAACTTTTGGATACATCAACTATGGACTATGTGTCAGTTGATGTATCAGCCACTCGGCTCGTGGAGCGGACCCTCCGGAACAAGCTTGCTGTGTGTGGGAACCCTAGTGCTGGCTGCGACTGCTACTGTGACTGCGACGACGACTGTGCAGAGATCCTCAGTGGATTCGACGACGACGACTACAACACCCAGCGATCCTGTGTGGATCAGTGCTACCGATCATGTGTGGGTCTGATCCTATGAGGGTCAGCGCTCATCGGTTCTGTGTGAGCCAGCGCCTACAGATCCTGTGTGGGTCTGATCCTGTTTGGGTCATTGCGGGGGTTAGTACCTATCGATCCTTTGTGGGTCCGACGACTTAGATAGATCAGTGATCATCTCTATCGTCTTTCTAGGAAGTATACCTGTGTGAGTTGTATCCTATTTTACTTTCCTGTGTGGACTTTTTTGTGCTATCCTGAATGGATTTACGTTTTTCTTTCCCGTGTAGATTGGGTTGTACTTGGGCTCGGATGATGGAGCCGAACGAGAATTGATGACTTAGGTATATGTATGGGAATATACCTAAGCAGTGTCGGATGTTACTACGTGATTTATCTTTCCTTTGTGTTATATCTTTTGTGGATACGGGGAGATGTTCAGGGTCTCGGGGTCCCTACTGAGTAGCTTATACTCACCCATGCATGGGATATGCCCGCACTACGTTGTTTTGGTTGCAGACGATGGAAAACACTGATCGTGGTGGAGGCTTGCGGGGCAGGACGGTACCTAGAGGTGGACCACTGGGCGGGACGTACATGGAGCGGTAGGCTGGACCCGAGGAGCAGTGGTGGGAGACGCTTTGAGGCTCTACCACCACCACCACCAGGAGGTCCACCCCGACCATAGGGAGCTGGCGGGCAAAGACAGGCATAGCTCCAGGCAGCGGAGGCCTACGACCACGGCGCGCTCGAGATGATTTGGGGTACTATCTGTGTCTTTTTCACCCTTGTTGTTGTTCTTATAGACAAAGGAGCGAGTCACACATTCATAGCCGCTGCCCTTTTTCGGAGCTCGGAGATTCCGACAGAGCCGTTGGCTCGATCCTTACGGTTAGTGACTCCTACAAGATCAGACTCGATGATTACACACTGGTGCCGGCAGTGTGTTCTTACTCTAGGTGCTGAGAGCTTCAGCTGAGATCTTCTTGTAGCGGCGTCGAGGCCTTACGATGTCATCTTGGGCATGGATTGGTTGTCTACATTCCATGTACAGATTGATTGTATTAGGCACAAGGTGCGATGTGTACGCACTGACGGGAGCAGGTTCACCTTCACCAGAGAGAAGGGAACCTTCACAGCACAGGATGGACTTTGGAAGTGGAGAGGACAGCCCATCACTCATCAGTTGGCTAGCCTCATACAAGGGGCATTTGATGTGCGGAGTCCTATTTTTCCTGTAGTGGTGGATCAGTATGTGTACATATTTCCCAACGACGTTACAGGGCTACCTCCTCGCAGAGAGGGAGACTTTTATATTGACATGTACCCCGGGATAGCCCCGATATCGACTCCAGCATTTCAGATCGCCCCCGCCGAGCTTCGAGAGCTGCGGGTACAGTTGGAGGACTTGCAGGGCAAGGGGTTCATCTGACCCAGTGTTTCACCCTTGGCTTCCCCGATATTGTTCGCCAAGAAGGCGGACGGGAGCTTGCAACTTTGTGTAGACTATCGTCTCCTGAACCATGTGATAGTGAGGAACAAGTATCCGCTACCAAGGATTTATGACCTCTTTGATCAGCTCAAGGGAGCACGGTGGTTCTCGATGATAGACCTCAGGTCAGGCTATCATCAGCTCAGAGTTCGAGACGAGGACGTGCAGAAGAGGAACATCAGATGTCAGTATGACCACTATGAGTTCTTGGTTATGGCCTTTGGCATAACTAATGCTTCAGCAGTGTTCATGGCCCTCATGAACAGGATATTTCAGCTATACCTCAATTGATTTGTCGTTGTCTTCATCGATGATATTTTGATTTACTCGACGACTGAGGAGGAGCACGCCTACCACTTACGGGTTGTACTAGACACACTCTGAGAGCACCAGCTTTATGGTAAGCTCTCGAAGTACCAGTTCTGGATAGGTGAGGTCCACTTCTTGGGACACGTCATCTCTGAGGCGGGAGTTTCAGTGGATCCTGCGATGATCGAGGCAGTGCTAGCTTGGGAGCCACCCAAGAGCGTGACAGAGGTGCGGATTTTCTTGGGACTAGCTGGATACTATCAGAGATTTTTTCCAGACTTTTCCAGAGTTGCATCACCACTCTCAGCTTTGATGAAGAAGGGGAAAACCTTTGTGTGGTCAGACAGTTGTCAGCAGAGCTTCCAGGAGCTGAGAAAAAGATTGACCAGCGCACCTATCTTGAGTTTTCCTGAGGAGGGAGTAGGGTGCATCATCTACTGTGATGCATCAGGGACCGGACTCGGATGTGTCCTGATGCAGGAGTGGGTCATGATCGCCTATGGATCACTTCATTTGAGGCCGCATGAGAAAAACTAAGCTACCCATGACCTGGAGATACCAGCAGTGGTCTTCGCTCTGAAGACATGGAGACGCTATCTGATGGGCGAGTTTTTTACAGTCTTTTCTGACCATCAGAGTCTCAGATACATCTTCTCTCAGAAGGATCTGAATATGAGATAGCGGAGATGGCTCGAGTTCCTCCAGGACTATGACTTTGAGATATTCTATACTCCTGGGAAGGGGAAAGTAGTAGCCGATGATCTCAGCATGAGGAGGAGGATTCAGCTACTTGAGGAGGCGACAGAGCAGCTAGCCGCTTTGCAAATATCCTTCTTGGATAGAGATGGAGCGGCCTTCCTTCATTCTCTCACAGTCACTCCTCCACAACTGCAGCAGTTCAGAGAGGCACAACGTGGGGATGCCGACTATGAGACGCGGTGTACACAGATATCCTCATGATAGACACTTGATGGTTTCTACTTTGGAGTAGAGCACTACAATTTTTTCAGAGGACGTACCATGGTACCAGTCTCCTTACGGGAGGAGGTGCTGGGTGAGTTTCACACCTCTACCTTGGCGGTACACCCCGGAGTGGCTAAGATGTACCAGGATCTTAGACGACAGCACTGGTGGCCGGGCATGATGAAGGTTGTGGCGGAGTACGTTTCTCGATGCCTCACCTTCCTGCAGGTGAAGGTAGAGCACCAGGTACCAGCAGGCTTGGTATAGCCCTTAGAGGTCCCGGAGTGGAAGTCAGACGATATTTCAATGGACTTTGTGACTGGACTTCCACGCACTTCCAGAGGTCATGACTCAATTTGGCTGATTGTCGACCGACTCACCATGTCGGCACACTTCTTACCCCTCAGAGAGTAGGGCTCAGTAGAGAGCTTGGGACAAAATTACGTTCAAGAGATTGTAAGGCATCATGGTGTGCCACCATCTATCGTCTTCGATCGAGATGCTCGCTTTACTTCCAGGCTTTAGAAGGGGTTACAGGAGGCGTTCAGGATGCAGCTACGTCTGAGCACATCCTCTCACCCTCAGACGGATGGTCAGACGGAGAGGTCCATTCAGACTATTGAGGACATGCTTCGCGCATGTGTCCTCAACTTTTTTCACAGCTGGGAGGACCACCTACCCTTGGTGGAGTTCACATACAACAACAGCTGCCACTCCACCATCGGGATGGCACCATACGAGGTGATGTACGGCCGACCTTGTAGATCTCCTTTGTGCTGGACAGACCCTGGGGAGTTAGCACTTGTGGGACCGGAGATGGTCCAGGCCACGACAGAGAAGGTCCAAGTCATCCAAGAGCGGATGAGGACAGCCCAGAGCCGGCAGAAGTCTTATGCTGACAGGAGGTGGAGGCCACTAGAGTTCGAGGATGGCGAACACGTCTTCTTGCATGTCTCACCTCGACGTGGATTACGGATATTTGGCCGAGGCGACAAGTTGTCTCCACACTTCATCGGACCATTCCAGGTCCTCAGCAGGATTGGCGAGGTGGCTTATCGCATGGCTCTACCACCTTAGTTGCACCGGGTGCACGACGTCTTCCACGTATCTCAGCTGAGGAGATATGTGCATGACCCAACGCACATCATTGGCCATGGGGAGCTTGACGTTGATGACGATATGACTTTTGCAGAGGTCCTAGTGGAGATCGAGGATCGACAGGAGTGGGTCCTATGTGGACGGTCGATTCCTCTAGTGTGCATCAGATTGAAGCACAGGAACCCCCAAGAGAGCACTTGGGAGCGGGAGGCTCAGAGGCGTGCTCAGTACCAACATTTGTTTCCCTAGTTTTCGATGTATCTTTACGGGGACGTAAATCCCTGAGGTGGGAGTAATGTAAAGACCCTTAATATTCAAGGAAAAATTTTTCTTAATTTTCTTTGGGATTTTACAAGAACGCAGTTTCAGATGGCACTTGATTCTGAAGCCCGGTGTGCCCGGAATTTCTATCCGAAGTTTAGCTCGGGTACGTTCTGTGAACGAACGAGCGGGAATTCCTATCTCTTGAACCGGTGCTCGGAATCGAATTTTGAGGGCACCGATGGCAACGCAGCGCCGATAATTGCTTAGGAACGCTTAATATGGAGTTGCGTTTACAAGAGAGAAGTTGATAAAAAATTGTGGAAGTTAAAAATAAAAATTTAACAACAATTTTTATTTATACTCTAATTGTTTAATCCTTTGGATGGAAGTTGGGTAACTACCCAACCTCCATTGGGAGGTTATGAGGGTGGTATGGCCCACACAAACCCCACCCCTTCATATCCTCTAACCCAATCAAGTCACCCTTAATTTTGCTAACATATGTTTATTAACTTCGGACATTAATGTAGTGAGTTAAATGTGAGTTTTTGAAATTCAAACTCTTGAATATCCAAATCCTTGATGTGTTAATAAAATAAGTTATGAACTTATTTTAATGGGTTGGTGTTTAGTTGTTTGAGATCCTTTGGAGAAAAAGCTAAGGATGTCTTGAGTTATTCATTCTCTTTGACGAAGAACGCGAAGAACGAACGATCTCTGACATGGAGCACCGAGCCCTCGGAGACCATCTTCCACGACACCGACCCACGGCACGACGTCTTCTTCCACGACGTTTTTCTTCCGCGACGTCTCTTTCACGACGGTTTTCTACGACGAAATCTCTGTCAACGTCTTCGAATCCTCGCTTTGCAACACCGACGTTCGTCATCTCTTTTATCAAGGTAGGGGATTATTTAATTATTTTCGTTCGTGATTTCTATTTTGTCATTTTCGTGGATATATGACCAAATGATACCAATTAACGAGAGGGTGCCGGACTGCACAAACACGGCCGACCCTCCTCATTTATCCTTGGTTGATTCTTTGTGTTTGGGATGGAATGGCGTGGTGCCATCGCACCACGCGGGATCGTACAACAAGTAATGAGTCGTGTCGTGCCGTGAAGTTGAAAAAGGACGCGATGTCGTCGCGCCGCGTCGATGAAAACCGAAGACACCGCGGCCGGAGCGGGGTCGCGGCCGGAGCGGGGCCGCGGCGGAAGGGCGCGCTTCCATCACACTACGCCAGACGAACCAAGTCGCGACCAGTTCCGGGCCGCGGTGAAGCAGGGTGACTGGCGGCCGGTTCCGTGCCGCTGGTGTCAGCGATGGAGGAAGGACCAGCTGTCACCAGTCCTTTTTGGCAGAACCGGCCGGCCGGTGCGGGCCGGCCGGACAAGGGGAAACAAGGAAAATTAAATCCCTCTGCCGGCCTACAAAATGGCCCCCATAAATGGGGGGCCGCAGTTACACAAGGGGGGAAGGCCCCCCCCCCTTTGCCAACCGCTCAGCCATTGGCCGAGCCCCAATGCTCTAGACGCACTATGCCTAGGTCGGGCCGCGCCCTAGCGGGCCGGCCCCAGGGGTATCGGGCCGAGTCGGACCGGGCCCAAACCCCTTATTACTGAACCTTTTCCGTTCGGATGCCCATTACATGTTCTACGGGTCTCCGATCAACGCACCATCAGTTGCGATGCGATCCTAGGATCGAGACGGTCATTTCTGTATATTGCACTAAAGGTTTCGGAAAACTTTGAGTTCAGACGGGAAGGGTCGTACTAGAAACCAACCGAGCCCTCGGAGCGGAAACGCTCATATCTTAAGCTCCGGACGTCCGAATGATGTGCCGTTGACTTTGATGGTTTCCTCTTAGTGAGACAGATCTTTTTGCTTACTCCGCCCGAGGTTTGGACGCATGTGGAGTACGGTTGGGTTGGTTTTGCCTTAAAAACCAATAGGGCCCCTGGGTCAAAGAAGCCAATAACTCTTAGACCGGGAGTCAGATTGATGCACCTTCTGCGATGTTGAGTTCCTTTTGACGATACAGAACTTTTGGATACATCAACTCTAGACTATGTGTCAGTTGATGTATCAGCCTCTCGGCTCGTGGTGCGGACCCTCCCGAATGAGCTAGATGTGTGCGGGAACCCTAGTGCTGGATGCGAATGCTACTGTGACTGCGACGACGACTGTGCAGAGATCCTCAGTGGATTCGACGACGACTACTACACCAATAAGCGATCCTGTGTGGATCAGTGCTACCGATCTTGTGTGGGTCCCATCCTATGTGGGTCAGTGCTCAGCGGTTCTGTGTGAGCCAGCGCCTACAGATCCTGTGTGGGTCCGATCCTGTGTGGGTCATTGCGGGGGTTAGTACCTATCGATATTTTGTGGGTCTGACGACTTAGATGAATCAGTGATCATCTCTATCGTCTTTCGATGATGTATACCTGTGTGAGGTGAATCCTGTTTTACTTTCCTGTGTGGACTGTGTTGTGCTATCCTGTGTGGATTTACATTTTTCTTTCCTATGTGGATTGGTTCATACTTGGGCTCGGATGTTAGAGCCGAACGAGAATTGATGACTTAGGTATATGAATGGGCATATACCTAAGCAGTGTCAGATGTTACTTCGTGATTTACCTTTCCTTTGTGGTATATATTTTTTGGATACGGGGAGACCTTCGGGGGTCTCGGGGTCCCTACTGAGTAGCCTATACTCACCCCTACACGGGCTATGCCTGCACTACGTTGTGTTGGTTGCAGACGACGGACATCGCTGATCGTGGTGGAGGCTTGCGGAGCAGGATGATACCTGGAGGTGGACCACTAGGAGGGACGTACTCAGAGTGGTATGCTGAACCCGAGGAGTAGTGGAGGCTTTCTATACCCACCCTTCAAGTGGGATTCCCAGTTGACAGATCGTCGTTGCCGCTTTACCTTTCAGTTGATGTTTTCCCTTTCGATTTGTAATTTACTTTCAGTTTGGGTTTGTATACTGGCCCACTTACTTTTCCACACTTACTCTTGTACCAGTTTTTACTTAGTGTTTACTTCTATAGCTTGTATACTCTGTGTGTTTGTTTTCTTTACAATGAAATGCCTTCCCTTTTTACTGGGATTTAGGCCTTGGTGCTAGTCGCCAGCCCCTGGCCTATGGAAGGCGGGATTGGAGTAGTCACGGGACGGGCCCCAAGGACGGGTCGTGACAAGTTATAAATATAATCCTTGTTGTCATAGAAAAGTTTTTAACAAATCAATAATTAGATCCATAATAATCAGTGATACCCTATTTACATTAATCAAATCAATCAACTCATTACACAAAAAAACATAATTTTCTCAAAATGTTGATCGAATTAAGGGTTACCTTCCCTTAAAAAATATCACTTTTAAAAGTCATTATCACCATTAGAAATATCATTTGAATTCCTTAATAAAACATTATAATGAAAATTATTATATATTTCATGACTGGTATAACATTATATTTTAATTCAAAAACAAAATTAGTTCATTCAAATAACATTATTCTCTATCCATTACCCAGGATTCATTGCATTATTCCTTAATACCTCATTCCTATAATATAAAATATGAATCATGTATTATAGTTCATCAAAATCAATCTAATCTTGTGTATTTTTATTAATAAAAAAATTACTCGAAGAAAATCACATACCATTCACATGTAATTTGTGGTCTTTTTATCATGAGAATTTTCAATAATACTCATTCCACCTTCGAGATTTTATTTATTATATTTACACTAGGGAAATATATTTTCATGATTCCCCTATATTCCAAATCGGATATATTCAATGTTAACCAAGTTACATTTTGTTTTATAAATTTTCTAAAACTAGAATGCCAAGGGTGAGTAACAAATATCATATAAGGATACATACAATCATAAAAAATTACTTATAGGATGTCTAAATAATGATATATACCTTTTAATCGATGACACATTTGATTTATATTATTATATTCATAGCCATATTATATTAAAATACTTCATAATGATTTGTTAAGAGTTTTTTAATTTTCAATGAATATCCTCTGGTAGTGTTAAACCATAAGTATTATAAGGCTCTTTTTCATGTACCAAATTACCCTAAGACATTCCTAATTCACCATATCGTATTTGTTACCCCTAATTTCATATATACCATATCAACATCCACTAGTTTTATCTATAAGTATATGTATTTCAATGAATCCACTAACTCTATACTTTACCATAATCTATGAAATTTAATTATAATTTTCTTTATCCTTATACTTATCCTTGTACATATCCATATATTTCTCAACAAGGTTTACCATCCTAGTTTCCAAAGGATAAGTAATCATTTTCCTGGATACCAAAAATAATTACTCAATCTTAACATACATAGACGTTACATCACTTTTACATAATAAATAAAACATGCACTAAGAGATTACCGAAGACCATATTAGATTAATTCCTTTGGAAACCTGACAAAAAACCCTCTTACTCAGTGAAATATAATCAATGTTTCCAAAAAATATTTTCCCCCTATTATTGTTACTTAAAAATATTTCATCATAACCAGGGTAAGGGAAACATAAGAAAGAGTTGAGATTAAATTATCAGTAATGGTAAATAATGAAAATGTGTAAGCCTATCATGAACATATGTCCATGATGACATGATCGCGATCTTTAGAAGATAAAAACCTTCATATAAAAAAATCATAAACTTGAACCATGGAATAAATATTTTTAGTTCATAAGACTTGAATCAAAGGTAAATAAATAACATGAACTATGAAAACATTAAATAAAAATATGAATTGTAATTATGGTAATCACATAAGAATATAAAACCCCTATGTCAAGGAATCATGCCAATACATTTGATACATGTATGGCTTTGGTTAATCACTTATGTTTCTGCTTCGGGATTCTTATTCCCATCCATGTACCCTCTTATTTCTTACATGGGATGCTATCCTCTCTACCCTATTTTTTGGATTTCGGGTTGTCCTTTAGTGTACAATGTATTTTCGGTCTGGGGATGTCCCCCTATGTACCAACTTATTTCAATTTTGAAATCCCTTCCATGTACCCTTTGAAATCTTACAAAATTTATTATTACGAAATTAAAAATGAGGGATATATAGTTCCCTCTCATATCAAAATGAAATCATTCCGAAATTTTCCAAAAAAACATAAAAAATCATATCCTAGATCATAAAATGAAATAAGTATCATAAATTTTTATTCATGTAATATAATATTGAAAAATATACAGGTTTCATAATAATTTCATCAAAATTATAACCCATGAAATGAAGAGGTTATCATAACAATATAACTCATGAATGAGAAATTAATTTTTTAAACATCATTCCAGAAAACATAAACCATTCAGAGAAAGAAAATTAATGGGAACAGTATGAACCTGGATCTTTTTTTAGGTATGTTTTTTCTTTTTCTAGTCGTTTTTTAGAAAAAGATGAAATTATGAAAATTTTCTAAGTGCATGCAGTGTACTTTATGGGAACACATTGTGTACTACCTTGCCACATAAGGTCGTGTGCTGGAGGTGTAGTATCCACACACACGACTTTGTGGAAGTGAATTAGAGGCCACTTAATGAGGAGTATGGAAATAGAGAGTACACGCCATGTATATAAAAAGTACATGTCATGTACTTTTTTTTTCATCAAACGCACCGGGGCCACGTCTAATCACTAAAACGCTCTTATTTTAGGTCTTGTTCGTCAGAGAGATTCATACGGTCGTAGATCATCGACGAATCCATGCGCGTGTGTCTGTACTCTAAATCAAACACTTTCAATTGCATTGCAATTGCTTCGGTGAGTTCTCTCTTCTCATAGATCACCATCTTATGATTTTCTGTATCTCGTGATATTTCGTGGGTTGAATGTTGTAGATGTTTTTGTATATCTTCGACATTCTACGGAGATTAAAGCATTGAGGTTCACATATATCTTTCTTAAAATGCTAAGGTAGGTGGTTTGTGCCTTCTTTTTAAAGACATTGAGTATTATGTGCAAATTTTCCCAATACCCTTGAGCGGGGTATTTCGTGTTTATCGTTTTACCCCTATTGAGTCCATTCCATGATTTCATGTTTAATTAAAGGTTATTTGGATATAAATATGTTTTATTTCTATGGTTTGGATGTATTTCCCATTAATGTTCTATTTACGACCGTTTGGTCCTATTTAGCCAGTATGGATGCCTTTCCAGTTTTCCATTCCTATTATTGTAGGATGGAGAGTTTGTATTCTGACATACTTGATATGTTTTAGACTATTTATCCAAGTTCTTCTGTATGTTTACATTGTCCGTACTATATTTCTCAACGCGTTGGCCTACATAGGGTCGTGAGAACTAGGTGTAGTAGGCTATAAGGAGAATTGACAGAGAGAGCTTCCTTAGAGAGTCATTGAGCACTTTAGACTATAAGGGGAATTGACCGTGCAAGATTCCTCGGAGTGTCTTTGTTTTGCTTTGATTAACCTTGATTACTCTAGACTATAAGGGAAATTGACCAAGTTAGATTCCTCAGAGAGTCTTTGAACGACCTGGGCTATAAGTGGAATTGACCGAGTGAGCATCCTCCGAGACTCCTTGACCTTGGGTATATATGGGGAATTGACCATGTGAGATTCCTTAAAGAGTCCTTGACTACCTTAGACTATACGGGGAATTTACTGTGAATGCATCCTAAGAGAGTATTTATGAAATCTTCTGTTCAAACTAGAAGGGTTATGCCGTGTGCTCTACCTAGAGGGTTTCTTGTACTTTTTAGGTAGGACCATAGGGGATGTCTGTGAGTACTTCTTAGAGGGTTTCCTATTTGGGGTTTAGCTATTAGTTTCGTAGTTTCTTGATATTGAATCTATAGTTTGTTTACTACTGAGCACCATCCTCTTTACTGTTTTCTTTACTCTTACCTTCCATATATTCACTAACTGTTAGGAATATATTTTCGAGAGGTTGCCTACTGTGATTTAGTCTCACAGCCTATTTGGGTGATGCTTTTGGGCCCAAACAGATTATATTGTTGTAGGTATAGACAAGGGAAAGAGCCCTTATACTTCAGGTACATGAATTTATATGGATATGGGGAGCATGGTACCAAGCTTAGGCATGCGATGCTGAGGAGATGTTTATCTTTTTCTTTTGTACATTGGTTTAGCACTGTTTGTATTTTCTTTGTTGTAACTTGTTTGGATACTTTCATAGACATATGTATCCTTCATCATTATATGTATATGTGATCCATTTTTTATTATTACAGTCTTCCACCAATTATTGTTGTTGGATATTTAATGCTTCCACTATTGTGTGTTGTTACTTCCGCTGTGTACTCTAACAATGAGGGCGTAGTTCCTCCACTATCACACCCAAGCCCTCACTACTAGTCAATAGCCTCTAGAGTTCGGTGAAATGTCCATGAGGCCATTTGACCAATCGGGTATGGGTTGCCTATAGGGGGCTTCCAAAATCGGGATTTTACAAAGTGATATTAGAGGAATTATTTTCTCTTGATTTTATGTTTGGTGACTTTATCCAGGTATGGGAAGGAATAAGTACATGGTAATAAGTTGTGCCCAGAAGTAGCTAATCCATGTATAGGAAAATCCAACCGACATTGTTATTGTATTTTTTTTATGGTTTTCAATTTTATAGTTGATTTGATTTTCACTATTAGGTAACTCACATGTGTTGTGATATTATTGCTGATGTTATTGAGGTTCTATTTATACTGCCATCTGATGATATGAGGGTGTTCCATCTCATGCCTCATAGAGGAACATGTTAGAAATCACATGTCATGCATTCATTCCTTGTCATCTAGGATACATTAGCGATCTCATGTTTTTGTGATAGACGTTGTGTAGAATATTCATGCTATTGTGATAGATTCTTTGTTAAGAGTACCTGATGTTCTGATAAGATATTGTTGTGTAATGTTTTGTATGATTGAACAAAAATATTTGGTTCTTGAGATGTTATAGGCCCTCATGGACTGGAATTTTCAGGACCATTACTTTGTCTGCCATGTTATAGCCATTAGAAGATGCCAATCATTGATTCGTGGGGAGTATGGGCCCCATAGATCAAAATTTGGCACATCTAATGTTTGTTTCAGTGTTTTTCTAGGTGCTAGAGTAGTTTCTAAGGATTAATATAAGGAAAAACATAGAATACACACAGTGTAGTATTGACTACATGCCATGTGTTCTTCTATTCGTCAAGAAACTGTTTTTCATAAGTACATGTCGTGTACATTATTTACATGCCATGTAGTCCCTAACCATGTCATAAGTCTTGTGGGTAGAGACATGAGATTGGGATTTTCTGGTGCGAACACGCCGTGTACCACTCGATCACGCCTTGTACCATTGATCTCGTGTCTTCCTGTGCAACTAATAACACAGAAGGATAAACCTTAAGCTATAAATGTCGTGTCAGTATTGAACATGTCATGTAGTCTAACCTAGGTACCCAACTATGTCACTATGAACATTGGTCGGTGTTATCCATTCACTTACATTCCATGCCTAGCTGGAACACACCATGTAGTGTGAGGCATGTGCCAGGCCATGTCACTAACAACACGGGCCATATAAAGCTTGTCTAGTACACATCGAGTCTACCTTGAACACATAGTGTAGTATTGTCTTAGGTGTGCCGTGTGGCTTAAGCATGTATAAGGACTCATGCATGGAATGGGGATTCAAGTAAATGACGTGTGTTAAGACAACATGACATGTGTTCCGAGTGTTACCCGAACAGTTTGGACAGTTGTACACACCCATGTAAATGTCATAAAGGAACACGCCATGTAGGACTTGTACACTCTGTGTAGTCATTTTTTGTAAAACATGAATTATTCTTTCTTTTATTACCTTCTTATGAATCTATTTTTCATTCCTTGATAATCCTAATCTATGGTGTTTTCATGACCTTGTAGAGCCATTCTAATGAGACGTCCTCCGGTTGTACGCCAATTACCTGTTGGTGATCAGACTCTGGACATGGTTAATCCGGGACTCACAGCGGATTCTCTAGTTATGTAATCCTTGGAACCAGTTGTGGTATCTAACATTGGTGATGATGCACAATTCCGGGAGGGATTTTTGATGATGATGAATTCATTTCAGAGAGTTCCGCCTCTAGCCTCGTCAATGGAAGAATTGACGCGGGTGTTTCAGCATCAACATCCTCCTACATTCTCAGGGGATGGCGGACCCCAGGTTGCAGAGTCATGGCTAAAAGCCACACTGACGGTTTTAGAACATCTAGAGATACCTCTTGAGAAGAGGTTGAAGCTCGCTACCTATATTTTTCAATACTCCTCCAAGATGTGGTGGGATGTGATCTCAAGGGCGGGACACCAGAAAAATATTCCATGGGATGAGTTTTGGCGCATCTTCTATGATTACTTCTTTTCGGAGACCTTGGGGGCCGATCGATCCCGAGAGTTCATGAGTCTGAAGCAGGGCACTTTTACAATTATTTAGTATTCCTCTCGCTTCACAGAGTTGTATCATTTCACACCTGTTCAAGGAGGTGATGAATTGTTCCTTGCACGGATGATTGAGGATGGTCTGAGGCACAACATCTGATCTCAGGTGAACATCTTCAAGCTGACCTCGATATCTTATATCACCAACTAGGAAATGATTACAGAGCGAAATATGAGGCATTATGGAGCTGTGAGCTAGGGTGTTTCGGCATCCAGAGTTATTGTTCATCCTACTGATAGCAGGAAGCCCCGTAGGGAGAATGCACAAGGAGACCAGAGTAGGTAGGGTGCATCTTCTGGAATGGAATTGGTGTGTTACCAGTGCGGGAAGAGAGGAAATATGAGGCCACATTACCCGAGAGACCCAGTGGATTGCTGATCCTGTGACAAGATGGGTAACCTTCAGTTCTTCTGTCAGTTCTACTCACCAGCAGCTGGTGACATTGGTTCTTCAATGACTCCTCGTCCAGGAGAGACACCACCAGTTTCTCACCATTCTGGGAACTATAGTTCTTCCAGCTCTATGGTCCGAGGTGGAGGTCGTGGACATGGTAGTCAGTCACCGGTTCTTCAGTGACATTAGGGTGGATCAACTCAGAGTGGTCAGGCACGGTCACATGGCTATGACATAGGCCCAAATTTTTCAGTGAAGTAGACCCGGCAAGAGCAGGATCTCGAACCCTCTAAAGTACAAGGTACAATCATAGTTGCCTAAGTTTTTCTTGGGATCATTTTGAAAAATGGGATTCCCATTACATTATCTATTTTACTATTGTGGAGAGCCTTGGTCTTTGTATCTTTTCCTCTTCCGATATTTTGACATCCTACACTCCATTGGGGACTAAAACGGCTTGGGTACGTTAGTGCAAGGAGTGACCTCTAGAGGTTGGTGGATGTCACTTTCTGTGGTGCCTCTATGTCCTAGAGATGAGAGGCTATGATGTCATTCTTGGAATTTAATAGCTTGTTCCCTTCTAGGACGTCATCAATTTTTATCACTGTAGGTTAATCTTCATATCAATAGAGGGTGGATCCTTTCTTCACAGGGGTGAGTGGGATGTCCAAGCAAGAAGAGCAGGTCCAAATCATCATGGGTGGGGAGGAGTCACAACCCATATTACTAGTCTATATCTAGATGACCAGGGGACTTTTTAGATGGAATTTCCTCCAATAGTTGATTTTTTAGAGATTTATTTCTAGAGAACTTTTCAGGTTAGCCTCTAGAGCGCGAGGTAGACATCTCGATTGAGCTTGTGCCAAGAGAGACACCGGTGTCCATTCCACCTTATCAGATGGATATACCAAAGTTGTAGGAGGTCAATAAAAAGTTGGAGGATTTGCAGGAAAAGGGTTTCATCTGACCCAGTACTTCTCGTTGGGGTTCACCTCTCCTATTTGTGATGAAGGAAGACAACCCCCTCACGCTCTGTGTGGAATATCGAATGTTGAACCAGTTGACGGTCAAGAACCAGTATCCCATGTAGGGGATTGATGATCTCTTGGATCAACTAAGAGTATCCCAGGTGTTCTCAAATATTTACTTGAGGTCCTAAAATCAACATTTCATGTTATACCATCAGATATACCTCCTACAGCCTTCCGAAGTAGGTATTGTCCATACTAGTATACGGTTATTCTGTTTGGTCTCACAAATGTGCCTGTAGTTTTCAAGGCAATAATGAACTGAGTGTTCCATCCGTACATGGATTCCTTTGTGGTTGTTTTTTTGAACAATATCGTGGTATACTCTCACACTAAACACGACCATGCTACCCTTCTTGAGATCGTTCTGAGTACCCTGAGGGGTCATATATTATATGTTAAGCTCTCAAAGTGCCACTTTTGGATGGATCCGATTCGCTTCTTGGAACATATTATATTTGAGGTAAGAGTATCAGTAGACCTAGAGATAGTGAGAGCTATAGTTTCTTTGGAGAATCCAAAGAATGTCTTGGAGGTGTGGAGTTTTCTAGGGCTAGCTGGATACTATAGAAATTTAATACATGTCTTTTTAGGAATAGCAGCACCGCTGACAGGTCTGACTACGAGGGGTGAAAATTTCTTATGGTCATGTTCATGTGAGTTATCCTTTCATGAGATGAAAGGGAGGTTGACTTCAGCCCCGATACTAGTCTTTCGAGAGTTGGGAAAGAGCTATATTATTTACCATGATGTGTCAGGTATCGTTCTGGGATCTGTGCTTATGTAGGGAGAATGTTTCGTGTCATACAGGTCTCAGCAGTTGAGGACACATGGGAAGAACTACCTGACACACGATCTCGAGTTGGTTGTTGTTTCTCAAGACTTGTCATGTTGGAGACATTATCTTAGGGGAGAGAACATTGTGGTTTTTACCGACCACAAGAGTCTCAAGTAAATTTTCACTCAACGTGATCTGAATTTGAGACAACAATGGTGGGTTGAGTACCTTCAGTTCTTTTACATTGAACTTGCCTATACACCTGGGAAAGGCAATGCAGTGGCTAATGCGTTGAGTAGAAGAACTCAGATATAGGATGTTCAAGAGGCCAGTAGGGAGATGTAGCTTATGGCTATGTTCTCTGAGATGCATTTGGAAGCTAATGACCACCAGGGGAAGATGTTTCTTTCTTCTGTGGCTATTACCTCTACTCTTTTGGATTGACTGCGAATGAGGCCGCTATAAAATTCTAAAGGTCTAGTCCTACGGGAGAGCATGTCAGGAGGAGACCCTATTCTAGGATGGACCGTAGGTGAGGATGAGAT
Source organism: Viscum album (assembly GCA_963277665.1). Taxonomy (NCBI): domain Eukaryota; kingdom Viridiplantae; phylum Streptophyta; class Magnoliopsida; order Santalales; family Viscaceae; genus Viscum; species Viscum album. Next base: position 89,043,716 of record OY728158.1, read on the forward strand.
CTTGCATTTCCAGGGGCATGTATGGGTGCTTGCAGATATAAGTGAGGAGCTGATGTGGTATTTTCATTCATATGTTTTTGAAGTTCTTCTAAGTGACACCACGATGTATCATGATCTATACCGTCAGTATTGGTGGCTAGTTATGAAGAGGGATGTTTCTAGTTTCATCATGAGGTGTTCCACCTGTCAGCACGTAAAGTTGGGGGATCAGCAGCCAGCAGGTCTTTTATAGAAATTACCCATTCCTTAGAGGAAGTGGAACGATGTCGTGATGGATTTATGTAACAGGGTTGCCTAGGTCACCTCGAGGGAATGATGCAGTTAGGGTTGTCATTGACAAGCATACGAAGGTTTCTCAGTTCATTCCAATCAAGGAGATCATTACTGTTGATGAGCTGGGATGGTTATACATATGAGAGATTGTACATCCTCATGGAGTTCCACAATCCATCGTTTCACACAGGGATGCACGTTTTTCTTCATATGTCTGGCAGGGGCTTTAGAAGGCTTCAGGTACACAACTACTTTTGAGTACAACCTACCACCCTCAGACAAATGGCCAGTATAAGCATGTGATTCAGGTGCTTCAGGATATGCTTTGAGCATGAATTCTAAATTTTGGAAGTTCTAGGGAGAAACATATACCTCTTGGGGAGTTGGCCTACAACAATAATTTTAGAAAAACTATTCAGATGTAACATAATAAGGCTTTGTATGGTACGAAATATTGATCACCCTTATGTTTGATGCAGGTAGGAGAGGCAGCTTTGTTGGGGCCTTGTCGTGTTCAAGAGACCACAGAGAAGATAGAGTTGATTCAGAAGATGTTTGATACTGCACATTCTCAACAAAAGTCTTAGGTTGATCATTAGATACGACCTCTAGAGTTTGAGGTCGGGGATCAAGTTTTTTTACGTGTCACACCGAGGTTGGGCCACAGAAGCATTTGGATATAGGGTAAGCTTTCACTGAAGTAAATTGGGCCATTAGAGGTGTTGTAGAGAGTTGGCCCGGTTTTCTATTGGTTTATGTAACCTCAGAGGTACTGAGTTATGCACGGCGTCTTCCACGTTTTCCAACTTCATCGTTATTTTCATACTCGTCTTATGTTTTACAACCTGAGGAGGTAGAGATTGATGTGGATGCATCCTTTGGGGAGAATCGTATCTGGATTGTGGATAAAAGTACGAAATTTCACCATGGTCAGTCTATTCCTTTGGTACAGGTGCTTTTGTGGCATGAGCGAGTATTGGACGAGACTTGAGAGAGGGAGGCAGACGTACGATTACAGTGGCCAGATCTATTTAGGGTTTCTTTTTTACACCACGCATGGGATATTTAGGGACAAATTTATTTTATGGGAGAAGTTTGAAAAAACCTAGATCTTATTTTCAAGTATTATATTCCTTTTCTTTTTGTTTTAGAGAAAATGAGGGAATTATGGAAATTTTCTAAGTACACGCCATGTAATTTATGAGTACATGTCATGTACTGCCTTGCCGCAGGAGGACATGTGTTGACCGTGTAGTATCCACACACACGACCATGTGGAAGTCACTTGGAGGCCACTTAAAGTGGAGTACGGAAATTGGAAGTACACGCAGTGTACTTCACAAGTAAATTCTGTGTAATTTATTTTTTTCATTAAACGAACTAGGGTCATGTCTAATCTCCAAAATGATCTTATTTTAGGTATCGTTAAACCGATAGATCTGTACGACCGTAGATCTTTGACGAACCCCCGAGCGTGTGACCATCCTCTGAATCGAGCACCGTCGGTTGCATTGTAATCACTTCGGTGAGTTATCCCTTCTCATAGAGCACCATCTTATGATTTCTCTTCTCTCATGATATTTAGTGTGTTTAACGTTTTATTCATTTTTGTTGATAATCGATGTTATAAGGAGATTCATGGTTCTAGGTTCACATATATCATTCCTACAATGATGGGGTAGGGGATTTTTTCCTTCTGTTCAATGTCTTTGAGTATTATGTTCAAAATCCACCAATACCCTTGAACATGGTATTGTGTGTTTACCTCTTTACCCATGTTGATTTCTTTCAATGATCGCATGATTGTGTAGAGGTTATTTGGATATTAATAGAGTTGATTGATATGATTTGTATGTATTTCCCATGCATTTTTTGTTTACGACCGTTTGAAACTGTTTAGCCATTTAGGCTGCCTTGTTTGTTTTCAATGCCTGTCGCTGTAGAAAGGAGAGTTTGTATTATAACATTCTTGATATGTTGTAGACTGTTTAGCCAAGTATTTCTGTAGTCTTACTTTGTTCGTACTATAATTATATGCTCGTTGACCTACATATTTCCATGAGAACCTGGTGTAGTAGGCTATAAGGGGAATTGACAGAGTGAGCTTCGTCAAGGAGTCATTGAGCACTTTAGACTGTAAGGGGAAATGACTATTTGAGCTTCCTCAGAGAGTCATTGTTTTACATTGAATTACCTTGATTACTCTAGACTATGAGGGAAATTAACAGAGATAGCTTTCTCAAAGAGACATTGTCATTGGGGATATAAGGGGAATTGACCATATGAGATTCCTTAGAGAATCCCTAACTACATTTGACTATAAGGGGAATTGACTGTGAGTGCTTCCTCATGGAGTCATTATAAATTCTTATGACTGAACTAGTGGGGTTAGGCCGAGTGCTCTTCCCATTGGGTTACTTGTACATATTAGGTTGGGCCATAGGGTATGGATATGAGTACTTACTATAGGGTTACCAATTTGGCGTTTGTCTGTTTGTTTTGCTATTGCATGAAATTGAAACGATAGATTGTTTACTGCTGGGAACCTTTTTATTTAATGTTTTCTATACTTTTACCTGGCATTTATTCACTGACTTTTAGGCATAGATCTTTGGGTGGTTGCCTATTTGGATTTATTCTCACACCCTATTTGAGTGATAAGTTTGGGCCCAAATAGATTATATTGTTGTAGGTATTGATATGGGAAATCACCCATCTACTTTAGGTACATGACTTGCTGTGGAGTTGGGGAGCATGGGACCAAGATTAGGCTTGCGATGCTGAGGAGCTGTTTATCTTTTTCTTTGGTACTATTGTTTAGCACTGTTTGTTTTCCAGCATTGTTACGTGTTTGGCTGCTTTCATAGACATATGTATCATGCATAATTATATATATATATATCCTCCAGTTGTTTATTATTACAGTCTTCCACTGTTTACTATGGGATATTTACTACTTCCGCTATTGTGTGTTGTTACATCTGCTGTGTACTCTTCCAGTGATGTCACGGTATCCCCACTATCACACCCAATCCCTCGTTGTTAGTCGGCATCCTCTGGCATGTGGGGAAATGCGCTTGAGGCCATTTGACCAACCGGGTACGGGGCACCTCTAGGTGGACATCCAGAATCAGGACATTACATAATCATCGTATCATTTCCCCATAACAGCATGAGTATCACTAATGAATATTATATTATATTGCAAATAAATTTGAAATATATTTTTAAAAAGTATCATGAGGGGATTATTTTTTATAGTTTGTAAAATGTATATTAAATCAGATAATCTTTTGAAAAAAAATTTCAAGAAAATTGACATCAATACTTATAAAGGAAGACTTAATGGAATTTTGAAATCCCTTTTATGTTGAGAACATTCACAGGAACTTCTCAATCATTTAAAAACTAGTTCCCTTGAAAAAATATAAATGAAGATTGAATTTCATTTGAAAAACATTTTTTTATTTTAAAAACACTTTCTAAAAAATTATCCTTTTAAAAATGAAAATAAGGCTCAGTTAATTAATGATGGGTAAATTCATGGATATAATACATTGTAAAAAGAACATTCCTTTGTCACAATAACCAGGTTAGAATAATGATTCATTTTGAAATATACAAAGAGATTCCATTGAAAAAACTGGTAAAAGAAAAAAGGGGTAAAAATTTCATTTAATGCTAACATTAGATAAGTAGAATATTCATTGTATCCATTTTTAGAAAGAATGGTTTTGAAATAACAATGATTTCTTACCAAATAGATAGGTAAGATCATATTTTACTAAATTTTTTGTAATAATTATCTTATGTACCAAAAAGTATAAAAAATGTACAAATGCATTAATACGTCAAGGATAAATAGAGGAGAATAAAATTCAAGAGTTTTACTAAAATATGGATCATAATATTTCAGTAATTAAAACATGATCATTAATAATCTCGATAAACAATGAGATTGATTCAATAAACTATTACCACATGGTATCTTTGAATCATAATCCCCATGTAAGAAAATGAAATTACATGGAGCCTTAAAATATCATAAAATGATGGAGATTCGTTTTAAAACATTTCAAAGGTATTTTATACCCCTTATATAAAAATATAGGTCTATATCATGGTATGTTTCTTAAATGTGAAAAAACAAAGAAAACATTACATTACCGATTGGATAACTTTTGAAATTAAACCCCATGATAAAAAGATCATAAAATTGTTCTTTAAACACCTATAAATTTTTGTATAAGCATTATATAACACCATCATGGTCAGTATATACACCACTCATGTGAATTGATAGGTGAATATGACATGTATCTCATGGGAAAAACAAGTGAGGTGAAATTCTATTACCTTGAGTTCGAATTGTGTATGTGTCTTTGTATTCTTGAATAATAAAAATAAGTTAATTAATTTCATGACTCAGAAACTTCTAAAACTGTATTATTACTTTTAATTTAATTATTACCATGTTTTATAAAACATATTAAATAACTATGTTTAAGTCGTTTGTTCTTTCTAAATTCATATCATTTGTCAAAATCAACTTTTTTTGTCCAACTATAGTCAAACGAGACATTATATAAACATATCCCAAATAAATATAATGACATAATTTTCATATATATATATACATTAATTATACATTTAAAACCAATCATTAAATATGCTTGTGATAAATGAATCACAGTTACAATCAACTACATGGTAGGTCACACGTATGAAAGAGTATTGATACCATTTATCAATTATAGTTATAGAATTAAGGTAAGTAAAATTAATCATTCCATAATGAATATGAACCTAGAAACAACACCATAAAACCCAAAACTCAAACTAGTCTATGGCATGACCTGATGATTGTTCCTAATCCCCACTAGTTGGTAACAAGTTACTAGGTATCAACATTGCAACTTGGGAATTATTTCAGCCACAAATAATCATAATAAAAAACAATAATAAAAAACCAAAGATATGTAATCCCAACCAAACATAGTATACTAATTATTAGATTCATGTTTACAACATTTAATCAAGACAAAAAAATTGGGCAATAAATTAGCTATAATACACTACCATAAAAACAAGTAGACATTAAAATGATCATTTCCATAAATCCATTAGCCACAACTCCTACAAGTGGAAGACCACTTGCAACCCAAATTACCATCACAATACGAATTGACTATACTCGAGTCATACATAATAAGACTACTTATATCTTAACTTGTATTTAGGGTGTGATCCAATGTATAGTAGTATGAAACCAAAAAAATGATACCATGCTAGAAACAATATAATATAAACTATAACGAATATTTTAGAAGGGAAAACTAGGAATAGTTTTATAGAAAATATTTTAATTATAAAAAAATATTTCTATTCAAAATTACCATCAATGTACACAATCTACAAACGGTGAGTTTAATATCACAAAATAGCACCATGACATGGGTAATCCCTATAGTCTCTAGCTCTAGTGGAACCATATATTCATTGTATGTCGGTGAAAAAGTGGTATAGTAACCAAAACCATCTACATCCCCATGAACGATCCACTACAGAGGAGAAACATCCAAATTTATAGTGGTCACCAATAATAAATATTGTCTAGTTAGTGTTGCAATCACCAATCCATATAGAAGAAAAAGGGATAATCAACATCTAGAATCAACTAGAATACTAGGCCTAGTCCACCTACATAGATACCTAGGATTCCTTTTATACTTAATTACTATTTCACATGTCTCATGGAATAAAAAATTTATATGAAAATATTAAAAAAATGACCTCTATTGATAAATCACTACTTTCGTAATCAAAACAAATTTTGAATCCCAGTGAACACTAAAACCATTCTACAACATGATCTTCCCCACTTGCATAATTAAATAAATATGCTTCACAATTTTTAAAGCACATTCAAGATACAGAATATGGGTTTACAATTTAAATACAACCAATTTATTTTTCAAGAAACTAAGTCATTCCATATACATATTAAAACCCATTTGAAACCAAATGCACATAAATTCATTTTAATTATTTTCACCATCTACAAATTTTATAAAATACTCTCTAGACCAAAAATAAGGAAGAACATTTTAAACACACATATAATAGATCCATTTTCCTTTGTAAAACCATTTTTCATCTCCAAATAACCCAATATAATCAAAATAACTCATTTTGTACCACATATATAATCCACTTAACATTAAAAAAAACTAGATAGGGAATATTAAAATCAATTATTAATGTTTAATCATGGAAAAATCAACCAAAAATGTAAAAACTTCTAGAATCTTTTGGAAAACTGAACCCACACCGCAATAGAACCAATCATCGGAAAAATCAGTCCATAAATATCAATATTAATCCCTAAAAATAGATATATAACCCAGTGAATATCATCCATTTTATTGGGGATGGTATACCCCAAGAAATAAGAGGGAAACCCCTAGAAAAGAGGGATAAAATACTAAAAGAGGGACTTACTAGGAGAATCAACTAGGAGCCACACCAAAATCACCCCAAAAAGGAGGTATGAGGGGGGAAATGGGGGAGGGAAATTCTCATAGGGGGGAACCCAAATAGGGAGGATTTTTGGGGTTTAGGGTTAAAAATAGATTTGAATAAAAACATTAAAATCAATTTTTAATGATGTGGATAGGCCACATGGTGGGGCTACATGGTTTTTCAAACAATGTGACAACTAAGCACCACATACCCTGCAAACATGATATGACACATGATTAGCCAAAAAGTTTTGAAAACTACGCGCTAACTATGTGATTATTCTCTATCAAAAAATGAATCCTTGGTGAATATTTTTCTATGAATGGTGTATGGTTTCCCTATACCATGTGTAAGCCATTTTCCACCACCTTTAAAGGCCATAATTTTAATGTTTTATAAAAATTGTAGGGGAAACCCCATTGAACAGAAATATGATGGAAAAAAACAAATAAAATTCTCCAGAATTAAAACCTGTTTTACCCAAAACATGAGAGAAAATATGAGATCCAAAAATAAGTTGAATAAAATGGAGAAATCCAAACCCATGTGTGATAATTCTACTAACTATAATTCATTCCACACTTGGAAGGCCACAATATTGTTTTATTCCAAAATGAAAATCCATAGTCCTCCAAAATCCATGGAAATTCTTATGAAACATAAAATGAGAAGAAATCATGAAAAAAATGGAAACAGATATTCCCTTGATTTTACATTGGAGGTTATAATGGATTCCATAGTATATGAATTATTCCCCTAGAAGGTTTTAACACCTATAGTTGATTTATCATGATGATTGAGAATACTCTTAAATGTATAATGTTGTCTCCGAAAAGGAACCCATAGCCAGAAACTATCAATAAGACATACTAGGAAATAGTTTCACAACCATTATTCAGCAAAAAAATTAGGAAGAGGGGCACCCCAAAACATACTCAAGGTAATAACTCAAAATCAAGTAGCATAAAAATTAGACTTCCCACTAATGAGCCAACTCGAGAAACCACTCATATTATCAACATTGGGTGGCCCGAATAGAGTCCCGACTATTTAACATGAACTAACACCATCTTAATCCGAATTAAATCCCGACAAAACCTGTGATGGGTCTCACTACCATAAGAACTAAACAGCATAAACTGACATAGAAACCAAAACATGGAACAATTTAGGGACTTCTCAAACATACCAAACCCCAACCACAAGGGGCCTGGTGAATGAAAATCCACCCCAAAAGATGAAAACTATGTATCTCACCAATAATTCTTTATGTTACCACTCTTATATGAGCGTAAGAAAAAATTTAAACTATTTTACAAGGTTTAATACATAAGTAATCCTACTTGGATACTATCATCTAAAAAGGTATAACCAATGGAGTTCATAGAAATGAAACGAAAATTCCTCCATACAATCAAGAAGTAACTCTTCCTCCCACAGGGGTTGTAATAAATAATTATGTCTCAATGCCTCTAGACACAAAAAAGGGACCTTTACAAAACAAAGTAGTTACAATATAAGAGCTTGAACTATACCAATTCGACACTGGAGACCAAGTCAAACCTCGGTCCCTCTCACCCTACGTAATTTCTAACAATGCACTAACTTTACTCTGAGGTATATGGATAGTGCCCTAATTTTTAAAGCATATACCACCTCATAGTCAGAGAATGATGATACCCTATTATAACTAATGCTTTTTCATTAATTTTTTATCATCGAGGATACTCTGTTGAATAAAAAGAACACATAAATACTCGATAATCATGTTACTCATTCATGACACTCTAACTAAGAAAATGAAATTGAAAATGCATATGCATCATCTTCCTTAACCTGAAATGAGAAACTACAGAAACATGAATCTTGAATCATATACCCGTAATAAAAATATGAAAATTAGGAATTTATTAATGTGAATGATGATTATTTCAAAATAGATGATCTCTACAGACTTCACAACATACTACTTATCCATTTAATGAGAATAAAAAACCACAAAACACCACCATAAATGAACAAGAAAACTGGTTGAATCATTAAAATGTATGGGAATTTAAACAGAACCCCAAACAACACACATCCCATGCCAATGGGTAGTGTTTTCATCATAGAGGAAGACTAAACTCGATAACACATCCTGGGAACATTCCAAAAAACCGATGCAAGTGACCTAGCTATTGACATGAATTGCATGTCTTTAGAGTACTCAGATTCAACAGATTTCTATAAAGAGACATTCCACACTGGTGAAACAAGATGATCCCACACATTAAGGAAGCTGGTAAATTTTGAAAATGTGGTTAAAGACCGTATCTAGTACCAACAACTTTAGGCCACTTTCCATTACATGATTTTCCATTTACTGTTTAAATGTCAGACCATCAATCATAAATGCGAAAAAACCACATTTTATGGTTCACAAAACTCAATAAACTAAGAATTATTTTAATTACTCATATATCCACTCTTCTATTATGAGATTATACACTTCATCGAAAAAGGATAGGTGGATTCAATAACTGAAACAACATGTGAAAGTCCTTGCATCGATCAACTATAGGGTATTCCAAAAATGAATCACATATAACCACACTTCCAATATGTATTGATTTTATGGGGGAATACACTGTCCATTAAGGAAACTAAGGACCTAGTAAAACTATTTCATCAGACAAAATGTACCATAATATTACAACGAACAGAAAATGGGATCCTACTCAATGGTTTCTAGGAACATTTTTCAAAAGAACCCAAAAACCACAATCTCAAAGCCAATTTTCAATCAAATTCACAAACGTGAAACATCATTCAAATAAAGACAGTTTTAGAACTAAAAACAAATTGAATGAAATATATCCAAATCATAAAGAGGCAGCATTGGTTATCAAAACAATACAATTTATCCTAATATCACTATTTTAAAATAAAATATGTTTGGTGGGTTGCACAGACATGAAAGGTATCCCCTGGAGTCCCATAAGTTCATATTCTCATTTTAAATCATACATTCACCCATTAACCACTCATATCCAATGCATGTGGTCACTAATGAGAATACCAATGGTCAAAATTAAACATTTACACTTTCTGAAAGAAACATTCAACACACACTTCAATTTTTTCAATTCAATTCCCATTTGAAAAATTCAGAAATGTGTTCAATGATTTACTAACCACCCAATTTAGAACCATTTTCAAACTCCAAACCTAAATCACAATACATATAATCCCATGAAAAAAAATTTCAGTAGTTTAGATTATCCCATTTACAAAGGATTTCCAACACCCTCTTTGAAATAGTACATATTTTCCCAAAACCCAATTATGTAAATCAGTTTGTTTCAATTTCAATGTCTGATATCAATAAACTAATCCCCATTTACCAAAAAAGAATTTTATAAATGTCCACTTTAATTCATCTACCTTTAATGTGATTCTGATAAATAATTTCTGCCTTTCAAAAAACCAATCCATTCCATAATTAAAATAATATTTTCATAATTATTAAACAATGGTTTTCTAAATTATTTTTCTATCCCAATGAGACATAAGACTATCTTCAAAGGGGGGAACTAGTTTTCTTGGGTGACTTGTACTTATTGTTGGTGGTTGTTTTCAAATTTCACATCCATAGAAGAGAGTATTCTAGGACCATTTCCCTGACTCCACATGAATTTCCAGTCCCTATGAGATCATTATGGCCACTAGCCTTATTTCCCATTAATTTAACAAACAAAAAAAATCCCACATGAACTGAAGAAGAAAAGATACCTAGAAACCAATAAAATCATTAGTATTATCATGTGGTGTCCTATCCATGCTCCATACTCATAAAAAGAACATTATGTCTTCGAAATCCTAGATATAGTCTACTAGATTTTTCACCAAATAACATGACCCAAAAAAGAGTGTGGCCTTCTCTGAAACCATTTTCTCAGAAACCTAGATAGAACTCCATCAAACAAAACAACTAAACTAGTATGTGTCATGACAAGAAGGAAATTCCCAATCCCAACAAGCTAACAACTAGTGACTGGGTATCAAAAATGCCACTTGGGAATATTTCTCCCATTAATATATATATAACAACCAACTATAATAAATAAAACAAAATAGAATAATCAAAACAATAAATGGAAAAAAATGTTTAGATTAATGTTTAAAACATATAAATAAAACCAAAATGGTTTATAATAAATGTGATATAAGACACTACCATAAAAATCACTACACAAAACAATGACCATCACCCTCAAGTCAGAAAAAACACATACAAGGGGAAGACCACTAGTAACCTGGGCCACCATCATGATACCCCTTTCCATTACCTTAGTCAAACATTACATGTCAACGTAGACCCAAAGATATGGTTTGTGCCAAATCCTAGAAGTATTATACACAATGAATAGATTCCATGATATAAAAATTATAAGTTAAAATAACATTAACATTTTAGATGATAAAACAAGTATCATTTTTATGGAAAACATTTTGAGGAGAAGGCGTGTTTTCTTTTAAAAAATTACAATGTACCCCATATGCCAATGGTGAGTGAAATATCATAATAGAGAACCATGTCACCAGAAATCCCATTAGTTTATATCTTTCGTTATAACCTAGAGACATCTTATCCCAGTGATAAAGCGTTATAGTAACCAAGACCATTCGCGTCCTCATGCGTGAGCCACTATTCAACAGAATCATCCAATATTCTAGTAGTCCTAATAATCATTATTATATAGTGTGTGTCATATTCATCAATAATTATATAAAAAAAGGAAATAAACATCCAAATAAACTATCGTACTAGTCCTAGTACACCCATAAGAAACCCTACATTCCCTTTATTTTTAATTACCATTTCACATGCCCCACACAATATCACATTCATATAAACATATTATGAACAAGATGACCATGATTGATAAATCTCTACATTTAGAATCAAGAAAAAATTTACATCCCGACACACACACCAAACATTCTAAAACATGATTTTCACTACATGAAATTTTATTAAACCTTTTCACAATTTATAAAGCATATTCAATATAAACAATAAGGGTTTACACTTGAAATGCACCCCATTTCTTTTAGAAGAACCATTTTCTAGCCATATAAATACCACAACCCAAGTGAATACAAAATCAAATAAAATTCATGTTAATAGTGGCTTTTAAATTATAAAATTTTACAAATTACCTTCTTGAAAAACACAAGGAAGAACATATGAAACACACATGGAAGATATCCGATTTCCTATAGAAAACCAATTATTAACTCCAAAGAACCTTAAATAAAAAAAAATTAAATAAATAATCACCTCATATATAATCTATATAACATCATTAAAAAACAATAAAACATATTATAATCCCCAAAATAATGTTTAAGCATTGAAGATCCTACCTAAAATGAATAATCTCCCAGAATCTGGTTGAAATAATACAACATGAGCATAATCAAACCTTAGAGATGATTGATCAAGCAATAAAAATGAATATTAAACCATAAAAATACAGATATAACCCAAAAAAATCACTCATGATACCATATAAGAATGACCCTATGAATGGATAAGGAAATCCATCAAAAATCAGGAGAAGATAAGAAAAGTGGGACTTCATGGAGAATTAAGGAAAATCCAGAAATAAATTAGCTGAAAATGGATGTCTAATGGAGAAAATGGAGGAGGGGAGGGAACATATAGTGTATTAACTCTAAGGGGGTGAGGCTTTTAAGGGCTTATGATTTCTAATAAATGTTAGAGAAAACTTAAAAACTCAATATTTAATAACTTAGATAGGCCACATAATTAGAAAAATGATTTTCAAAACAGTGCGGTAGTTGTGCACCCCTTACATTCCAAGATAGATATGCTGCACTATTATCCTAAATGGTTTAAAAACCATGTATTTATTGTGTGATTCAGATTTTTCCAAAAATTATAACATGGTGCATGGATTCATGAGAAATTAATACGGTTTCCCTCTAATTTATTAAAAAGATATACACCACCCCCTTCCAAGAACAAATTTTCCAATTTGTTATCAAAACTCTCGGGGAAGCCCCATGTATAGTAACATGACTGAAAATAAATAGATAAAAAACTCCAAAATTCAGACAAATCATAAATATAACTCGAGAGGAAAACTAAGATGAAAAAATAAAATGAATCAAATGGAGGAATTAATACATGGGTGTCATAATTATGATCATTATGTAATTAATACCATATTATTTTATCATGTATAATTATATATAGAATTTTTGTGATGTAAAATAAATCATATCTGGTCGATGACGTAGTATTCCACATGTGTATGAATGACTTTATCACTTTATAAGAGTTCGAAAGGGTAATTAATTTTTTTATATATATTATATTTATAGAAAGGAAATTTTTTCCACAATATAAATTAGATGTCTTTTATATCACATATGTATAATTAAAAAATCTATTATACATTCCATGTATCATATTAATGAATCATGCTGCTTTGAGGGGGTGGTTGTCCACAGTTACACATCCTAACATGTTTAGAATAGGGAAATGAATTATATTCATTTTTCAAGGTGGTCGTTCATCGTACATGAATGGTATGTTCGTTACACATTAGATGTCAGTTTTTTTATGTTTTGGTCATTTCATTAATATAAAAACATATTATTATATTGTTGATAATGTTTTTGTTATTTAAGTATAAAATGATGATATTTAAGGGGGTGGATAAAGAAAATTAATGAAAGGATCTCAAAGAAGGATGATACATCTTCTTGGGTAACCACTTCTGGTTCCCCACAATGGGATTCTTGGTTGGATTTCATACCAAAGGGTGGCTTCATGAAGGATTTTAGGGTTATAGGGGATCTACTTGGGGTGTGTTTTTTTTGAGCCAATGTTTTTTTAGAGGTTTGGGGAAGTTGGAAGATATGTTTCCTTTTATTGTGGAAGAGGATTTGCACTCCTGTAATATTTTGGAAAAGGGAAACCCCAACCACAACTTTATATAACAAGTGGATCCAAGAATCTTCTTAAATAAATATTATAAATGATAGGGTCAAAATATATCCATCCAATGAATTTTTTTCATGTTTCCAGGTCATATTAGGTCGTAAATTTAGGGTTTAGTACCTTATTAAGCTTAATTTAACTTTGATCAATGAAATTAATTTTATTAACCATAAAAAATATTTTTTTTGAAAAAAAATTTATATTATTTGAAATTATAAATTATTATAATTCCATATATGTAATCCATTTTTTTAAAAATCAATCCTACAAGTGATATAAATTAAAATAAATTTAATATCACGGACTGGATGACAATGTGGGTTTTTAATGTAAAAACATTCAAAAGTTTTATTGGATTCTATATACAATTTGTATGTGAAATTGATTAAAATGACCTAAGTATTATAAAATGAAACAATTATGATATAATTAAACATTTTATTCAACAAAAAATATATTTTTTATTATTATAAATATATTATATAAAGAGTATATCTTGTGTTATATTTCATTAGTTTTCATTATTCTTTGAAAAACTGAACTTCACATGAAAATTCTAAAAAATCACCGTAACTTAATTTTTATGTCTATATTAAAATGAATTTTTTTTACATATAAAATTTATAAAAGATCCAAATTTTATATTTAATATATGATCACTATCAAAAGGTGATAAAAGTACCTTAATAAATATATAGGGTTTTAGGTGTAAAATTTTGATTGTTCATATATAATTCATTTAAAATACATTATTTTAATAGGAAAAATACTTGATTTAATATATATATATATATATATATTACATTTATATCACTCACTAATTTTAATTTATTTAATTTAGTTCTATGAAACAATTTTTAGAGTATAAAAACATTTTTAACAAAAATGATTCCTTTATATTGAATTGGTTCGTTGTAACTAATGAAGTAATTTTATATTTTTTTAATACCATTATTTTTTAATAAATTAGTTAGTATTGTTCATTGCCTCCAAATTAAATTTTAGGTAATTTATAAATATATTAATTAATAAATTTTTAATAATAAATTTTTATTTGAAAAAAATCGTTCATGAAAGTTACAGGGCCATTGATAAATGTGAGTGTTGTGTGTAATGTTTGCTTACCCTAGTGTTTCGTATAGATAATACAGACCATTATATTGCATGTAGTTAATGATTATCTTGGCCTTGAATATAACGTAAGAAAAACCTTGTGGCTTAATAAATAAATAAATTATTTTCATTGTCGCATGAAATTAAATATATCAAAAATAATAATTAATGCAGAAAAATAATTCAAACATTCTTTGGGTGTTTTTTGGATTTCCCTTTTCCAAAAATTTCATGAATTTCAATCACATTTAACTATAAAAAGGCACTCAACACTCCCCCTACCTCGCACATCTCAAGACACTTTTTCTCAACCAAGATGTTCCCAAATATCTTCTACAAATCCATCCCCTCATCCTAGATGCCTCCCCTTGGGCATAAAACCATTCAAAGAAGACATGTGGTGAAAACTAAATGAATTTACTCATTGAAGAGGCAACATCCTTCCTCAAGATCTTTTGTTTTATTTTTATTCTATACCCCATACTTTATTTCTCCCATGATTATATAATAACTCTAGTATACTCATTATGCTAAGGCATTTTCATTCAAATGGTTAGATATACACTTAATAAAATTCCATCTAATGGATAAAAAATGTACCATTTATGTGTATTGTGAACAACCGCTTCACAAAACAATGTCGTTCTCTTTTCCTCTACCAACTATCAAGTTTGGGCATTATGATACACAATAAAATTATATATTATATATAATATATATATATTGTAATTATTATTCATTAATTATTATATAACATACCTTTATGCTTTCTATTTTTTCAGAATATGATAAAATCGTTTATTGAAGTCTAGAATACCACCTCCACAAAGTGATGTGGTTCATTCACACTATACATGGAACGTGTAAGGGATGGTTTTAATTAAACTATGTAAAAAATATGACAAAAATATTTTATTGGATTCAAAATATTTATATACATTCATATTATTTAATTTTTATTCTTTTAAAATATGAAAAGAAATGAAATTAGTGTTCATGCATACGTATGACCTACCATCTTCATTAACGTTGCATTTCGTTTCCTATATCATAACATTATGGATTAATATATAAACATATAAAATTAATATATATATATATATATATTAATATAATAATTATTTCCATTATAGATATTACAAAATCATTATATACATAATAGATATAGAAAGTATCATGTCAAAACATACTTGGGAAAATAAGAAATTAACATCGAAAATTGGGAAATAAGGAAATATTTTTAACAAACAGGTAATATGATTTTATAAGATGTTAATATATGATATTATATATATAAACATAGTCTGTGTATAAGTTATTAGCATGTTTAATACCATTACGAATGAATTTAATGGACGTTCAACCTAAGAGATGAATATGGTAAGAGATCTTCTTCTCAATTTTTGTACATACCTGAGATAAAGGAAAAATTCACTACTTACATCAATTTTGTGTTGTATCTACATCAAATTTTCCTATATTATATCATTAATTTTTTTATCTTAAGTTTTATGTGTTTTAATGTGAATTATTTATTCTTTGAGAATTTGAGTTAAATGATATCAAGTGGAAAATAATTTCATAACCAAATTTATTTTCATCTTGTTGTAATACTTATTTGTTTTTGTTAATATTCCATTATTATTTGCATAATAAATTTTCACTATATTTTTTTTATTTCAAATTATTTGTGTGTATAATCATTTGATACACATAATCTATTTATTTATTAATTCTAACATCCACATTATGATTTTTTGAAAGAATCACTTAACAATCTAATATTCTTTGGGATTTTTTGTACTTGGATTTACATGAGAGGAAATTATTTGGTCATCATTAAATAATCACATTAATTTTATGATATTATTGTTATTAAAGAAATTTTTAAATTAATAGTTCTATTTTATACTGTTTGGCACTCTATGTTTTTAGAAATATTTTCATTAAAACCCAAATTCATTCCCCACTTTATTCCACCAAAGTAACTTTCTTATGTTCAAACAGTTTTAAAAGAAAAGCGAGAAACCAATTAGATAAGTAGTTCAAACACCAAAAGAGATAACAGACATGTTAAAGAAAAGTATGAGTGTATTTGAATTAATTTCATTAACCAACTTCTAGGGGAGAGAATTTACATGAGTGATAGGATATTTCTTTAAGACGGCTTCTAGTCGACGTTTTCCTTAGTGGTATGTACCCTCATCAATAATTCCATCATTTCATCAACCTCTTACTTCATTTCTTTAATCATCAGGATGTCCTCCACCATTTTGTCACCCGAATGCATGAGAATTTCTGTGTTTCCCATAACCAAATCATCCTGTTGTGGTGGACCTGATGGATATACTTCTTCTCACTGAAGTTCAAAACGATGTGCAACCTCCTCTATGTGTAGATTGTATAATTGAAGAAATCTCTCCCCATGCTGATTCTCAGGAATCTCTTCAGTATCCCCTTGAGGCATTGACAAATATCTCAAAGTAACCCTAGGAGTTGATTCCTTGAAAATCATTGGGGACCTAGTATCACCTAGAGGATGCACCTCCTTACTGTCTCCCACTGTCTGAAACTGATGTTCCTTGTATTTTCCACCTTTTTGGATGATTGATTCTCCATTGGCCTCAGCAGATATGAGTAGTCGTTTTGTCGCCTCAAAATCAACTTCTTGGAAATAATGTAATTTCAGAGGTCCTATTTTCGTTTTCCCCTTCTTCCCCCTTGGACTGTACAAGCCTTAACTATAACCTCCCGTATCTTCATCTCACTATGATTCTGAGTGGCCATTCGCATTGTCCACCACCTCATCATTACATATGCTATTCAAAACAATTGTTAAGGTTGAGGCATGAAAAATCCATCTGCTCTGTATGATTGTTGTCTCCTTACCTTGGCTCCTCCCACTTTTAAACATACATAGAACATCCCTCCCTAGCTGTATGAAGCACACTTTTATGTTTTTTATAGCTTCCTCTTCAAAATTCTATCACATGTGTGAAAATAACATCCTTATCAATAGAAAAAAGCTTCAATAATGGAATTTTCAGTACATCGAGGACCTCCCAATTCCTGCCTTAATCTCTTAAAACCATATCCCCATTTAAGGTTACCCCTTTACTTTATCTTGAACCCTCTCTTCCTTGGAATTCTCCTTGAATGTACCCCGTGGTGGATGCTCTATCAGCCCGTCACTAGAACCAGCATCCTAGTTATTGTGACTACCTCCATGACTTATGTCTATATGCCTCTAGTACAAATAGGCTAAAAGATCGTGGACCAATTTCTTTTACGATGAACAGAAGTCAATCCAAGACTCAAATATGATAGGTTTCTTCCCACTAAATTCCTTCCCAATAGTAATCCAAACATGATCTACCATCCTTATAGATAATTCAATCTCTAGGAAAATTCGAGGGGATACAAGATGACACACGAAACTGGTTCTATTGTCCAAAAACATGTATCTTCCTATCATATTCCCCACCTATTATAAAAATTGAGGGATTTTGAAAAGACATTGGATGTTCAGGAAGACTTACCAAAATAGCCGCTGATAGGGAGTCACACATCATATGAAAATCAAAGTACCACCTACAAAGGGTGAACCAGAAACCATTGCAGGATTAGGGAGCACTAGACTATGCCCAGATAAGTTCAGACTCTATTGAAAAAATAAACCATGTTGTTATTTTTATCTAATAAACCCACTGTTACATGATCTTGTAGGCCCTATGAGATGAAAACATGCCTATCAAAACTATCCACCAAAGGACGATGCTGGAAAAACTGAGCGATGGGAGTAATGATTAAGAGAGACGGGGATCCAGAAAACTCCGCAGTAGTGATCCGAAGGTTAGGACATCCATTAAAAATCTCCAACACTTTTGAGTTGAGTGATATCTGTGGAAAAGGAGGTAGGGGATCAGGGTTGTAGAATGGTGTGATGTTTAAGAACCCGATTCTTATTTTTGAGGTACGAGCATCTTCTTTTCCTTTTCCTTAAGTGTTTTTGAGAAAATATGGAAAATGGGGAAAAATCATAAATTTTGGAACTACACGCCATGTACTTTTTCCATACGCCGTGTACTTTTGGCTGTGTGGGATGGGTACACAGGGTGTGTATCCTTGTCGGCGACGAGTGGTGTAAGAACCGACTACACGCCATATAGTGGTAACTTACACGCCGTGTAGTCATTCGGCAGGTTTAAACAGTAAGGCGGTGGAGTCGCCACCAGCTGGGCGGTAGTACACGCCGTGTACTCAGGAGTACATGTTGTGTACTCTTTTCAACGGATGAACAGTGTGGCGGTGCCACTAGAGGAACAGTTAAATGAATTTAGTACACACTGTGTACTCAAAAGTACATGTCATTTAAATTTTTATGTCTTAAAATAGATAGTTTCCTCCTCATTTGGAAGAGGAATCATTTGAAACGTTGTGGAGCCTAGAAGAATGGCCGAACCTTCGAAGATCCACTGTGTGTTCGTCTAGAATCCGGTTCGGCTTCAGACGATCTCATTAGAACCGCACGGGTAAGCCCTCTCCTCTCCTAGTATGGTTCTTACCAATTCTTCCCCTAACGGATGTTATTTACATTTGAATTGGTTTTTTCCTTCGTCAGATCTACACCGTTCTTGGGCGTTTCTAGATTTGGTGTTCAGGTATAATGTACATTGCCGAATAAGGTAGTTGGCTTGGTGTAAAATTCCAAATGTTTTGTGTTTTGTGTGTTTTCGTGCCACGAACCCACAATGGTGTGTGGTGTGGCTGAAGTCGTTGCTATATTTAATACCCATAATTGCATAGGTGATTAAATTTTGATAATAAAATGTTGGTTGGGATCGTTTCTTGGATCTGGAACCACCCCAAGGGTGTGTTCCACTGTTTATCCGTTTGGCTAGGGTACCCGAGGGTATTCCTTTAAAGTAGTAATTGTAGAATTTCCTTGAGTGGAATAGCTTTTTTACTGCATTTTGATATGTTGGTCATGGCCTGGTTACCTATTTAGCCTGAGGGTGTTGTTGTAATTAGCCTATGGGCACTGTACTATTTAGCCTGTGGGCAGCAGATATTTCGGCCTGAGGGAAACTTCTTCCGTTCCTATGGGCAGCTAATTCTGTGCCTGTGGGCGACACTACCTATTCCTGAGGGAATAATCTATTATTCCTAATGGTAGATTCTTTTGTTGGATACTCATTACCCGAGGGTAAGAGTTTACGTGTCTGATGACACTAGTTGTTTACATAGAAATTCATTGTGGTGATTACTTATATTAAACGAATTAAATGAATATTAAAAATTGCAATATAACTGGTTGTTGTTCCTTTTGAGTACTATTTAATTTATTGCATTTTATCATGGCACACTATTGTTACATGTTAGTACGCAGTTGGGAACGTGCCTTTGGTGGGTGCCTACTGAGATATTTTTCTCACACCCTATTGGGGTCATGCTTTTCGGCCCAAACAGATTACGTTGCTGCAGGTGTAGATAGGGGAAAGAGTCCCTATACAGGTATTTGACTGTTGCAGAGTAGTAGGAGGGCATGGGACCGAGCCTAGGCTCCTGGTGCCCCTGCCAGCTGTTTTGCTTTGTTTTGTTGTACTCTGTATTCTTTTGTACTATATTGATGTATAACATGTTCTGGCTATTTTCATAGAACATGAAACATTTAGCATCATCATTTATCTACTGTTGGTTATATCTACTCCTGTAGTTTATTTCAGCTGTGTATGGTTTACTGCTTCCGCTGTTTTTGTATGTTTTATTTAAATTCCGTTGCTCTACACTTTGAAAAATGAGGGCATAGTTTCCCCACTATCAGACATGGGCCCTCGCTGCATGTTAGCAGCCTCTAGTATTTGGGGAAATGAGCTTGAGGTAATGTGGTGAACAGGGTTCGGGGCACCCGTTGAGTGGCACCCGGGTCCGGGACGTTACAAAGTGGTATCAGATGGCGGTTCGTTTCTTTGAATTACTATTTGGAGCTGTAGTTAGGGATAGGACGAACGGTAGTTGGTAATGAGCTATGCCTAGGCATAGCTAACCCATGTACAGAGAAAATCTAGTCTACCTTGTATTTTGCAATTTTTTTGATTCTGCAATTTTAGAGTTGATATGTTTTCACCGTTGGGTGACACACTTTGAGATTGTGCAGTTTACCTTTAATCTATGGGTTCTATTTAGTTCCAACCTGATGAGATGAGGGTATGACGTCTCATGCATCATATAGGCACATCCTAGATGTCACATTCCATGCATACTTTCCATGACATATAGGTGCATTAGAAATTCTCATGTTGTTGTGATAGTTGATGTGCTATAAAAGCATGTTGTTGTGATAGATTCTTGATAAATACCTTCTCAGTGATAGGGTATTCATTGTGTGATCTTGTTTATAGAATGGATGCCAAACTTTGGTTTTTGGGAAGTATGGGCCCCCATTTACCGTAATTTGGTGGATCATTGACTGTTTATTAGTTATAACACAGATAAGATGTCAATCGTTGATTCATGGGGGGTATGGGCCCTCACGGGTCGGAATTTGACACATAGGTGTTGTTTTATGGTATTTTATGGGTTCCGAGGATGTTTCTGAGGCATACTGTCTGGAAACCCAGTATACACGCCATGTAGTATTTTTATCAATGACATGTATGTTCTTCTGTTCGGGAAGAAAAATGAACTTTTTGAGTACATGTCGTATACCCTAAGTACACACCGTGTAGTCTCTTCCCGTGTCACAAACCATGTGGGCGGTGACACAGGGTAGTGAAAGGCTTGGGTAGAACACGCCGTGTCAATGATGGAAACGTCGTGTTGTGTTGACCCGGAGTCCATTCATGTAACTAACAACATGGGTCTGTGAACTTCTGTACAGAACACGCTGTGTCAATGATGAACACATCGTGTAGTGAGGCCTGGGGATGTGGCCATGTAACGAACAACATGGGCTGGTGTCACCTCTCCCTGAACATGATGTGTACCTATGGGACACGCCTTGAAGTCCTTTCGGAGGACAGACCATGTGGATTTAGTCGTGTGTCTGGAAAATGGGGTGTTGTACACGCCGTGTATGGGTGTAACACGTCGTGTAGTGTCAAGCCGACTAGTCGGCCGTGTCACAGACGACATGGGAAATTCGAAAATAACATCGTTCATGCTGTGTAAATATTATACACACCATGTAGTTTTGTTCAATGGAATCCATGTGGCTTAGCCATGGGTAAGGACCTAAGAAGGGGAAGAGAAGTCAAGTACACGCTGTGTAGTCAGTGTACACACCGTGTAGTCTTGTTTTTCAGATTTTGAAATGCTTTCATCCTCTTGTTCCTTTGTGGTTCCTTTGCTTTCATCCTTAATAATCTTGAATATGAGGCGTTTTGTTGACCCTATAGTGTCATGCCACCTAGACCAACGCGAGTTGTTCTCCAGGAGAGCGGTGATGATTATACTATGGAAATGGGGGGCCATGTGCTACCAGTTGATCCTCCAGGAGAGCTAGATGCGGTGCCAACTACTATACCAGACACAGGAGCAGAGGTACAGTTCTGTGAAGGCTTTATGCGGTTCATGAAGACCTTTCAGGGAGCACCGCAGGCTGCTACATCTTTGGCTGAGCTGACTCGTATCTTACAACAGCAGCATCTTCATACGTTTTCAGGGGATGTAGGACCACAGGTTGCAGAGTCTTGGCTAGGATCGATGAAAACTATTTTCGAGCATCTTGAGATTCCTCCAGGGCGGAGGGTCAAGCTCGCGACTTACATGCTGCCTGATTCTGCCAATAGGTGGTGGGATATTACCACCCAGTCAGAGCATCACAGAGACATGGAGTGGGAAGATTTTCAAGCAGTCTTCTATGAATTCTTCTTTACTGAGATGCTGAGTGAATATAGAGCTCGAGAGTTCATGAATCTGCCGTAGGGTGCTATGTCGTTGATGGACTATTCTGCTCGTTTTACAGATCTTCTGCGTTATGCACCTGTGATGGTGGGTGATGAGACGTTGAGAGCCAGATGCTTTGAGGATGGTCTGTGGTATGACATCTGAGCACTGGTGAATGTTTTTAGGTTTTCAACAGTACACGCGATTGTGAACAAGGCATTGATTACAGAGAGGAAGTAGTGGGAATCATGTGGTGTGGGCCAGGGCGGTTCAGCCCCAGTTACTGGTACTATTTCTATTGGAAAGAGGAAGAGACAGATGGACTTCTCTCAGGGTGGTAGCACCAATCAAAAGAATGCTTCAGGTGGCCAGGTTATGTGCAACCAGTGTGGTAGAGAGGCACACAAGAGGCCGCAGTTTCCACGAGACCCAATGGAGTGTCGAGCTTGCGGAAATATGGGTCATATGTAGCTCTTTTGCAGGGCGTTTCCACCAATGTCTACTGAGAGGGTTTCTGTGTAGACTCTGCATGCGGGTGTACGACCAATGGATTCTTACCAGTCATGGAACTAGAATGTGTCAGGGCGTGCAGGAAGAGATGGTGGTCGTGGTCGTGGTAGCCAGACACCAGGAATACAGAGGCACCAGGGTGGGACAACTCAGTGTAGCCAGGGTGTGTCATAGGTTCGTGGCACTGGGCAGGAATATGTAGTGCAACAGACCTAGTAGAAGTAGGATCTCACACCTTCTACAGTCAGAGGTACTATTCTAGTAGCTTCTGTCTTATCTTCAGGGTTTTTTGATACAGGTGCTACACATAGTTTCATATCTGTACCCGTTGTGGAGAGCCTTGGGCTCTGTGTTTCTACTTCATCAGATATCATAATGTTAGACACTCTGTTGGGGACTATGACGGCTGGGGTGCATCAGTTTAAGGAGTGCCCCCTTGAGGTTGGTGGGTGTCACTTCCTTTGGGAACTCTATGTCTTAGAGATGACGAGCTATGATGTCATTCGTGGGATGGACTAGTTGGTACCCTTTCGAGCATTTGTAGACTGCTATCGTCGTAGGGTGTGTTTCACATCACTAGAGGGCAGGGAGTTTCTAAACAAGGGAGAATGGGATGTTCAGGCGAGTCGAGCTGGACCAGAGCATCATGGGAAAGGTGGAGTCACAGCCCAGATTGCGAGTTTTTATCTGGATGATCAGGGGACTTGACATACAGATTTCCCTCCAGTGGTTAATAGTTTCAGGGATGTTTTCCCCGACAACTATTCAGGTCTACCTCCAGTGTGTGTGGGGTATTTTTCTACCGATATTGTGCCAGGAGTAGCACCGGTGTCCATTCCTCCTAATAGGATGTCCACG
Source organism: Viscum album (assembly GCA_963277665.1). NCBI lineage: Eukaryota > Viridiplantae > Streptophyta > Magnoliopsida > Santalales > Viscaceae > Viscum > Viscum album. The sequence goes on from OY728158.1 coordinate 89,067,897, forward strand.
CCTGAGTTTCAGGAGCTCAAGAGGTAGTTAGAGGAGCTACAGGCGAAGGGTTTAATCCAACCCAGTACTTCTCCTTGGGGTTCTCCAGTCCTTTTTGTGTAGAAGGCGGATGGTACCCTCAGACATTGCATGGACTATCGGACGCTGAACCAGTTGTCGGTTAAGAACTGATATACCTTTACAAGGATAGATGATCTGTTTGAATAGCTTCGTGGAGCACGAGTTTTCTCTAAGATTGACTTGAGATCTGGATATCATCAGCTGTGCGTGAGATCATCGGATATACCGCTTACAGCTTTTCGGAGTAGATATGGTCTGTACGAGTACTTAGTTATGCCGTTCGGACTGACAAACACGCAAGTAGTTGTCATGGCTGTGATGAATCATGTGTTCCATCCATATCTTGATTCTTTTGTGGTAGTATTCGTGGACGACATCTTGGTGTACTCTCTCACTCGACACGACCATGCCACCCATCATGAGATTATATTGAGTACACTGGGAGAGCATCAGCTATATGCTAATCTCTCATAGTGTCAGTTTTGGATGTGCCAGATTCACTTCCTAGGTCATATCATCTTGGAGTCAGGAGTTGCAGTAGGCTCAGAGAAGGTGAGAGCAGTAGTCTCCTTAGAGCAGCCTATGAACATGTTTAAGATACATAGTTTCTTAGGGATGGATGGTTACTACAGACGCTTCATACAGTACTTCTCCCACTTAGCAGCACCATTGACAGGTCTGACTAAGAAGGGTGTGGAGTTCATTTGGTCAGAAGCTTGAGAGGAAGCTTTTTAGGACCTGAAGGGAAGGTTGACATCAGCACTGATCCTGATACTCCCAGATCAGGGGAAGAGCTATATAGTTTACTGTGATGCAGCAGGGATTGGGCTGGGAGCAGTTTAGATGCTGGGTGACCGAGTTGTTGCGTACGGGTCTCGACAGTTGAGTCCACATGAGAGGAATTACCCGACACATGAACTGAAGATGGCTGTAGTTATGCATGTGTTGCACTGTTGGAGACATTATTTGTTGGGAGATCATTTTAGTGGTTTTCACCGACCATAAAAGCCTCAAGTATATCATTACTCAGTGTGACTTGAATCAGAGGAAGAGAAGGTGGGTTGAGTTCCTACAATCCTTCGATTTTGAGCTTGCCTATACAACTGGTAAAGGTAATGCAGTAGTTGATGCACTGAGCAGGAAGACTCAGATACATGCAGTTCAGGAGGCCAGTGGTGAGTGGGAGATCATGGCTTTGTTCTCTGAGATGCATCTGGCGGTGCATAACAGTCAGGGATATACTTATATTTCTTCATTAGCTGTGAAATCTACCCTTCTGGACAGAGTGAGGATGAGACTGCTATCTGATTCTGAAGGCCTAGTTCTACGGGAGTCGGGGGAAAGTGAGGACCCTCCTCCTGGTTGGGTGATAGGCGGTGATGAGGTTTTCCATTTCCATGGACGAGTGTGGGTTCTAGAGGATATATGTGAGGAGATGATGCAGGAGTTTCATGCTTCGGCTTGGGCAGTTCATCCCGGGGTTACCAAGATGTACTGAGACTTGAGACGTTACTACAGGTGGCCGTGTATGAAGAGAGATCTAGCTGGTTTTGTTGCGAGGTGTCCCACCTGTCAGTGGGTGAAGGCAGAGCATTAGAGACCAGCTGAACTATTACAGCATTTACCCATTCCAGAGTGGAAATGGGATGATGTAGCGAGGGATTTCATGACGGGATTTCCGAGGTCACCTTGAGGCAATGACGCCATGTGGGTTGTTGTGGATAGACTCACAAAGGGATATCACTTCTTTCCGATCAAGGAGACCTTCAGTGTCGACGAGTTCAGAAGGCTGTATATCCGAGAGATCGTACGACTTCATGGGGTCCCTCGTTCTATCATTTCGGATAGGGATGCCAGATTTACGTCTCGTTTCTGGAAGATTTTTCAGAGGGCACTGGGTACACAGTTACTTTTTAGCATAGCATACCACCCTCAGACCGATGGACAATCAGAGCATACGATGCAGGTGCTTGAGGACATGTTGTGTGCATGCATCCTAAACTTTGGGGGATCTTGGGAGAAGCATATACCCTTATTCGAGTTTGCCTATAATAATAGTTTTCAGGTGACTATTGAGATGGAACCTTACGAGGCATTAAATGGTAGGCCATGCCTTTCACCTTTATGCTGGTTAAAAGCAGGTGAGGCAGCTTTACAAGGGCCACAGCTCGTGCAAGAGACATCTGATTAGGTCTAGTTGATTCGGAAGAGGATGGATATCGCGCAGTCTCGTCAGAAGTCATATACTGATCGCTGTAGACGACCTTTGGAGTTCGTGTTCGGGGATCAGGTTCTTCTACATGTTTCACTGTGGTTGGGAAACAAGCGGATCAAGAGACAGGGTAATCTTTCACTGAGGTATGTGGGGCCATTTGAGATTCTGGAGAGAGTCGGGTTGGATGCCTATCGTTTGTAGTTACCGTAGCGATATTGATCCATGCACGACGTCTTCCACGAGTCTCAGTTTCACCGATATCATTCAGACCCATCCCACGTTTTTTAGCCTGAGGAGGTTGAGTTGGAGGCCGATGCGTCCTTTTAGGAGCATCCGATTCGTATCATTGACAGGAGCACGAAGGTTTTCTGAGGCCGGTCAGTTCCTCTTGTATGAGTGCTATGGAAGCATGACCGAGTGCAGGATGACACCTGGGAGCGGGATGCCAACGTACGTGCTCAGTGGCCAGAGCTGTTCTGAGCTATGTCTTCGCTACCCTGGGAAGGGAAAATCGGGGACAACTTGCTATAAGGGGGGATGTTTGTAAGAACCCGGTTCTTATTTTTGAGGTGCAAGCTTCTTCTTTTCCTTTTCCTTAAGTGTTTTTGAGAAAATATGGAAAATGGGGAAAAATCCTAAATTTTGGAACTACACGTCGTGTACTTTTTCCACACTCCATGTACTTTTGTCCGTGTGGTATGGGTACACGGGGCGTGTAGCCATGTCGGCGATGAGGGGTGTAGGAACTGACTACACGCCGTGTAGTGGTACCTTAGACATCGTGTAGTCAGTCAGCAGGATTAAAATGTAAGGCGGTGGATTCGCCACCAGTTGGGCGGCAGTACATGCCAAGTACACAGGAGTACATGTTGTGTACTCTTGTTGACGGATGAACAGTGTGGCGGTGCCGCCAGAGGAACAGTTAAATGATGTAAGTACACGTCATGTACTCAAAAGTACACGCAGTGTACTTTGTTTTTTCGGCATAAAACAGACAGTAGCCTCCCCATTTGGTAGAGGAGGCATTTGAGACGTTTTGGAACAAAAGAGGATGACCGAACATTTGATGATCTGCCAAGTGTTCATCTGGAATCCGATTCGGCTTCGAACGATCTTGTTGGAACCGCACGGTTAAGCCCTCTCCTCTCCTGGTGTGGTTCTTACCAATTCTTCCCCTAACGGAAGTTATTTACGTTTTAATGGGTTTTTTCCATCATCATATCTACGCTGTTCTTAGGCATTTTTGGAGTCAGCGTTCGGGTATAACGTACGTTGGCAAATAAGGTAGGTGGCTTCGTGTAAAATTCCATCTGTTGTGCGTTTTGTGCGTTTTCGTGCCATGAACCCATGTTGGGGTGTCATGTGGCTAAGTTAGTTGCTATATTTAATACCTTGAATTGCATAGGTGATAAAATTGTGATAATAAAATGCTGTTTGAGATAGTTTCTTGGATCCAGAACCACCCTAGGGTTGGGTCCCACTATTTATCCTTTTGGCCAGGGTGCCCGTGGGTATGCCTTTAATGTAGTAATTGTAGAATTTAATTGAGATAAATTTCTTGTTTACTTCATTTTGATATGTCGGGCGTGGCCCGGTTACATGTTTAGCCTGAGGGTGTTGTTGTGATTAGCCTGTGGGCACTATACTATTTAGCCTGTGGGCAGTAGTTATTTCGGCCTGAGGGAAACTTCTTTCGTGCCCGTGGGCATCTGATTCTCTGCCTGTGGGAAACACTATGTATGCCTGAGGGAAAAATATGTTATGCCTGAGGGTATATTCTTCTGTTGGATACTCGTTACCCGAGTGTAGGAGTTTACATGTCTGAGGACACTATCTTTTTACATAGAAATGCACTGTGGTGATTTCTTATATTAAATGGAATAAATGAATATTAAAAATGGAAATATAACTGGTAGTTGTTATTTTTGAGTAATGATTACTTTATTTCATTTTATCACGACACACTATTGTTGCATGTTAGCACGCAGTTGGGCACGGGCCTTTGGTGGGTGCCTATTGAGATATGTTTCTCACACCCTGTTAGGGTCACGCTTTTCAGCCCAAACAGATTACATTGCTGCAGGTGTAGATAGGGGATAGAGTCCCTATAATGGTACTTGACTATTGCAGAGGAGTAGGAGGGAAAGGGACCGAGCCTAGGCTCGTGGTGCCACTGCCAGCTATTTTTCTTTGTCTTGTTGTACTCTGTATTTTGTTGTACTATGTTGATGTATAACATGTTCTGGATATTTTCCAGGAACATGAAACATGTAGCATCATCATTTATCTACTGTTGATTATATCTACTACTGTAGTTTATTTCAGTTGTGTATGGTTTACTGCTTCTGCTGTTGTTGTACGTTTAATTTAAATTCTCATGCGCTACACTTTGACAAATAAGGGCATAGTTTCCCCACTATCAGACCTAGGCCCTCACTGCTAGTTGGTAGCCTCTGGCGTTTGGGTAAATGTGCTTGAGTTCATGTGGTGAATTGGGTTCAAGGCACCCGTTGAGTGGCACCCGGGTCCGGGACGTTACATGAAGGTTCTCATTGTGTCTTGAGGCGGCACAGGTCCCTCCCCCTCTGGTGGGGGAGGGACCGTCACGACGGCCATCGAATCATCGGGCCAGTGGAACCCTAGATCTCAATAAAACCCTCCAATTCCCAAGAATTCACATTATACAATACTTCTTTCTATTCCCCACTTTAGTCAGATAACATGCTTTCTTCTAAAAACTATATTTTATAAATTTGTTTTCCAAAATGATTTTCAACTTTAAAAAATTATTTATTAAATACATTTTAACTATTTTTTGTATTTTACAAATTCTTCCCGCAAAATATATTTTTTATCTTTCTATAAATGGAAATATTCTAACCTTTTTACTCTGAAAAAGGAATGTTCTTTTTACGCAAAACATAATGTACAAATTTACCCACAATAACATTATTGAATATTTCATTAAAGGATTCAAAGAATATTTTTAATGTTGTTTTTTAAATTATTTTCTGAGAATATTATTGTCAATTGTTTTTCAAAACATAAGGATATTTTTCTCAAGAATATTTTTAATTTTATTATATTATTTCATCAACAACGAGAATCATTTATTTTACTCTACCAGGGGTATTTTGTATTTTTATAATCCTTATTCTCCCTATTAATGGTTTATGATTAATTTGGACATGTATTTTAGTGAAATTAACTTTATGTACTACTTTTCTAGTTCCATTTGAAATATTCAATTTCCTATGACCATATGAAATTTCTTTTCCACTAATTATCATTATCATTTATCATGGATATTTTTATTTACCAAACTATTTATCATTTTTATATATGGTGTATAAAAGGACATGTTATATCATGAATCTCCTTATTCTCAGGATATATTATTTTTCTTTTAATTAAAGGGGAATTATTATTAAAACAATTCAACTTGGTATAGGACACTTTGGAAATGTTTATTGATTATTTTCCTGTAGAATTCTTCAATGATATTTCAATGGTATCTTCATTCATAATATTCAAAAACAAATATTTTTTGTTATCCTGCACTATGGAAAAATTGATAAATCTGTATTATTTATTTATTATAGATATTTTATAAGGCTTATTTTCTATTAATTAAATAAATTAATCGTTACGAATATTGTATTCGAAATGCAGTGATTGGTGGGATTGAGACATTATATATCTCCTCTATGGCTAAATAGGTTATCATCAGACAAAACAACTTTGAAAATTTAACATGTTTGTACCTATAGATTTAAACTGTATGAAAGATTGATCTTAATAGTATAGGATTTCATGTACCTGATACATGATGTCTAATAACTATGAATTTCCTTCATTATGATTTAGTGATTATTATCCCTCATATTTTCACTATGAATAATTGAATGGATGTATTTCATTCCATGTTTACTGGTTAAATGGTATGTTTTTTTATTTTTTTCCATTTCCATATTCATTTTTCATTATCTAGTTATTTAAATGAAACGTGTTTTTAGTTATTTACATTTCTATATTGTTTACACACTTCTTTATCAATTTATTAATTACATGGAATGTTTATTAAGTTATTATCATTCCATACTGAATATTCCCATTGATTCATTATTAAATCTATTGTACTTGTAATTACCCAAACAATTGTTAATGAAAATCTCGTTTGATCTAATTAAATATATTCAAAAGATTCAAATGAATGAAATATCTCGGTTTTATGTTTTTCGATTTCAAAAAAAATTAAGAATTATTATCGTTTCTAATTTAGCCATTGGACATTTATTACATGATTAGTATAAATAAAGGGCTTTAATGAATCCAATTTACCCAGACAAAGAGAGCGATGAACTCATCTAGTAGAACACATCCATCTGAGGTCCATTTTTTAGAGCTAGAGAAGGAGGTGGAGTTATTGGGAATCATTATTGACCAAGCCCAAGCTAAGCATGAACATGCTAAGCATGAACATAACTACCTATAGGAGAGGTGGAAGTTTATAATGAATACAGATCAAGCAGTGTTATCTGAGCCACCCTAAGAGTCTGTCACCATTGTGCACCATTCCCCAAGGTCTTATATGGGGGTTTTAAGTGTTTATGTAATAAGACCATAGCGCTATGACAATTTACATTATTATTTTTATAATCAATATATATTGATTTTATTATAATTTGGTTTTAAATTGTTATAAAAGAACAAATTGTAATTTTATTTAATAATCAATTATGAAATTTATGTTGATGAATTAATGTATTTTTTAATTTAATAAAAATTTAATTAATTATTATTACTGAATTTATTTTTAAATAATATAAATGACCATATAATTATTATGAATAAGACAATGATTTTTAATAAGGTTTGAAATCTATTTTTGTCAAAACCCATAGAATTTTTTATAAATCATTGTATTTATTTTAAAATTAATAATTCAACTATTTTGAAAATTATTTAGATAAAATGAATATTATTTTCTGGAATCCGGATGTAGAACATATCCACTGGTGATTTTTTCATAATTTTCTGTCATAGTTGAATTTTTGGGAAAAATTTAAATACTATTTAAATATATAATGTGTTTTGTGAAACCATAATGACATAATAGTGATTTAATAAAATACTATAAATGTTAGGGTCAGAATAAATATGTATTAAAATTAATATAATGTAATTTTAGGTTAGATTTATTTATTATACAATGCATTAGTGTTCCCTCCAAGACTTATAAAACATTTTGACAATTTAAAATTATTTCCTTGAGAGTGTGAATCACCTCTACATAAGAAACACTAATTTTTTAAGATGTTCAGTAATTGGCCTTATAAAATATTTTTTTCTACTCCCCTTTGGAAAAAAAACATGGGCTGGTTTTTAGTTTTGATTACATTAATGTGTAGTCCCAAATCTAAATAATAAATAATTCCCTATCCATTCTTATATAAACCCAACCATGCTCCCATATTCTCTTAACTAAAATCCTTTGGAGTTTATCCACACTCTTCCATAATCTATCTATTATCATCTCATGGTGCCCCGATCTCCCAAGAATCCTCTCTTAAGCCACTCCCAAGACTTTGGGTCACACACCAATGTAAGGGATTTCTTCTATTATCATTTTATCCATGCTTTTTTATATTTTTATGTACTTTTATTTTCAATTATAAATGTTGGGGTATGATTTCTCACCACTATTATACTTACCTCTTCGTTTTTAATAATTATATACCCTTTTATCTCTCATTAATTCTTTCCTTGTACACTCCTTACCACGGGGAATTTTCATACGGGAGTTCTTCCTTTTTATTTTTATCCATGTTTCATAATGTTGTAAAACCCATTTACATTCAATTAATAATTATAGGGTTTGATTTTGAACCTCATTTATATTCCTCAACCTATATTTAGATGATGAGATACTACTTTATCTCTCATTAATGTCTCCCATGTACACACATTACCGTGCCGAAATTCCGTAAGGAATTTCTCCCTTCTCATTCACACTCATGCAATTGTTTTGAATCATGGATATAAATTCTATTACATTTTTGGGACATCTTATGTCACGTTGTTGTGCTGCTGAAATTGCACAACGATTTTTCTCAAGACAATGTTTTTGTGTAGTGAATATAATGCTCATTTCTCTATCTAGGGTAATCAATTTATGCTCATTTATTTATTGATTATAGGGTTTCATTTATTAATTACAAATTCTTTTCTCATGGAATAAAATATTATTTTTAATGAATCAATGTTGTATGATCTATTTTCACACTTATGTATGAAATGAAATGATAAGAAGGGTGTACCGTAATAGTGCTCCTATGCATTGGGTAAAGATCAGTATCACGGTACATCATGTGAAATGAGGGTTTAATCATACAAATTCAAGTGGAATGAGTGTTTAATCATGCTAATTCATGTTCAATGAGGGTTTAATCATGCCAATTCAGTGCAATGTGGGTTTACTCATGCTCCATGTGCAATAAGCCTTGGCTCATGCTAATTACAGGTTAAGTGTTGTCTCCACATTTTCATGTTATGATAATCATTCTATATCAATACTTTTTGATAATGTTTTTTATGCACCATTTATAGTCCTACTACCTAAATAATATTTTATTCATCATGATATAACATGTTTACTCCATTATAGAGATTCATAGCTCACCCTTTTCTTATGAATGTCCTCAGGCTATCCCATGAAATTCTATGTATGAGAGATTTTAGTGGTCATGTAAATGAGTTTTTCAATAAAGATGTCGGGTTTCATGTTTTAATTCATTATTTAATGTTCATAATCCCCAGAGACACTAGGCCTCTCGATCATATATGTGGTATCAAGTGAATACTTTATGTAATAAATCATTATTAAGTGTTTAATAGAGAGAATGGTTGTTTTAGTTGGAATCAAAGGATGGGTTTTGGTAGTTTTTGGATTAGGATTACAAAATCCTAGTGATTTCTTAGAGATAATAATATTTATAATATGAACATCCATAATTTTTTAAGAATATTGATTAATTGGATTATCAAGAAAATACATTTATATCAAGATATGGCCACATAGAGGTGGATATGGCATAGATGTATCTAAGTGTGAAAAAACTTTCAAGGAGTTTTGATCATAACTTGGTGTTTCCTGGTATATGACAATGGGCCTTGCGACACTCTTGGTTACAACAGTCCAAGAGGATATGATTGGGTAAATTTACAAGCTTAGTATGAACCATTGTTATGTGAATAAAAAAATTATCCTAAGAATATATGTTGGGAAATAGATAATGGAAACAAAGATTGAAGCTTATAGATTCATATGTTAAGGAAATTATAGTTATTTATAAGTCATCCAGTTTGTTCCATGGGTCACCCTTTACGTTTCAAACCTAACTATACTTTTATTCCAGCCTATGGATTATAATTGAATGACTTGTGTTATCAACTGATGTGATGATCACTGTGATGACTGTTCTAAGGAGATTACCAATCTGATTGGAGTAGGAATCACAAACTTTTTCATGAAACACTATCAGTTAACTAAAGCATTGAATAAAATAACTTGAAAATAGGAACAATCAACCCCCATAAGAATGAACAAGCCCCAATAGAGAGATTCATGAGACAACAACCTCCTATATTTAATGGAACATGTGATCCCTTAATCACCGAACAATGGATCAAATCCATTGAAAAGATCATCTACGTCCTTCGTTGTTCCGAACAAGAGATTTTTCTTCTAGCTGCTTATCGTATAAATGGTGAAGTTGATAAATGGTATACATTTATCAAAAATATGATGTATGAGGATGAGATCAAGGTGTTGGAATGGAAATATTTCCAGAAGCTGTTTTTCGATAAATATTTTCCATGCACCCTCCAACATAAGATAGAAAGGAACTCTCCTTCCGTCAATAAAAAAGATGATGAATAAATCATAGCATGTGAGTAGAACATTACATGGCTTTCACGATACACCTCCATCTTAGTCGTTACCCCTGAATACAAGGTTGACCACTACTTTGGTGGGATGAAATATATCCAACCAAATGCCCTGACGATCCATGACTTCGATAGATATGAGAAAATTGTTTAATGTGACCTCACAATCACAATGGATATAATCAAATCTCAACTGTATCATGGGGATAAGAAGAGTAAGGTGGAATTCAATTCTGGAAGTCCGATGGATAAATCCAACAGTGCTAAGAAAATCCACCACCCCACATTCCAAAGGTGCAGAATGATGCACCAGAAAATTGCCTGAAGGATGTGAGGAAATTCTTTAGGTCTGGAAAAGAAGGGAACCTTGCCATTAACTGCTGACAAGAAATAACTGATGCTACGACCGAGGGGGGAAACACTCCGTTATAACCACAAATCATTGTTCATTGCTACAGCTGTGATAAACCAGGACACCTTACAAATCAGTGCCCTAAGAAAATGGTTTTCTGAGGCAACCAACAAACTCTAAGCCAGCAAGGGTGAGCTTTTTCCATCACTACCGCTGAAGTGAACCGTGGAAATGAAGTGATTATTGGTACACTAGTTATTATTTCAATAATAGAGAATGTAATTTTTGATTACGGTTCTAATTTTTTTTATATCTCGAATGTCTTGTATAAAATACCCAAAACCACAAAACAATCATAAAATTAAAGATGTTGGAAACTACAAAAAATGGGGAAATCATTGAATCTCATCAATGTAACTCGTCCCATATCATAAATTATGGACATAAAATCCCAGTGAACCACTTCATACTCCCTCTGGTGTAATATGATGCAATTCTTTCCATGGATTGGCTTTCCATATATTGAGAAAAAATAATATTTTGTGAGATAGGAAATCACTCTCCATATTGAGAATCAACCCCTGATTCTATACATGTATATGTATGAAGATGATTCTTCTTTAGCACCATTATCTCAAGCATTTATATTATTCCCCTATAAGAGGATGTATCTGGATCAAATGATTGATTATATAGAAGGAACCATCCCTGAAGACATGCCTATTGTGATGAAATTTTCTAAAGTGTTTCTCGAGGAATTTCATGGTCTTCCTCCTAGAAGAGATGTTGAATTCTAAATTGACCTTATACCTGGGGTGTTTCCAATATCCAATAATCCATATAGAATGGCTGTTGTTAATCTTGAGGAGCTGAAGAAACAACAATAGGAGAATCTGGACAAAGGGTTTATATACCCAACTGCTTCACCATGGGGTGGTTTAGTCCTCTTTATCATAAAGAAGGATGGGTCAATGCACCTTTGCACTGATTATCGTGATCTCAACAAAATAACGACAAATAACACGTATCCAATACCATGAATTGATGTCTTGTTCGATCAACTACGTAGAGAAGAATACTTTACCAAGATGGATATGCGGTCGGGATATTACCATGTAAGTGTGAAGGAGGATATACCCTAGACTACATTTCATACAAGGTATGGGCACTATTAATTCATATTAATTCCTTTTATACTCACTAGTGCTCCAAAAATCATCATGGACATGATGAATAGAGTCTATAGAGGTTACCTAAATACATTTGTTGTAGTATTTATAGTTGATATTTTAAAATAATCCAAAACCATGAAGGAGCATGAGTAGGATCTATGAACAGAACTAAAGGCCTTCTGAAAGGAGATACTCTATGAAAAATACATAAAGTGTGAGTTTTGGTTGAAGGAAGTCTCATTTATGGGTCATATCATCACATGAAATGAGTTATTTGTGGATCCCTCCAGGAAAGCTACAATTGAGGTATGAACAAGGACAATATCAGTAATGGATATTCATAGCTTCTTAGGATTAGCTTCATATTGTCGCCTATTTTTGAAAAATTTCTCCAGATTTTCCAGTACTCTTACCAATCCTACTCGGAAGGGAGACAAGTTGTCTTGGAGAGATGAATGTGAAGAAAGCTTCATGGAGCTGAAAAGGTGGCTTAATACTGCACCAGTACTCACACACCCAATATGTAGATAACTCTTTGTGGTATACAATTATTCTTCTATGATGGGTTTAGGTCGTGTTCTAATACAAAATGATAAATTGATATCCTATGCATCAATGAAAGTGAAAATCCATGAGAAAACTATCCCACCCATGATATAGAGTTAGAGGTTGTGACCTTTGCATTGAAAATCTGGCCACTTAATCTATATGAGGAGAATTTTAAGATATATACTCATCACAAGAGCCTCAATAATATATTCTCACAAAAAGAGATTAATATGTGCCAATGAATATGGATAAAATATCTAGGATGGTAATCATCGATGAGACCTAGAGTTTTATATTGGAGGCATGGTATTCCTCTGCATTTCCCTATGGAAGAGAGTTATGATCTTTGGGAATAAGGGAAAGCGTAGTCTAAGGTACTTTGTCCCTTTTGATATCCTTGATCGCATTAGTGAAGTGGTCTATCAACTGGCACTCCCACTGAACCAATCTCAAATACATGATGTATTCCATTTATCACTCTTGAGGAAGTACATACCTGACCCATCACATGTACTCCATCCACAGGTGGTTTCATTGGAGAATGACTTCACCTATGAAGAGAAGCTGGTGATGATCTTAGATTGTAGGGAATGATTTATATGAAATGAAACAATGCCCCTCATCAAGGTGTTATGGAAAAACATGATGTTTTAAGAAGCAACACATGAACTATAGAATGTGATGTTGTATAGTTACCCACATCTATTTAAGTTTACGAAAATAAAATTTCAAGGGTGAAATTTATTAAGGGATAAAGATTGTAATGACCCAATCTATTGTTAATGAAAATCCCTCTTGATCTATATAATAGTATTATTAAGTTTAAAATATATGACCTTCCTTGGTTTTATTTTTTTGGATTTTAGAACATCGTTAAGAATTATTACCATTTCTAATATAGTCTCTGAACAATGATTACATGATTTTTATAAATAAAGGGCTTTAATAAATCCAATTAAATCAAAAAATGGATGTGATGGCCTCATCCAATAGAATTTGCTCTGTACGAGGCCCATGTGTCAGAGCATGGAATGGTGGTGGAACCATTGTGCTTTTCTCTTGACCAATCCCAAATCAAGCGTGAAAATTATATGATTTTTTGGAATAACCTATGGGATAAGTGGACATTGATAGAGATTACCACTCGAGTGATGTTATCTGAGCCACCCTAAGAGTCTGTCACCCTCTTTCACCTTACACTAAAGTGTTATGCAGGTGTTTTAAGGGGTTATTTAATAAGATCCCACCAATATGACTATATATAGTAATTTTTTATAAATAATATAGATTTATTTTATTAATATTACTTTCTAAATATTTTTTATGGTAAAACTAATATTTTTAGTTAATATTCAATTAAGAAATCAATTTAGAAGAATTAATGTATTTTTAAATTAAATAATATTTTAATTAAATATTGTTTCTAAATTACTTTTCAAATAATATAAATTACCATATAATTATTATTAATATGATTAGCATTTTTATTAAGGATTTAAAGCTATTTTTGTAAAAACCAATGAATTTTTGATAAAAGTCTGTTTTTATTATAAAAGTAGAAAATTCACAAATTTATAAAATTATTTAGATTAACGAATATTATTTTTAAAATCAGGATGTTGAAATAATCCAACGATGATTTTTCATAAATTTCTTGACACAGTCTAATTTTTGGGTAAAAATCAAATATCGTTTTATTATATAATATGTTTTATTACCTCATAATAATATGATAGTGATGTAATAAAGTATTATAAACATTTGGTTCTGCCAATATATGTTTTATGATTAAAATAAAGTGATTTTATGTTTTTTATTTATTATACTTTGATTTAGTGGAGCATTTAAGACTTATAATAAATTGCGTCAGTTTAAAATGATTTCCTTGAGAATGTGACTATCATCCACATAAGAAATCCTAATATTTTAAGAAATTAGTCCATTGAACTTTTAAAAAATTGTTTTCCACTCTCCTTCGGAAAAAATAATTGGCTGGTTTTTGGTTTTGATTAATTTAATGTGTGGTTTACCAAACCTGAATTATTAATAATTCCCTCTCCTTTCCTATAAAATCCAACCCAAGAACCCACTTCCTCTTCCCTCAATCCCTTTTTTATTTCCTCCAACAGTATCCCTCTAATCTTTAGAATCCTCCCAAGGTGCCTTAATCTCCAAAGAATCCTCTCTCAATCCTCTCCTAATCATTTGGGATAACACTTCTAGGTAAAGGATTTATTCCATTCTAATTTTATCCATGATTCTTATTATTGTTATGTCCTTTTATTTTCAGTTATAAATGTTGGGGTATTATTTAACACTACGATTGTATTTCTCCCTTTATTTTTGAATGAAGAGAGTCCTCTTTCTCTCTAATTAATTCATTGTCTACCATGGGTATTTTGTATTTTTATAATCCTTATTCTCCCTATGAATGGTTTATGATTAATTTTGACATGTATTTTAGTGAAATTAACTTCTTGTACTACTTTTCTAGTTCCATTTGAAATATTCAATTTCCAATGACCATATGTCATTTCATTTCCACTAATTATCAATATCATTTATGATGGATATTTTTATTTACCAACTATTTATCATTTTGATAAATGGTGTATACAAGGACATGTTATATCATGAATCTCCTTATTATCAGGATATTCTATTTTTCTTTAAATTCAAGGGGAATTATTATTAAAACAATTCAACATGGTATAGGACACTTTGGAAATGTTTATTGATTATTTTCTTGTACAATTCTTCAATGATATTTCAATGGTATCTTCATTCATAATCTTCAAAAAAAAATATTTTTTGTTATCCTGCACTATGGAAATATTGATAAATCTTTATTATTTATTCATTATAGATATTTTATAAGGTGTATTTTCTGTTAATTAAATCAATTAATTGTTATGAATATTGTTTTTGAAATGTAGTGATTGGTGGGATTGAGACATTATATATCTCCTCTATGGATCAATAGGTTATCATCAGACAAATCAACATTGAAAATTTAACATCTTTGTACCTATAGATTTAAACTGTATAAAAGATAGATCTTAATAGTATAAGATTTCATGTACCTTATACAAGATGTCTAATAACTATGAATTTCCTTCATTATGATTCAGTGATTATTATCCCTCATACGTTCACTATGAAAAATTCAATGGATGCATTTCATTCCATGTTTACGGGTTAAACTGTATGTTTTTTATTTTTTTCCATTTCCATATTCATTTTTCATTATATAGTTACTTAAATGAAATGTGTTTTTAGATAATTAAATTTCTATATTGTTTACACACTTCTTTATCAATTTATTAATTACATGGAATGTTTATTAAGTTATTATCATTCCATACTGAATATTCTCATTGATTCATTATTTCATCTATTGTACTTGTAATTACCAAAACAATTGTTAATGAAAATATCTTTTGATCTAATTAAATGTATTCATAAGTTTAAAATGAATGAAATTTATCGTTTTTATGTTTTTGGATTTCAAAATACAATTATGAAATGTTATCATTTCTAATATAGCCATTGAACATTTATTACATGATTAGTATAAATAAAGGGCTTTAATGAATCCAGTTTACCCAGACAAAGAAAGCGATGAACTCATCTAGTAGAACACATCCGTATGAGGTCAAATTTTCAGAGCTGGGAAAGGAGGTGGAGTTTTTGGGAATCGTTATTAACCAAGCCCAAGGTAAGCTTGAACATGTTAAGCTTGAGCAGAACTACCTACAGGAGAGGTGGAAGTTAATAATGATTACTAATCAGGCGGTGTTATCTGAGCCACCCTAGGAGTATGTCAACATCGTGCACCATTCCCTAAGGTCTTATATGGGGGTTTTAAGGGTTTATGTAATAACACCATAGCGCTATGACAATCTACATTATTTTTTTTATAATGAATATACATTCATTTTATTATAATTTGGTTTTAAATTGTTATAAAAGAACAAATTATAATTTTATTTAATAATCAATTATGAAATTTAATTTGATTAATTAATGTATTTTTTAATTTAATAATAGTTTAACTAAATTTTATTAGTGAATTTATTTGTAAATAATATAAATTACCATATAATTATTATGAATAAGCCAATGATTTTTAATAATGTTTGAAAGCTATTTTTGTCAAAACCACTGAATTTTTTATAAATCATTGTTTTTAATTTAAAAGTAATAATTCAACTATTTTGAGAATTATTTAGATAAAATGAATAATATTTTTTGGAATCCGGATGTAGAACTTATCCAATGGTGATTTTTTCATAATTTTCTGTCATAATTGAATTTTTGGGAAAAATTTATATACCGTTTATTTATATAATGTGTTTTGTGACATAATAATGACATAATAGTGATATAATAAAATACTATAAATGTTAGGGTCATAAGAAATATGTATTAAAATTAATATATTGTGATTTTAGGTAAGATTGATTTATTATACAATGCATTAGTGTTCCCTCCAAGACTTATAAAACATTTTGACAATTTAAAATTATTTCCTTGAGAGTGTGAATCACCTCTCCAAAAGAAAGACTAATATTTTAAGATGTTCAGAGATTGGCCTTATAAAAAATTTATTTCCACTCCCCTTTGGCACTACCACAAAAACCGTTTTTCACAGCGCCCCCCTTTATCAGATCTTTTGTTAGCGCTGATAAAGGCCCCCCCTTTATCAGCGCTTGTTTAGTAGTGCTGATAAAGGGGGGGCCTTTATCAATGCTTTTTTTAAAAGCACTGATAAAGGGTCGGATTCAAAGGAAATTCAAAATTTGTTAATATATTAATATATTAATATATAAATATAGTTATTTTGTTATATAAATATAATATATAATTTTTTAATATATTTTAGATAATTATAAATGTACATTTACACTTATTATACTTAATATATAAGATATTTAGTGAAAATGACTTCTTAAAAAATTTAAAAAATATTTTTAATTAATAATTTGATAATAATTATGGAGTAATAGTCATTTAATAACAATTTGAGGACTAAAAAATTAAACAAATTAAAAAAAGATCCAAAATATGTTGAAAACGCAACTCAAACTTCAAACGGCCATAACTTTTGATCCGGTTGTCCGTTTGAGCTCTACCACATATCAAATCGAAGCCTACAACGATCTCTACGTCACAATGATTGGGGAAACCCCGGTGAAGCGTTTTTCGAGGACAAAAGAGGCCTAGAAGGCCTCCAAAACTGAGTTTTTTGTCAGGGTACCAAGATTCTTTAACATTTTGTGGATTTTCAAACTCGTTTAAGGGGGTATTATTGGCTTTTTTTGGCAGGGAATGAATTTATTCCAAGGTATTACATTCATATTGATATTATGTCTTTGAAATTTCATCTTTTATTATAATGAACTGCTATTTATAATCAAATATATAACTATATGTACATATTTTTTATATATTCGAACCTAAAAATTAAATTTTTTAAATAAATAATTAAACATATTTACATATAAAATATATTAGCTTTATCTAAATAATAACTAATATCCATTTTATTTAAAATACCAATATATGATTATTTATACACCTATATATTAATCTAAATATATATATATATTAATCTTACTATATATATATATATATATTAATCTAACTATATATATATATTAATCTAATAACTATATATATATCAATATATCTACATATATATATATATATATTAGTATTACTATAAATATATATATTAATATCTCCATAAATATAGATATTAATATCAGTATATATATATTAATATAACTATATAACTATATAAATATATATTCATATAACTATATGTATGTTAATATAACTATATATATGTTAATATAACTATATATATGTTAATATAACTATATATATGTTAATATAACTATATATATAAATGTATTAATATAAATATATATTATTATACGAATAAATATAAATATATATATATATATATTGATACCACTATATATATATTCATATTACTATATATATTATAATATAACTATATATATATTATAATATAACTATATATATATATATATATTAATATAAATATATATTACTATACGAATAAATATAACTAAATATATAAATATATATATATAAATATATCATGAATTGGAAAGCAAATCAAAATAGAGTAGTGGTAAGGGCTTAGGCGCGCATGGGGGAGGTCTCGAGTTCAAATACTGGTGGAGGCAGGGGAGCGCGCGCATGGGGAATATTTGAGCAAGCACTGTTAAAGGGTGGAGGGGGTGCGTGGGGTGCTGTATAGGGGCTGAAAAGTGCTGTAAAAGGGGGGGGGGGGGGGTTCAATCTCTATAAAAGCCCCCCCCAATTGGCAGTATTTTTTAATTTTTTTTTATAATTTTTTTAAATTTTTTTAAATTTTTTTAAGTTTATTTAACTTTTATCAGCGCTTTTTTAAAAGCGCTGATAAAATAGTCCTTTATCAGCGCTAAAACGCAAGCGCTGATAAAGGAAGCGCTGATAAAGGGGTACTTTTATCAGCGCTTTTTTTAGGGCTGATAAAAGACCCCTTTTATCAGCGCTTTTTTTAGCACTGATAAAGGGGTCCTATATCAGCGCTTTTCAGAGCGCTGATAAAGGGGACCCCCCTTTATCTACGCTGGATTTATCAGTGCTTTTCTAGCACTGATAAAGGCCATTTTTAGCGCTGATAAAGGCCGTGTTTGTAGTAGTGTGGAAAAAACCATGGGCTTGTTTTTAGTTTTGATTACATTAATGTGTAGTCCCAAACCTAAATAATAAAGAATTCCCTATCCATTATTATATAAACCCACCCATGCTCCCATATTCTCTTAAATAAAAGCCTTTGATGTTTATCCACACTCTTCCCTCATCTATCTATTATCCTCTCATGGTGCCCCGATCTCCCAAGAAGCCTCTCTTAAGCCTCTCCCAAGCCTTTGGGTCACACACCAATGTAAGGGATTTCTTCCATTATCATTTTATCCATGCTTTTTTATATTTTTGTGTACTTTTATTTTCATTTATAAATATTGGGGAATGATTTCTCACCACTATTATACTTACCTCTTCATTTTTAATAATTATAGACCCTTTTATCTCTCATTAATTCTTTCCTTGTACACCCGTTACCACGAGTAATTTTCATATGGGATTTCATCCTTTTTATTTTTATCCATGTTTATTAATGTTGTAATACCCATTTACATTCAAATAAAAATTATGGGGTTTTATTTTGAACCTCATTTATATTCCACAACCTATATTTAAATGATGAGATACTACTTTATCTCTCATTAACGTCTCCCATGTACACACATTACCGTGCCGAAATTCCGTAAGGAATTTCTCCCTTCTCATTCACATTCATGAAATTTTTTTGAATCATGGATATAAATTCTATTACATTTTTTTGGAAAATGAATCTATATGAACCATTTAATTCTCATTTCATATAAATATGATGAGACACCGATTTCTCTCTCAAAAATTTTTTTTATGAGATCTTATGTCACTTCGTTGTGCTGCTGAAATTGCACTGTGATTTTTCTCAAGACAATGTTTTTGTGTAGTGAATATAATGCTCATTTCTCTATCTAGGGTATTCACTTTATGTACATTTATTTATTGATTATACGGTCTCATGTATTAATTACAAATTATTTTCTCATGGAATGAAATATTATATTTAATGAATCAATGTTGTATGATCTATTTGCACACTTATGTATGAAATGAAATGCTTAAGAAGGGTGTACCGTGATAGTGCTCCTATGCATTGGGTAAAGATTAATATCATGATACACCCAGTGAAATGAGGGTTTAATCATACAAATTCAAGTGGAACAAGTGTTTAATCATGCTAATTCATGTTCAATGAGGGTTTAATCATGCCAATTCTAGTGAAATGTTGGTTTACTCATGCTCCATGTGCAATAAGCCATGGCTCATGCTAATTTCAGGTTAAGTGTTGTCTACACATTTTCATGTTATGATAATCATTCTATATCAATACTTTTTGTTCATGCTTTTTATGCACCATTTATATTCCTACTACCTAAATAATATTTTATTCATCATGTTAGACCATGTTTACTCCATTATAGGGATTTATATCTCACCCTTTTCTTACGAATGTCCTCATTATATCCCATCCAATTCTATGTATGAGATATTTTAGTGGTCATGTAAATGAATTTTTCAATAAAGATGTTGTGTTTCATGTTTTAAGTCATTATTTAATGTTCATAATCCCCAATGACAATAGGCCTCTCAATCATATATGTGGTATCAAGTGAATAGTTTATGTAATAAATCATGATTAAGTGTTTAATAAAGAGAATGGTAGTTTTAGTTGGAATCAAAGGATGGGTTTTGTTATTTTTTGGATTAGTAATAGAAAACCCTAGTGATTTCTTAGAGATAATTATATGTATAATAATAACATCCCAAAATTTTTAAGAGTATTGAGTAAGTGGATTATCAAGAAAATATATTCATGTCAAGATATGGCCACATAGAGGTGGATATGGCATAGAAGTATCTAAGTGTGAAAACACATTCAAGGAGTTTCGAGCATAACCTGGGGTATCCTGGTACATGAAAATGGGCCTTGCGACACTCTTGGTTACAACACTCCAAGAGGATATGATTGGGTGAATTTACAAGCGTAGTATGAACCATTGTTATGTGAAAAAAAAATTTCTCCTAAGAATATATGTTGGGAAATAGATAATGGAAACATAGATTGAATCATATAGATTCATATGTTAAGGAAATTATAGTTATTTATAAGTCATCCATTATGGTCCTTGGGTCACCCTTTACATGTCAATCCTAACTATCCTTTTATTCTAGCATAAGGATTATAATTGAAGGACTTGGGTTATCAACCGATTCGATGATCACTATGATGACTATTCTAAGGAGATGACTAATCCGATTGGAGTAGGAATCACAAACTTTTTAATGAAACACAATCAGTTAACTAAAGCATTGAATAAAATAACTTGACAAGAGGAACAATCAACCCCCATAAGAATGAACAATCCCTAATAGAGAGATTCATGAGAAAATGACCTCCCATATTTAATGGAACATCTGATCCCTTAATCGCCGAACAATGGATCAAATCCATTGAAAAGATACTCTACATCCTTCATTGTTCCGAACACGAGATTTTTCTTCTAGATTCTTATCGTATGGAGGGTGAAGATGATAAATGGAAGACATTTATCAAAAATATGATGCATGAGGATGAGATCAAGGTGTTGGAATGGAAATATTTCTAGAATGTGTTTTTCGATAAATATTTTCCATGCACCCTACGACATAAGATAGAAAGGAACATTCTTGACCTCAAGAAAAAAGATGATGAATCCATAATAGAATGTGAGAAAAACATTACTTGGCATTCACGATACACCTCCATCTTAGTCATTACCATTGAATACAAGGTTGACCACTACTTTGGTGGGATGAAATATATCCAACCGAAAGCCCTAAAAAAATGTGACTTTGATAGATATGAGAAAATTGTCTGATGTGACCTCCCAATCACAATGGATATAATCAAATCTCAAGGGTATCATGGGGAAAAGAAGAGTAAGGTGGAATTAAATTCTGGAAGTCCGATGGATAAATCCAATAGTGCTATGAAAATCCACCACCCCACATTACAAAGGTGTATAGTGATGCACTCGAAAATTGCCTGAAGGATGTGAGGAAATGCTTTAGGTCTGGAAAAGAAGGGCACATAGCCATTAACTGCTGAAAAGAAATACCTGAGGCTATGACCGAGGGGGGAAACACTCCTTTATAACCACAAATCATTGTTCATTTCTTCAGCTGTGATAGACCAGGACACCTTACAAATCAGTGCCCTATGAAAATGGTTTTCTGAGGCAACCAACAAACTCGAAGCAAGCAAGGGTGAGGTTTTTCCATTAATACCATTGAAGTGAACCATGGAAATGAAGTGATGATAGGTACAATAGTTATTATTTCAATAATAGTGAATGTAATTTTTGATTACGGTTCTAAACATTATTTTATATCCCGGATGTCTTGTATAAAACTCCCATAACCAAAAAACAATCATGGAATTAAAGATGTTGGTGACTACAAAAAATGGGGAAATCATTGAATCCCATCAATGTAACTCCTCCCCTATCATAAATTATGGACATAAAATCCCAGTGAACCACTTCATACTCCCTCTGGTGTAATTTTACGCAATTCATGCCAAGGATTGGCTTTCCCTATATTGAGTAAACATAATTTTATGTGAGAGAGGAAATCACTCTCCATATTGAGAATCGACCCCTGATTATATACATGTTTATGTAGGATGATGATTCTTCTTTAGCAACATCATCTCAAGGATTGATATTATTCCCCTATGAGAACATGTATTTGGATCAAATGATTGGTTATATAGATGCAACCATCCTAGAAGACATGCTTATTTTGAGGAAAATTTCTAAAGTGTTTCTCGAGGAATTTCATGGTCTTCCTCCTAGAAGAGATGTTGAATTCCAAATTGACCTTATACCTGGGGTGTTTCTAATATCCAAGAATCCATAGAGAATGGTTGTTGTGAAGCTTGAGGAGCTGAAGAAAAAACAATAGGAGAATCTTGATAAAGGGTTTATATACCCAAGTGCATCACCATGGGGTGGTTTAGTCCACTTCATCATGAAGAAGGATGGGTCAACGCACCTTTTCACTGATTATCGTGATCTCAACAAAATAAAAATATAGAACAAGTATCTAATACCATGAATTGATGTCTGGTTCGATCAACTACATAGAGCAGAATACTTCACCAAGATGGATATGCGGTTGGGATATTACCATGTAAGTGTGAAGAAGAAGGATATCCTCTAAACTACTTTTCATACAAGGTATGAGCACTATTAATTCATAGTAATGCCTTTTATACTCACTAGGGCTCCAGAAATCATCATGGACTTGATGAATAGAGTCTATAGAAATTACCTAAATAAATTTTTTGTAGTATTTATAGTTAATATTTTAAAATAATCCAAATCCATGAAGGAGCATGAGTAGGATATATGAACAGTACTAAAGGCCTTCTGAAAGGAGATGCTCTATGAAAAATACAGATAGTGTGAGTTTTTTTGAAGGAAGTCTCATTCATGGGTCATATCATCCCAAGAAATTAGATATTTGTGGATCCCTCCAGGAATGCTACAATTGAGGGATGAACAAGGCCAACATCGGTAATGGATATCCATAGCTTCTTAGGATTAGCTTCATATTGTCACCGATTTGTGAGAAATTTCTCCCGATTTTTCAGTACTCTTACCAATCTAACTCGGAAGGGAAAAAAGTTGTCTTGGAGCGATGAATGCAAAGAAAGCTTCGTGGAGGTGAAAAGGTGGCTTATTACTGCACAAGAACTCACACTCCCAATATGTTGATAACTCTTTGAGGTGTACAATTATTCTTCAACTATGGATTTAGGTCGTTTTCTACTACAAAATGATAAATTGATAGCCTATGCATCAATGCAGGTGAAAATACATGAGCAATACTATCCCACCCATGATATGGAGTTAGAGGTTGTGATCATTGCTTTGAAAATATGGCGACATTATCTATATGAGGAGAATTTTGAGATATATACTCAGCACAAGAGCCTCAAGAATATATTCACACTAAAAGAGATTAATATGTGCCAATGAATGTGGATAAAATTTCTAGGCTGATAATCATCTATGAGACCTAGAGTTTTATATTGGAGGTATGGTATTCCTCTGCATTTCCCGATGGAGGAGAGTTATGATCTTTGGGAATAAGGGAAAGCATAGTCCAAGGTACTTTGTACCTTTTGAGATCCTTGATCCCATCAGTGCAGTGGTCTATCAACGGGCACTCCCACTGAACCAATCTCAAATACATGTTGTATTCCATGTATCCCTCTTAAGGAAGTACATACCTGACCCATCACATGTACTCCATCCACAGGTGGTTTCATCGGAGAATGACTTCACCTATGAAGAGAAGCTGGTGATGATCTTAGATCGTAGGGAATGATTTATACGAAATGAAACAATGCCCCTCATCAAGGTGTTATGGAAAAAACTGATGTTTTAATAAGCAACACATGAACCATAGAATGTGATGTTGTAGAGTTACCCACATCTATTTAAGTGTAAGAAAAAGAAATTTCAAGGGTGAAATTTATTAAGGGGGAAAGATTGTAATGACCTAATCTATTGTTAATGAAAATCCCACTTGATCTATATTGCAGTATTATTAAGTTTAAAATCTATGACCTCCATTGGTTTTATGTTTTTGGATTTTAAAACATCATTAAGAATTATTACCATTTCTAATATAGCCTCTGAACAATGATTACATGATTTTTATAAATACAGGGCTTTAATAAATCCAATTTACTCAAACAACGGATTTGATGGACTCATCCAATAGAATTGCTATGTACGAGTCCCATGTGTCAAATCATGGAATGTTGGTGGCATAATTGTGATTTTTTCTAGACCAATCCCAAACCAAGATTGAACATTATATGATTTTTTGGAATAACCTATGGGAGAAGTGGACGTTGATAGAGATTACCACTCGAGTGATGTTATCTATGCCACTCCAAGAGTCTGTCACCCTCGTTCACCTTACACTAAAGTCTTATGTATGTGTTTTAAGGGTTTATTTAATAGTAACTCCTCAATATGACTATATATAGTGTTTTTTTATAAATAATAAACATTTATTTTATTAATAATACTTTTTAAATAATTTTTATGTTAAAAATAATATTTTTAGTTAATATTCAATTAAGAAATCAATTTAGAAGAAATAATGGATTTTTAAATTAAATAATATTTTAATTAGATATTTTTTCAAATTACTTTTCATATAATATAAATTACCATATAATTATTATTAATATGATTGGCATTTTTATTAAGGATTGAAATCTATTTTTGTGAAAACCAATGAATTTTTTATAAAAGTCCGTTTTTATTATAAAAGTAAAAAAGTCACATATTTATAAAATTATTTAGATTAATGAATATTATTTTTTCAATCAGGATGTCGAAATAATCCAATAATGATTTTTCAAAAATTTCTTGACACAGTCTAATTTTTGGGTAAAAATAAAAAATCGTTTAATCATATAATGTTTTTTTATTACATCATAATAATATGATAGTGATGTAATAAAGTACTATAAATTTAAGTTCTGCCAATATATGTTTTTTGATTAAAATAAAGTGATTTTATGTTTTTTATTTATTATAATTTGCATTATTGGACCCTCCAAGACTTATAAAACATTTTGTCAGTTTAAAATGATTTCCTTGAGAGTGTGACTCTCCTCCACATAAGAAATCCAAATATTTTAAGAAGTTAGGCCATTAAACATTTAAAATATTTTTCCCACTCTCCTTCGGAAAAAATAATGGGCTGGATTTTGGTTTTGATTAAATTAATGTGTGGTTTCCCAAACCTGAATTATTAAGAATTCCCTCTCCTTTCTTATAAAATCCCACCCAAGAACCCACTTCCTCTTCGGTCAATGACTTTTTATTTCCTCCAACAGTATCCCTCCAATCTCTAGAATCCTCCCAAGGTGCCCCAATCTCCAAATAATCCTCTCTCAATCCTCTCCTAATCATTTGGGATAACACTTCTCGGTAAAGGATTTCTTCCATTGTAATTTCATCCATGATTCTTATTATTGTTATGTCCTTTTATTTTCAATTATAAATGTTGGGGTATGATTTAACACAAAGATTGTATTTCTCCGATTATTTTTTAATGAAGAGAGTCCTATTTCTATCTAATTAATGCATTGTTTATACACATGTTCCCATGTTGAATTTTCGTAAGGGATTTCATCCTTTCTTATTTTTATCAATGATTATTTATGTTGTAATACCATTTTATGTTAAATTACAAATATTAGAGTATAATATCTCAAATATCTTATAATCCTCTCATTGGGTTTGAAATCATGAGAGACCTATTTCTCCCTCATTAATGACTCCCATGTACACATGTTACCATGACGAAATTCGCTAAGGAATTTCTATTTTTTCATTGACATTCAAGCTATTTTTTTTGTTATGAATATAAGTTCAATGAAATTTCTTGGAACATTTATCTATATGACTCTCGTACTATCAAATTCAAATACATATTATGACACATCCCTTTCTATCAAATAAACCATTTTTATGAAATCTTATGTAATTCCATTATGCTGCAGAAATTGAACCACGATTTTTCTCAAGCCATTGACTTTGTGTAGTGTATACGATGCCCATTTCCCTATCTAGAGTATTCGCCTTTATTCACATTTACTTATTGATTATAGAGTTACATGTATGAACTTAACATTCTTTTATCTTAGAGTAAATGGTGATGTTTAATGAATCCATTTGGTATGATCAATTTGTCACACTTATGAATGAAATGAAATGTTTAATATGGGTGCGCCCTATTAGCACTTCAATTAATTGGGTAAAGATTAGTATCATGATACATCAAGTGCAATGAGGGTTTACTCATGCTAATTAAAGTGAAATTAGGGCTTAATTGTGCTAATTTAAGTTAAATTAGGGTTTACTCATTCTAATTCAAGTGAAATGAGGGTTTATTCATGCTCAATGTGCAACGAGCCTTGGATCATCCTAATACCATGTTAAGTGTTGTTGCCAAATTTCAATGTTATGATAGTCATGCTACATCATTGCTTTTCTTTCATGTTTATTTTATGCTACATTGATTTACCTACTTCCTATCATGTATTTTATTCTTCATGATAGGCCATGTTTACTCCCTTACTAGGCTATATATCTCCCCCTATTCTTATTCATGTCCTCAGGTTATCCCAAGAAATGCTAAGTGTGAAGGAATGTAGTGGTCATGCAAAAGATAGTTTCAATAGTAATGTTTTGTTTCATGTTGTAAGTAGTTGTGTAATGTTCCAAATTCAAAAAGACCCTATACATATCTATCTTCCATATTGAATTAAGTGACTATTTTATGTAATAAATCTTGTTGAACTGTGTTATAAAGAAGAGTGTTGTTTTAGTACTATACCCTCACTAGGAATTTTAGATTACCCATATCGTTTTCTACATCAATATGAATCCATGAAGTGCACTAATGAATATATTCAAGGATATGATATATGAAATAACGTAATTATACTTGAAATAATAAAAAAATTACATTATAATTAGTGTATTTATTTATAATACAAGACTAAAGTATATATATTGCTTAAAAATACAATTAAAATCTTTGGTCCTTCAAGATTTGATTCCATGTAATCATGAAAATATAATGGTAGAGGACACTAAATCCAAGATTAATTGTGTCAGGTTACTACAAATTATAGATATTTTAATTTAAAATCATATAATTTTTATTACTTATCGAAGAGTTAATATGGAATCTTATTTCTCAATAAAATTACACATCTAGAAAACCTTATTTTCATCACACACATGGGATTTATTTTAAATGAGAATTTTTGATTATGTTAGTTGAATTTGGAAATATTTATTCCATATTTGGAATCAAAATAACTCACATTATCTAAAAATTTAATCCTTATTTTTTACCATAATGAATAGTGAAAAGATTAAAAATTGATTAGAATTGGTAAGTTGGAAATAGATTTAATGGGCCATAAAGTAAAATGATAAGGTTAAAAATTATCTCTAAACATGTGTGAAAACTATTTTTTTATAAATATGTCAAATGTGTAATTATTAATAATTTTTAATGGACCATTTTTTTACCTTGGGAAATTTCAATAACATGGGCACACCTTAGTCTTTTAAAAAACTTAGAAGTGTTTCACTCACCTAACTTGAAAATGTAAATATCTAATACTATACTTTTCCAACCATCAAAGAAATTTTCACATCCTATTCCTACCCACTTTTTTTATTTTATACACACATATCCAATATCTGCTATTTTGATCATAAAACCAACCAATGGATCTTTTTTTCATTAAAAAATTTGATTTTCTGACGAATATGTATCATGCTTAATAGAGCATTTTTTCCTTCTTCAAACTCCATAAAAATTTTCTACAATTGTACTTATATAATAAAAAACATCTCCCATATTAATTCCATCAATCATTTTCCTCGTACATCAAATGGAACACAAAACCATCATTCATCTGAATGACAGACTACCCCTTCGCGAACTGTTGTCATTCATTTCTCATCACCAAATCTGAAAACATTTTTTAATGATGGAATATAATTTTATATATGATATTTATAACATAATGACACATTTATAATTATTATATCTTATATACCTTGTTACAAAACATTCTGTGGGGTATACTATAACACCACTCTTATGTACGAAAGACTACCACCTTGCGAAGCGATGTGATGTGTTTTTCACTAATTATTTACATGAAAGATAATGTGGATAATGCTAATGAATATATTTTATATTAATAAAAAAATTATGATATTAATTAAATATTATTAATTATTAAATGACAATATATACAATTTATTATTTTCTTTCTACTCATTTAGTTATGATAATATCATTTGTGTGAACATATGGATTACCCTTTCCTAGAAGCGACGTGAATATTTCTCATCAAAACATCATAAGGAAGATATATATAACTATATTTAAGTAAAAAAGTAATGTATTTTTGAAATTAGGATCATAATTTTTGGATAAAATATTTCATACATTCGTTTTGTAAATATCATTTCAATAATTGAAATGTGAATCATACATATGTACGACCTACCGTGTCCTTGATTGTAATGTAGTTCATTTATCGTAAATTCATTCCATGATAAATTTTAGAAGTATAATTGAATTATAAATATGGATAATATTTCATTATTATTATTCTATATATAAGGAAATAAATTCTTTTTTGACTATGATCAACACACCGAATTCATTTTGAAAAAAATGAACTGAACATCCTTAAAACAACCAACATGGATATAACAGATTAAGTATTTAAATATGTTATCAAAAATTAATGAAATAAATTATTTAACGTTAATTGATGTAAACAATATAATATTCATAATATATATAATAATTCATATAATCATATTATATAATTGTTAATGTACATTCATGGAATTCATACACTCGAGAGTATGGGATTTTCTGATATCACTTTTTATTTCCTTGAGATGTATTATGTATTCAAAAATTCATTTATAGTATCATATATATACTACCCATTTATCAGGTGATATCATAAATTTCTCATACATAATTCTATTTTATTAATTTTTACATTTAGGGGTAATTGACTTGAGATTTACCATGCAGTAATGACTTTCTTAATTCAATTTATTTACGTTATTATATAATAGTTCTTTATTTACATTATTATGTTATGATTATGTTCATAAATTCATTTGATTATATTTTATTATTTTCACTTATATTACGTGGTTTTAAATTTTATACTCATAACAAATATTTTTTTTCATTATAAATTAAATAGTGTGATTTTTCAATGGGATATTCCTCTCAAATTATCTTTCTTTGAAAAATAAATTTATGATATGCACATATATTAAATTTTTAGGCGTTTGTACTACCCTTTGAAATTTTATATCATGATTCTAATTAGGTTAATGATATTAAATTTTTAATTTGATGTTATTATTTCTCGGGTCTTATGATTTAAGAGCAGTTAATGTAGAAAATGAATTATTTTAAAATATCATTTTTTTGAGTATTTTATGCTCAATGTTCTATTTGATAAAATCATGGGATATTATATTATTGGCCACATCAATTTTATTATACTCTTTTTATGAATATTGTTTACATTTTTAATTTAAATTTCATTCATAATTCACCTATGATAAAAATTGGATTTTATTTATAAGTGATATCCATGTCTTATTTTCTTTTGGAATTGGTATCATTCTCTCCCATATCCTTATTTCCTAACATGTTTTAATTTTTTTTCTATAAATTATTTTTTTTCTAAAAAAATCATTTCCTGAAACATTACCTTCTCTCAGATGGTATTAAATGTATATTTCTTAATTTTTTCCATATGGGTAAATTTTTACTCCATTTTTCAATATATTTTCAATAAAAAATTTATTTTTAACCTCTAAGACATAACAAATTTTCTGAAATTCAGGTCTATTTTCTTCCATGTAGAATACATTATATATTTTCATGGAAGTCTAAACCAATTTATTTTCCTTATATTTTTTAAATTTTTAATTTTATAGTAGTGATTTTAAAAATGTAAATGATATTACACATAATATTGTTTTTCTTGATAATTAAATGATATTTTAATTCATCAATGTCAAAAACCTTTATATTTTCATTCTATTATATGAGGATATTTTTATTGATTCCATACTAATTATATCACTAGATATATTATTATTTTTTCAATGATATTTTTATGGAAGTCATTTATTTTTCAATGTTTTATCTTGTTTCAAAGAGATTATTATAGAATCTATTTTTTCAAAGGGTTATTCATATTAAATATAGATTATTCTGGAACCTGTTTCTTTTCATTTATTTAATAATTTTTTTCTAAAATATTTTTAAAAAGTGTTATAAATATTATTTCACATGAAAGATAAATGTTTTTAGTACTATTTATATGGGTTTTTAATGTTTTAATTTATCAATATTGATATCACATAAACCATGATTTTCGATATTGAGGATTCTTATTGTTTTTATATCATTATGACATATATTCAAGCCTTATGATCTAGGTATTGATGGGTATGAATATTATTATAATATTATAATTCACTTTCATTATGTAATGACACCCTCATTCCCTTCCCAAGATCATTGATGTAATATGGTTTTCTATTCTTATGTTTACCATTACAATGTACTTGATATCATATTTATTATGTTTCCTCGTCCCCAAGTTTTGATAAATGAGATTATATAATTCATTAAATTAATGGTTTAGAAAGTTATGAATTGTATTGGAGATATTTAATAATTAATGTGAAATATAAAAATATGAGTATTGTGCAAGATGATGTTCACTTTTATGAATAAGTTGTTTAATAATTTATATTGTTAAGAGTTTTTCCAAATATTAAAAAACAATCCTAACTGATCTTTTAGTATGTACACGATCCAATACATAGTTTTTCATTTTAGAATAATTTTTAAAACAATGTGCTACATTTATCGTTATCAATCAAAAAATGCAATGTTTGTTATTTTAGCACCAGATCTCGGAGTACGAGTTCGGGGCTAATTCATTTGGAACCAGAGCCATGTTTATTTGATTTTGGATAATACGATTTAATTATGTGAGGTTATATAATTTTTAATGTAAAATATCATATGGATATACTATTAATTATGGTCATAATTTTAAAATATATGGAACCCCTGTTGATATTATTTGGGATATAGGGTCATTCATTTATTGAATGATTTAGGATGAGCATTGGGTATTACTATTGACATTAATTTATTAATTACTTATAATTTTTTATTAATTTCTAGAATTAACATACATTTTTCTAATTTTTAGTTAATAACTAAATATTAGAGAAATACTAGGGCATTATTTAGGGTTCAATGTTATCATTAATATGTTTTTTAGTTCTTCATGTAAGAAAAATTTTATCTTAAATTCTAATCATTTGCAGGAAATGATGAGATTGTGGTTGAAATTAATTAAAAGATACCATTATAAACATAATAAATGTATAATTCATTATATTCTTCTTCCAGATATTAATTTATTTATTTAACACTAGGAAATAGATCTTAAACATTATTTTTATAAATATAATAATTTATAATTAAATAAATGAATTTTCACACATATATAGTTTATAGCGTTGTAGATGTTAAATTTCACTGGACCATTAAATTTATTTTGGACAATGATATATCTCACAAGATATATTTATTAAGACATTAGTAATTTCTTCCATGATTAAATATTTATATCCCGCCATTGTTCTCCTATTTGGAAACATAATATGTGTAATTCCATATAGTTTTTTAGTTCCCTTTTATATCTTCTCCCGACAATGTTTTATTAATCCTATTTATGTTGTGGGTTTCCAACAATTAAATTTTAAAATATTAAAAAATTGTTCACGGATATAAATCCAAAATTAGGGGGATGAAATTTACTAAAGGGGATGATATAACACAATACTATTTCAAAAGAAGAAAACTATGTTTGTTAGTTTATATGAAACAGAAAAACAAGAGTATATGGTAGTGTAACAAACAATGTAATTAATATATATTTAGTAATTAATAAATTTTATTTCATAAATATCTTTTTATAAATATTGAAATTGGTATTTATACTTGATATCATACAAAACATGAAACACTGAGCTTTAATGAAACATGAAATAATATTATTTTAAATATGACCATTATAACCAAGATGTAAAATAATTGATTATGAATTTTATTAAGTAGTTTATGGAATATATATATATATATTAGCTACTTAATATAAATTAATTAATTAATTTTTAGTTTATAGTCAATGAATATTTTTGTAAAATATTATTATTCATTAAAAATATGTATTCTTCAAAAATTATTTTCATTTCTTTTGTTGAGAAAATAGTATAATTAATTTTTATATATAATATAAAATTTATTTTATAAAATGAAACTAGTTTTTAATATCAACATATAAAAATTTAATTAGGGTGATGTTTTTTGATTTTTCAGAATATATTAATTTTATTGTGAATAGTGAAGATACTGATATCTGTATAACTGTCATTTCATATTAATAAATTACGTTTAAAAACATTATCAAATTTATTTTAATTTTAAAAAAACTAGAATAATTAATATATAGTTTTATTTAATATAATTATTTTGTTTGTAAACATCTTCATATATGATTTTAGTATATGTCTCTGTTTGGATTTAAAAAATGGATTTCTGTAAAAACTAATATAATGTGCCTAATGTTACTCATTTTTAATTAAATAAAACTACACCTATTTTGAAATTATTGGAATTATATTTATATATTATACATCTATAAATTTTTTGTTATATTAATATAATGATTATTAAGATTAATAGAGTTAATATGAATTCATCTTTTTCTTGAAAATACATTTATCAAAAACCCACTTTTTATCACATTTTCAATTTCGATTTTAAATTATATTTTTCCAGTAATGTGAGTTGAATTTTTTTTAAATTTTTTAATATTTGGAATAATTATAACATATATTATCTAATATTATCAAATGAATTTTCAACCATAATGAATAGTGAAAAAATTAAAAATAATTACCACATTAAATTTGAAAACAGTTATATTTGGCGTGGGAAACTAAAACAACAATGGTTAAAATTACTATTAAATTTCCTTAAAATATATTATAGAAATATTTATGCGATATAATATACCATTAATGGTATATTTCCATTTTGGATCCTTTTTTATGTGAAAAACAAGGGTACACATTATCCTTTTCAAAAATTACATGTGTGCCACTCACCACACTAATACAAGGGCATCCCCTCTCCTCCCCACATAAAATTATAAAAGGCCTCTAAATAAAAAATTAAATACACCTAATATCTTCTTAACACTAATAACCATTTCTATATACCCTTATTTGATCATAAATCTAGTAATAATACTTTTGGGGAATACTAAAGGAGGTTTATTGACAAAGTTGTATCTTTCTTAAACAATTCGCATAATTTCATTCCTTCATCTAAATTATTAAAATATAAATAAATTATGATTATAAAATATAAAAAATATCTACCAGATAATAACATGTTAATTTTTTATTTTTTATCATAAATATATTTTCAATTTCATAAAATCGGAAACAAAATCATTATTCAGGTGTATGGAAAACCACCACATTGCAAACTGATGATAGTATTTTCTCATCATCCCCTCTTATGGAATATTATAATTAAGGAATTATATAATATATATGATATTTATAACACAATTATAAATCATAATTATTATATCAAAGGAAACTTATTACATTTTATTTCATGGTGGATCTAATAACCTTGATCGTGTCTATAAGCGATTACCGCCTCCCAAGGTGATGTGATACATTTTTGATGAAGGATTTATATAGAAGCTAATACGAATAATTTTAATGAATATATGAGATATATATAAAATTATTATGATATTAATGTAATATTTATCATTATAAAAATATAATAAATACAGTTTAATTTGACCTTTACACTCACTAAGATATGATAATGTTGTTCACATATACATTTGGACTGCCTTCTCCATAAAGCAATGTTTTAATATTCTCATCACCACATAACACTGATGATATATATAAGTTTATTTAATTAATAAATATGTTATTTATGATATTATTATAATTATTTAAATATTAAATATTACATAAATTCTTTCCATAATAATTATATAGTATTAGAACATTACTCCTACGTAGGTATAACCTACAGTCTCCAGGATTGTATTGTAGTTAATTATTAACAAAAATATTCTATTATTATTTTTTATTTTATATTATATTTATAAATATGATAAATACATCAGCTTTATTATTTTTTCTATATTTAAATAGATTTCACTTTGTCCATGGCCAACAAGCCGATGAATTTTAGAAATAATGAACTGAACATCCTCAAACCACCAGATATGGTGTTAGATGATTATGTATATAAATAAATAATAAAAAATAAAAGAAATAAATTATTTTATTATAAGGTATCTAACTTTTTAAAGCTCATTAAAATTAAAAAAATTTATATAGGCATATTTTAAGGGAGTTAACGGATATGCATAGAATTTCTGGACTCGAGGTAAGAGATTTTGTCACGACAATATTATTTTAATGATAAATATTTTGTATTTACTTTTACTATGAATTTTATATAATTCCCATTATATATTTAATAAAATTATTACTTTATAAATCATTTTATTTTATGAAATGTTTCACTGAAGGTTAATTAATATGAAATTTACCAAGGGGTAAATAATATCTACTCTCAATTAATTTTTTATTGGATTATAATACTTATTTTTTGACATTTTTTCATGATTACATATAGAATTAGTGTATAATATATTATATTTTATTAAATTTTATTTCATGTGGTTTTACATTTGATACAAGAAACTAATTAAATGATAAATTATCACGATCAATGTTATTATTTTTGTAAGGATTATTCCTCTCAAACACCTTTTATTTAAGATATATGTATATGATATGAACCTATATTAATTTGAGAGGTTCATATACTCTTATTTTACATGTTATATAATTAATACTCTTATTTTAATGATATTTAATGTAACATTTATCATTATCATTTCATAGGGATTACGGTTGGGGACTAAGAAAAGTGGAAAATGCTTTATGATATAATATCATTTCAATATATATTATTTTTGTTTAGGGTTCTCTTGGATGAAATAATGTGATATAATTTTTCTTGATCCAAATATATTTTATTCACCTATAATGTTAAATTTAATTTCAATTTTAAAATTATATTTCCTTCATTTCGGATTACAGAATCATCTGGGATTTTATTTTATGTGATACAAATGATTTATTTTCATTTAGATTTGGTTTCATTCTGATCAATATCTATGTTTTTGAAAATAAAATCAAAAAAATTATTTTTAATAAATAAATGTTTTCATATATCCAATTTATATTATATATTATCATTTTTTAAATGATATTAATTAGAACATTCTTTACATTTTCGAATTGGGTAAAATTTGACTCCTTTTTTCATAATGTTATTAAATGGTTAATTATTTTAAAATTTTATACACTAAAAATATTATTCATATTCATGTATATTAATTTTCACAAATTATAATCTATATGTTTGTAAAGTTTCCTTAAAAAATAAAATAAATTTCCCAAAATTTTGTTAAATTTTATTTTTAAATTTGTTTTTTTAAATTTAATGGTTATTATTGTGAAAGATGTTTTTATGGCATATTTATGTTATTTCTATTCATAAATGTAAAAATAACTTGTTATTAAATATGCTCAAATTGGGATATCCTGTAATGATACCATTAATATTATTTCTCTTTATGGCATATTATATTATCATATATATTTTTATAGAACCAATTTCTTTTCCATGGATTAATCATATTTCAAAGAGATTATTATTGAACATGTTTCCTTTCCACAATTAAATAATTATTCAAATTGATAATTAAGGAACCAATTTATTATACATGGGTTAATAATGTTATGAAAGTAAAACTAATTATTATTAGGATTTTGAAAATGAAAAAGTTGTTCTATCTTTTTTATTCATGGATATGGACATTGTTATATGATAGGTGCACCAACATGTTGTTGAGTGAGCCCAAAATAATTTATATGATGGGTGAACCCAAATAGTTCTATAATTAATTTGGTAATGTTCATCTTCACTTAAAGAAATAATGTGGATGTTATTGTTGAATTTATCATTTTGATTCAACTAGTTTCTAGTTATTTTTGACATGGTTTTAAAAGGTTTTATGAATATAATGTCCCAATATATATATATATATATATGTTCTTTGTTTTATTATAATGAGTTATATATGTTTACATTGAACAATATTGATATCATGTGGCACATGATTATTCCTCCAATGGCCCGAAGCCCTTCATTTTTAATTGATTTTGATAATCCAACATTCAAGGGGTGATGTAGAACCCTTACAAGGCCCGTAGGCATAAGTATTACATGCCCCGTAGGCTTTTAGTGGAATTACATGCCCTTAGGCTTCAAGAATTACATACAACTCAGACTATCTACTTTGAATTGCTCCTCCCCAGCATATTCTTCATGAAATCTACTCTCTACCTTCACATGGCTGTTCGGCTACGCATTCTCGTGTATGCACATGATTTTCCCGATGGAATGTGCCACAACCTTCCATTCTTGCAATCAGTTTAGCATATACAATAGTGAAATTTCCTTTCTCGAAGGATATGATTCTTAATTTTGATGAATCATTCCATTATAATGAAATAATTCCATGTTTTCAGGTTTCAGGTACTAGTTATTGACTGGTATAACATTTTTTTATATATTCTCTAGCCCATTTATTATGAAAAAAATCCATTATATCCCTATTTTGGTCAATGATGAAATCTAATTGTTAATTTGTATGTTTACAATTACTAATACTTTGAGCTCACACTACTTGAATTTCATTTTTTTCAGGTAATAAAAATTGATAGTCTAATTAATTGTGTTTAGAATATATTTCAACCTACAATTATTTAGAGAAGTTGATGATATAATAAGGAATATGGAATTTCGGGTATAGTAAGAGATATTGTTCATATTTATGAAAATATTATTTATTAATCCATGTTTTTAAGGGTCTCTCCAAATTATCTTAGTTGGTAAAACTAAATTTTTCATGCCTATGTAATTGATGCAATATTTCCTTTTTATGTTAGTATAAAACGAGTATAAAAAATTCGTTTAGATTTTTTGATATCAAGTTATAGATGTATTGACTTTGATTTTATCACTGGATATGGGATTTTAGGTTCCATTATATTTTATGGACACCAATTTTAAGATATTAAATTCCAAAAAATGACAATTATACAATAATATCTACAATATTTATAAAAAAGGGGGATATTGCATTATTATTATTTATATTGGTGACATGACTTTTTCATGAAATGATTAATTGGAATGTGTATATTTTCTAAAAGTTACAAAGGAAATTTTCGAAATGGCAATGATATGGTATATGAATTAGTTTATTCACATATAAATTCCACATGAAAGAAACTGGATTTTTTTAGGGGAAATACTATTTGGTGTATTTAAAATGTTTTGTATCTAATGATTCCAAGAATTTATCATACATAATTTTCTTTGTATCCTAGATTTATAGTGAAAAGAATGTAAAACTAGTGGAAATAATGGATTTAGAGAAGTTTTTTGGAATTATGTTATACATCATATCATTTAAAACAAATATAATGTATTTTTTAACCTCTTAGGCCAGAATTTAGTGTTACCCATAAGATTAAAATTTTAGTGATGTAACAATCTATATTTGGAACATAATATCTTTATAAAATTTATGTTTAAAAATTAAAATAATACAAAAACTTGTCATATAGGACAACACATATTCAAGTTAAAATGTTTTTATTGATGATAAAAGATATTTATCTAGTAATGGTTTCTTTCTTATATAAATATTTATTTTTTGGAACAAAAAGAAGCATATATTATTGACCATAATCAATATTGATGATGAATTTAGGTTTTCAACATATGAAATAATGGAATTTATATAGATGATGACACAATTGGAAGATATTATAGTTGAAGTGATGTTTCCATTACTTCTTGAGAATGATAATCAATCCGGTATAAATGTATCCTAAAATATTGTCAATCCATAATGATCCAAGAACATAGATATATATTACCACTTCATAAAAGAGGTTGTGGATATAAATGAAATTCATTTATAATTTATTCTCAAAAATAAAAAACTTTTGATGTTTCTATCAATCCCTTAAAAAGTGATGTATTTCATGTTTTTGGTTGATGTTTGGTGTCCAATCAAATGTATCTTAAGGCTACGAAATATGAATCATTATCCTACCTGTAATTTTCATTGGATATTTATTTAAAATATATAGAAAAAATACAATAAATTATTCTTTATGTTTACTAATTATGTATTTTCCAAGGGGAGAACATTAATATAGTAGGCACCATCCATTTTTATTTGTAAAATTTTGTTAGATTAATCTATTAAGTGAGAATATAGTGGGAGAGTGTTATTAGAATGGGTATGTTGTTTCATAAAATTTATTCATGTGTAAACCTTTAAAAAGTGTTTTTGGAATTTCATGTGGGAGTGTATATAAAATAAATTTCATGAATCTAATTTATCAAGAAGATGAATGGTCTGATTTGATAATGAAATATATATTAAAGAATATGTGATCCATTGTAATATCAATTTTCAAGTGGAGTTATTTAATCCAGATGAATGAAGAGGATATATTATACAAATGTTAATCAAAATTCATTATTCGTAAAAACAACATGACAATATTATTCAATTTTCTTTTATCTACATCGTGTTCTCTCAGGTAGGATAATATTTATCAAATAATGATTCATTGGTAAGAGTTTTGAGCTCGATAGTGATTTATGTAACATATATTCTAAAAAAATTAAAAGCATATATTTTTATAAAAGATATATTTTGATGTTGTTGAATAATTTATGAGATTACTGAGATAATAAATTACTCTATATATTGGCATTCATCTACATAATATAGGTTTTAGAGATGTTTTAATATGCCAAAATGTTTTTATTTTCTTATATTTTCAATGGAAAAGTCATTTTCATATTCAAATGATAAAATGTGAGGAGAAGAACTTTCATTTTCTATATGGATTTCTTATAGTTCTATTGGAGTTTGATAATCTTTTGGGGGAAATATAGAATATATAGTTAAAACTAGAAAACATCAACATCTAGATTTTATAGAAGGTAATTTTTGTAAATAGATTTATGTTTGGAGGACCATATATGAGGATCCACTGCCATGTATCCAAATTTATTTAATGGGATCATAATTTTAGTTTGATTTGAATTCAACAACACATATGTGTATAGATGTAATGAAATTTATACCATGCAAGGGGATCCATGAAAAATATCTTGATCAATATAAGGGTGGTTGAAAAATATGCAGATCGATATAATATTGATTTTAAAATTAATAGTTATTGTATTTGTATAGGATATTATGCAATTGTTATTTGGAAATATTTAAATATCATCAATTAGTTAACTACTGTGTATAAGGTTCATATAGTCTCGTATAAGGTTCATATATACCTACATAAATTTCATTAGGTAGTTGAATGAGGATCGAAATATATTGATAGGTATATGTATAATACTCAAATATATAAGTGTTACTATAAAGGTAAAACCCATTTTCTAAAGGTCATCATAGATACATAAGTTTCAGGGTTTTGAA
Source organism: Viscum album (assembly GCA_963277665.1). Taxonomy (NCBI): domain Eukaryota; kingdom Viridiplantae; phylum Streptophyta; class Magnoliopsida; order Santalales; family Viscaceae; genus Viscum; species Viscum album. The sequence goes on from OY728158.1 coordinate 89,108,276, forward strand.
TTATTTTATTAGTTTTCCATGAAATAAAACATTAAAGAAAATAATCAAATGTGGTGAATCTTATGATATTCAATCACTTATAAAACCTCATAAAAAATAATTTTTATTCACGTAAAATAATAATAATGTTCTATATGGGATGATAGATTATTTATTATGGAATTAAAAATTATTACAATATATGTCATTTTTTCACCCTAGAACTAGTACAATGTAATAGTAATGACCTTGATAAGAGTTTAATATAATGAAGAAAAATTAGTCATATGAAGAAAATGATTGTATAATATTGAAGGATGTTATTTTAATCAATTTTAATTTAAAATTAAAATATAAATGAATTTTTTGTTGCAAGGTGTATGATAAAAAATATATAAAGCATGTGAGAAAGGAGTTGGTGTGACTCTCTAAAAAATTATGATGGAAATTTTCAGAAATAAGGGAGAGTTATATAAATGTGTTGTTGACCGAAATTTTTAAGCACCATTCTCATGATTAAGATTAACATTACTAGAGATGTCGTTTAATGTTTGGATGTGTATTATATTTCAAGATGTAATATGCTACTTTGTGAGAAGAGAATAAGAAGAAGATACAAATAGAACACTCAATGATTTGATAGTGGTATTGTGGTGGAAGATACTTTAGTTTCTACAAATATTTACTATCAATGTACATTGCAGGATGTAATTATGTGTGGGATGAAATGAAATGTGGTAAATAGATTTGTTACATGGTTTTAGGATAATATTTTATCATTTAAACTCAATGGTTTATGTAGTATGTAAAGTGAAAATTAAAATTCCCATTCACACCAATGATTACCCATCTCATTTTGATAAGTAAAATATTTAAATTGAATACTTAAATATGTTGGGGTTTATTGAATGTGTATATGTATAAAACAACAAGGATATTAGTTGAGGTAGAATTATTTCTCAAAATAAACATAAATAGAAAATAATATCCTTAATTTATTACCCTAGACAATCAATGATCTGCCATAAATTCATTAGGTTGAGAAAAGCAACCACTAAATTGATATTTCAACAATATAATGTGATTGAATCATCCTAATTAGGAAAAAATGAATATTTTTGGAAAATATATGTATCCATAATAATAATTTAGAAACACTAGAATCCATAATATACCTAGAAAAATTAGTAGAATTAGTTACAATTGGTTTTTAAATTTAATTCTACCTCACTTATCATCCAATAATACAATTCTAATATGATGTTTATAATTTAAAATTATTCTGATATAATTGTCTATAAATGTTTCTATGAATCCCCTTATAACTAATTCCCAAATCCACTATGAACCAAGAATATAACACTAATATGAATCAGGTACATCAGTTACTTCTCACATCCCACTAATTTAGATCTACAAGGTATTCTTGATATCTACCCACAATGATTAAATCATTGAAAACATTATGGATAACACATATAATGTAACACATAATAGTTATAATCCTAGTAACATGAGTGAAACTATTCATTTATCTTACTCATATTGTGTTTATGAACATTGTTTCTTAGATATATTTATTCAATGTAATAATGGATGAAATCCACTACTAGAATATTTCATAATGTTTAATTTAAAATCAGTTTTATTGTATATATCTTAACACAGTCCAAGTAACCTCATAGATATATATTATAGGATCTTGTTCCAATGAATATTTGTTATTTAGACACAGATTTTCATGAGTAAGTGTTTATCCAAATATATATTATTAAATATATAAAAGAAGGTTCAAGATATGGACAAAGCACTCTCCATAAAAATGGTAAAAATAGAAAAAGTTGTAGCATAATTGGGTTTATAAAGGTGGCAAGAGAACATACCACAAGTTCCTTGGCCAACAAGATGTGAGACAAATTGTAGAGTGAAGAAGGACCATTTTGAGGAGACCTCTATAACATCTCTCTTGGAAAAAGCATCAACAACCTTGTTTGACTCTCTATAGACATGATTGACCTGCAGTTGAAGACACTTGAGAAGACGCAGGCATGCAATCCATGATGGGAGATTCCACCAAGGAACATCCCTAGACCTTCTGCAAAGGATTTTTATCTTTGTACTTGATTCAAATTACACCTTTATGTGCCTGCAACCATGGTGGGAAACATATTAAAAAAATTTATTATAGACCATAATTGAGAATCAAGTGCTGAAAAAATTCCAATATATTTATAAAAGAATCACTCAACGAAGCCTCGATGGTTAGAGAACACCCCACCACACCCGGAAAGTCCTAGTGCACAAGATTCCTTTCTATCAACATTCACTTTCTCTGATGATGAGATTATAGGGATCCATCTAATTGATTTCAACATCAATTATTTCTTAACCCTTCCAGATAGCCCAAGACTTATTAGTGTAATAAGGTTAGAAATAGTATTATTCATTTCCCCTAATAATTATTAATAAAACCAAATTCCCATAGTTCTTATATAAAAAAAATTTCTATGATCAGAAATCATAGTTTACCCCAATCATGTATCTTTACAACATTAACACCATATTAGAATCTTTGAGTTCCATAAACCTATCTGGTTTTTTCATATTAACTTCATTTACAAAATTTCCATTTTTGAAAGTGGTATTGAATCCATTATCAAAATTTCATAATCCTAAAATAATTTAATGGAAATAAAATTATAATAAATTTTAGCATAGATACTGGTGAAAGGTTATCATCATAATCTATGACTAGTTGTTTAATAAATACTATAGTAACCAATCATGAATTTTAGATATAAATATTATTATCCATGTCTATATTCTTTTTGAATTACCATTTGAACATTAGTGTATTTTCATCAACTATAGGATCTACCAAAACAAAACCAATGAATTGGAATGTTGAATCTGGTTCATAATTCATGTATTCTTCAGACATTATATTTTATACAATACATACTACTTCCTAACATGGATATTACCATTATTTTCAACAAAAAAATTTCCACCATCCACATTGATGGGAAAAAGTATATCTCTAGTTCTATAAAACACTATTAGTCAATCATAGTAATTGAGTCTCTCGATCAAAATCGTCTATTGGGAATTATAGAACATGTATAGGTGGGATGTTTTTAATATATTGACCATATACTTAGTCATTGTTCATCATTATCCCACTATCTCTTTTGGATATTTTCTCCCTGTCTAAAAACATGTACTATCACTCCCTGATTGCTTTTATATCTACAAGGTCAAATATATAATATCATCTGGATTCATTTGTATATCTATTAATGATACTCTATTTTCTTAGAGATGTTTTTCAATTGTTATCTTTATCAAATGCATTACATACCATAGCATGATTATTTTAAAAAATTGATTTCAACACATAACATAATTTATATGGGATTCTATATACAAATATTGATTCCATTAGGTTTTTTGTGTATGCTATCGATTGTATTGATTATCTCAAAGAGTATAATGTATGATTTTCATGACTCATCATGAATCTCACCGCTTCAAATAATGTCTGCTGCCTGCTTTCACTGACACCATTGTAGTACAATGTATAAGGAGGAGTTAGGTATGTTAGCATCACAAATTATTTTTCATACTCAATGAACTCTTGGTTATGATATTCATTTTCACTATATATAAAGTGTTTATTTATCCTCTTATAAAGGTAATTCTATTCTACATTCCTATATTCCTTTAATTTGTTTATATAATTGTACTTATAACACAAAATTTTGATGAATATGAATCAAATAAATACTTCAAGAAATTATATAATCCATTAAAATACACATCTTTATTTTAATAGAAATGTCCACACACAAAAACATGACTATACTCAAAATTCGTTGTGTCTCTCTCAGCATTTCTATTGAAATGTTCCTTGTTAAGTTTTCCCGAAAAATAAGCTATATATATATCAAAGGTTTTATCTAAAAATAATTTAAATACCCATATTTATATAATTTTTCAAACACTTCACGTTTTCTTGACCAAGTCATCGAGGCCTCAAATGACTATGATTTATTTAATGTAATCCTTATTAATTATAAATTTACATGAAATTACATTTATGTAATATAATGAAAATATGGTTACAATTATAGAACATGTAAGAAAAAAATATTTTAATTTAAAAAACATGCATTGAGTATTTTTTAATGTGAAAATCAAACCATTCATTTCTGAAGTAGACACTGAAATGTTGTACTTGGTTACAATGCGAATGTCATAATAGATCATCATATGAAAATCACACTTATCTTCCATCTAAATTTTTACAATTTATTTCTCATATAGCTCGTATAAATATTCATAGTCCATTAGAATCATTAAGAAAAACCACACCATTAACAATCATATGAAATATGCTTGGTTCCCATATTTTTATATCAGGGTTTGAATCATAATATGTATCTAATAACCAATTTATTGAAATGGTTGTATTTGATATAATAACGAATTCTCATGAATCATTCCCTTTCATATTTTTCATATCAATGTTCTTAATATAGTTTCCGTTATTTCCACACTCTAAATGTAGGACACCTTTCTCATTAGACTACCTTTAGATTTTTAACTTATTTAAATCAAATTGTGAAGGTACCTTAGACGTCAAAATTTTATTAAACATTTTATCTTTTAAATTCATCTTTTTCAGAATTAGAAGATACTATCTTCAATCGTTCATGTATTTATCCACTTAGAGAGTCAATTCCAAATGGTCTTGGAGGAAATATTATATAATTTTTTGGTTAAAATTCATAATTTAATTTGAGAAGCTGTATTGGAGTGTAGAGACGATGAGATATATGCATAATTCAATAGACAAGTTGAATATTAGAATTTCTAAATGTTTTATATATCCAATAATGATGAATACGCAAGGTCAAAATGGAATTCATTAACCATGAACTAATATAAATATTCAATTAGAGATTTTATAACTGTGTTGTATTTATTTCTCCTGATAGATATCAAAGAGATGTGGAACCATGGTTTAAGCATCCATGCATTAATTAAATGTCTAGATATCAATAGACATTGATGATAACTATATGTAGTTGGAATCCAGTGAATGGCCCATTATTATCAAGTGGATATTTTTTCACCTCCTAACATGACTTCAATAAGGCCCAACATGAATTTTGGATACCAGTATATACACATTATGTCATGATATAATACAAAGCATGTGTTCCATTATAAACCTAATAATTTTTCACTTATTAGAATATTCTATTTCTCTATGAGGGATGTGTATCATTCAATTTTCTAAAAAAATAAATGAAAATTTTTAAATGTTAACATGATAACTTATTACTACTTATTTAATAACTCAATTATTATCCCATGATTTTACCAAATACCATCATCCATCCCCATGAGATTTCAAATATCATTACAATTGGATGATCTAATGGCATGTATCCAAATTTCACTTAAAATATCCATACAAATTCCTTATCAAATTAGTGAAATTTATTTCAGTATTTATTTACATTCATCTATATTAAATCATATCTCCTTGATCTATTTATTGGATTCCCTAATCATGAACCCAACATCATGGATTTCAATAAAAACATTCTTAGGGGAACACAAAATCTTTGTAAGGTAATAAAATATTGATGCTAACATAGTTTAGTTATCCATTAAATTTCTAAATAACTCACTAATAATTTAAAGTATCCTAATGAGAGATAAAATAGTACATTAAACTATGGATTTATGATAAGTGAGGTGATGTAAATAATTTTATGACATGATATTTTGATTGGGGTATTTTATTTATTGTATAACACCCAATGATTTTATGTTATATATTATCTCAAATAAAATCAATTCATTCCATGTCATAAATGGCACAAACAATTATTTCAAATAGTATAAATCATATCAAATCACAACGAGAACACAAAAAAACGTTATTAATGAATAATTATTGAAATATGAGTCTTTTTCTAGAAATTAAAGAATATATATATATATATATATGTGAAATACTAACTTGACCATCATAATAGTAATGTGACCTGTCGGAATAGTTTTTAGGCTAATTAAATTGTAACCTCTCCTAATAAAGTATAAAAAAAATACAAATCATTCAAATAAAACTACGATAAAATCATATCATAATAAAAGTAAATTATTATTATTTAAATAATTAATTAAGAGTTGATAATTTTTAGAAACTTAATTAAATAAATAATTATTTAAAAGAAAATTTATTTTCATAAATTTTATACATTAATTATTTTTTTTCTTTTATGTAGAAAATGATTTTATGAGTAATTAAATAATTTTTTAAAGCTTTGTATAATCGGTTATACTTTTAAAATTTGTATTTTCCATGTAAATAATGATATTTATAAAAAATAAAATTCCATATATTTGGAAACAATTCGTATAATTTAGTTTATTTTGGAATTATACATTACAAAATATGGTAAGGGTGAATTTTTGGGATTTTAATAAAATACTTAAATTTTTGGTGAATAGTGAAATACGAGTTTTTACAGTATATATACAGTAAAAGTAAAAAAGACTATTTGTTAAGTAATTTCAGATGTAATAACAACAATCTAAAATACCCACCTAATTATTTAAATATATTTAGTGATAATTCTCAAACTATTTATTGTGTTGAGGAAAAATAATAAACTAATGAATAAAATATTTTGAAAACAGACATATCCTCCAATATATATATCACCACTCACCACCTCATATAATTACACATATTAATCCTTGATTCTTATAAAATTATTGATAAAAAATATCCCAAGTTTCTTCTCCACATCCATAGAACTTTTTTCTAACCCAAAAACTAATCTCGGTCTCCATAAAGAGTTTGTTAAGTAGAAGTAATTCAAGAGCTAAAATCCTTTGTCGTTTTCCTTTATTTTCTATTAAATTTATTTTATTTTGTTATCCTTATCTCATATACTCAATCCAAATATTCAGTACAACTATATTAGATTAAAAATACTATAATTTTATTTTACTAATGGAAAATATACCAAAAATCCCCTTCAACTCTCCCTTTTATTTTAAAAAAGAAATTGTTGTCGGTGATGTGATGATTTACTGCCACCGTGGATGATGAATTTTCTTTTTTTCCATTACCACATTAAAGTCAAAAAATATAACCATTATTGTGGTTAAATTAGATTTTATTATACATATCATAATTATATAAGATTATTGAACAATTATTTTTTAGTAATATTAATTAATAAAACAAAAGTTGTTTTTGATAATCGAAAATTTAGAAAAATAATCTACTGTTCATCATTAATTATTAATTTAAGGAATAATGCACATTTAATAACAAAATGTAACTTAATACCATTTATCAAATTTTTTAAATAATAAAATATTATCTTTATTTTAAAAAATCTATTCCCATTCTTTACATGATCATCCATACATGTATAAAAGTGAACAAAATGTTAATACTAATGGAACGAACACTCATGAACGATGACAATTAATATTAAAACTCATAAAAAAGACTAAAATGAACATAATAAAATTATAAAAAATCAAATACATGTTTAATATGTTATGTATAAAAATATTAATGAATCTAAATTCCTTATCTAGGACATTAAGTACAGGTGACAAACACTTTCAGATATTAGTTAAGGGATTCACGCCAAACTTCCATTTTCCATTAAGGTAACACATTTCATATTTTACCCCAATATAATAATTAATTTTTATTATATAATTATCATAAATTCTATTATTATTTTTCAAATATATTTTCCGAGCTCACTTTTTTATCCTATGCTGGGGATGTCCAGGTTTTATAAGGTTCCATTTTCAATTCCACACGATAATCAAGCCAAATTTATAGGAACCTGCTATTTATTACCTGTTTCAAGTGAAATAGATAGTATAGATTAATCCAAAAATATTTTTAAAATAAATCTTATTACCTTTAAAAAGTATCTTTATTTATTTCTGGGTTTTTAACGCCCAGAAAATCCAAAGAGGAAACCTTGTATTTGATAGCATGTATAACACGACACACCAAGTGTGTAAGGTTATATAATAACCCATATAATTATAATTTAATTAATATTTAATATAAAATAAATATAATTTATATATATCAATTGATGATAAAATTATTTATCATGTCAAACACAAAAAAATGTGTTTCTTTAGCGGCTTGCATCACATACAGGACCGAGTTCTACCAGAAAACAATATGTTATTAAGTATTATTATTTAATATATTACGTTATTAAATAATCGTTAAAATAGTTGTTATTAGTATTAATAAGTAAATTATGATGTTCAAGATTTTAAAAAATATAAAATTTATTCCTCAGTTAGAACTTAATTTGAAATGATTATAATAACTAATGTCAATAGAGTGAATATTTTTATAAAATACCATTTTAATTCTCAAAAAGAAGTTATATCGTAATAAATTATATTAATTAACTTTTCTGAATGATATTAATGTTGAATATATTTATAAAATATATTAAATATACTATTTTTTATATTAATCCAATAGATTTGATAAAGATTATAAAATAAGAAATAAAATTTTACACATATAAACTTATACTTTTTTAATATGGTACTTTTACTGACATTTAATGGTGAACCTTATTTAATCCAAATGCTGACTATTTTATAAATTTAATAAGACAATATATACATCATATAAAAAATAGAATCATACAAATTAGGTTAGCATAAATATTTGGTATTTTTTTGATAAGATTCTTTTTTAATGAATAGTGAAAAATACTGAAATTAAATTCAAAACTTCTTATTCATATAAATAATTTATATGTTTATATTATATATAAAACTCGTCTTAAATATTAATTATAATATATTTTTATCAATTTATAAAATTGGGTTCATTTTAATAATATTTACATTTAAATTCAATATAAAAACATAGAAATATTTTGAACGCTTTTAGTTTTAATACTTTTATTGTTGTGAAATCTGCGTGATTAAATTTAATTTACTATCTTCCACTGGTGTGACTGGAATTTGAAAAAACTAATTACTTATTTTTGATAAGGATAATAAAAAAAATTAACGTGGTCTCCATAGTTTTTTTCATAAACAAACAGTGAAAATAATTAAAATTATTTACTATGATTATGGTGAAATTTTGTTTAACAAGGGATAATACCCTAAACTTATTGACTAATATGTCCTTGAAAATAGTTCAAAACACATTGGATTGAAATATATCGACATAATAATCCCTTTTATCATCTTGTAAATATTATTTATCCACTTTTAACAAAAAAGCATTGGTGGGGTTCCTTTTTTCCAAAATATTAAAAGAGTGTAACTCCTTTGGCTCTCTAAATTCCTATTTTTTCACTTCCTCACACCTCTGATGCCCCATTGGCTTGACCAATATCAACCAAAATAGATCCTGAACAAACCTCCTCTAATACTAAAGAAATAATCTTGGGAATAATGGAATCCAAGGATGTAACATCCCAAATAAGTAATGAAGAATAGATATTTTTATCTATTCATATTAATGAATTAGATATTGTTTTAGAGGCTTAAAATGAAAATAAATCCAATCTTAAGCATGAGATACACTAATATTTTTAAAAGATTGTTTTACTGCCTTTTGATTGCAAACCCTTTTTAAATCAATATTTTGACAATTTTATAAACTATGTTTGTCAAAATAAACTTATTCTTTATGACTGGGACATCAATATTTACCTTGTGTGAATTTTTGGTATTTTTCGGACAATGTTCATTTTTTTATGAATAGTGAAAAATACTACATTTTACATCAAAACTGCTTCTTAATCTAATTTATTTAAATGATTAGAATATCTTTTGAATTGGTCTTAATGTGTAATCTAAATATATTTTTTCCATTTAATCCAATGGTGGTCATTTTAACCAATTTCAATTTGAAATTAGACTTAAACTGGTGTTAATCTTTCGATACTTATTGTTTCATAAAAACACGCTATTTGCTCTGACAGCAGGAATTAATTATTAAATTAATTATTGTGACTTATATGCATTGAATTTTTTAATATAGACTTCATTTTTGAATTCTTAATATTAAATATAGCTTAGGGTGAATTTTTGGCAATTTTCTGAAAAACTTCAATTTTTGATGAATAGTGAAACCACTAAGTGGTGCTTATAAAAACTGATTTTCCGTTTAAATGAAAATTTGCCATCATTGTGTTTTGAATTTCAAAAATCCGACATACATGGTTGTCATTAAGAAGTAAAATGTGGTTAAATGGGATTAAAATAATTTATTGGTGAATAGTAACTTATTAAGTTCTTAATCGCGATTAGTGGTAATTGGTGTAGTTTAAGGTAAAAATAATGTTTTAATAGAATGAGATGAGCTTGAAACATGTCCTAACCTCATTTTTTGTGTCATGTCCGACCAATACAAGCCATGGGTCAACTTGGGGACCCCCCAGGAGCCACATTGGATGGGAAATGACATAAATAACTTTTTATTTAATGTAAAAGTAAAAATGACACAAACATCATATGTTTTACGAAAACAATTTTTAAATAGGGGTATAAAGATCAGATATTTGATTATAAATATTAATTGGAAAGCTAAAAATATTTACTACATCATTGTATTTTTTTTTTAATTTTTATACTTTAAATAAATTAAATTATTTATGAAAGCATGATGATGCAGCGATGACCTCATTATTTAACAATTTAAATAAAATGGAAAGATAATGTAATATCTAAAACCTACACATGTCCAAAACCTATTGGATGGGTATATTTAGAACCCTTATCACCATACCCTCGAATTATATCAATGGGGGACTATTTAAATCAGAAACTCATTTTCAAATAACGTAATATTTCTTTACTTTCCAAGAGTGCCCCTCCTCTCCTCTTATAAAAGGCCCCAACCTCTACCTCATTACCCACACTCCCAAAGCCTTTGGCTCGGCCATCCCCTGACCATTTACTCTCTCCAAATCCCTATCCTCATCCTAGATGATTCCATTTGGGCAAAATCCTTTCAAAGGAAGCCTTTAGGCTCAAATAAAAAGGAGTTACACTTTTAAAGGTAATTCATTCTCTCATGTTCATTTGTTTTATTTTACTTCTCCAACCCCCTAAACTCTTTTTATTTACTTCTTTTGTAACAACACCAGTATCTTCAATATAATAGGATTTTGTTATAAGATTTATTCGAGCTACACTCTCACACAACTACATCAAATGGTTAAAGAACATACGGTTTCCGTGGATGGTGAATTTATGCCTCCCGAAACGATGATTGTTCAACATCCTTTTAACACCTTCAAAGGTGGCCATTAAGATTTAAATATATTTATATATGATATGTAAAATGTTTATGTTTTCCTTAAGCTTATGTATTTTTCTTTTTGGTCATACCTTTATGGTTTCCATTATGGGTAAACGTGATATCTTCATTTAAGGAAGTGCGGACTACCGCCCCCTCAAAGTGGTTTGATTCGTTAAATACCATATGTGGGACGTATAAAGGATGGAAATATGATATTATATATGATATTATAATGGAATTATAATATACCTTTATATCATTATGATTCCATTCTATAAAATATGAAATATAAATGAATGTAGTGTTCATGCGTACGTACGGCTTACCGTATCCATGAACGGTGCATTTCATTTATTACCTCTAAATGATTATGTAATATTATAAATGCATGAATTTACTGGATATATATGACATATATGTTATCTACATCATGAATACCATTCTGGATATAATGGATACATGAACAACATGTAATTATAAAGGGGTTATTTTTGACTCAAGTACCAATGATCGTTAAAACGACCGTTATTAACTTAAATAATTACATAGTGTTCATGACATGACAATAAGTGATATAAAAGTAATAATGAACTTGAAAAAGGTTCTTAAACAAGTAGAAATTAACTCAAGTTTATTATTCAGGACATTAAAGAATGATCGAGTCAAGTCGGACCCGAGGTATGGGACTTCGTCTCAATCTCCTTTCATAGAGGCGTATTTTGTTTTATACACAACCTTCTTTTATACGGTGTATAAACCCCTTTGACATTTATGTTTATCCAAAATGAATATTTTTATATGAATCATTTTACAAAACAAAAAAAGGGAATGTTTTTGTCGTATGTATTCGGCGACAACGACTTCTCCGCCGCCTTGACCATTATTTGTGTTTCGGCTTCCTCTACAAGCCATACCTTCTTTTTAAAAGAAAAATAAATCCCATGTTTTACTTTTCTTTTATTTTGGTATCGAAAAAGGTTTTCATAATGTATTTATATCAATGTGTTGTATTGATGTCTTGTGATTGAAAGTTTGGAATGTTATGTTTCCTTTATGCATGTTTTATGTGATATGATTATGTTGAGGTTCTTGGGCATTATTATGAAAATGGGTGGTTCCGTGATAAACTAAGGGCGGGTGAGCCCGATATAGCTCTCCAATTCATTGGGTAACGCGAAGGAGTGTAACGTTAAGGTTTCTCCGAAGAGATTTAGGGAATATACTGTGATGGGTATTCCAAACGTAACCAAGAGGGTGACTCCCTATGTAAGAATGTTATGAATGCCTCAAGTTACCTTTATGTCTTATGATTTATATGATTTATTCATGATTTGATGAGGTATGTTAAAGTGCTTATGTTTTATGGGTAATGTATGATCTCATAATTATGTATATATGTACCCATATTTCCTTTCCATATTTTTATATCCCTTACTGAGCTTTTTATGCTCATCCCAAGTTTATTGAAATTTTTTTCAGAGGTCAAGGGAAAAGTACATGATATGATGATAGTGTCAAGGAAGTGGCAAGAAAGAATCCATGTTTATTTTAAATATTTTTCCATTGATGGGAATGAAGAATACTATCTTTATGTAACCACTTTGTTTATATGTGGAATGTATAATAGTTTTATGATCTAATTCTCTAAAACTCTAAACCTGAAAAGATCCTCAATGTGTAATATTGTAATAACTCAAGATTAATTAAGGTTTAAGGCTGTGGCCTTATAGTTGGTATCAAAGGTCGGTTTAGATAACTTTAGGAGTTAGAATCTTATTAAATGGTAATCCAAAAATATTTTTTTATGGTCAAATTGAAAGGATATAGCATTTAAATATTACCATGTTGCTTCACCTAAGGTATTGTTGTGATAATAATGGTTTTCCATATATGAAACAGAGCAGCTTTCCTGTGAAGGCATACAAAGGGAAATGACCTTTCAAATTAGTATCCTAAGATGGTCAGAATCGGAACTAAACATGTTGTTGCAGTGATGGCTCAGTTGACTCAGGTGAAAAATGTTGGTTGGATTTATTGATGATATTTTGGTATTTTGTAAAAGTAAAGTGGAGCATGAAAGACATTTAAGGTTCATTTTGCAAACCTTAAAAAAAAAGAAATTGTTTGAGAAATTCAGAAATTGTGAGTTTTGGTTGAAACAAATTCCTTCCGTTGGTCACATTGTTTCTAAAGATGGGATAACTGTTGATCATGCAAAAACAAAAGTTGTTGAAGAATGGAAAAGACCCACAAATGTAACTAAGATTTGTAGCTTCCTTGGTTTGGAAGGCTATTACCAATGGTGTGTTAGAAATTTTTCACGGTTATCTAGTCCAATGACTAAGCTAACTCGGAAGGGTGTTAAGTTTATCTGGACAATAGAATGTGATGATTGTTTTCAGGAATTGAAAAGAAGATTGGTGAATTCTCCAGTTTTGGCACTACCTTCCAGGAATGGTGAGTTTGTTATCTACAGTGATGCTTCATTGAAAGGACTTGGTTGCGTCCTAATGCAGAATGATCAGGTAATTACTTATGATTCACGACAGTTGAAAACTCATGAGGTAAATTACCCTACACATGATTTGGAATTAGCTGCTGTTGTTTTTGGTTTAAAAATTTGGAGGCATCATTTGTATGGATTAAAGTGTGAAATATATACCGATCATAAAAGTTTAATGTATATATTCACTCATAAAGAATTGAACATGAGACAAAGGAGATGGCTAGAATTAATCAAGGATTATGATTGTACAATTCATTACCATCTGGGAAAAGCAAATAAAGTGGATGATGCTTTAAGTCGAAAAAGTAATTCTTCATTAGAAATGTTGTGTTTGGAATGTGATCCTTTGGTTAAGGATTTGATGAACTTTGGCATAGAAGTTGTTGGTGCAGGATGTTCTTCTGTTTTGTTTCAGGTATCAGTGAGATCATCTCTATCAGACAGAATCAAGCAAGCACAGAAGTAAGACAGTGAGTTGCAGAAAAAGGTAGAGCTGGTTCATAAAGGTAAGTTGCATGAATTCAACATTGATAATGATTGTGTTTTGAGATTTGGGAAGAGATTGTGTGTGCCTTGTGATTCACAGTTGAAGAGAGAGTTGGTATGTGAAGCTCATAGTTCTCCGTTTTCAGTTCATCCTGGAAGTACTAAGATGTACAGGGATCTGCGGGAGTATTACTGGTCGGATGGAATGAAAAGAGATATTGCTGATTTTACTGTGAAGTGTTTGACATGTCAATAGGTTAAAGTGGAGCGGCATTTACCGAAAGGGATGCTTTATCCTTTACTAGTGCCAGAGTGGAAATCGGAGAATATATCCATGGACTATGTTGGGGGATTACCGAAGACATCTTGAGGTAATAATGCAATCTGGGTTATTGTTGATCGCTTGACCAAATCTGCTCATTTCCTTTCTATACGATATACTTTTTCCCTATATCAACTTTCCCGTTTGTATATTAAAGAGATAGTCAGGTAACATGGAGTTCATCTCTCTATTGTATCTGATCGCGATCCCAGGTTCACTTCTAACTTTTTTAAAGGCCTTTAGAAGTCGTTGGTTACTGAATTAAATTTTAGTACAGCTTTTCATCCTCAATCAGATGGGCAGTCGGAACGAAAAATTCATACCTTGGAAGATATGCTACGAGATTGTTCTATGGATTATCAAGGAAGTTGGGACCAATATCTTTCTTTGGTTGAATTTTCATAAAATAACTATTTTCATTCTAGTATACAGATGGCACCATTTCAGGCAATATATGGGAAGCGGTGTCGAACTCTAGCTTTCTGGGATGAAGTGGGTGAAAGGAAGTTGATGGGACCAGAATTGGTAGAAGAGATGGCAGAAAATGTTCAGCTGATTCAGAATCACATGAGAACAGCTCAGAGCAGGAAGAAGAGTTATGCGGACAACAGGAGGAAGGATCTATCTTTCGAGGTAGGTGATCATGTTTTTCTCAAGGTTTCTCCTTGGAAAAGTGTGATGAGATTTGGTAAGAAAGGAAAGCTGAGTCCAAGGTTTATTGGACCATATGAAATTCTGGAGAGATTTGGATCAGTTGCTTACTGAGTGGCTTTACCTCCGAGTTTATCTTAGGTACACAATGTTTTTCATGTTTCGATGTTGAGAAAGTATATGCCAGATCCATCTCATGTTTTGAGTCCAGAGGTAGTTCAGCTGGAAGATAACCTATCTTATAATGAACAACCGGTCCAGATTCTTGACCACAGGGAGCAAGTGTTATGAAATAAGGTGATTCACTAGGTAAAAGTTCTGTGAAAAAACCACATGGTGGAAGAGGCAACATGGGAATCTAAAAATGCAATGAGCGATAAGTACCCCCATTTATTTAATAAGTAAATAAATTGCGGGGACGCAATTTTCTAAAGGGGGAAGGATGTTACATCCCAAGTAAGTAACGAAGAATAGATACTTTCATCTATGCCTATTAATGAATTAGATAGTGTTTTAGAGGCTTAAAATGAAAATAAATCCAACCTTAAGCATGAGATACACTAATATTTTTAAATGATTGTTTTACTGCCTTTTGATGGAAAACCCTTTTTAAATCTATATTTTGACAATTTTATAAACCATGTTTGTCAAAATAAACTTATTATTTATGATTGGGACATCAAAATTTACCTTGTGTGAATTTTTGGTATTTTTCGGACAATGTTCATTTTTTTAATGAATAGTGAAAAATAGTGCATTTTACATCAAAACTGCTTCTTAATCTAATTTATTTATATGATTAGATTATCTTTTGAATTGGTCTTAATGTGCAATCTGAATGTTTTTTTTACCATTTAATCCAATTGTGGTCATTGGAATCAATTTCAATTTGAAATTGGACTTAAACTGGTGTCAATCTTTTGATACTTATTGTTTCATAAAAACACGCTATTTTCTCTGACAGCGGGAATTAATTACTAAATTAATTAATGTGACTTATATTCTTTGAATTTTTTAATATAGACTTCATTTTTGAATTCGGAATATCAAATATTTCTTAGGGTGAATTTTTGGTAATTTTCTGAAAAACTTCAATTTTTGATGAATAGTGAAACCACTAAGTGGTACTTATAAAAACTGATTTTCCGTTTAAATGAAATTTTTCCATCATTGTGTTTTGAATTTCAGAAATCCGAAATACATGGTTTTCATTAAGATGTAAAATTTGGTTCAATGGGATTAAAATAATTTTTTGGTGAATAGTAACTTATTAAGTTCTTAATCGCGATTAGTGGTAATTGGTGTAGTTTAAGGTAAAAATAATGTTTTAATAGTATGAGATGAGCTTGACACATGTCCTACCCTCATTGGATGTGTCATGTAAGACCAATACAAGCCATGGGTAAACTTGGGGACCCCATGGAGAAACTTTGGTTGGGAAATGACATAAATAACTTTTTATTTAATGTAAAAGTAAAAATGACACAAACATCATATGTTTTACGAAAACAATTTTTACATGGGGTTATAAAGATCAGATTTTTGATTATAAATAGTCATTGGAAAGATAAAAACATTTCCTACATCATAGTAGTTTTTTATAATTTTTAGACTTTAAATAAATTAAATTTTTTATGACATCATGATGATGCAGCGATGACCTCATTATTTAACAATTTAAATAAAATGGAAAGATAATGTAATATCTAAAACCTACACATGTCCAAAACCTATTGGATGGGTAGATTTAGAAACCTTATCACCGTATCCTCGAATTATATCAATGTGGGACCATTTATATCCGAAACTCATTTTCAAATAAAGTAATATTTCTTTACTTTCAAAAAGTGTCCCTCCTCTCCTCTTATAAAAGGCCCCCACCTCTACCTCAATACCCACACTCCCAAAGCCTTTGGCTCGGCCATCCACTGACCATGTACTCTTTCCACATCCCTCTACTCATCCTAGAGGATTCCCTTTGGGCATAATCCTTTCAAAGGAAGCCTTTAGGCTCAAATCAAAAGGAGTTACACTTTTAAAGGTAATTCATTCTCTCATGTTCATTTGTTTTATTTTACTTCTCCAACCCCCTAAACTCTTTTCATTTACTTCTTTTGTAACAACACCAGTATATTCAATATACTAGGATGTTTTTATAAATTTATTCGAGCTACACTCTCACACAACTACATAAAATGGTTAAAGAACATACGGTTTCCGTGGATGTTGAATTTATGCCTCCCGAAACGATGATTGTTCAACTTTATTTTAACACCTTCAAAGGTGGCCATTAAGATGTCAATATATATATATATGATATGTAATATGTTTATTTTTCCTTAAGATTATGTATTTTTCTTTTTGGTCACACCTTTATGGTTTCCATTATGGGTAAACATGATATCTTCATTTAAGGAAGTGCGAACTACCGTCCCCTCAAAGTGATTTGATTCGTTAAATACCATATGTGGGACGTATAAAGGATGGAACTATGATATTATATATGATATTATACTGGAATTATAATATACCTTTATATTATTATGATTCCATTCTATAAAATATGAAATAGAAATGAAAGTAGCGTTCATGCGTACGTACGGCTTACCGTCTCCATGAACGGTGCATTTCATTTATTACCTTTAAATGATTATGTAATATTATAAATGCTTTCATGTAATGGATATATATGAAATATATGTTATCTACATCATGAATACAATTATGGATATAATGGATACGTGAACAACATGTAATTATAAAGGGCTTATTTTTGACTCAAGTACCAATGATCGTTAAAACTACCGTTATTAACATAAATAATTACATAGTGTTCATGACGTGGAAATAAGTGATATAAAAGGAATAATGAACTTGAAAATTTTTCTTAAACAAGTAGAAATTAACTCAAGTTTATTATTCAGGACTTTAAAGAACGATCGAGTCAAGTCGGACCCGAGGTATGGGACTTCGTCCCAATCTCCTTTCATTGAGGCATATTTTGTTTTATACACAACCTTCTTTTATACGGTGTATAAACCCCTTTGAATTTTACGTTTATCCAAAAGGAATCTTTTTATAATAAGCGTTTTACAAAACGACAAAAGGGAATGTTTTTGTCGTATATATTCGGCGACAATGACTTCTCCGCCGCCTTGACCATTATTTGAGTTTCGGCTTCCTCTACAAGCCATACCTTCTTTTTAAAAGAAAAATAAATATCATGTTTTACTTTTCTTTTATTGTGCTATCGAAAAATGTTTTCATAATGTTTTTATATCAATGTGTTGTATTGATATCTTGTGATTGAAAGGTTGGAATGTTATGTTTCCTTTATGCATGTTTTATGTGATATTATTATGTTGAGGTTCTTGGGCATTATTATGAAAACGGGTGGTTCCGTGATAAACTAAGGGCGGGTGAGCCCGATATAGCTCTCCAAGGCATTGGGTAAAACAAAGGAGTGTAACGTTAAGGTTTCTCTGAAGAGATTTAGGGAATATTCTGTGATGGGTATTCCAAACGTAACCAAGAGGGTTACTCCCTACGTAAGAATGTTATGAATGCCTCAAGATACCTTTATGTCTTATGATTTCTATGATTTATTCATGATTTGATGAGGTATGTTAAAGTGCTTATGTTTTATGGGTAAAATATGATCTCATCATTATGTATATATGTACCCATGTTTCCTTTCCATATTTTTATATCCCTTACTGAGCTTTTTATGCTCATCCCAAGTTTTTTCAAATGTTTTTCACAGGTCAAGGGAAAGGTACATGATATGATGATATTGTCAAGGAAGTGTCAAGAAACAATCCATGTTTATTTTAAATATTTTTTCATTGATGGGAATGAAGAATACTATCTTTATGTAACCACTTTGTTTATATGTGGAATGTATGTAGGTTTTATGATCTAATTCTCTAAAACTATAAACAGGAAAAGATCCTCAATGTGTAATCTTGTAATAACTCAAGATTAAGTAAGGTTTAAGGCGAAGTGCCTTATAAAGGATGTCCTTTCATGCATCCCAAATAGAGTCTCCCGATTACGAGACATCATCTTTCCTTATGCTCAATAGTATTGTTTACTTTATCCACTCCATACATTTTCAATATTCCTTGAATGTATGAAACAATATCCTAAATATACTCTAATGTTTATATGTTATGTTTTTTAGCATAACTTGTATAAACTTCTATCTAAGGGCTAACAAACATACTCCTTTAGTGTAAAATGAACTACTGCCTAACAAATTGATGATGATTATTTATCTATTTACCACCTCTCATGTTGTCCATTACAATGAAAACTGTATTTATATATTATAATAATTAAATAATTATTTATTTAGGATAATTTAATTTTTTTAAAAATAAATATATTTATACTTTCCATTTTATGTTAAAATGAAAACATCGTTTGTGAAAAAATAGTAAACTACCACCTCAAAGTGATTTGATTCATTCACAATATACACGGAATGTGTAATTATTATATTAACTAAACATATGTGACATAAAAAAATTTATATTATAATCATGATATTATTAATTTTTTGTATATGTATGTATGTATATATATATATCATTTTCTTTAATACCCTTTCACACACAAAGTGATAACATCTTTCGTGGCCCTATAGAGTACCCCTTCACGATTTGATCTGATAAATAATACATCAAAACTATTCTAAATATATAAATATATGATTAAATAAAATAGTATTTATGATGTAATTATAATTTGGTAAATATACAATGTTACTAAACTTCTTTCCAAAATGATCATTGTAATATTTGAATGTTACTCATGCATATGCACGACCTACCATCTCTATGATTGTAATGTAG
Source organism: Viscum album (assembly GCA_963277665.1). NCBI lineage: Eukaryota > Viridiplantae > Streptophyta > Magnoliopsida > Santalales > Viscaceae > Viscum > Viscum album. The sequence continues at coordinate 89,128,429 of OY728158.1, forward strand.
GTTCATTTTTGTATCCTTATTAAATTAATGGATTTAAAAGTATAAATGATACAAAAATTTGATAATTAGGTAAATATTATTATTATGGATATGTTATATAATGATCTTTTTACCATATTAGACTTCCCAATGTGATTTTGACCAATAAATCGAATTTGGTCAAAACACACGACTTAAAATTAATTATTTTAGTTATTATATTGGAAATTTTAATATGTGAAATAAATGGTTTGATAATAATGAAAATTTTTATCAATTATGTAAAAATTAACATATGTTTGTTATTTGGGAATATAAAGGCACACGATACAAGTCGGATTAAAGGTAAGTGATTTTAATATCACTTTTTACATCTATGAGATAAAAGTCATGTTGACCACTTTTATTTTGTAGTGTATATATTGAAAAAACTATTATATCATTCCATGAATTAATTTATCTTCATGAAATTTCATGGATTAAAATGGAGCAATTTATTTTCGTGGGATATTAAATTAAAATTTACAAAGAGAAAATAATTTCATAACCTAATTTTTTCATTGGGTTATATGATTTCCTTGTTGTCGTTAATATTTTATGATTATGTGTATAATCACATTTTTTCTGTCAATTTTGTTTTATTTCATCTTTAGTTATGTGCTTTTACATTTGTCACAAATAATATAATCATTGATTTATTTCCACATAAATGTTATGGTCATTTCAAGGGATTACATCACAATCCAATTTTGTTCAAGACTATATAGACTAAAATTTACATTAGAGGCAATTATTTTATCATTTTATAAGAATACCTTTAATTTTTTTATCCATTGGTTATTCATGAGCCATTTCAAGTAATAGTAACATTCTTAAACTCTTTGTTAGTAATTTTTTTTATGAAATGTTTTTTAAGAAAAATTGAATACATTTATCCCTTTAGTCAGAGAACATTTTTTCTTATAAAAAACATGTATTGTAATTTTTATTAAAATTTTCTTTAAAAATATTTTGTAGATACATTTTACCTATATTTTATTTTACCAAAATTTTCATGGGAATATTTTTACCTCTTTATAAAAGTGGAATTTTCTATCTTTTTGACCATGAAAAAAGAATAATGATTTAAAACTCATATGGATTTTATAGATTTAACTATATTCATTTCGTTAAAGCTTCATTTTTTAGGTTTAAAAGGTTAATTTTAATATTTTTCATTTAATGATTATTGATTTTAGGTATTTGGATTCATATGTAAGGTAATTTCATATCAATTTACATTCCATTGTATCTTATTTTGTATTATGTAAAGAATTATTTTTTATTTTGTATATACACTGCCTTTTCATATTTAATCATGAATCACCTTTTTCTTATGATATATGATGTTTCATTAAATTTCATAATTTTTCGGAGATTATAATTCAAATACTTCAAGTGATATTGAATAATTTGGAATGATTAATGATAATTATCCTAATTAATTATCACAATTATTATCTTTACAATCTCACTTTTTTTGTTAACATTCTATTGAAACAATAACATTATTTAATTCATATTTCATTGGATGTTTATTTTAATATTCATATTATAATAAAATCTATATAATTTTTTCCTAAACAATATATCATTTTTATTAATGGTGTAAAAATTTAAAGTAATTTTATTAACATGGTGTTTATTTTGAAAAATGTATTCCTTATTGAGTATATATATTCTATATGTGATATTATCTAGTTGATTATTTTATATGAGTAATGAATTGGACTGGTAATAAATATTGGTACCTTGTCTTTATATATCCCCTCGATGCATATATATGAGATCCTGAGATAATCAAGTTGATAAAATTAAACAGGTTTCAATATTTGGATTGAAATATTCTTGTGAATGGTATATTGGGTATATGTTTTTATTTTCCATAGAAATTCCATCCAATAATTAAGAATTTACAACATTTAGTTTCAATTATTATTCATCCATGAAATTGTTCATTGACATATCTATTGAACAAGTAATTCTAGTTCATTGATTAAACATCATGTGTTTCATTTTCATAACATTTCATATTTATTTTTCTTTGTCATGTTTTTTGAATGGAATGTGTTTCAAGTTATTACCTTACCAAATTATTTATGATATTTCGTCTAAATTAGATGATTACATGGTATACATTTTCCGATATTTATAATGTAATAATTATTACCACCATTGATTGATTATTACATAAAAAAAATTTTCCTTATTGAGAATTTGAGCTCAACCTTATTATTATTATTTCCCCATGAATCCAAGAATCATACTATGAAATATAAGCAAGGTTTTACAATAACGATTATTGTTAACATCAATGTTATTTATTTAAATAGAAAAAATTATATTCTAATTTGGGTATTATTTTGTAATAAAATACTCATTTATATATTTGGTATACCAAGACTATTAGACTCTTCAGTCCTTTGAGATTGGATTCCTCATAAAAATGTTGATTTAATAGTAGGAGACTCTAGATCCAGGCTGTCTGGGGTTGTCTCAGTACAGTTGGTATCAGAGGGGGGTTTTGTAGCAATATTTGAAATTTGATTTAGAAAAGGTAGATTTGGGTGCACAACCCTATGATAGTAATTGTGGATAAGTATACAAGAAAATACTATAATTTGTATATGATATAGATTATGTCGGTATTCCTGGAAATACATCCATTTTTTGCTGATAAAAGCTGATGTGGTTCTCATACAGATGTACATAGGAGTAACAAATCTGATAAGGTGTCTCAGTCCCATCTAAGGGTAATATGGTGCATGAATATAGGTCTTACTGCGTACCATGTTTGACAGTACAGAGAGACTTGATTAAGATAGTTAAAATTTTCATTAAATACTATTACGAAGGATTTTGGAAATGAATAACCTAGGATAATCCTTAGGACATGTAATTACCTAAGTGAAAATAAAAATAATGATGTGTTATTATATTTGGGTTGTATTGAAAACAATTGTTAAAAATAAATTTAGTGATTAAACTTATATCAAGGATTTCCATCATATTTATTTTTAAAAATATATCAATATAGTGTTATAAAAGGAAGAATTGCGTGTTGGGTGAAAACCCATCAGGTGCAGTAAGGTCATGGGGCTTGAACCCGTGACTGAATAACTTTGAGGGTTTTGTGGCTACCATTGGCCTACACGATGTTCTTGTTAATGTGTAATTATTTAAATAATTTGATGAATAAATATTAATGATAAACCAATGGATTTATTTTTTACTCTTAGATATTAATATATTAACCATATAGTCTTTGTAGAATAGTTATATAAATATAGTAAGTCATAGAACTCATTTATGGGACTTACGATCCATTAAATGATTTAGTGCTTTAGGGTTCAATGTAATTTTTGGATACCCATTTCATGAGTTAAGGGCTGAATTGAAATTTTAGAAAAGCACATAAAAAACTGAAAATTTTTCATATTAAATTTAAATTTATCAAGAAATTATGTTTACTTGTATTTTTCGAATGTAAAATAATTACTCATCCTTTGGAATATGTTCAAAAAATGTGTTATCATAATACCTCAATTTTTGTTGAATTTATAGTCTAGTAAATCATCATGGATTAATGGATTTAAGGCCCAAAAAAGTATGTTCATAATAAATTTTTTTTGTAATTGATGACTACAATCACTCTATATAAATATGTATTGTTTTCCTCCAAGTACACATCTCTACATTCCACTAATTGTCTATTATATTGACAAAATGTTATATGTTTGTCCATGTGACCTTTGTACAGACCATTATATCTTTTATAGAGCATGTATTATGAACCCTTCACATGATTCAAGAATTAAAAATAGGATATATCAAATATACTATCATCAATATCATCATTATATTGTTAAAATTCAATTTTATTATGTTGGGGAGAATGTAGCACCATAAAAATATAATATATAAATCTTGTATTCCATAGTATGTGTTACACTTAACAATAAGCATGTAGGTCAATATAATATCTCGAGTGTTCATAATATTTATAATACTTAAAATAAATTAAATATATTTTATAGTTGGAAATGCATGAGACACTAAGTTAGCATGTGAAATACACAATGACGGGTTTCTTCAGTGGCTTAAATTACAAGCAAGACCGAATTTTACCAAAAAATAGAATCTTATTAAACTATAATATTTAATATAATAAGATATTGAATTATTGTTAAATTATAAATTATGAAAATTAATTACTAACTTATGGAAATAATGGTTTACAAAAATATTAAATGAATTCGTCAGTTATTACTTAATTAGAAATTTACATAAGAACTAATTGAATATAAAGTGAATATTTTTTTAGAAAACCATTTTTTTCTAAGAATGACATTTTATCCTAATAAATTATATTAATTAAAATTACGGACATATATTTATATCGTATATATATATATTATATATTCAATAAAAATGTTTTTATATTAATTCAGGATATTTAATAACCATATGATAAGAACAAACACAAATTGTACATAAAAACATATGTTTTTATTTAGGGTCTTTTATCACCTTTTAATGGAGAAATTATTTAAAATAAACTTTTTTAAAACATTATAAATTTATTAAATAAAAATACATTTATTATTATAATTTGAATAAAAAAAACTTGTTCTGGTTAAATGTTTCGTATTATTTGGGATGATTTATTTTTTATTAATTAGTGAAAAATACAAAAAATTTATTCAAAAATATTTTCTATATACATAATTTATAATGAAAAATTATATATTAAATTTATTTTAACTTTTAATTATATCAAATTTTTAATAATTAATGAAATTTAGGTCATTTTAATCAATTTAAATTTTTAATAAAATGAAAAAGCATAACACTGATTTGAACATTTTGGACATTAAAAACTGGCATTGTTGTCCCGTCTGTGGGATTATATTTAAATTTATTTCTACCCCTATGGTAATATCTATTTCAAAAAACATATTCCATATTTTGAAACAACATAAATTATAATTTATAATACGGTCAAATTATTTTGTCACCATAAATATTATTGAATATAATTAAAATTAATTAAAATGAATATGGTGAAATCATGTTTAACAAGGGACTAAACAAAAAATTTAATGACTTATATGGCAATCCAATATGTCCAAAATCTGTTTTCGTGGAATATTTTTACCATATCATCCATTTTCTAAACTTTTTACTATTATTTATCCATTTAGAATAAAAACAATGGGTGATTATCCTTTTTCCAAATATTTCTAGAGTGTTACATCTCATCCACTATGAAAAGGATACTTTTCTCCAACATTCACACGCAAATATATGGCCACTTATTCTCAACCAATATATTAAAAAATATCCAATAAAATCCTTACCTCATCCATGATTACTAATATTTTTCACAAACTAATCTATGGAATCCATTTGGTGAAAACAAAATAGAGTTACCCATTTAAAAGGTAATGTCATTATTTATGCTCTCAGGTATTATTTATTTCATCCACTCAATATGTTCTCCATATTCATTGATTATATAAAAACTATTATACAAAATATACTAGTATTTTTTATGTTATTTTTTCTTTGTGGACATACACACAATTCAATCTTATGGTTAATGAACATATTTTTATGTGTACAATGAACTACCACTTTACGAAACAATGATTGTTAATTTTTACATTAATCCATCTCACTGGGTCAATTATGATGGAAATTTTATCTATACATGATATATATGATAATTTTTAGGTCTATGATCTTCTTTAATTATATTAGATCCCATATATTTATACATTCCTTTTAGTGTAAAATGATGATATTATTTGTGGAAGTGGGTACTGTCAACACCTGAAAGGGATGTGATTCACTCACACAATACATGAATTGTAAAACAGTTTACATTAATTAAATATTGGTGACATAAAAACCAATATGATATATTCATGAAAAAATTCCCTTTCGGTAAATCTAACACACACAAACAAATAGACACACAAATATATATATATCATTTTCTTTATTTCTCTTTCACACACAATGTGATAACCTCATTCGTGGATGTGTGGACTACAATATCCTTGACCTGATGTTATATTTTTTATATCATAATAATTGTCAATTTTTGTATATATGATTAATCAATACTATATTAATGATATAGTTATAATTTAGGAAATCTATAATGTCACATAACTTCTTTCTATAATGATCATTGAAAAATTCGAATGTCACTCATGTGTACGTATGACCTACCAACTCCATGAGTGTAACATTAGTTCATTTTCATAACCATGTTTAATTATTGAGAAAAATCAATTATTTTATGTATAAATAGGATAATTATGTCATTATTTTATTCACGAGATGTTGTAGAATGACCCCATTGGAAATATTTGACTGACCAAAGTTCTTTTTGACATAAAAATAGAATTTGGTATAAACAATATACCTAAACATTATAGTTTATGTAGTTTTATACAACATGGTAATGATTCAAATAAATGTAAATATATAAATTATTTTTTTTTCATGAAAGTAAATAATTATCATATTATAGTTATTTAATAATACAAAGAAACCCGAGATAATTAAGTCTCAATGTAATAGATTTTCATCTCACATTTTACACCATTGAGTAAAATGTTAGGTTCACCACTTATTTATTACGTAGAATGTATATTCTAACCATTTTAATATATCATTTAATGAATAACTCTATAATAATTTTTTTTTCAATTGGAATTATTTCTTCTTAGGTGATTTGAATTCCAATTTACCATGTGAAAACGAATTTCATAACACCATTTATTTTCTTTGAGTTATATGACTTCCTAAATGTCATTAATATTCTATAATTATTCATATAATCACACATTTAATATCTATTTTTATATTTAAAATTTTGTATATTGATTTATAAATGACCCAAATAATCTTTTCGTTGATATATTATAAGATAACTATTATTGTCTTTTCATTGGTTTACTTCACAATCATATTTTGTTTAGGATTATTTACAAATGAAATTGTTTCTGAGAAATTTATATAATAATTATTTAATTAAAACAGTAAATTTCTCATCATCTAGTTATTCTTGATCATTTTTATGTAATAAACCAATTGTGATAATCTTTGTTAATCACAATGTTTTAGAATTTTATTTATGGAAACCTGACTTCATTTCTCCCTTTTATTAGTGAACATGTTTTCCTTAAAAAATGATTTATTAAAATGTTTTCATTATTTATATTTTAATTATTTTGAAAATAAATTTTCTCCCTTTTTTAATTTATCATTTTTTTCAATGTAATCCTCTTATTGATTCTTGAATTATACATTTTCTAACCTGTTAACCATGATAGAAGTTGAATTTTGTTCACCTCATATAGATTTAATGGATTAACCCATAATCATTTCATAGATTTTTAATTCCCATGTTTAATAGGTTAATTTTAATATTTTTCATTTTACTATTATTATTTATGGGTATTTAGATACATATGTAATGTAATTTTGTCTCAATTTACATTCAATTGAGTAATATTTCATTATTATATGTCAATTTTCTTTTATTTGGTATATATAATGCATTATTCAAGTTATATCATTGTTTCATTTGGTTTTCGGCCTCGAAACGCTCAACAACTCCGTATCCAATGATTGATGGACCTACTTTCCAAAGGCAGGATTTCGCTGGATGGTATGACCAGTGACTCTTAAGAACTCACATTGGCCGAGAGGATGGGAAGTCTGGCTCATCGCACCCTTTTTGGGGGGAAACTATTGCTTGTTTCGGGACTCTCTTATAGATTTTTGATGTATCCCTATGTTCGTGAATATTTAGTTTATACCCAAACATAGTATCCATATATTTAACCTTGGTGGGAAATAGTTAGTTGGACGCAAGGGTTCAGAATCATTTATGCCCGAGTTTTACCATCCCTTGTCGGATTAATGACCCCGATGAGTCGAAACTCGCTTGACACGACACTATGAGTGGCACTGTGAACCGATGTGATGATAATCGGATCGACCGGTTGTTGGGCTTGAACCTCTTGGAGGCTTCCTATGTACCCTCCTGGGAGGCAGGGATCAAAGTCCACGTAGTTCGCATTGGCTTGGGACATACGCTCTGAGGCAGCCCGGAATGATGGATTTGGGCTTACACTCTGAGGACACCCAGGGCGATGGATTGGGGATTACACTCTGAGGAGGCCCATAAGAGGATGACATGGTCGATGCTTACTCTAAGCACATGTGTGTCATGCTCGGTGTGATAAACAAGAGGCATCAGGGACCAAATGATCATGTCGCGAAAGGTGTGTCCGTGAGATGTAGAGTGGGGATTACGCATGAGGGTGCACCATTAAGTCAGGGCTTACTCCTGGTTGGACACCCACGGTGATGGATTGGGGAATACACTATGAGGAAGCTCATGGAAACAAAGCGCAGCAGGAGAGGGAATATGGGTGATCATGTTCCCATCTCCTCTCTTCCACCACGTGAGGGATTCCTTCTGAAGGGTATTTTAATCCCCCCAGGGATCCCTTAACATGTGGAAGGGCATAAAAAGGATTCACGAGCTTAAACTCCTCATTACCATTGGAATGTAAACCCAGGAAGGCATCAGGAATATGCTAAAGGGTTGGGGCAACCCCTTCGCCGCTACATATCCTGGGTAAGTGAACTCAAAATGGCACGCTGATGCACCTAAAAGTTACACCACGTGGATCCAGTGGCTCTGGTGGAGGCCTCGGCTCGGGGTCAATGAATAGGCCGATGAGGGAGTCATGGAGGACCAGGCCGGATTGGAAGGGTTTTATCTGGCTCGGGGAATGGGAACTCCGAAGGCTCTAATGGACCACACGTATGAAGGAGGGGTGGTTCCCTTCGCGTAGGAAGGTACTACGTGGCTAGAGATTCCATCTGCGAAACACGGTGGTCCACAGACTCAGGGGAATCCCGTTAACCAAGGCAGTTCCCGGCTTTGAGTTTGGCCCGTGTACCAAGGTGGTACGTGGAGGGGTCCACACAAGTAGCGTCATCCAAGGGCGGCACTAATCGAAGTTCGTCTGTTGAGGCTCCGCCTACGTATGAGAGTTCTACGTGGTGCAGAAGATCAGAAAATAGGCATAAAAACCCTGGTCCACGGGGAGTGCATCCACGGAGGGGCTATGGTTTGCGGTCTTCTCGTTTTTTGTTATTTTATGTTCGCGGTTCACCAAATTATTATGCATTTTCAGTTCCTTATTAGTTCGTTCCTAGGTTTATACTTGCTCTGGTTCGCAAAGTGGAACTTCGATGTTTGTGAAATCCTAAGCCTTCCTCCGAAATCCTTCCACCTGAGTCTGATCGCTCTTCTCTTCCTCCGCCTTCGAATCGTCTGAATCCAAAAATCTGAATACTTCCCTTTCCCCCTCGGCCTCCTTTTATAGAGTGGGGAATGAGATGTATCTTCATTCACATGACACCTTTTGCGGAGGCCCACAACTAAATTCCAGGTTTACAGTTGCCTTGGTCAATCTGTAATTCGTGGTGGTTATTGAATGCCCCCCCCCCCCCCCCCGCGAACCGAACTCATAGAGTGCTTCGCGGCCACAGAGGGTTCCGCCTCTATTCCGTGAAAGACATCAGATGCGGCTTGAACCGGTCGACGCGGTCCACATTTGGGGCGGTTCAAGACGGTTAACCAGATCGGTGCCCACCCCACCTCACGACAGTGGAGAATCTCCACCTCCATTTCGTGAACGATGATGATTCACGGAGGGGGCGCTTCGCGGGGCCTGGCCACATTGCGTTTTCATGGGACCGGCCCACGGAACGGTCCTACATGTTTCTCTTATTTGAATATTCTCCATTATTTTTCCAAATTATTTGGGGGATTTTGTTAGAATCTCCTTTCCAGATTTTTCAGGACCCTACAAATGCACCCCATAGGAATGGGGTCCGATCGGAACAAAGAGGAGGCCATTCCGATGCAAAGTGGTCCTGAAACTGAGATGGTTTGTGGTAGGGCAGTGGACCTAGTAGGGGACCACACCTATAAATACGAGGGGGGTTCATTTTTCCAATACCTAATTATTCACGAAACCAGAGCTCCCTCGCCTCCGTGGGCTCATTCCTTCGCGAAGTGCCTCATCTGTGAACCGGCTGCGACTTGCGCGAACTATTCCACCTTCGCGATCGCCTTCACCCATGAACCAATTCCCCAACAACAAACCATTACTCTTAATAAATTAAAAAGTATGTGATGACAGGATGCGTAGGAAATGCTTCGCAGTTTCGATGCTCCGCAGTTTCGATGCTCTGCTGAATAAAAACTCTTGAACTTTAAACGTTTTTAAGTCTTCCAAACTTAATCACTTAAATTCTGGATTGAAATTCAACGGAGCAACTTGGTTCGCGGTTTCCTAGCCAACGCTCCGTGGGCTAGGGTTTCGTGGACTTATTTCACGAAGGGATGGTTTGAGGGATGCTTTCATCGCGAACCATCCTCCGAGGCCTCTTTGCGGACTTTTCTTATGAAGGCTTCTCAACTGATCCTTAGCCATATATCTGGTATTTTTTCCCAAATTTTTATTCTGGACTAACCGATTCTTGGCTCTCATTGTGCAGGGATAAAACATGGTTCCCCATCGTTCTGCACCGAGGCCTGCTTCAGAGCCGCTCCCAGTCTGTTAAGCGAGATGTTTGGCTATGATTCGCAGAGCGGAGAACATCCAAGAGGACCCCAGTCAGTCCATCATTCCTAACGATGGTGCCTTAAAATATTTGATCCCTCCCAAGATCATAGATTATCCACTATCAAATAGACTTCCACTTCATGGATTAGGTCTTCAATACGATGTCCCTATTCCCCCCACTTTCTAAGGTCTTCCTTATCCTTTCTCGGAAGCGTCGTACAAGTGTATTCAGGAGAACCTGACCCATTTGGGGGAGATGGTTTCCGACTCTGACCAGAAAGATTCTTTTATCTTGAGGGGATCAATTTGGACCTAGAGTTATCAGCAAGCTGAAACTTTTCTCAGGAAGCTGTCTTCAAGAATTGCCCTTCTATTATCAACCGTGCTCGAGTAGATCCCGATGCGGGGTGGATTTTTGAGTGGGATCTTAGATCTAGCGGGCTCTTCTCGAATGACTAGGCCTAGGATTTCTGGGTCCATCATCACTGTCGGGAGTCTCCTGAATCACTAGAAGTAGTCAATTTATACGTCGTAGTGTGGGCCTCAAAATTTTCCATTTACCCACCATCCATGGTCCTTCCATACCTACTCAGTCTCTGGTGTTAAAGCACTAATACTTTCCACCATTCCCATGGTGATGTTGGTATTAGTCTGTGGGATATCCATCAATTTGGAGGACTCCTGATTATCGGTGAAATGTATGATGAACTTTTTCCTACTCCTGACGCATGGGACAACGTCGAACAAGTGCCTTTATTGGCGAAGGAGCAATTGGTTATAGAAGAGAAGTCATTGGGTCAGGCGTTGCATGCATGCTCTCTTATTCCTTATAGTACCTGGATATGGTTATTTCTGAACACCACTGGTCCGGAGCCTAAGATCAAGTGCCCCAGGACTCATCGTTCTCAGTAGTCACGAACCACCCCTGGTTCCCACTGGGCGATTCTGGAGGCGGGAGACTACCTTTCATGGGGTTACGAGGTGCGCCCCGGTGTGACTCCAATGATCCGGCTAGCGGGTATGTTTGATCTGTTCCTGAGCGGGTGGCTATTCCCTTCTCGGGATATTGATCATGGCGACAGGGCTTGCACCCTGATGATGGCGGTTGAGCTGGCAGAGGGACGCCTGGTGAATTTGGTCGTGCCTACATTGGCTCGTATTTATGAACTGTTGGGTCACATGCAGAAGGGCGGTTCACCCTTCCTTATGAGTGGGCCATTTCAATTATTGTATGGCTGGGTAGAAGATCATTGTTGTTGTTATGATTATCATCACAACACGGTCATCCCTCTTCCTACTTTTTGGCATACCCTGCTTGATATAGCTGGAGTTCGCCTGAAATCCCTCATCCTTGGTGAAGTCATCAGGATTCTGAGTGACTTTTCCATGTTTTATTACACTCCCTACCCCACAACTTCTGGAATCTTAGTTGATAACCACCGGTGGATCCTAGGTGATCGCTCTTATATGATTTCTCTGCGGGGCGGATTTCTATCCGCACAGATCGATGGGGTTTCTCTTTGCGAGTTATATGTCCTGTATCGCTTTTCTCGCCATTTTGGGTGCATGCAAGTCCATGATTCCCTCACCCCTCCTCAGGCACGAGGACTAAACCCGACCACACTTCGCCAATGGTGGATGAAGCTGACATGGGAGGGATATGACACGAGCATTACCCTACGTGTCGTGGGGGAAGCCGCCGACCTTTCCATGGAGTATGGAAAGGCGTGGGCAAAATATTATCCCGGTGGTATCCTAGGGGAGGCCATTCGGCACGTTCCCAAATCAGGAGCTACTATGGTTTTTGCATCTACTGCTCCTTCCCCATCAGCTCTAAGGGATTATCGACTGATGGCTCATCGATCGCAGCGGCTCAATGGATTTTCCTCTCCCAGTTCTGTGGTGGCTGAAGTTCAGGCGGGTTCATCCTTCTCGGACGTGGATAAGGACGACCTTGTGGTTTTGGGTCCCAGTGAGACGATCCTGGAAGTTTTACCACTTAAAATATGGCTTATCAACTTGGTCCCCAAGCTTGATCTAAGGTTAGAGGCTCCAGACTTTCGATCTTTGGAACCAAATTCTAGCGAGCGCATGCCTGCACTGGTTGTAATGCCAGATTTTGTTCATGTGCCATCCAGCGAGGATACAAAAGATCCTCGTGTAATGGTGGACCACCGGGAAGTGCGCATGTGGGACTGGCCTCGAATTTGCGAGATCTTTTCCGAAACTCCTCTAGTGGAGATGAAAACTAAGACTGAAGCTCTTCGACAGATCTTCCAGGGCTTGGGGCCGGGTGGATTCGATTATCGGAAGTTCCATTCTCTTCCTTGACAAGTTGCCAGGGCTCGTGAGGAAGCTGCCACTAGCAAAAGCAAACTTGCTCAATTTCCTGCCGCTCATTGCGGGACTTGAGCCCTAGAGGAAGCCACGATACATCTCCATCAGGTGATGGCACAGGAGGGGACCTCTCAAAATCAGACGGCCGTCCTATTCTCCGAGTTGCATGAATGTGAAGAACGGGCAGTGATGTTGAGTAATAGGTTGTCAGCTGTGACCGGTCGTATTGAAGCCACTAGAGAAGGGATAAACGATCTCCAAACAACAGTGAAGCATACTCGTCTGGTGGATAAGGTTGAAGCCAGTGAGAATGCCGTGTTGGAACGGTCTTACAAAGAACTCCGGCGTATGGTCACTGATCTCGTGGAGAGAGCGAGTCAGGCTCCTTTATGACTATAAAAGCCACTGTTGTACCCTCTGTTTTACTTACCCATCTCCCCATTTTTTGTAAGGGAGAGACCCCAGCTTGTGGAAGTCCTCCCTTTTTTTGTTCGAACGAAATACAGTCTCTGTCAATCACTTGTGGCTATGAAATTTGATTGTTACTTAGATCAATTGTTGTGTAAATAATAATTTCAAGAATCAGAATTGATCATAACTCAGGAAAAAAACTCTAACTTTTGCCTAGACCATGGGGCGTAGTGAGAATAGTTTGACTATTGACAGGGTTTTGTTGAAATTCCCCAAAAACATTTTTTCTTTTCCTTTTTTTAATACCCTGATTTTGCCTGGGCCCATTTAGTGTGAGCCCAGTGGGTACGGCCTAACTTTTTCTTAGGTAACCCTTTTCGGGTTTTCGTCCTAATAGGATTTGTGCCTCTATTTGTGATAGATTTAATGTCTGCCGACAACAATACCATTTCTGATGTTTTAGGTCCAACATCTTTGACCAAACGTGGTGGGGAAAGGGCCCCAATGGGGTTTATCTGATTAAAAGATGTCTCAATACTCTTTAGATGCACGTGGGGGGAACATATCTAGATTTGAATGGCATATAGGTCATGACTCAAGGGATGTGAGCCACGTCGGCGTACAGTGGTAGGAAGATCAATGCTTAAGGAAAACATGCCTTTGGTAGACGGGAAAGGGTCTATCAATATGCAGAGCCGTTGAGGGCAGGGTATGCATAGTCATGCTAAGGTGTCTTTAAGTCAGTGACCATCCATTTCTGATGGTCAGGGGACTTCATGGATGTCCTGCTCATGGAAACGAAAATGGGTGGCTTGGAAAATTATGAAAACCACTAGCGGTGGCTCATAAGGGGAGTGTGACATATGGAAGGGTTTTGAGAACATTCGTACTAATTAGAAGCGTGGTCAGGAGACCACATCCCTACGCATTTAGCTACCTTAAGGGATGGTTGAGGATTGGCGCAATTTAAAGTCATGCAGTTTGGACATCATTTAAAATGGAACGACTTCTCCTAGTTCTTAGTAATCTTGTCAAAGACGTTCCAGTATATTCAGGTAGGGTTGTGAAATAGGTTGGTACATTGTATCTCAGAGGGTTTCTGAATCCCGGGATAGACATAGGGGCTCAGAGGACAAGAGGTGCAGGGAGATAAGCATTGCTTATGGAAATCCTGCCTTTAGTATATGGGCCAGGGGTGATCAATATGAAGAGCCGCTAAGGGCGTGGTATGCATAGTCATGTAAAGGTGGCCTTAGGTCAACGATTGTATTCCCCCGATAACCATGCAACTTCGGGGAAGTTGAGATTTTGGACCACCAGGGGTATCTCATGAGAGTTCTTCTTTTTCTAAGTGCAGAGTATGGATTATAATGAGAGGGTGCCTGGATACAGTGGAAACATCTGGACATAACATCCCAATAATGGGTGAAGTAATCCCTTATCACGCGGGTGTGAGATGGTGATGTGTGTCGGGATGACCCATGCACTGAAGGATAGAGAAAATCCTATGTTCTTTAATGAACCCATGGCGGGTTTGACCGTGCAGTTTAGTGTCATTCGGTATGGACGAAGAACATTATTAATGGATGCTGTGCAGTTTAACGTCATGCTGCGAGGCCGATTTACCGTTTAGTTTAACGCCTTGTGGTAAAGACATAGTTAAAAAGGCCGCTCTTGATTAGAATGTAAATGTGCCCGAGTATCCAGGCTTGTCCAAGACATGGAGGGGGGGGGGGGGGGTTGATAGTGTAAATCATGGTTCCAGGGCTTCTTGGATCAGGAGAGATGTCACGGAGGCTCTAGGGCTGGTAAGCGTACGGAGAAAGGAAGAGTATCGCCCGCAGAAATCATGCCATTGGTATAGAGGCCAGGGGATATCAATTTTCACAGCCGCTGAGGGCATGGAATGCATAGTCATGCAGAGGTGTCTCCAGGTCGATGAATTTCCACATCAGATGGCCTCAAATTGTTATGAGGATCCACAATTTTCCATGAAACAAAGTCTGTCGTTGAGGAAGGAAATGTCTGAACATTTCAGGCTTACTCGGCCCTGGTTGCTGTTAAATCCTAGAGAGCTCCCTGCGCTGGTTTATCTTGCTCGTAGGGGAATACCTTCACTCCATGTAGTTTAGCATCATGAGGGAAGGATGATGTACTCCTAGTTTATCGATCATACAGATCGGACCATTGGTTTACTATTGCTATAGTCACTCGAAGGATAACTGAGTCAGCATGTTCTGATATACTTTGAACAAGGTGGGGGATGAAGGTTGTAAACTCCAACTTTGAGCATTCCCGGATCAGGAGGTGTGTTGTGGGGGCTCTAAGGTCGGTAAGCGTATGGATCTAGGAAGAGTACCGCCTGAGGAAATCATGCCCTTGATGGTCGAGCCATGGGCTATCATTATGCAGAGCTACTGAGGGCATGGTCTGCATAGTCATACAAAGGTGTCCTCGGGTCAATTACTTTCCACTTCTGATGGCCATGAATGATTATGAAAATCCATGATTACTCACCGTGCAGAGTTCGACACATGGGGATAATGGCGTCCGGGTATACAAGAAACATCTTCACTGAAATTGTCCATTGAGTCATTGCAGGTCACTATGTGAACCATCGAGGGACACACAGGCTAGCCAAATAGGGATACCATGGAAACACATGGATGTGAAAAGGGGAATGAACTTGTAAACCATTGCTCTACAAATTTTTGGATCGGGAGATGTGATACGGGGGCTCTGAGGGCTTTAGTTGTATGGAGCAAGGAAGAGTATTTCCTGGGGAAATCTTGCATTTGGTAGACGGACCAGGGGCTATCAATATGTAGAGCCACTGAAGACATTGTATGCATATTCATGCAAAGGTTTCCACTGGTTGACGACTTTCCACTTCTGATGGCACTGAGTTGTTATGAAGATCCATAATTATTCGGGTCGTGGAGTCTTATGTATGGAGAGGATGCATTAAAATGTGCAAGGAGTATCTCCATCTCGTATCTCCATGTGTCTTGGGTGGCTCGCGATGAAGTCCATGCTATTTAATGTCATGCGGTGAGGATGAAGTCCGTGAAGTTTATCATCATGCGGTAGGGACGAAGTCCGTGCAGTTTATCATCATATGGTATGGTAGAAATCCGTGCAGTTTATTATCATGCAATATGGATAAAGTCCATACAGTTTAACGTCACTCTGTGAGGACGAGGTATACACCCCATGCAGTTCTCATCCATAAATGGGGGAAGGGGCATTTTGAACATTATTTTCCATGCAGTTTAACGTCGTGCAGAAAAGATGAAAAAATACACCCCATGCAGGTCTAGTCAGTACATAGGGAAAAGGGAGAATTTTTTTAAATCTTGTTATCCGTGTAGTTTTACGTCATGTGGTAAGGACGAGAAGTATGCCCTGTGCCGATCTGGTCTGTACACGGGGGGAAATGGAATTTTTTTATCCTTTATTCAGGGGTCAGGTCCACGATAGGGGATCCTGGCATAGCTATGTATCCTGCGAGGGTAGGAATCAAGTCGCACATAGTTATCTGAAAGAAGTACATCCCGTGCAGGTCTGGTTCATACACGGGGGAAGATGGGAATTGATAAAACATCGAGTCCATGTATTTTAACGTCGTGTGGTGAGGATTATTGATACATCTCATGCAGGTCTGGTACATACACGGAGGGAAGAAGGAATTTTTTAATTTTATTCAGGGGGCTAGGCTAGGATAGGGGATCCTGGCTTCCCTATGTATCCTGCGAGGGAACGAATCAAGCCATAAGTAGTTATCTAAAATTCGTGCAGTTTATTGTCGTGAAGTAAGGACGAACTCCATGAATTTTAACTTCATACGGTGAGGACGTGAGGTATTATTAGATTCCATGCAGTTTAACATCTTGCAGCGAGGACGTGATACTCCTAGTTTAAGGTTATTTAGTTTGGACCGTTGGGTGCTCAATAGTTTAATTTCATGCAGTTCAGACGATGAATACACCTCATGCAGGTCTGGTCCATACACGAGGGGAGGGGGAATTCTTAACTCTTATTATCCGTGCAGTTTAATATCGCACGTTAAGGACAAACACCATGCAGTTTAACATCATGCAGTGAGGATGAGGTCCATACAGTTTAATGTCATGCGGTGAGGACGAACTCCATGCAGTTTAATGTAACGTAGTGAGGACGTGGAGTACACTTGGTCTCTATGCGAAATAATTCTTAAGGAATCTCGCATTTGTAGGAGCGGTTGTAAATTGTATGTCCATGGAGATCAGGGTATATGCTCCGTTTGATTAGACCTTGTGTACAACATATGGTCCCTCCCACTTGGGCTCCAACATTGGAGGTTTCCTTCAAGGTATCATTGGGGTCCATAGGACCAATACCAATTATCCTTCCAAGAAATACGGTAGGCGGACCTTTTTGTTGAAGGCTCATGCAATTCTATTCTGGTATACCTCCAGATGGTGAAAAGTGTGCAACCGTTTCTCGTCTAGCTGTTCCAATTCTCCTAGACGCTTTTCTAACTGCTCATCCTTGGAAAATTGATCACAGATGCAACCCGGAGTGAGGGAAGTTGGAGTTCAATACGCAGGACCACCTCTGTTCCGTACACCAATGAGTACAAGGTAGCCTGAGTAGTGGTGCAGAATGTGGATCGATAAGCCCACAATTCATGGAGGAGTTTATCCGGCCATTAATTCTTGTCTTTATCCACCATTTTCTGGAGAATGTTGGATAGGGTCTTGTAGAAAGCCTCTATATGTTCATTGACCGCTGCATGGTAGCAAGATGGGTGGTTAGCCTTGATACCATACTTGTGGTATAGTTTCTCCAATTCAGCAGAGCAGCCGTTGGTGCCGTTGTCCGTCAGTATGGTATGAGGGATGCCAAATCTGGTGATGATATTGGACTTCATAGAACTGACACTATTTCTCGCCCCGACTTTTTGAGGTGTATGACATCTGCCCATTTGGAAAAGAAGTCGGTTTCCGTGAAGATATACTTCACCTGTTTGGTCGTGGTGGGAGGATATGGTCCCATGACGTCCATTCCATAGAAGGAAAAAGGCCAGGATTACCTGGCTTGATGAAGTAACGATGGGGGTTGGTTTATGAAGTTGACATGAATCTGGAAAGAGTGGCATTTTTCGGTAAAATGCTCGATGTCTCATGCCATTATCGGCCAGTATTACCCAATACTTCAAACCTGATGGGAAAGCTTGGTCCCCAGTTGATGTGCTCCACACGCTCCAATATGTACTTCAGTCATGATGGTAGCAGTTTCCTCTCCGTAAATGCATCTGAGGAGCACTACAACGAGGCCTCGCTTGTAGAGGACCTCTTGCTGACCCACTCCACTATATAGGACAAAGTGGATTTGCCTTCACCATATTTTCTCTCAATCATCCCTGTATGAGGGAAGTTCTTCCCGTTGAAGGTAGTTTGCAATGGCGGTCATCTAGCTGGTGGCAGGAGCATAAGGATCAGGGAAAGGACTGTCTTTGTGGATTTCTTCCGTCTTGGTCTGAACAAATGACAATACCATTCGACGATGAGTAATACTGATAACTGTTTCATCCCAGCCTGGGTCAGCTAGGGTTGTGGCCGCATTGGATAATGCATCAGCCTATGCGTTCTGAGATTGAGGAATATAGGTTAATTTTGGTTCTCTGGAGAATTACACCATTAAACCTCGGACACGGTCAAATAGGGGGATCAGCTACTCCTTTTTAATAGCATAGTTACCATTGACTTGCTTGATGAACAGATCAGAATCACCTTTTACCTTAATGTACTGTACTTCTTCCTGGAGTGCCAGTTAGAGGCCTGCAATGAGTGCTTGATATTCCGCTTCATTGTTTGTACATCCTTCTGATAGGAAGATGGAATATGAAAATGCTGCCTTCTTTGCGAACACAAGTATTATCCACAAACCCACTTGGTTGAATCTGGGATCCTCCATCCTCTTCCCGGTCGGGCTTCGGGATGCGCCGTTGAACTACATATCCCATGCTGGGAACTCCTCTTGAACCGAGAAGATGTCTTCATCAGGTAGCTCAGAATCCAGTGCAGTGGTCCCTGTCGAAGGGTGCACTACCAGAAAGTATGTTAATGCCTAACCCTTCATGGATTTATGAGGCACAAACCGGATGTCAAACTGTTGCAGGATTACAACCCATCAGGATAGGCGTCCAATTAGTATCCGGAGGTTGAGGATGTACATGAGTGGGTTACTCTGCGAGATCAAATGGACTTCATGATGCTGCAGATAATGCCACAGCTTTTGAACTACGAAGACCAAGGAAAAACAGTTCTTCTCGATATTTGAGTATCGAGTCTCAGCATCAATCATGGTTTGACTGAGGTAATAGATACTATTTTCCCTTCCGACGTCATTCTTTTGTGCGAGGAAGGATTCCAGTGATTGTTCTAAGGCTGTGACGTACAGGATGAGGGGTCTTCCTTCAACCGGGGGCATGAGCATCGGTGGGCTTAAGAGGTAATTCTTCAAGTTTTTGAATGCCTCTTGGCAGTCATCCGTCCATTGGTACGTGGCCCCCTTCTTCATTAACCTGGTGAAAGGCAAACATTTTTCAGCCAGGTTGGCTATGAACCGCCTAATATAGGCTAGGTGTACATCGAATACCCTTAGCTCGTTGAGATTTTAGGGAGGTAGAAAGCCAAATATAGACTTTCTCTTCTCCGGGTCGACTTCGATGCCACGATGGCGTACGACGAAGCGAAGGAATTTCCCTAAGGTAACCCCGAAGGCGCATTTCAAGGAGGTTCATCATCAAGCTATGCAGTCAGAGTTTTTCGATGATAGTCTCGAGGTTTGACAAGTGATCTTAGCACTATCTGGACTAGGCCACTAGGTCATCCACATAACATTCAATGAATTTCAAAAAGAACAGTTTAAAGATCTGATGCATGGAACACTGATATGTGGCACCAGCATTCTTGAGACCAAAGGGCATGACCCTGTAACAAAATACATCTTGAGGGGCCCTAAATACAGTGGACTCTTCGTCTTCTCGGACAATACTGATTTTATTATATCCAGAATAGCCGTCCATAAATGATAGATCCTTATACTCGGTGGTTGTATCGATTAACAACTCGGTGATTGGAACCGGGAAGTCATCTTTCGGACAATGCCGATTGAGATCTCTGAAATCGATGCAGATGCGGGTTTTTCAGTTCTTTTTCTTGACAAGGATGATGTTGGCCAACCAAATGGGGTACTAGACCTCTCGAATGAAGCCTGATTTAATGAGATTATTGAATTCAGCCTCTATTTTGGCGGCATGTGAGGGATGTCTCCTTCTGTCGGCCTGTTTATATCCCTGGTGGTCTTCTGGAAGACCTAGGTGGTGTGTTGCTACTTCGGGATCGAGTCCTGACATTTCTGTGTAATTCCAGGTGGAAATAACTAGGTGTTGCCTCAGGAAAGTGTTATATACCTCATGCTCCTCGGAAGACATGGATGCACTAATGAGAGTAGGCCTTAGATCTTCCTCGGTACCCAGGTTTATTTCCCTAAGTTCATCCACAGTTGTGGAGATACCATCCTCAAATGTAGGAGGTGCATCCCAGAGATCTTCCCCCTCTTCTTCTCCCAAGTCCTCATATTCTTGATCTGATGAGGAGAGAGCTTCCGGTCTGAGCCATCGAGGGTTTTAGGGAGAGGCATTGTTGGCATCCTCGCTTGAGTATTCGTCCCCTAATCAAGGGTTGGTGGATGTTCCCACATTGTCGTGCTCGGCCATCGTGGATGAAGTCATGAGGACATCTGAATGTGTGTCCGTAATTGAACTCCTACTCTCATCATGGTTGATGGGCAGGACATAATATCTGCCCAGCTGCCTGAGGGGGTCATTAGGAACCCATTCTAGGCCATTTGGAGCGGGGATCCAGTCGACACCATCGACCAAAGGCATCTTTTTTCTTTTGATCATAGAACCCAGCGTCAATGTAATGTGACTCAAAGAGCTCAAAAGGGGCCTGGCCAGCGTGCAATGTTCCAAATTTTCCATTGATGTAGTACTTGGTACACTAGTGATAGGATGAAGGAACGGTCATGTTCTTATGGATCCACAGCCTTCCCAGTAGGGCATTGAATGTTGTGCTCTGCCATACCACCAGGAATTCTGTCTTGGCTAACATGTCACTAAAATGGGTCTTTCGCGTGATTTGTCCCATTGGTTTCTACTCACTCTTGTCATAAACCAATAGAGTTTTGGCCAATGGAATTAGGTTGTCCTAACTATAGTCCAACATACAGAGTGTCCGTAGGGGAAGGAGGTTAACACAAGAGCCATTGTCTATAAAGACTTTCTGGATCTCAATACCATTCAGTGTGTCAGACACATATAGTGGTCTGATGTGTCCTTTCATGAATGAATATTCATCCAGATTTGTTAAGGAAATCAGTACATTTCATTCAGCTGGGTCAGTCTCTGTTCGGTAAATTTCGGCGGCAGCTATCTTGGACTGAAACTCTTGGGGGCTGATCAAAGCTTCTATAAGCACCTCCCTAAGGTATGATGACAGACTTAGGGCATCGAGGATTGAAATCTTAGCTGGTATTGATTCCAGCTGCTTAAGGATATCATATTTATGCTCTAGCGGCCGATGATTCTCCATTGGTGGGAGAGTCTTAGCAGGTGATTCTGTGGCTAGAGGATGTGGAGAGGAGGGGTCGGCCGCAGGGTCAGATATCGATGGCGCTCCCGCGTTTTGAGGACATGGCCCGGACGGTCTTTTTGTATGCACAAGGCGGCTAGACACCTGCTCCTCCATTGGTGGGTATCGCAGAACAACCACGCTAGAGTGGATACTTTTGGAGGTGTAGGGGCATTCTTTCTCTTGCTAATTCCGTTGAAGGGCTCTCCCATGGGTTTCTACGATACTAAAGGTTTTGGTCGGGGTCCAACCGTAGGTTTGGTTTCGACCACAACTGTGCCACCCCTGGTACCCCCTACCTCTGCGATTCCTCCTCCCGGCTCCTCGTGCAAGGAACTTAGGTTCATAACCATACCCTTCGTCAAGGAATGATTCTATAAGATGGATGACGTTAATAGAAACAAAGATTGGCTCTTCATCCTCTGATAGGTCAACCTGGTCGGTTGTTCATGATGGTGTTGTTTGGTGAATCGGTGCCTGTGGTGCCAAATTCGAGGGCATGAAATCTTCTTGGGTAGGGACTAACTTTGGCCCCATCGCAAACTACTCCTCTTGCGATTGTTTCCTCTTTATCTGATTACTCCCAGATGACCAGATCGTGGAGGGTTCTGAGGTCGATACTGTCGGCTCTGCGGCGTCAGAGGATGTTAGTGGAAACACTGGCTACTGTAGTTGAGCTCGGAGTATGCCCTGGGATCAGTCGATAGTCTTCAGAGTCATCCAGTTGTTAACTTTCTACCACTGCTTGCAGGTGACATTCTGCCACCCCTCCTATTTGTCAGAGTCGGTGGTAGAGATACATTCCACATGTGCTGGGGGTGCCCCCCCTCGACCTATCCAGATTCTACCATCCTCTATAGGAGTTCATTTAAGATGAAGGATTCTCAGATCTTGTGCCCCGACATCTGATGGTAGGGGAAACAATCTGGCATGTAATCACGGCCGACCTCTTCACGTCTCCTCGGCTCAGGGAGGCGGAGAAAGTTGCAGTTCATGGCGACAATGAAGTAGTCGCAGACTTGATCATCTTGGAACGGGTAAACATTTTGTCTTATTTCCTCAAACTGGTTCCACTTCGGTCCTCACTGATTGTCCCGTTTTGGCGGAGGAGGCCGCTGATATGCAGGAGGCCCCTTGCGATTTGGTGGAGGCCTGAGCGGTGGAGTAGGCATATGGGCCGACGTGAGTGTGACAGTGGATGCTTCAGCTATAGGGGCTCTTTTCGCAGGAACCTGCGAGGATATTCGGGAATTTGAATAAGTCCTCTGCAGGGATTCGTCAATTCTATGGGCAATGGCCGAGAGGTGGCGGAATCCAGTGGTGCACTCCACTAGTAAAAGCGGTGTTCACAACTCATATTTACGATTATCGATGCATATGGATAACATCTCATCTTGGGGAATTGGTCTGTTCAAAGAATAGGTCAGACCTTTCAATATGGAGATGAAATATAAGACCCTCTTGTTCTCCCTCTGCTTACAGTTAATGACATCACAAACCATTGATTTAGGCATCGTTGAGCTGAAGTGGAACATGAATTGATACCGAAGGTCTTCCCATCACATTATTGACTGGGCTAGCAGACTCATATACCAGACGAAGGCGGATCCTTGCAAGGTCCGTACGAAGCATATGATTTTCACTGCTTCTTGTTGTTCCAGAGTCCCCAGCATAGGGTTGCAATAGGATGTATAGTGCATCAAATTCTACTCTGGATCACCTTATACATTGAATATGGGGAATACAGGGCTCCCAAAATTGGGTGGAGATGGTGTGTTGCTCACCCAATCCGAGTATTGTTTCTGATGTGGCTGTATCAGAGCGCGTCGACCTTCAATCTCTTCCAATCAAGCCGTTAGTGACTCGATGGTGTTGGTGAGACCCTGTTTTACATCATGTTGGGCCCGGTCTTGGGCAGGTGTAGCCTAAGGCCTTGCCTAAGGATCTAGATTGGATGACACCAGGGGAGTGTGTGACATTTGTGTCACCTTCAGAGGGTCCAGGCATACTCGCTCTGGTTGCTTCCTGAGTGGAGGGAAGTCTTGGTATTCATCAGAATCAACGTTTACGTAGTTGGACGGGCTGAGCGCCTCATTAGATGGGAGCCCATACCATATTTCGTTTTCCAGAGAAAACCATAGTCTTTGAGGTGCACATATTGGGAGTGCATGATGTGGCTCCTCCTGGGACACATTTTCAATAAGGTGGTTCCTCTAGAGTAGCTCAGCGTTAAGCTGTCGCAATTCTTTCATCTCCTCTTCCTGTCGAGCGAATCACTCTTCGGGCGTGAGGGGCTCATTTTTGTTGAGAGAAGGAGGCGGGTTATGGGTAACCAGTCCTTTATTCTTATCCCTGGTGGAAGCACGCTGGGTAGGCGGAGGAGGGTTGGCTAGAAGGACGACCATATTTAGGGTGGCCCTCTAGTTCCGGTTGTGCACACCTGGTGGTTCATTGTGAGTCACAGCCTAACCAGAAATATCGTCCCCCGATACCTCCTTATTTGTAGTATATCTGGTGCCACCAGTGATGTTAACCTCTATGACGTTGATAAATTCATATCTCATGGTGGAGTAGATGTCATCTTCCAAATGGGACGAAGATCTCACGTGTCTTCTGATGGCATTCCCTTTCGTGACCTTGGATTTCCTTCGAACCTCATGGCGAAGGGTGATGTGGAGAGTTCTTTGATACGATCTTACGGTGCACCTTCCTCTCGGAGGGCATGATGATTCAAATGACGGGATAGGATAGGAACCTCCTCTTCTGACTATCCTCCCTATACGAGAGAACATTGATTCTCATGGTAGAGGTTTTTTTTGAGGGGGTAATAATGCCCCCAGACTTGAGGGCTGGGGTTGACTCCGTTCCTTGGACATTGAGACTTATCCCAGTTTTATTGGTATTATGGGAGAGTTTGTTATTAAAAATGACCCTAGCCTTGTAGTATGGTGTTGACCCTAGATTGCGGCAGTCACTGCAGCTATCACTACCTACCTGATCTTGCGTGCCCCCATTCGGGTGCGAACTGGGTTTTATGCGGAGTTCTTCTGTGAACCTATCCTTTCTAGGGAGGTACGTAATGATCGTTGATTGGCCTCTCATAGGCGAGAGGCCTATTTTATGCTCTCGGTGGCCTAAATCAGGAGTTCTCAAATGGCTCGTTCCCATTGGGCTTGATGCTTCTGTGACGTACTCAAGGCCTGACTCTGTTGGGTGTGTTGCCTTTCATGAACAGGGAGACCACTCGATTGTCGTCTTCATGTGACGAAGTTGCAAGACAACATGCCGAACGAGTTTTTCTGGGTGGGGAGCGGTGTAAAATGTAGAGCTCCATGTTCGCCCCATCCCCTGATATGGACTCCCGTTGGAGCGTGGTGATGAGGTGGCGCAGTTGGTGCAGCGCACGGAAGCAGGCTATCTCCATGTTTCCTTTACGCCTCCTGGGTCGCATTTGTCGTGCTGAAGGAAGAGCTTCCAAGTCTATGTGACACATGAGGTATCCTATCGTTTTGACGTGGTCTACATACCCATCGTAGGGCATGAAGATTGATTTCTATTGGGGGAGGGTTGTCCATATATTATGGAGGATGTTGTGCACGCATTCTTCTGACTAATCTCTGGGAATTTCGAACTGAGAGGTTGTCATAGGCCAAAACATAACTGGTATATCATCCCTAGCCATTCGTTTCCTCAGGTGCAGCATATCGGCATACTCCTCCGCTAGTGAATCCTCTTTCTGGTCGGACCATCTGAGACGCCCTCTGCCAATGTGGTCAGAGGCATTGGGACCGGTAGGTGTTGAGCCATTATTTGGGGGATTCCGATGTTGGTCAGAGGATGAACGCAACCCTGAACCATCTCCTGATTGCAGAAGTATGCCATGGGTGACTAACTGCGAATTTGACATGCTTGATCCCGTCCTTATGAGTTCCTCAGCATACGAGGGTTTTTCTGTTCTTGATTCGGCAGGAGGAGGACCTTCCTATCGATATGATACATCATCGCGAGGAGGAACTCTATAATGGTGGCCATAATGGCAAGGACTACAATTACTGCTTGTTGCTTCACTTCATAGAGTACTTTTGAAGTGTACACCCTGGGGAGGACCTCCAAGGCGTGTCGCCGTAAGGGGAGGACCTTCTGGCTTCATAGAGTTGTTACGGGGAGGACCTTCGCAACAACCACCATCATGGTGAGGATGACCATCATGTCTTGGCGTTCGATGTTAATACCGGGGAGGTCCTTCAGGACACACTGCGACAAAGGGAGGACCTTCTTGTTTCTTGCGGCCAATGCGAGTGGGGGGGGGGACCTTCGCAATTGCGGTCGTGGTGGCGAGGACTACCATCACAACTGTGACAATGGCGAGGACTACCATTACTGTTGCTGCATGGAGAATATTTGCGGGATACATCCTGGGGAGGGCCTTTATAATGTACTTCAATGAGGGGAGGGCCTTCTCATTGTTCAACATCTCTACGGGGAGGACCTCCGTTATCTTGGTGGAGAGGACTACCACCGTGATCTGATGCCTAGTTGCACTGTGTTCTGTTGCCGCATAACCCCTGGGGAGGACCTTCTGCGTAGGCAGCGACAAGGGGAGGACCTCCTTGTCGTGATGAGACGTCACTACAGGGAGGGCCTCCATAGTTGCGACTATGATAGTGAGGAATAACATCATAATCTGTGGTCCTACTTCATGGAGATTGATTGTAGCATATACCCGAGGGAGGACCTTTTGGGTGTACCGTATCAAGTGGAGGAACTTCTAGCGGCTCGATATTCTGGTCACGTGGAGGGTTTTCGTGACTCGCATCAAAAGAGGAGCTCTTGTGATCGATCATTATATTCCCTCGGGAGAATCCCCCACGGGTGCTCTGGGGAGGACCTTTAGAGCTGCTGGTAGCGACATTACGAGGAGGACCTTTGAAACTGATACCGCCACTCCCGTGATATGGTATTGGAGGGGAAGGGTTCTTAGACTTTGATGTATGCTTAGCGGTGTTGGGAACCCCAGTTTCCAGCAGAGTGGAGCCATTAACTCCCTCGTTATTTTCCGGCTGCCTTCGGCGCGTTCGGGGCACTCTTTTGCAGGCAGCGGGGACCGTCTACTGTTGACAATGACCTTTACCTCCTTTGGGTCCCTATCTAATTGGGTACTGTGATGCTTCTGGGATACACCGACAAACATCTTGACTTTAGAAGGGATATATGCCTGCTCTGGAGCATCCACCGTGATGGACAGGTGTCCCCCAGTTGTAACGAGTGAAGCTGATCGATCTAGTTGCCCTTGCATCGCGGAATTTGGCCGGTGATCCTCCTGGTAAGAAGCAGGGATGCATATCTGCTTCGAGGAAGCTATCTCATCTCTTAGATGAGTCGGCTCAATTGGGGAGACGGGCTCACGGGCATGAGTCCTTGCTCTTGCCGTTAATGCAATTACATTCTGGGAAGTCTGCAATATATGATCTGGGATCGATAAATTCTCCTCCATCATTTCTAGGATATGTAGAGAGACATCTTTGGATGAAATAGGTATGAAGTCCCATTCCGGTATCGGAGTAGGAATATCCTACTCTGGTCCTCTGGTGGTCAGTGGGTACTGACAATTATCTTGCGTCGGGGCAGGTGAATGAATCTACCCCTGTACCTGGATACGCCGGTTTATATCTCTATTTTTTGCCACATCAGGGTGGTGGAATTTTCTTGCATCCACAGGGAGCTGGCCCTGCATATATTGGTTTCCCACCGTATCGATTTGGTGTCCATTGATGGAGGGGTGATGTTCCCGCCTATGATTTTTCGCCACATCTGGGTGGTGGGCCTTGTTGACCGCCACCATATCAGGATGACGCGCATTAGAAGCAACTGCTAGGAGATGGTCATGTAGGTGTCGGGTTGCCACCACGTCAGGTTGGTGGGCTTCACGACCTTGGGAAAGGAGAAGTGCCTCCCTGTTAAGTGTCGTCCTGTGTGAGTGACGGGTTGATGGATGTTGGCGTGGATTCTCACCAGCTCGTATGATGCCACCATGTCTGGATGGTGGGCTCGGGAGGAACAAACAGGTGTAGGTTCTTGTTCGTGTTACATCTCAGTGGCTGGGTAGCGGAGCTCCTCCTCAGGGACCAGGGTGATGACTGGTTCCCCATTGTACATCTGCCACCCTCATTGGGCGGTTTGAGGGGCTGGAGCTTTGGGAGCATGGGAATGAATCCTCGGGGATAAATCCTCCTCAGAGTGAGGATGTTGGGTTGCAGCCTAACCGTGATGACGTCTGCCGGTGGGGGCCTTGGAGCGGAACCCCCGTTCAGTGGGGATGAAGTCCTCAACTTCGACCTCATCCACCTCCCTAAGATAAGGGAGGTATGCATTGTCCCATTCTAGGGATAGAGTCCAAAAACGTTTGGAGACAAAACTATGGGCCTTATGGATCTACATTTGCGGCTGCTGCTGGGAAGGCGACCGACAAGATCTGGCGGATTGGAGGGCGTGCATGGACACCTCCTCTATTGGGAGAGTACCTTTCACGTGGAACTCTCAGATCAGCGCATCCGAGACCCAGTGCTGAAGATGTTGGGACGGTGATGGTGTCCTATGTTGGTGAGGATGTCTGGTCCTTGCGTTGTTGAAAGCGCGCACTTTTGAGTTCCTTTGCGATTCCATTGGATCGAAGAGTGTTCTGAATGTAGTACCTGCAAAAAAATAGAAAATACAAGCATCAAACCTGTTAAAGAAGAATCTCATGATCCTGTGTGTAATTAATGATCATGCTTGGCCCTCCTTGTGAGTAAAAGGGGTACAGGGTGGGATTAAGTTGAATCTTTCATGCTTGGTTAACAATTCACATCGGTCTCAACATTTTTTTTCGTTTGGTTTTCAGCCTCAAAATGCCCAACGACTCAATATCCAATGATTGATGGACCAACTTTCCAAAGGCAGGAATTCGCTGGATGGTCTGACTAGCGACTCTTAAGAACTCACACTGGTCGAGAGGATGGGAAGTCGGGCTCATCACACCCTTTTTGGGGGAAATTATTGCTTGTTCCGGGACTCTCTTATAGGCTTAAGACGTATCCATATGTTCGCAGATCTTTGGTTTATACCCAAACATAGTATCCAGGGATTTAACATTGGTGGGAAATGTTCTGGTAAACACAAGGGTTCAGAATCATTTATGCCTGAGTTTTACCATCCCTCGTTGGATTAATGACCACGAAGAGTCGGAAGTCGCTTGAGGTGGCACTAGGAGTGGCACGGTGAATCGATGTGAAGATTATCGGATCAACCGGTTATTGGGATTAAACCGCTTAGAGGATTCCTACATACCCTTCCTGGGAGGCAGGGATCAAAGTACAAGTAGTTCGCATTGGCTTAGGACTTTTGCTATGAGGCAGCCCAGAATGATGGATTTGGGGCTTACATTATGAGGAGGCCCATAAGATGATGTCATGGTCGATGCTTACTCTAATCCCCCATGAGTCATTCTCAGTGTGAGAAACAAGAGGCAGCAGGGACCAGAGGATCACGTCGCGAAAGGTGCGTCCATGAGAAGTAGAGTGGGGCTTACGCATGAGGGCGACCCATTATGTAGGGGCTTATACCAGGTTGGACTCCTATGGTTATGGATTGGGTCTTACACTCTGAGGAGGACCAGGGTGACAAAGAACAGAGGGAAAGGGAAAGGGGGTGCTCCTGTGCCCGTTTCCTATCTTGCACTGTGTGATGGATTCATTTTGATCGGTATTTTACTACCTCGGGGAGCCCTTAACAAGTGGAAGGGAAGAAAGGGGATTACCGAGCTCAGACTCCACATTACCATGGGAATTTGAACCCATGAATACTTTGGGAATCTTCTCAAGGGTCGGGGAAACCCCTTCGCGTGTACTTACGGTGGGTATGTGAACTCAAAATGGAACGCTGATGCACCTGAAAGTTACACCATGCGGATCCGGTGGCTCTGGTGGAGGGCTCGGCTCGGGGCCGATAAGTAGAACGATGAGGGAGTCATGGAGGATCCGGTTGGATTGGAAGGATTTTATCTGGCTCGGGTAATGGAAACACTGAAGGCTATGATGGGCCACACATATGAAGGAGTGGTGGTGCCCTTCGCGTAGGAAGTTGATATGAGGCTGGAGAAGCCATCCACGAACCAGGATGGTCCGCAGACTAAGGGGAATCCTGTGAACCAGGGTGGTTCGTTGTTTGGAGTGCATCCCGCAAACCAGGGTGGTTCGCGACTTCAGGTTCGGCCCTCGTACCAGAGTGGTACATGGAGGGGTCCACGCGAGTAGCGGCAGCCAAGGTCGGCGCCGATGGGGGGTTCGTCAGTTGAGGCTTCGGCCGCATAGGAGAGTGCTACGCGGTGCAGCAGATCGGAAAAGGGGCATAAACACCCTGGTCTGTTGGGAGTGCATCCGCGAAGGGTCTATGGTTCACGGTCATCTCTTTTTATGTTATTTTAAGTTCGCGGTTCACCAAATTTTTATGCATTTTCTGTTCCTTATTAGTTCGTTACCAAGTTTATACCTGCTCTAGTTCACGAATTGGAACTTCGCTATTTGAGAAATCCTAAGCCTTCCTCCAAAATCCTTCCACCCTAGTCTAATCGCTCTTCTCTTCCTTCGCGTTTGAATAGTCCGAATCTGAATCTCTGAATCCTTCATGTTCCCCCTCAGTATCCTTTTATAGAGTGTGGAAAGAGATGTATCTGCGGTCACGCGATACCTTTTGGAGAGTCCCATAACTGAATACCCAGTTTATAGATGACTTGGTCAATCCATAATT
Organism: Viscum album; assembly: GCA_963277665.1. Lineage (NCBI taxonomy): Eukaryota > Viridiplantae > Streptophyta > Magnoliopsida > Santalales > Viscaceae > Viscum > Viscum album. The sequence continues at coordinate 89,159,330 of OY728158.1, forward strand.
CGCGGTGGGTATTGAACGCCCCCCCCCCCCCCCCCACAAACCGAACTCAGGGAGTGCTCCGCGGCCATGGAGGGTTCCGCCTCCATTCCGCGAATGATAGAGGATGCGGCTTCAACCGGTCGACGCGGTCCGCGGTTGGGGTGGTTCATGACGGCGAACCAGATCGGCGCCCACCCTGCCTCGCGACCGCGGAAGATCTCGGCCTCTATTTCGCGAATGATGACGGTTCGCGGAGGGGGTGCTTCACGGGGCCTGTCCACCTTGAGTTTTCATGGGACTGGTCCACGGATCGGTCCTACTTGTGTCCCTTATTTGATTTTCCCCATTCTTTTCCCTAATTCTTTGAGGTATTTGGGTAGAATCTCCATTTCACATTTTTCAGGACTCTAAAATCATGAAGCCCCTTATTATGCTGATATTATATGTTTTATTTAGTTTTATAAATTTTTGGAGATTATTATTCAAATGTTTCAAAGTGGTATAGTATTGTTTTTAATGCTTAAAGATTAGTATCCTAATGAATGTTCATAATTATTATCTTTCCAATATTACTTCCATTTATGATAGTTAACATTCTCTTGAAAAACATATTTTTATTTTAACCATATTTCACTGTATGTTTACTTGAATATCCATATAATCACACAATTTATATTAGTATTCCGTAAATTAAATATCATTTTTACATATGGTGTTCACTTTAATAGTTCTTTGATTAACTGTGGAATTACTAGTAAAAGGGGATTATTTATTCAATATGGATATTATATATTTGATTTTTCAATATTTTGAAATCTGGGGAATAGTCATAATGGGTGTCACCTAGACTAAATATATCCCCTCGATGCATCGATCAGTTCTCTTGAGACAAACTACTCTCACGAATTAAACAGTTTTCTATCCATGGATTTGAACAACCTTATTAATAGTGTTAACAGTATAGGTTTACATATAACATAGAAATGATTCCCAATAATTAATCATTTCTCTCATTTAGTTTTAGTCATTATTCAATCATGATATTTTGCATCATCATATCTAATAATAGATTTCAATTCAATTAACTGATTAAATGGCTTCTGTTTTAGTTTCTTACCATAACATATTAATTTTTCATATCTAGTTATTTTAATAGCTTGTTTTTCTAGTTAATAGCTTGAAATTTTTTTATTCACTTCATTATTAGTTTTTTGATTTAATATTATGTGTGTTTAGTAATTTATCATGACATAATTATTACTATAGTTTATTTGTTATTTATTCCACTAAAGTTTTAACTTAATCAACATTTGACCACACCCATATAATTTGTCTTTACCTAGTATTCAATAAGAATATTAAGAGAGATATGCATAGACTTACATTATGGATTAGGGTTATACTCAATGTTATTTATTTAAATAGAAAACCATTTTTTATTATTAATTAATTTATTGTTAATAGAGGATTCATTTATGTAATTAGTTTACCAATATACTAAACTATCCATTCCGTCGAGATTTTATTAATTTAAATAATTCCAATATAATAGTAGATGACACAGAATTCAGAAAATTCTGGGTGGTGTAACTCTCGGATTTATGAAAATGGGCTAGTTTTATTCCATTTTAATACTATTTAATTTTTTCACTTAAACCTCACAAAATTGGCTCTTTTATAATATTTATTAAAAACTATTTTAACATTATTTCACTTTTGTTGGACATAATTTATCATTATATATTCCATTTTTCAATAATTAATGTGTACATATTTTATAAATACATTCTTTAATGGAAACCATTGTGATATTAAATTTAGTTGTTCCGTATTCACACTTAGTCCATGTCTTTGGTGTTTGTATGGTTCCATTTTATTTATTATCATCATTCATTGAGGAATTCATCAAATATCTATTTCTTGAAACATATATATAATTATTTTATTATCCATATATCATTTTTACATATGGTATTGTTAATGAATTGAATATATGAATGAATAATGATCTGGACTTGGAGTGACGAGTGTGGCCTGGTTGAAGATAGGCCCCAATGCATCTGTAGGTATCAGGTGAAAAAATAGTTGTTGAAAAACCCTTTATCTTTTTTATGAATCGAATCAACTGGTTTTTACCCAAAAAAATAAACCTTATTGATGGTATAATAGTTAATGTGCTATGAAGATTTCACTAAGAAAAATATATATGGATTCATATTCATTCTCAGTGTACTGATGGAATGTTTTTTTTTCAAATTATTTACATTTCCTTAATTTATATCCCATATTTAAATTCCTTCAATTATTATTGTCTCATATAACCCTCACTAAGTGTTTTATATCACTATTTTTTTCTTTTACTAGGTAGTGGAGATGAAATATTTGAATAAGTGAGAGATGGTAGTTTTTTTTCTTATGTTAGGTTCTATTTTAATTAATAATGTTCTAAAGGGAAACATGTAAAAATATGGTTCTGCATATATTCAGAACTCATTGATCATTTTTGATTTGATCTCTATTATCATTTTCATTGTAATAAAATGACCCCCAACATTGGGATATTCGTGTTGGGGTTGTAACAGATGGTATTACAGGAATTTTAGTAGAAACTATGATAAATAAATTTTAAATTTACAGGATAATTAATATAACTTAGTGTAGTGAATTATTGGCTCAATACTCATGATGATTTTGATCAAACCTAATGTGTACCATTGTTTAGTGATGGAACATAATGTTTATAATAGAACCGATACATACAAAAAATGTTTGTATTTCCCTATATAGTTAGTTAGCACATTTGGTGTTAGATAAGAGAATATCAGGAACATATTATGTCAACACACATTGTCTATGAATAATATCCATACCACACCTATGTTGGATTAGTTTTTTTGAAGAAACCACCATTTAATAGTGGGACTAATAATCTAGTAGAAACTGAGTTGTGGATCAAATCCCTTAAAATGATATATATAGAATTGGGATGCAATGAAAAAATGTTAGAATATAAAATATAATGTCATAAGGGAGATATTGATCAATGGCAGACATTGATCGAAAATAATAAGGATTAATATGAAATAAAAGACCTAGAATATAGAAATTTTAAAGAAACGATCTTCATGTAATATTTCACATGTGATCAATGAATTGAAATGAAGGAAATATTCCTTATCTTAAAGAAAAGTTAATAAGATAGTGTTTCTGAGTATAATGATACATTCCCAATTCTATCTAGTTATTCTATTGATAATATACATTATTTGTAGGTCACGATTTAAAATTTCTTTTATGGCATTAATCCATGTCTTTGAAGGTAGCTATTTTCGGAAACATTTTCATCATATGATGAAATAGTATTATGTTTGATCTAAATGGAGAAGTAATTTTCACAATTTTATTTATTTATGGTAAATCAAAACATGAAGAGGTCCTATAATAACCATGTAAATGTTCAAGCATCAATGTAGAAGAATGGAATGAATTAATTTCCATTATTAAGAAATTGTGAAAATAATTATCTCGGTAAATGCATGGAAGGTATGAGATTTTTCTATAAGTGTGGAGAAAATTGTTATTTGGATAATGATTTTTAAGGGAATAAAAATAATCAATTATGTAAAATGATTAATTTTAAGGAATTGGGGTATTATTAAAATCAATTTCTAATTTGTTAGGGGAATTTTCAATAGAATATGGAAAGGGTAAATGGTCAAGATGATGTGATCACCATAACTAATATAAAATTACACAATGATATGGTGGAAGGTAAAATTTTCTTATATTCCAATATTTACAATTTATTATTTGATTCTGGGTATTCATAATCTATTACATCTACCCTTTTTTCCATGAAAATAATATTCTTTTCTTTTTATTTATTAATTGAGTTTTTAATGAAAAATATTAAGGGTAGTCTCATTGAAAAAAATGTTTTGGTTAGTTAGTAAAATTTAATATAAAGGTGTTATCTTTATTTAAAATATCATCACACAAATGTATGAATTTTGTGCAATCCTTGAAATGGACTATATTTTAAAATATGATGTGAAAATATATTGTAGAAGAATAAAATTATGATTTTTGAGGAATATATAGAATCCATTATCTTTAAAGATTAACCATTATAATTTCATTCTTATATTGATCCACCCTCAAAAGATATACAAAAACATGTTACTATATAGGAATAGAAAACAACAAAGAGGGATGTGTAAAGAAATCTAAAAAATGAGGACGTACCAATTGTGTATGAATACATTGATGTATTTCATGAAACATTACACTCGCACCTCCCATAATTATGAAGTTGAATTTTCTGGTCATCTAATTCTTAATGCAAGACCAATATCAAGGATTCATAATATAATGGAATTAATGGAATTAATGAAGATGAATAAAAAAGAAAAGGATTTTTGTAATAAGTGATTCATTCTCCCTACTGTTTCCCTATGGGTCACCCATATTTTCATTTTTATGAAAAAAAGTGTATCCTTGAGGCTATGCATTGAATATAGAGAATTCAAGGTTATGAAAATCAAGAACAACTATTCTATACATTTTATCGACTATTTATTTCATCATCTTCATATTGCTCATAATTTTTCAAAGATTAACCTTCATTATAGGTATCATATATTTCAAGTAAATAAGGAATATATTCTGAACACAACTTTTTATAATAGGTATATACATTGAAAATTCATAGTAATTCCTTTTAGATTGAATAATGAACTCTCCATTTTAATGGACCAAATGAATAGTTCATTCCAGGAATATCTTAATGATTTTGTTGTAGTATTCATTAATAATATTATGTTGTATTCTACAATCTATAAAGATATTGATAATCACATGAGAATTATTTCGGAGTCTCTCATAAGGAAAAAGTTATATGATAAATTTAGAAAGTATGAATTCTATATTCCAGAAATTTATTTTATTATCCATGTGGTCTACATGGATGGAATCTCTTTTTTATCATTTATATTCAAAGGAAATCTTTTAATTTAATATTCTTTTGAACATAACTAAGGTGTGTAGTTTCATTGGTTTATCTTGTTCCTTTTGGAATTTTTTTTCATATTTTTCCATATTGGTGGACAGATAAACCCAAATCACATGTAATGAGGTAAATTTTGTATGGAAAAAATAATTTATAATATGATTTTAAGAATTTATGACAATATTTGATAATGATTCTATTTTTTACTCTTCCATCATGAAATGATGGGTCATTGGTGTACATTGATGCATCTTAGAAGTGACTGAGTTGAGTCCTTTGAAAAAATGGTAATGTTATTGCATAAGCATCAAGGAAATTGAACTCTCATGAATAAAATTATCTAACTCATGGTAATGAGTTAGCAGCATCAATCATTGATATGATGATATAGAGACACTATATATATGGTAAAATATGGGAGATCTATATGTATTACAAGAGTTTGAAATACACATTTACTCAAAAATAACTGAACAAGAAGAAAATACAATGGGTTAAGTTATTCAAAGACTATGATTTCTCAATAAACTACCATCCATAAAATGCAAATAAGGTGGAAGATGAATTATTTTGGATTTATCATTGAATTATAACATAAATGCTGATTAAAAATGATGCTATATTTGTTGATATAGAATATATAATGATGTGAATTTTTATAGAAATGGTGGCATCACTCCTTTATCAAATGGTTTCTAGGTAATCTATACTAGATAAGATTAAATGTTCATAATTTGTTGGTAAAAATTTAAAAAATAAAATTTAAGACTTTATGGAAGGAATATTGGATGACTCTGTGTATAACGCTGAAATTATAAAAATTGGAAAGAGGATATATATCCCATAAAAACATGATCTTAAAAGGGGATGATTAGATGATACTCATAGCTCAAACTTCACTACACACCCAAGTATTTCCATGATGTATTGTCATCTAGTGGAAAAAGTGTGGTGGGATAATATTAAAAGAGATATTGTCGGCATTGTGTAAATTATTGAGTTTTTTAATGAGTAAAGGATGAGATACAAAACATTATAAGAGTCATGCATCCTCAACCTATGATTAAGTGGAAATGTGATGAAATTATGATTTTTTTTATTCATTAGGCTATAAAGGAAACATATGAGTAATACAATATAGGTTATTATTTATCCCCTTTCAAAATAGGATCATTTCCTTGATTTAAATGAATAATTACCTCTTATGTGCTTATTGATGCACTATATTAGTGATGTTTTAGGAAATCAAGATGATAATGTATCAATTTTGTCTGATGGAGATACTTGATTTACATCAAAATTATGAAAGTGTATTCAGATGGATTTGGATATTTAGCTTCATTTGAGTACTACTTATCACCCTTAAACAAATAGAGAGTCAGAGATGAATATTCCTTCATTGGAAGCCATGTTGAGGTCACGATCAATTGAAATTCGAGCTATGTGGTATCAAAATTTACTATTTTCAGAATATTACAACAATAGTAGTTTCCATTATAGTACTCAAATGTCTCTATATGAAGCATTATATGAAAAGAGATTGTGAACACCAACCTGTTGGGATGATGTCGGTTAGAGGAAACATACAGAGAATGTTTTTGTTGAAGAGAAAATGAAAAAGGCAAAAAATCTCTTCAGGAATGTATTAATGAATTTTAAACATGACTAAATAGTTATACTAACATCAAGATAAATGATTTCTAATTTTAAGTCGGATATCTGGTCTTTCTAAATGTATATCCATGGAAGGGTGTCTTATGGATCAGTAAGAATGGGAAATAAAGACATAGATTCATTAGAAAATTTTAAATTTTGGAATGATCTAGAGATTTAGAATAACTATTACTAATGCCACTAAGTCTCTCCCTGTTGTCTGATGTGTACCACAAATTGTTATTTTTTGAAGTACATGCAAGACCTAACCCATGTACTCACCTAGGAAAAATGGAATTGGAACATAATTTGTCTAACTATGGAGAGCCTGTCGAGATTCTTGACATAATAGAGAATGTATTGAGAAATAGGATGACTCCACCTGTAAAGGTACTTTGGTGAAACCATAAAATGGATGAAACAATGTGGGAACCAAAACAATTTATGAATTAGAACCACCAAAATCATTTTATAGGGAAATATCCTTAAGATGTATCTCAGATGAATTTTATGAAAGAAGGAAGAATATAACACATCAAGATGTTAATGTATGTATCCTATTAAATTAATTCAATTCGTTTGATAGATTAAATTTTGCACAAAAATATTTCATATATTATAAGTCATATAAAATCTCATATAGAACAAAATGTTAATTTATAAATAGATAATGATTAATCTAACTGGATTTTTCTAGATATTACAGAATATATATATGTGAAATAAAACATGAACATCAGAATATTAATGTGACCCTAAGGAATACTAATTAATTCAATAGAATTTTAACCTCACATATGAAAGTATAAAAAAATTTCTTCATCTAATAAATGATAATATGATATTATTATATCATAGAAAAAGTAAATATATATTTTAGAAATAATAAATTAAGTGTTTAAAATTTTATAAACATAAAATTTTATTTTATATTTTATAATTAAAATAATCATTTAAAATAAAATTAATTTTCATAAAATGTATTAATAAATTAACATATTGTTGTATTATTATTATAATATAACACTATGATACCTTAATTATTTTTAAAAAGTGTTATAAAGTCAGTTATAATTATAAAATATATATTTTCAATCTAAATGATGATTTTAATTATATATTAAATTCTTCAAATTTTAAAATTTATTATAATAAAAAGAATTTCAATGTTAAATTTTAAACAATGAAAATTAATTTTTGTGATTTTTCATATTTTTCTAAAATACATGATTTTTTGGTGAATAGTGAATACAATAATTTATGGTATTTATACAATAAATGTTTCATACACTATTTCTTGAGTCATTGATGATGTAATAACCACAATTTGTAACTCTCCTTGTTTTTTATGTTATATTTAGTGATAAATCAAAATCTATTCATAGTCTGCAGGCATGATAAAAATCTAATAAATAAAATAATTAGAAAACACAGGTCCCATCCACTATAAATACCACATGTCACAATCTCTTCTCCTCACACAACATAAGCCCTGAAGCCTATAAAATTTCTACCCAATACCCTTCCCATGTATCTTATCCATGTCTAATATAATTTGTTCTTACTTTAAGACCAATCCCAATCCCCTTAAAAAGGTTCTCCTGGTGAAGATATTCAAGAGGTAAACTCTTTTTTCATTTTCCATTGGTTTCTTTTTAATTTTATTAATTTTCTTTTCCTTCAGTCAATTAATCTATAAAAAAAATACATGATAAATCCAATATATTATATATACTATTATGTTTTTATGTTAATGTAAAATCATTAATAAATCCCCTTCACCTATCCCTTTTGTTCTAAAAATTAAAACATCATCTCTGATATGGCGATTTACCACCATCATGGACGATGAATTTTCATTTTCCCTTACCTAATTCTATTATGGACCTAAAAGAAATATTATAATTAAATAATATTTTATTAGACATATTTTATGTTGTATAATGTTCTAAAACCATTATATATAATGAATATTACTTTAAAAAACAAAACTACTTCATGATAATCGAAAATCCACTAAAAAAACTAACGTTCATCATTATGGATTTATATAAAGAATAATACTCATATATTACGAATTATATATATTTATATATATATTTCCATATAATTTTCTTTATGTTTTTTAATATCATATAATTCCAATTATTTAAATTTAATCCCATTTTTTATGAACATTCATTCAATTATATAAGCAAACCAATCTTGTAACATAAGGAAACAATCACTCGTGAATGTCAAAAATGACTCTCATAACACATCAAAGAGGAAGTAATAGAAATTAATAAGATTATACTAAATAAAATATATTTGTAATATTTTCTAATTTAAATTATTAATATATCTATTCTCATTACCTAGGATATTATTTGCAAGTACAGAACACTTTCTGACATAGGGTAAGGGATTCACCGTGAATTTCCAATTTTCATTCTAGTTAAATTATCCATCTCAATACCCAAAATGTAATTCATAATTAGTCGTATATATTCCTCATAGTTTCTATGTTTATTTTCCAAACCTATTTTCATTTATCAATTTCTCACCCTTTAATGGGTAAATCCATGTTTTATAAGGTTTTTTTTTCAATTTATCATGAAAAGAAAGCTCTATTTAAGAGAACATTCCAATTTATTACACGTATTCATGTAAATAAAAAAAAAATTTGTTTCATGATTAAAATATATTTTAAATAACTCATTTTATCACGAAATATATATGTTTTCATTTTTTATTTTATGAAAAAATCAATCCTTTGTCTGATTGAAAACCATATTTAATATTTTCCGTTAAATTGTTCTAAGGATGCTCTTTTCTATTGATTAGTTTAAAACACTATTTACATGTTATGAATTTAAATAGACATCATTTATCATGATATATTCCAATATTTCCTTATTAATGTCCATGTATAATTTAAATCTATTCTTTCATGGACACCATTATGATATTACATTTGTTTAGGCTTTATTCACACATACTCATGGTGTGTGGTGTATGCATACCTCCATTTAATTAATTATCATCATTCATTGATCATTTAATTAAATATCGATATTTCTTATATCATGGATATGATAATTATATTATCCATATAATTTTTTTATATGGTGTTGTAATTTATTTGAATATATGTTTGAAGAATTCATTTTACATAAAGAGATGTGTGAGGCCTAGTTATAGATATCCCCTTGACGTATTGAAAAAACCCATGCAATAATAATATTTGAGACAAACCATTCTTGTTGGTTAGAAAATAGAACCAGTCACGTTTATTCTGATATAATTAAACATCTTTTACAATATAATGGTTCATGGGGAGATACATGACATCAAATGAATAATAATTTTATTCAATTTGTACTCTGTTATTACTTTCCATGAGGATTTTACTAGAACCAAATCCATGGATTCATTTAAATTCTCAATGTTCTGATGGAATGTTTTTTTTCTGATTACATACCTAGCAAAAAGATTTATTCCTTATTAATATTTCAGAATTTTTTATTGTATAATATTACCCTTATTGAACATTTGAGTTAACTTTTTTATTTGTTTTCATTCCCCGTGATGAGATGATTAAATATTAGAGTAAGTAAAAAAGAAGGATCTTATTTTATTTTGTTATATTCTATATTTTATTACCTCCATAATAATGGAACCATGTATGTATCCAATTATTCAAGACTACTAAACAGATTGATCCTTGGTGATGTGTTCTCTTGTATCTATTCCATTGTTATAAAATTACCACCTATAATAGGCTATTTGGGTCGAGGATTCTACCTAACTTATACATAAATATTATTTATTTTACAAATTACATAATCATTAATATAATTAGTAGAGTATTATATAATTTATCAATAATATTGAATAAAATAATTTACTCATTAAAATATGATTTTATTTTATTTTTTCATTATTTATAATTTAGTTATCTTTTGTGACCTTTTTTAATCATCCATATAAATCACGAATCACATCAATAAATTATCTTGCACAAGAAAAAAACATGTGATGTGACCATGAGTTTTAATTTTCTAATTTTTTATAGATTTGTAATAAAAAAACCTTGATACATGGGAAAATAACTCCTTCATCCAATGATTTTCTTGAGTATCATAATTTAACATTTTACATCTTTATCATTTTGGTTGGATTAAACTCATCATAAGTATTGAATGGACTTTTATAACAAGGAGCTCCATCCATTATAATATATTACTCACATACATGGGAGTGGATATAATGTTTTAGGATTTCATAATTATTATTTTGTGAAAACATGGGTAATACAAAATAAATAAGCATGGTATGAGTCCAAAATAATTATATTTAATTTAATAATAAATATCAAAAAAATCCCCGAAATTTGAAATTAAATTAAATATTTAAGTTCAACACTTAAATTTTTTGGGTATATATTATGATTAATCACAACATAAAATGTATATGAATTTATTGTTTCTATCACCTATATCATTTTTTCTAATTAAGTTAAATTAAATAGATTTATTATATTAAAGAGTTCTGAATAATTTAATTCCATTATAGCATTTTAAAATAATGATGGCTACTTTCTCTTTCAGCACTCGTCTTACCCCTCTCTTTATGATTTATTGTTTAACACTTTGCTTATATTTCGTTCATCAATATTATAGTGGTGGATAATCAACCTCATTATCATACATTGAGCCCTCTTACATCCATATTTTTTTGGAGCCTATTGAATTCCTTGGTTATAATGACCAATGATTTCAAAAATTATTTTTCCTTGATTAAATAGCTTGTCATCGTTCTGTATTAAACACAACATCAAAAAAAAAACTAAAATTTAGTTACTATAATATAATTATTAAATATTAACATTAATTTACAGTTGATAAATTTAATGGTATCATTAAATGTAACCATTTAATAATATATATAAAATGTGTATAACAAAAAATGTCATATTATGTTTAAAAAATATATATTTCATAAAATTATTTTTTGTTTGTTCTTATATTAAAATTTAATTTTATCACTTTTATAAATTAAATTATATTAAATGATTTACATATTTTTAATCATAAAGATAAAATTATTTAATTTGGTTAATGTATTATAATGAATGAATATTAAGATATGTTGGGTAAATATTAATTACCCTTGTAAAACAAATATTTTTCTAAATAATGATACATTTCCAAATATTGTTCATTTTAAAATTAAATTAAATAATTTTATATTAAGAGAGTAATATGATTTTCAAATAAATTTATTTTCCAAAAATAAGGATTATTTAATTTTAAATCAATTCAATATATCATTATGGACATTCAATTATTAAAATTATAAGTTATCTATAAAATTGGTTTTATACACATTATATGGAATAATGTAGATGATAATTTTTACATAATATTAAATTTAATTACATTAAATTGATCATAATTTTATATAATAGTGTCCGAATTTGGTAAATATAGTTATATGATAGTAATAAAATGTGTGTGATGATTACTTGTTAATCATTATTAATAAGGCTAAAATCAGTAAATGACGTATCCTCTAATTTAAATAATAAATGGTCAATTATTCATTCCATAATGAATATTTTAGTTATGAAATTCATACCCACATGTGCCAACAACGATTTATCCAACTAACTCACCTAACTCACCAAACCCACCTGACACCCATGTGAATTAATTCTTACCCCTTACCTAACAGTATTTTTACAGGAAAACACCCTTGTTTTTACTTATAAAAGGAGTTAACTCCAATCAATTTTCTCATCCCTCTCCAACCAAAATACCTTGATTATATATTCACATTACATATCACTCTAAAAATATCTCCAATGGAGTTTCCCTGGTGATAATAATTCTTGACAAACATTAAGATGTAACTTAGTGAGTAAAGGTTTCTCTACCTCCTCTTTTTGTTTCGTGTCTTTATTTGTGATAATCCACTTTATTTCGTAATGATTATGATTTAATTTGATCATAATAAATAATAATATATCCAATTGATCCCATATAAATAACTTAATGCACATCCCTCAAATTTAATACAATCTATTAATCTATTTGTATTGTCATTTTACTACTAAGATCACTTCTTAATTCTCTACCTCTTAGATTTAATGATCGAACATCCATTTTAATAATACTTTTTTATTCTATGTGATTATGTAGGAATATTTTCATAAACAATCAAATACTATAATAATTATTCCTTATTCATTACATACATTCTTTCCCACTAATTAAATTGTATCCATATAAATGAATTTTATGTGAAGTAATGGTTAAAAATATATTTTAAAATTTTAAATTAAGATATTTTGGTTGTATATATTGGAATTTAGAGTATGATCAACTAAGAAAGAATTCTACTTAAGGATTCCATTGACTGATTTTCTGATTCATTAGGTCTTATCCGTTCTTCCATGAATACACATTTCAAGAACGTTCTGATCTTAAATTTTTCCTATTTTCTTTGGTATTTAATTTCCTATCATGGGTAAATTACGAATTATTATAAAAAATATAATTCTATTATATTATTATCTCTGTAACAAAATCTAATTGTTGGTCAGAATACCTCCAATTCATACCAATTAATATTTTAATCAATGAGATATAATGTAGACTTATAATGTTCTCCTCCATTTGTTGTGAAACAATTGTTTTGTTTTGTTTTTAAAAATATCTTAAACTATTTTGAAATAAATTTCAAATACTCTATTAAAAATGTGGGTTTCCAAAAAATGGTATTTCAAAATATTAAAAAAATTGTAATTGTAACCATTATCTATATAATAGTTTATCTTACCCAATGAAAAGTATGATAACCATTATATAATTTAATGATTATTTTATTTGTAACAATTCAATTTAATTTTTTCATAAGACTTATCTTTCCATATAGATAATAATATTTTAATGTAATTTTCACTTCATCTTTTATAAAAATATTTGAATAGTTTTTCCCATACTTTTTTATTTTCAAATTAATTTTTTATACAATGACTTTCTATCATTATGTAATGTTTCTATCATTTTATCTATATGATTATGATAATATTAATTTTGGATAATTTTATTGGATAAGAATAGGTAATGTGGTCTGATTTTAAAAACATTGGGAAACCATTTATTTATCCCTTGGTCCATTAAGATATAATTTCGATTTATTTTAAGTAGAATAAATATGTATAGATGATGATTTGGGGATACTATATCTCCCTCAAATGAAATGGGTTGTTTTAAAATCTCATGAAATTGTTAGGAATGGTTACAATGATCTAGTAAACAGAAGTGTGTGCATGATGGGTTTACTCCCATTTCAAGGCATTTACAAAATGTATTTATTCACATATGAATTTGAAAATGTGTTTTTACCAATGCTATTTTAATATTATTTTTGTTTTGAAACAATTCCATTTTTTATTAATGTTATTACAAATTTTTATGATGTATAAAATTTCTATGATATTCCATTTTTTCATGATATTCTTTATTAATAATTTATTCTTCATGTTTATTTCATGATCAAATTTTATAGGATTATTAATATATATTTCTATCCATGTAATATATTTTATAATTATTTCAATATATTGTTATGATCTTTAATTTAATTAATATATTTTATTGCCTTGTGATATTTTTTAATGATATTTGTCTCACCCTTAGGTTTTGAAACATGTTATGTCATGTTTTCCATTATTGATCAACTGATATCACCAAGTTCTTATGTTAACATTCCCAATTTTATAAATGTGAATATATAATGTGATATTACTACAAAATAGTCTATATGATCATAATTTTGAATAAATATTTTCATGTTCTATAAAATAATATTTTTATACAGATAATCATAAAGAAAACAACATATAGGTTCATGGGTTCTGTGACTATTTATGGGATATATTCTTTATACCATATGATTTATGTATTATTTATGTTATGTTTACCATTGGTCACATTATCTACATCGTTGTAGGTTTTATTAATATTAGATATTATTTTAAAGAATAATAGAAAAACCCATTTGGGAAATTCTAAAGGATGAGTCTAAGTATATGATATAATCCTGATGTTTTGGTGAATTATAAATATTCATTTTATCTTATAAATTAAATCAATATCTATAATCTGCAAGTTGATGTAGTGTATGATATGGTTTTACATATGGTTAATTATGTTAAAGAGTGGTTTTGGGGTTTTAACTCATCCTTACATGGTTAATGATATAGAGGCCAAAATATTCACTTGTGATGATACTGTTATGGGGAATATGTATTGGTTAATAACATTATAAATAAAAAAAATATTTGAATATATATATCTAGATCTGTTATAAATATGGTCATGGATAACCATGTTCGAAACCTAGAGATACAAAGGCTAATGTATTCATGTCATTAGTTAAATACGCATTCTGATTTTACACATTCCATTTATGTAAATTAATTAATTTAATTATACTTATATAAAATTTTCGATAAGTCATGGAAATGAAGGGAACCTAAAGTAAAGAATTTAAGAATTTATGTAATTGAAAATGATGATAAAATAATAATGACAAGCCTAATTAGATTTTTTAAAGGAATTAAAAACATCATTTAAATTTTCACATAAATATCCAATGAAATGAAAAAAACCGAACACGTGTCGTGACCCCTAAAGAAATGACTAATGAGTATTTGTATTCACTCATTTATGAGACAAATCCACCCACTTTTAGCTTGTTTTCTTATCAACTAGTTATTTCATTTTTTATCAATGTGATTAAATTATAATTTTCATTCATTATTGGTTTAACATTAAGGTCATTCATTCAGTCTATAATTTAGACGGTGATGTAAAATAGTGATGGCGTCTCATTACCAATACCCTCAAAAGGGACGATGTTGACTCTGTGGTATGGAAATATTTCAAATGAATAATTTTCACTATATATTTTATTCAGTCACTTCATACAAAAAATTAGTGATAAATCATTAAATTCAAGAAAATGTATATGAATATATAATATCATATGATGAAAGTTATAAAGACTCTAAAAGTATAAAAATGGTTTCATGATTGATACTGATAAAATAAAATATTTCTTATATACTAGAATAAATCATAGTATTCAAATTGAGTTATCCGAAAAATAAAATAGTAACTATGAAGAGGTTGTTTTATTTGATATTAATCTATATATTGGAATTGGATCAACTAGATATTTTGGTTTTAAGAAAAGGAAAATGTATTATCACATATCATTCATGATAATGAAATATTTTAAAAGAAAGATAAATTTTGTACTTGTAATAAATGTGTTAGAAAGATCCTGAGTAATTTCTCCAAGGGATTAGTGAGGTTTTTTATGTTTCTTAAAGTAGGCCACAAAATATTTAATTGTCAAACTAATTTGAAGATGATAACTAATAAAAAATAATATAATAAGTTACTATATATGATCCAAAAACATTATAATGATTCATGTGAATGTAATTTAGGCATTATGTCATTCAACGCTTTGACCCTATGTCCAATGGAGAAAATATTCCCCATCCACATATAAAATAAAATAGAATAAGGAATAGAATTATTAATTACTACCACTATAATAGATCAAAATAATGAATTTCTCTTAGGAAAACATTATCTTTATTCCTTGTCTAATAAAGAATAATTAGATTCTGGTTCATCGCATTAATTTATATCACATTTGTTTTATAAAAAAGGGAGATCACCATCATAGGAAATGAGTATCAAACTATGTGTTAAACACCCTTGTGCCACAATGATCACGTCTAATGGTTTTATATTCCATTCATCTTCATTCTTGGATGAATGAGTCTTTTTCTTCAAAAACTTTTTGTTGAATGATTTTTATTTTCTTTGAATATAATGAGACTATAAAAATTACAATTACAATAAGTTCCCCATACTTCCTATTAATATTATATTTAAAAAACTCTTATGAGATCAATAGTTTTCATTGATTTACCTTAGATATAGTTACAATGAGTAAAGGTTAAAAAAGAAATAGATTTTAAATATTAATTTTTTAATGAGGTCCAGACATTATGAATTTATAG
Organism: Viscum album; assembly: GCA_963277665.1. NCBI lineage: Eukaryota > Viridiplantae > Streptophyta > Magnoliopsida > Santalales > Viscaceae > Viscum > Viscum album. The sequence goes on from OY728158.1 coordinate 89,176,063, forward strand.
TTATTCCTTTTGTAATTGAAAATGATCCTTCAATCATCATGTATTTAATGAATGGTGTTATTATATACTACCTTGATAAATTTTCAATTTTATTTATAGTTTATGTTCCTACATATTAAAAGATCATGTAAGAGTATAAATAACATATGAAAATCCTTTTAAAGGCATTGCGAAATAATATAATGTAAGGAAGATTTAAAAAAAATATAATTCATGATATATAAAGTATAATTTTTATGCCATATATCACAAAAGGGCACAAAACTAAATAAAAAAAGGATAATTTAATCAACCAATGGCCCGATTGGCCACTGTAATAGAAATACATAGTTTTCATGGGTTTAATGGTTATCACCAAGGATTTGTGAGAATTTTCTCATGGAAATGAAATACCCTATCCTTGTTAAAATTGATGGTAGTAAAGTTCCTATTGGATGAGGAATTTAAATAAATTATTATGTAAATAATGAATAGTATAGTCACTACTGCTATACATAAATTTTCTTTTGTGGGGAATAGAATTAATGTATAATGATTCTTTGAATAAGCGTTTTGGTTGTGTCATCATGAATGGTGATATGGTAATTTCCTATGATTCATTTATATTAAATGCATTTGATCCAAATTACCTAGTTCATAATTTATATCTTGAAGTACTTATGTATATATAATAGATCTGGAAATTTTATCATCATGAATAATAGTGGTTTGTATATATAGTAGTCAAAATATACTGATATATAATAACAAAGAAAGAATTAAATATGAAAAAAAAATTGATGGTTAGAATTGATAAAGGAATATGGATACTCAATATATTACCAAATTAGGAAGGTAAATAAGGTGGTTTATTATCTAATAAGTAAATATCATGCAACTCAATCCGTAATAAGGATAGATAAAGACTCAATAATCATCGATTTACAAAGGATGAACATTGATGTCATAATATGTGGAGATAAATAATATCTTGTTCAACTGATTGCTCAAAAATTAGGTCATGCCAATATAAATAAAGCCTAGAAATATTATATAGAGCTGCCTAAAATGGAAATTAATATTTTTTAGTTTTCCATTTATAAATATAGAGTAATATGTTTTGGAACCTGAATATGTGTCCCATCAATGTAATATTTGAAAAAGGATCTTTTGGATTTTTCACATAGACCATCCAACCATATCCATCTTAGATACTCATAAATATATATATACAACAAGAAAAAAACATTTGGTATAATAAGAAAAGAGAAATCATGATTTATATATCACTATTTTTGGTATTCCTTCTTTTTTGTTTAAACAAAAAATCCCTAAAGTACATTATAACCATTACTCATACCTGTATTGAAAAAGGAAAAAATCACCATGGACTTCATCATACTAATCTCTATAATTTCTAATGCTCTTATTTTATTAGGATATTTTTTTTATTATATTACAATGTATATAATGTTTTTAACCATAATTAAGATTTATACCATGAAAAATTAACAAATATGTATACAAAGTAAGTTGTGGGGAACAAGGGAGTACCATTATCCACTGTATCCAATTGGGATACTAGGTTAAACTTATGATTATAGATAATTTAACAAAATTCATTAGAGATATATATGTGTTTTGGAGCTACTCATAATTTTTAGAATCATACATAGTTTAATATGTAAATTCAAAAAATATGAGTTATACTAAGATATTGTCTAAGGGATTTCTGAGGATGTTGGGATCAACAACTCACCCTTGTAGACTTATTATATAATAATAGTTTATATTATAAAATTCCTATAAACCCAAATGAGGTCTGGAATGGGAACATGTGTAGAAATATAACATATTAATATGAATTTGGAAAGTGGAATCTAATTGGTCATGGCTTTATCAATGAAATTAGGTAGAAGGTTAAAAATATTCAATGATATATAATGGAAGAAACAAGTAGTCATAATATGTATAATAATATTCATTGATGAGATCTATCATTTGAAGTTATAGATAAGTATTTCCTTAATATATATCCATGGATGGAAGTTATGAGTTTTATATGGAAAGTATGATGTTCCCTATACACATTTGTATCTATGATATCATAAATCTTTTTGGGGTAATACCCTATCATTTTTCCTTCCTCCACACCTCTCTCAAGTATATTATATGTTCCATATATCTATTTTTAGGAAGTACATACTAGATTCATCACATGCACTATGTTGGTAATTTTTTCAACATGGACTTGATATTTCATATGAATAAAAACATGTGGAAATATTAGATGGAAAATTTATGGGTAACAGGAGGAAGAAAACCCATCAATTCAATGTAAAAGAGAGAAATCACAAAGTTCAGGAGGATATGTGGGTACCTACGGATATGATGATGGATACGTAATATAACTTTATTTTCTCTATAAAGTAAAATTATTAGTATTAAATTATTTTAAAGGGAAATAATGTGAGGTACCATAATTTCAGTGATTATTTTTCATTGTTAAATACTGTGTGATTGGAATATATTTTTTCTGAACAGTGAACTATATTTTTTACCATATAAAATTATTAAATAATACTGTTATATTATATCCATTAAACTGGTATGTGTCAGTAGAAGTATAAATTTTATAATATTAATATAAAATGCTCTTATAAAATAAATGCCATTTTATTCCTTGAAAATAAATGTTTCATAAACTTATATTGGATATATTTTATTAAGATTATTTTTTATCATTTTTCTAAATTAATTTGGATAGATTTATTTTTATATTTTTTCATCACGATAAAATTAAATAAATTTTTTACTCAATTTTTATTCAAAATTTTTATGTTTCCTTGTATATATATTAGTTACCTCAGTAACAAGTTCAATTTTCAAAATAATGATATTTTTAGAAAGATTGTTTCTTCAATAAAATGGATTTATTATATTATAACATTATAATATGAATATAAAAAAATATATATATAATTTATGTACCAATTATTTAATTGGAAATCAATTATAAATAATATTAAGAATACTTAATGAATAGAAAAGCATATTTTCTAAAAAAAAAGTTTTGTTACACATTATATTTTTGAATCTAAAATTTACATCTCTCATAATTAGAAATTTAATTAGGTTAAATGGACCCCAAATTTGGATTCATCAGGAAAATATTTGGATATAATGGTTTTCATAAAAAAAATTAATTAAAAAAATTCACATGATTAATTCCTAATAAAGAATAATAACGGAAAAATCTGTCAATAAAGTATATTGAACTTTTAATCATAAATATTTCATATAAAACATTTAGTAATAAGTTTTAAATGATAACTTTATACCCAAATTTCTCAACTATAATTTATCCATATAATTCAATAAACATAGATAAACCACCTAACACCCATGTGATGCCATTCTGACACATTACATAACTATAGTTTTCAATTAAAAAGCCCAACATTCCCCCAATAATAGGAGCTCAGTCCCATCAAATCTCTCATAACTATCCACCCAAGACTCCATGATTATTTATACTCCTTAAATATACCTTTATAAGTATTTTCCTTATAGTTCCAATGGTTTTAAGATGTCATGACAACAAATTATGAAGCTACTAAAAAATATAATGGTTTCCACCATATCTGATTGATTAATGTAGTTATCTATTAATAACCCATTTTCATTTAAATTAATTATTTATTAACATATTAAAAATAAAAAAATAATATCCAAAATAATTCCTCATTTATGAAATTAACCCCTTCATTATCATTATACCTATTCTATAAAACTCTTTATATAGTCACTAAATTAACTATATCTTTCGGTGATCCTCTCCCTCTTACACTTAATTCAAAAACATACATACTCATATAACTTTGTATATCCATATAATTAATCTTAAATGTGTTAAAAATAAATACATTAATTTTATGATGGCTTTTTGTTGATTACATATTACCTTCCTCTCTCCTTAACTAATTTAATATCTCTTTCATATCATTATAATGCTTCCAAAATCATTTCATGATTTTTCATCTTCCTACCAAGAATAAAAAACTATAACATCATTAAATGTAATTCATATTATTTATATTTATAAATGTTTATAGATATAAAAACATTCATAAATAGAAAACTAGGATTGCTATTTTTTTTATATAGTGGTTATAGTGTGTTCAACTATATGATAAATCTTGGTAAGAGTTTCAAAGACTTGATTCCCAATTCAATGGGTCATATACATTAATATATATATATATATATATAATTTTTTATATTTAATTATTCATACCATTAAATCATTTTATTTTTTATTTACTTTTGTTATCATTTGTACATTACATTTCATTATGAATAAAAAATTCTTTTATATAATTTATTCAATCATAAATGTTTAATGATATTAAGAAGAACTCTCTTTCATACCAAATAATATTTTAATTGATGACCATATTTTACATCATTTTACTATTCTTCTATCCTTTTGAGAAATATAATTTAAATTATTTTATAATATTCCAAAAATTTTAATTTCCCCTTTCCAAAATAATTTTTTTATCACACATTTTATGAGATGGGGTTTCAATCAATGGTAATTCAAAATATTAAAAATATGGTTTTTTTATCATCTAGAAATCAAATGTTTTGGCTTCAAGTCAAATTTTTGAAAATCATTATGAATTTACATTGATATTTTATATAAAAATATTAATAAAAAATGGTTTCAAATGTAATCCCCTTCCCTCCTAAATTTTTTTGAATACACTTATCACTATATCTTTTTTGGAAATGTTTTAATGTTTTTGTAATATAATTAATTTCACATATATTTTTTTCTATAATCTTTATCTCACAATGTTACATTTTGATCATCTCATTTTTTAATTATGATATGATTGCTTTTGGAAAATATTATTTTTTATATCCTATAATTTTTTGTTTTTATGTAATGTGTTTTTTGGGAGCTTTTAAGATACCCAATTCCTTCTATCAATTCATTATGATATATTTTTTATTGTTTTTATGTTGGAATCATATGAATAGAGGATGTTAATTGTAACACCCCAGGTAAATAAAGAATATGAAATTTTCATATTTATCCATATTTTTGAATAAAATATTAATATTACTTTAAAGGGAATGCTATTCTCGAGGGTATACCCAATACGCAACAACGAGTATCTTAAAAATCTTACATTACACTCTAATAATAAAATAATATTATTTTAAAAGGCAGTTAACGCCTAGCCGTTATAATGGAGGGAATGAACGGAACTAACTACCAAATAATTATATATTTTTTTCCAATATTTTTACTTTTATCCAATAAATGTTAGAGGCTTAAAATGGAAATGAATCCAATTTTAAGCATAAATCTTCTAATATTCTGTTAAAGGTCGATTAACTGCCTTTTGATGGAGACCCCTTTTTAAATATACTTTTGACAATTTAATATGCTTTGTTTGACAAAATAAAATCCTTCTTTAGAATCTGGACATCAAAATTTAATTTGTGTAAAATATTGTTATTTTTCCGATAAAGATCATTTTTATTTAAAATGTTGCATTTTAATTCAAAAACTCCTTTTAATTTGATTTATTTATATGGATAGATTATATTTTTAATTTAGATTAAAGTTTATTTTGAATATAGTTTTACCATTTAATCTAATGGTGGTCATTGGAATTAATTTCACTTTGAAATTGGACTTAAACTAGTGTCAATCTTTTAATTGTTATTGTTTCTTAAAAACACCCTACTTGTTTTGACAGTAGGAGTTAATTATTAAATTAATTAATTCAACATATATGTTTTGAGTTTATTAAAATAGACATCATTACTGAATTCGGAATATCAAATATAGCTTAGGGTGAATTTTTGGTATTTTTTTTAAAAACTTCAATTTTTGATGAATAGTGAAACCACTAAGTGGTAGTTTAAAAACTAATTTTTCGTTTAAATGAAACTTTACCACTTCTGTTATTTGAATTTAAAAAATCCGACATACATGGTTTTCATTATGATGTAAAATTTTGTTTAATGGGATTAAAATAATTTTTTGGTGAATTGTAACTTTTAAGTTTTTAATCGCGATTAGAGGTAATTAATGTAATTTAAGGTAAAAATAAGGTTTTAATAATATTAAATGACCTAGACACATGTAATACTCTCATTGGACGTGTAATTTTCGACCAAGACAATCCATGGGTCAACTTAGGGACCCTATGAAGCCACTTTGCTTGGAAAATGACATAAAAAACTTTTTATTTAAAGTTAAAATAAAAATGTCACAAGAATGAGTTTTTTAACTAAAATAATTTTTAAATGGGGTTATACAAGTAATATTTTTTTCTATAAAAATTCATTAGAATGATAAAACGATTTCCTACATCCTGATATTTTTTTTTATAATTTTTAGACATTATAGAAATTAAATTATTTACAACATCATGATGATGCAACGATTACCTAATTAATAAAGGATTTAAATAAAATGAAACGATACTCTTAAAACTATAACATACACTTGGAAAAGACCTATTGTATGAGTATATTTCGAACCCTTACCACCTTTTCCTCGAAATACATCAATTTGGGACCTTTAAAATCAGAAAATCATTTGAAAAAAATAGAACATTTTGTAACTTTTCAAGAGTGCCCATCCTCTCCTCTTATAAGAGGCCCCCACCTCTACCACCTTACCCACTCCTCTCAAGCCTTTAAATCAGCAAACCGCTGCTCGTTGAGTATATCCATATCCCTCTATTACTCCTAGAAGCCTCAATTTGGGCATAAGTCTTCCCAAGGAAGCCTTTGATCTCAAATCAGAGAGAGATACTCGATTTTAAGGTAATGTCTTCACTTCTGTTCTTTTTTTTTATTTTGCTTCTCCAACCCCCCTAAACTATATTTATTATATTATTTTGTAACAAAACTAGTATCTTAAATATACTAGGATGTTGATATAAGATTTATTAGAGCTAAACTTACACACACCTTCATCTAATGGTTAAAGAGCATACTGTTTCCGTGGATGGCGAATTTCTGCCTCACGAAACGATGATTGTTCAATATTCTTCTAACACCTTCAAAGGTGTCCATTAAGATTAAAATATATTTATATATGATATATAATATGTTTAATATTTACATAATATTCTGTATTTTTCTTTTATGTCATACCTTTATGGTTTCCATTATGGGTAAATGTGATATCTTCATTTTATGAAGTGCAGACTACCGCCCCTTCAAAGTGATTTGATTCATTAACACCATATGTGGTACGTATAAAGGATAAATTTAATGATATTATATATGATACCATACTGTAATTATAATACTATTATTTTTCATTATGTTTTAATTCCATTAAATAATAAATAGAAATGGAAGTAGCGTTCATGCGTACGTACGACTTACCGTCTCCATGAACGATGCATTTAATTTCTTACCTCTAAATGTTATGTAACATGATAAATGCATGTATATAATGGATATATATGATAAATATGATATCTAAATAATAAATATAATTCTGTATATAATATATATTTTACCACATGAACAACTTGTAATTATAAAGAGTTTATTTTTTTGACTCAAGTAGAAATGATCTACAAAACGACCATTATTAACATAAATAATTACATAGTGTTCATAGCATGGTATTATGTGATATAAAAGGAATAATGAACTTGAAAAAGGTTCTTAAGAAATTATAAAATAATTCAAGTTTATTATTCATGAGGTTAAAGAATGATCGAATCATGTCGGACCCGAGGTAAGGGATCCTACCCCTCTCTTTCTTTTTAAGTACACTCTTTTATGTCATTCCTTTTAAGCCCATCATTATTATGATTGATATGTTCTTTTATATTAATATTACTGTAATTTTTATGTTCATATGATTAGAGACCCTATTTTCTCTCATCAATCCTTTTTTGAAGTTTTAATTGGTGTCGTTAGGCTGCTAGAATTTCGTAAGGGGCTTTTTATCTCACTTTGTGTTTTCGTGAGATTCATGCTACATTTGCCAGTATTTACTTTTAGTGGTGTATGTACTTTCCATTATTCTACTATTTGTGTAAAATAATTTATTTTATGATTATTTACATCAATTTTTTATAGTCGTTCTTTCATGGGGTGTACGTTTCGAAAGTTACCCAAATCGGTAAGGGAACCTTTCACCCTCCTCTTTTTAAAAGGCTTCTTTTGTTATGTCTTTAAATTTTCAACTTATTATCTGGGGATATGTTCTTATATATCCTTATTGCCGTAAATTTTATGTCCAAGTGATGAGGTACCCTTTATCTCTCTCATCAACTCTTTTTCTAAAATTTGATGTGACGACGTTAGGCTGTCAAGGAAACTTCTTAACCCAATTTCGATTTCTTTGGGTTCAACATGTAGTTATTGAATATGTCATCCTTTGAATATGTTTCAATGACCTTTGATTATTTTACACTTAATATCAACTTATATTGGGTGTATTTATATTTGTCACACATAATTATGAGATTTATTTATCCATAATTAAAGGATACCATCTTTATAATCGATTTCATCTCAATTTACATTTCCATTGAGACTTCATGGTTGTTATGCACCAATTCACTCTTATATGGTTTATATACTGTCCTTTGGAATATTATATCATGAATCCATTTATTCTCATGATATTATTAAATGTTATTCCTCAATTATTGTATTCAAGTGTCTCTCATTATGTTAACAACCCTTTAACTAAAATACCATTTTAAATGTTTTAATGATTTATTCTTAAAAATATTTCTCATTAATATCCATGTTTTCAAAATTCTTTTAAGGATTTATTTATATGGATATTAATGGTTTAAAATGATAAAAGCTTCAATGTGGTATGGGAAACTTTGTTTTAAAATCACTGTATTAAATGTTTTAAATGGTTTTGAAAATGGTTTTTAGAATGGATTCATTATTTCAATATCTTAAAATGTTATATTGTTATTGTAATGTGTGAATGTTATATTTTCTTTATGCTTAAGTTATGTGCTATGATTATGTTATGGTTCTTGGGAATTTTTTATGAAGATGGGTGGTTCCATGATAAACTAAGGGCGGGTGAGCGCGATATAGCTCTCCAATGCATTGGTTAACGCGAAGGAGTAAAACGTTAAGGTTTCTCTGAAGAGATTTAGAGAAAAAACTATGATGGGTATTCCAAACGTAACCAAGAGGGTTACTCCCTATGTAAAAATGTTAAGAATTACTCAAGTTACCTTTATGTCTTATGATTTCTATGATTTATTCATGATTTTATGAGGTATGTTAAAGTGCTTATGTTTTATTGGTAAAGTATGATTTAATTCTTTTGTATTATGTACTCATCTTTCCTTTACATACTTTTTATAACCCTTACTGAGCTTTTTATGATCATCCCAAGTTTTTGAAATGTTTTGACAGGTCAAGGGATTTGTACATGATATGATGATAGTGTCAAAGAAGTGTCAAGAAATAATCCATGTTTTATTTTAAATATGTTTCCGTTGGTGGGAAAATTAATACTATCTTTTATGTAACCACATTGATTAAATGTGGAATGTAATGAATGTTTTATTATCTAATTCTCTAAAACTCTAAACCTGAAAAGATACTCAATGTGTAATCTTTTAATAACTTAAGATTATGCATGGTTTAAGGCTGGGGCCTTATAGTTGGTATCATAGGTTGGTTTAGATATCTTTATAGGTTGGAGTGTTGTTTAAGAAAAATTGACAAGTTGTGTATAACCACAATTGTTAGTATATTAGATGGAATCATCATTTTTTTGAATGTTAGAATGATTTTGAGATAACGTGGATAAGTATATCTTGGTTTTTATCTTCCTCTTTTTTATTTGGTGATTTTACTGATATACTCACACTGACCTTTTTGGTTTTAGTAAATGGCTGGATCTAGCAGGTACCAAATTAACAATGGATTTGAAGAAAACTGTGATGGTTTTATGAAAGAACAACTAAATGATATGGGAGATGCAATGATACCTCTTGTGGTTATCCTCAACCAAATATCCGGAGTCATGATTGACAACCTGAACCTTAGTGATTTTTATAAGGCATCGTATATGTGAGAACAAATCCCAATGGAAGTTCAGGTAATAATCATAAAGGTAAGTATGTTCAAAAACCTATGTGTCAAATATGTGGAAAGAAACACATAAGAATAAGTTTTAGAGGGAAAGAAAGATGTTATAGGTGTGGAAATAAAGGTCATAAAGCAAGAACCTCCCATGGAAAAAGGAAGCATCTAGTTGATTCTAGAAAAGGGAAAGAAGTTCTTTCTGAAGGATCAATTGAATGTTTTAAATGTGGTGTGCATGGTCATTATGCAAAACATGTCCTATGAAGAGGTTTTAGGAATGGGGTCACCAAGATCGTACAAATATTCATTTCCCAATACCTAATGCCATTCTGATTGAGGATGAAGAAACTGACAATGAATAATGAAAGGTATGGATTATTTCTTAACATATATTTTCCTATTATTGGAATCTTAGGATATGATTTATGATTTTGTTTTTAGAAAATAAGTATTTCAAAATAACTTGAAATGGAATTTCTAATGGATCACGAAGACTATTGAATGAGTAAGAAGTCATCATATAAGGGATTCAAGAGTTATGGTAGATTTTAGGATGGTGAAATTCTTAGATGTATTAAGTCACTTTTGATGATGGGGTTACATTAGAATAATTTTTATAGTAACCCTGATGATTGATATATGAAAATTTTATTCAAGTAATTATTATCCTTAATTTTGTGGATATAGTTATAAAGAACCATTTGGGTTTATATGATCCTTCAATTTGAGGCAATTACTAGTTAATACATTTTGGGTTTCAATATTAGTTTTTTTTTACATTGTAGAATTTTATGGATAGATGTTTATTGAATGGTCTTTGCTGAAATTTGGGTTTTGTTTGAAAACTTTTGGAGATTATGAATATATTTTGTTTATATAATGAATTATCCTTTTGGGTATTATCTGATCTCATACTAGCCTTTTTGGTTTTAGTTTTTGTTAAGGTCTAAATACATGGGAGGTATATAGTTCTCTTTTGTGGATTAGGTGATTCTCTAGAAGTTGATTATAGCACTCTTAATGTGAAAAAGTCATCCTAAATACTCGTCTATTGGAGAAAATTTGTGTTCATGTAAGAAATATAGTAAAAGTTGAAAGTCAACATGACAATTAAGTATGCTTCCTTATGTTTTAGTTAAGCTCATAAATAAATTCCTCAATGAAAAGTAACTTAAAACAAAAATGTTGTCTATTAATTTTTCATACTGGGGAATCAAATACCGTTAAACCCATCACATGTTTGTGATTTTCTTGTTGTTAACTTTCTCCTAGACATGATTATTATCACATTCCATCAGAACATGACCCTTTGTTTTCTCCTCCATATCCATATTATCATACTTGGAATCATAGTATGGGTTAAATGGGGTGACATTTGTACTTCTCTCCCATTCTTTTAAAGTGATAGTTTTACTGACTCTTGTTCCGATGTGGGATTTTCAATGAAGCTTCCAATCCCAACATTAAAATTTTGAGGAAGCAATTCCCAAAAGGGGGGAAGAATGTAACACCCCAGGTAAATAAAGAATATGAAATTTTCATATTTATCCATATTTTTGAATAAAATATTAATATTACTTTAAAGGGAATGCTATGCATGAGGGCGTACCCAATATGCAACAACGAGTTTCTTAGAAATATTACGTTACACTCTAATAATAAAATAATATTATTTTAAAAGGTATTTAATGCCTAGCTGTTTTAATGGCGGGAATGAACTGAACTAACTACAAAATGATTATATATGTTTATCAAATATTTTTACTTTTATCCAATAAATGATAGAGGCTTAAAATGCAAATGAATCCAATTTTAAGCATAAATCTTCTAATATTCTATAAAAGGTCGATTAACTGCCTTTTGATGGAGAACCCTTTTTAAATATACTTTTGACAATTTTATTTGTTTTATTTGACAAAATAAAATCCTTCTTTAGAATCTGGATATCAAAATTAACTTTGTGTAAAATATTTTTATTTTTCTAATAAAGACCATTTTTATTGAAAATGTTGCATTTTAATTCAAAACCTTCTTTTAATCTGATTAATTTATATGGATTGATCATAATTTTAATTTATATTAATGTTTATTTAGAATATATTTTTACCATTTAATCTAATGGGTGTCATTGGAATTAATTTCACTATGAAATTGGACATAAACTAGTGTCAATCTTTTAATAGATATTGTTTCTTAAAAACACGCTATTTGTTTTGACAGTGGGAATTAATTATTAAATTAATTAATGCAAGATATATGTTTTAAATTTTATAAAATAGACATCATTATTGAATTCAGAATATCAAATATATCTTAGGGTGGAATTTTGGTATTGTTCTGAAAAACATCAATTTTTGATGAATACTGAAACCACTAAGTGGTAGTTTAAAAACTGATTTTTCTTTTAAATGAAACTTTACCACTTCTGTGATTTGAATTTAAAAAATCTGACATACATGGTTTTCATTATGATGTAAAATGTGGTTCAATGGGATTAAAATAATTTTTTGGTGAATAGTAACTTTTAGGTTTTGAATCGTGATTGGAGGTAATTAGTGTAATTTAATGTAAAAATAATGTTTTAATAATGTAAAATGACCTAGAAACATGTCCTACCCTCATTGGATGTGTACTTTCCAACAATGAAAATCCATGGGTCAACTTGGGGACCCCATGGATCCACATTGGTTGGAAAATGACATAAATAACTTTTTATTTAAAGATAAAATAAAAATGTCACAAGCATGAGTTATTTTACTAAAAAAAATTTACATGGGGTTATACAAGTCATAGTTATGACTATAAATATTCATTATAAATATAAAAATATTTCCTACATCATGATATATTTTTTTATAATTTTTTGACTTTATATAAATTAAATTATTTATGACATCATGATGATGCAACGATTACCTCATTAATAATGGATTTAAATAAAATGAAAATATAATGTTAAAACTATAACATACACTTGTAAAAGACCTATTGGATGAGTATATTTAGAACCCTTACCACCTTATCCTAGAAATACATCAATGTGGGACCTTTAAAATCCGAATATCATTTGAAAATAATGTAACATTTTGTAACCTTCCAAGAGTTCCCTTCCTCTCCTCTTATAAAAGGCCGCCACATCTACCACCATAACCACACCTTTCAAGACTTTGGCTCGTCCAAACCTGCTAATTTTGTCTCTACACATCCCTCTATTACTCCTAGAAGCCTCACTTCAGGCAGAAGTCTTCCCAAGGAATCCTTTGAGCTCAAATCAAAGAGAGATACCCAATTTTAAGGTAATGTCTTCACTTATGTTTTTTTGTTTTATTTTTCTTCTTCAACCCCCTAAACTTTTTTTATTATTTTATTTTGTAACAAAAACAGTATCTTCAATATACAGGGATGTCGTTATATGAAGTATTAGAGCTAATCTTACACACACCTTCAATCAATGGTTAAAGAGCATAATGTTTCTGTGGATGGCGAATTTCTGCCTCACGAAATGATGATTGTTCAATATTTTTCTAACACCTTCAAAGGTGGCCATTAAAATGACACGATATTTATATATGATATATAATATATTTATATTTTACTTAAGCTTCTGTATTTTTAATTTATGTCATACCATTATCGTTTCCATTATGGGTAAATGCGATATCTTCATTGTAGGAAGTACAGACTACCGCCCCCTCAAAGTGATTTGATTCGTTAGCACCATATGTGGGACGTATAAAGTATAAATTTAATGATATTATATATGATATCATACTGGAATTATAATACTATTATTTATCATTATCTTTTAATTCCATTAAATAATAAATAGAAATGGAAGTAGCGTACATGCGTACGTACGACTTAACATCTCCATGAACGGTGCATTTCATTTATTACCTCTAAATGTTATGTAACATTATAAATGCATGTATATAATGGATATATATGACATATATGATACCTAAATAATGAAAATAATTCTTGATATAATATATATTTTACCACTTGAACAACTTGTAATTATAAAGAGTTTATTTTTTTGACTCAAGTAGCAATGATCTACAAAACGACCATTATTAACATAAATAATTACATAGTGTTCATAGCATGGTAGTAAGTGATATAAAAGGAATAATGAACTTGAAAAAGGTTCTTAATCATGTATAATTTAACTCATGTTTATTATTCAGGATGTTAAAGAACAATCGAGTCAAGTCGGACTCGAGGTAAGGGATCCTACCCCTCTCTTTCCTTTTAAGTGCACTGTTTAATGTCATTACTTTTAAGATAATCTTTCTTATGATTGGGATGTTATTTTATATTACTCATTCTGTACTTTTTATGTTCATATTATGGGAGACCCTATTTTCTCTCATAAATACTTTTTGGAAGTTTTAATTGGCGCCGTTAGGCTGCCAGAATTTCGTAAGGGGCTTTTTATCTCACTTTGTGTTTTCGTGAGATTCATGCTACATTTGACAATATTTTCTTTTGAGTGGTGTTTGTAATGTCCATTATTCTACTCTTTGTGTAACATAATTTATTTTATGAGTATTTACATCAATTTTTTATAGTCCTTCTTTCATGGGGTGTACGTTTCAAAAGTTACCCAAATCGGTAAGGGAACCTTTCACCCTCCTCTATTTAAAAGACTTCTTTTGTTTTGTCTTTTAATTTTCATCTTATTATGTGGGGATATGTTCTTATATATCCTTATTTCCATAAATTTTATGTCCAAGTGATGAGGTACCCTTTATCTCTCTCATCATCTCTTTTTTTAAATTTTGATGTGAGGCTGTTAGTCTGTCAAGGGAACTTCTTAACCGAATTTCGATTTCTTTGGGTTCAATATGTAGTTATTGAATATGTCATCCTTTGAATATGTGTGAATGACCTTTGATTATTATACACTTAATATCCACTAATATTGTGTGTATTTATATTTTTCACACATAATTATGAGATTGATTTATCCTTAATTTAAGGATACCATCTTTATAATGGATTTCATATCAATTTACATTTCCATTGAGACTTCATTATTGTTATGAACCAATTCACTCTTATATGGTGTATATATTGACCTTTGGAATATTATATCATGAATACCTTTATTCTCATGATATTATTAAATGTTATTCCTCAATTATTGTATTCAACTGTCTCTCATTTTGTTAAAAAACCCTTTAACTAAAATATCTTTTTAAATGTTTTAATTATTTATTCTTATAAATATTTCTCATTAATATCCATGTTTTCAAAATGATTTTATGAATTTATTAATATGGATATTAATGGTTTAAAATTTGAAAAGCTTCAATGTAGAATGGGACACTTTGATTTAAAAATCTCTGTATTAAATGTTTTAAATGGTTTTGAAAATGGTTTTTAGAATGGATTCATTATTTCAATATATTAAAATGTTATATTGTTATTGTAATGTGGGAATGTTATATTTCCTTTATGATTATGTTATGTGCTATGATTACGTTATGGTTTTTGGGCATTTTTTTTGAAGATGGGTGGTTCTGTGATAAACTAAGGGCGGGTGAGCCCGATATAGCTCTTCAATGCATTGGGTAACGTGAAGGAGTTAAACGTTAAGGTTTCTCCGAATAGATTTAGGGAATATACTGTGATGGGTATTCAAAAAATAACCAAGAGGGTTACACCCTACGTAAGAATGTTATGAATGCCTCAAGTTACATTTATGTATTATGATTTCTATGATTTATTCATGATTTTATGATGTATGTTAAAGTGATAATGTTTTATGGGTAAAGTATGATTTCATTCATATGTATATATGTAATCATGTTTCCTTTCCATAATTTTTATAACCCTTACTGATTTTTTTATGCTCGTCCGAAGTTTTTGAAATGTTTTCACAGGTCAAGGGATGGTACATGATATGATGATAGTGTCAAGGAAGTGTCAAGAAAGAATCTGTGTTTTATTTTAAATATGTTTCCATTGATGGGAAAATGAATACTATCTTTTATGTAACCACTTTGTTTAAATGTGGAATGTAATGAATGTTTTATGATCTAATTCTCTAAAACTCTAAACCTGAAAAGATCATCAATGTGTAATCTTGTAATAACTCTAGATTAATTAAGGTTTATGGTTGGGGCATTATATTAATAGGGATCCTTTATCACACCAAATTATTTTTTTATGTTTACATATCCTGGCATAATTATGTGTGGACATAATTTTTTTTCACCTAGTTGTGGGAATGAGGGGTTTTATAAATATTTTAATTATGGACATATTTATTTTATTCAAATAGGTGTCGGAATAATTGGTTTAATCATAATGGATTTCCAATTATTATGATTGTAAAAAATATTAAAATTACTTATCATATTATTCCTAATGTTAATGATGTATTTACATTAAAGGAAAATCCATGGTTTAATGATTATGTAATATTTTTATATTCTGTATCAATTTTATATCATGCTCTTATGTTACTCAATTATTAATATGTGTTTTGTTCCATATCATATATTTTATGAATCCTTAGTGATCAATTTAGGATATTATATTGATCAAATATGTTTTATGAAAATCATACATAGAATTATTATCATTTGTCATGATATCTATGATTCCATTATGTTCTTATTCATGTTATGATAATTTTTATTTTACTAAGAGTATGTGGTTACCCATTTATTATATTTAAATTCCCTATGTTATTAAGATTAATATATCATGTGTGATTTATTGAGAAGAATGTTGAGTAGAATAATTATGAACTCATATTGATATGTTTGGTAAAATAAGTATTTTATTGGGATAATTTTCATTACAATAAAATTTTGGGTCTGCTAGTTATGATACAATTTTTGATACCTATTATAAATATAATGATACTTTTTTATTCGTTAATTCATGTTTATCTTCTGTTTATAGATCGACTATTATTTATAGGATTCGTCATTTTCAGCTCATTATATATGGTTGTGGGTCAGTTGTTGGTGCTCGTTGGTGAAGGTCAAATTCACCCTGCCACTACTCTGCGAGGCCATCCAACTAAGATAATCTCCACAAATGGATTAATTCATCGGTTCTTGGGGAGATATGGGATTTGTTTGTGTGGATTTCAATGGAAAATCATGTGATTTAATTGTGAGGTGGAATCATTTAAATTTCAATTTTATTAATTATCTTCGTGATTATTAGTTTTATCATGATATCACTCATGTATGTTTTGTATTGTTATTTCCTTCTTCCTCATTCCACTTCAATTGTGCATGTTCTAGAAGTATTCATGTTACCACAAGTGTGCCTCCCTTACACCATAGTATAAAAATGAGTAGTAAATATATATGGTGTTATCATGGGTATAATATAACATCATATCTATAGAACCATAAAACTATACTAATTTAATCTTATAAAAAAATTAACAAAAAACAACAAAATAAAATGAACTAAAATTCATTTTATTAGGATTACAATTATTATATGTGATTATTTTATAATATTCATTAAACTATATGGTTTCAATATAGGATTTCATATTATGAAATTGATATAAAATGAAGACATGTTGTTTTCTATGAATTTAATTTTATTATCTTCCATTCGTGTAGATAGATATTAAATAACACCAATTTATGCAGAAAAATACATTTTACGGAAAGATTCATTTGAATTAAATTTTCAAACATATATTTAAATTCATTTTCAGAAACACTATAAAATTGTACTAATATATTTTTGGTAATATTTTTTACTTGAATAAATAAATTTAGTAAAAAAAATCCGATTCTGTTACATAAAATAGTTACCCAAGTGAATATTAGTAGCCAATATAAAATAGATATTTTCAATTAATTGTTTTTTATAAAAATTATCTAATGTTTTAAAATTAAAATAAAATAAAATATTTTAATTAAAATCATCAAAAATATTTTTACATATATTAAAAAAATTAACAGTCACTAAATTTTAAATCTATTTGAATTATAAATTAAAATAGTTAAAGTACAAAATAAATTTTTATATAAAAATAATATTCTCTCTATAGTTTATGTTTTAATTTTAAATATAATTTTATGATATTTAATAATTTAAATAGAATAAATGGAGTAAAAATTTGGATTCAACACATTTTAATTATCTATGGAGGGTGATCATATATGTTTAGTAAACAATAAGTACCATTGTTAAAATTTAACAATGGTTAATTACGAAAAATATGGGCTGCTTAAGGTGGATCGAATTTGGGAATGTTTAAATGAAAATAATAAATTTAATAAACCTTTATAAACCTTGAATTTTATAACCTGGTGTATCACCATGCATTCCTCATGTAACTCACCTATGTACCTTATGAGTTAATCCTTTCCCCTTAGCTAACATTCAATTCAAATAAGAAGTCCCTATTTTTAACATGTAAATGGATATCACGTGAACCCTCTTGAATACATGATTATCACTAAAATTATTTTTAAACCCTTAAAAATTTACCTATAAAAAAATTCCTTAAACATCGGCTTCCTTGGATAAATAAAATTTTTCCATGTCAACTATTTTCAAAGAAGTCCCCCAGGAAAAAATTCAAGTTCTCAGCATGAGTATTATCATCTCTGTCATAATTTCAAATAAATCCTCCACCTATAAAAAAATAATTAAAATAATAAAATATCCCCATTAGAAATATTATTATACTTATAATTAATTATACTGATGGATTTATAATTTTTTCCATCATCATAATCATTCAATAAATGAAAACGTAGTGTTTCTCTATGTGTAGACTATCGCCTCCATAGTTGATGTGTTTAGATTTTCATAAATCCATTATATAGATGTCAATTGTGTAATATTTAATGAAACAAAATTAAATTTCAATGAACTATGATTTTTGAAAAATAAATCATTATTAATCTACTTTTCTTCAAATCTATTGAAAAATTAATACTTCACACAAGTTTTCATAGATAGTACTGCCTCTATCAATAATTGTAATTCATTTTTCATAACCATAACAATTGGATGGATCCAAGAACATATTTACTGAATTTATATTGTATTATTAAATAAATAATAATTTTCATGGGTCTATAATAGTAATATTTATGTTTTAATCATCAATTATGATACAATGTTTTTTCTATTAAAAAATTATGGAAGCTCACTTTTCACTCATTTAATTTAATCAAATAATTAACAAAACAATAATTTAATTTAAATAGTTCTTTATAATTAATTAGGTATCATATATTACAGTACATTTAGTTATTTATTAGTGATGAATAAAGTTTTAGAGAATCAAGAATGATATGAAAATTATGAAACAAGTAGAAAACAATCAAGGGTTATGGCATATTATAAATAAAATTTACAATAATTAATTTTAACTTTTAAAATTAGTCATTAATTAAATCCTTATAAAATTTTATATAAATGAACATGGTTGTAAATTATCTATTTAATAAATTTATTTTTATTATATAGCACTTCAAAATGTTTTCATGTAAATCATATGCAAAGGTGATGGTTTATTTCCATAATATTCATCAATTGATATGAATTTCAATTCACCACTTATTTTTTCTATATAACCCCATATTGATTCAATTTATAATACTATTGACTAAATTCAATAAATTTACAAAAGGAACATAATTTATCATTTTATATGATTTTGAGTCATGTTTTACTAAAGATGTAAGTGTTTTTCTAAATGAATTATTTTTCATTAAGTTATGTTCATTACTCTTGAAAATTTATCATCAAATATGGTAAAATTCTACCTAATAATATAATAATATTAAATTTACACTTTACCTAATTTGTGTTTAAATTTATTTCTCATAAAATATTTTTTAAAGATTATTTCAATAATAAATCTTCATTGATGGAACTATTTCTTAATTTATTATTTTTTAGAATAATCTACATCATCTGAAATTGATTTTTATTCTCAATATATTTCTTCATAAATTTTTATTTTGAAATAAAATTATGTATTATCTTTTATGATGTTTATGAACCACATTATATATTTTCAAAAGGAATATTTTTGACAACATCAACCCATGTGGGGATATATAAATGTATTTTTAAATTTTAAAAAACCCAATTATAAATTAAAAATTTCACCTTCCTATCTAAATTTAATTTGGAAATACTTTATTTCTCATTGAGGTGTCCATTGTTGGTAGTTCATTTAATGAATATTCGATAATTGTTTCTCATAACCATATTGAAAATGATTTTTAAGTTGTTTTGTAACTTATTATCTTTATGAAATATAAATAAAAGTGAAAGAAAATTTTACAATATGGATTCTATTCCACTAAAAATATTTTTTTAACTATTTTAGTGTTATGATCTATTATTTAATCTCAAATTTTTCCCATTATTTTTATTAATTATTGTGGATTGATCATAAGGTATCAAAAAATATAATATTGATGTATTATTTTGGGATAACATTTGAATTGATCTCCACTTGAAGGTGTTTTTTATCATTTTCAACATTCCTAAATGTTCATTTACAAAACATGGGATTTGACTTAATAAACCATCCACCTTTTTATATATATAATTGACGAAATTTTCACTCTCTTTATCATGTCGCTAATTTTTGTACACCCCTTATTTTTTATTATTATAATACATATTTTTATTAATTATTGATTAATGTTGATTATGTATTTTACTAGTATTTATTTCCATTATATTTTGAATGAAATGACCATAATTATGATTAGGTTGGGGATATAGAAACATAGCCCCTTAATAAATCACATGGTATCACGAGGAAAACTATTTTAGGTATGTTGGTGTATGTATCCCCACTTATTAATATTTCCATATCATAGGGTCCTGATGAATGCAATACAGGGTCCTACAAATGAGTCTCTGATAACTAGACGATGATTCCCTGAAACATGACTTTTAAAATTATAGTTGTTGTTACTATGAATGAATGTACCATAGAAAAGGTTTATAAATTGTTTGGTATTATTTTACAATATTAATCATTTAAATTGTTCACTAAAACTTATTAAATATTAAATCTATTTAACATTGTAACTCATCCTTAATCTCATGAAATGAATATAATTAAAAACAAATAATTTTATAGGTTTTGTCCCCAGTGTGATTACATTTTCCTTTTTGTGTCGTCTCCTATTATGACACAAGTATAAAATATATAATGAAGTTATATTAAGAAAATTTATCACTAACAAAGATCTCTATATCATTTGATAGGACATATTAATGGTTTTAACTAGTTACAATTTCTTCTTATTTTTATATCACAACAAGAAATAAAAAAATTTTAAATCTCCCACAATGAGATTTCTCAATAAAATTTAAATATATACTTCAATTACTGAAATTTTTAATTATTATTTATAAACACCACCTCTATCGATAAGTTGGATCTATATTATTATCATTAAAATTTTATAGAAATAATTATTTTTCTTTAAACGTTGTACATTTTCTAAATAAAGAGGTTCAAAATAACCATCATTGGTTTTTCATTCAATATTATCAAAAACAAATATAATCAAGAACCTTTTTTATAGAAATATTCCTCATTATATACACATTCACATCGCGAACAAATTTTATGTGTATGGAATTCATAATCCTTTCAATTCATAGTCCAATCACATCCTGAAAAATTTAGACGTGTTTGTGATTTAGATTCATCACAATTCTAAGGATTCTAAATCATTTTCAGTCCCATAAAATATTCTTGAATAATTTAGGAGTACATAATTCTTCAAAAAAAAAAACAACGTCAACTCATTCATAAAAAACCTAATGTATTTGAATGAATCATGAGAATAATTTAACTACTTTTTAATTTTAATTTTAAATCATAGAATAATTAGAATTTTTACTTGAAAATAATGCAATGTATTTTTCGAATTCTTCTTATTTAATATGTCAAATCCTTCTAATTGGTACTTCCATATCTCATCCATAATTCTCTTTATAGAATCAAAATATATAACATCATTTAGAAATTACTTTTCTTTATCAACACATCTATTTTTCTCCTTTTATTTTAATTAAAAAAAATTAAACATCATTATTTTGAGAAACCCAACTTGAGATCCATCAAACATCTCATTATAGCGAGACAAAATATTTTTAATTCACATATAAATCTATTAAACATTCAATTTTTCTTTAGAATTTTATTTTCATTAACATAATAAAATACTATTTATGAGTTTTTATTATAGGAATATTTTTATATTTATTTATCTAGAGATATTATTATGTTTCCCCATATAGTTATCTTAATAAAATAATCTTTATAATGTATTAATAGAGGGTTCCATTCATGGTTCTATGTCATGTGATCATTTTAGGTGTATATATCTAGTGATATCATCATAAATTCATTCTTTATTATTTATATATTTTTTCATTATGATGGGATTAAAAATCTAACTATATTTCAGTAACAAATATTTCTCTAAAAATGTTTATCTAAATTTTTATTATTAATAATTTCCTTAAAATAATAAAATTACTTCTGTATT
The DNA here is from genome assembly GCA_963277665.1 of Viscum album. Lineage (NCBI taxonomy): Eukaryota > Viridiplantae > Streptophyta > Magnoliopsida > Santalales > Viscaceae > Viscum > Viscum album. The sequence continues at coordinate 89,198,703 of OY728158.1, forward strand.
TCCTATAACATCCCAAATAGACTATTTGGTCTGATATGGAAGGTCAGGACCTCATGAGTTCCAAATCATATGAAGGTGGCTTCCAACTATTAGTAAGGGTTTGACTCATATAGTCGAGAGAAAATACTCGATGTATCAGATTATAGGTCTATTAATAAAAACTAAATTACGCAATAATCATCATATTAAATTGGAGGTAAACAGAATGAGTGGAATACATGAATAGTTAATAAAATAATATCCCCAAATAGGAAATTATGTATAGATTTATAATATAGATAAATAAATAAATGAGGACCTATAAGAACAACTAGTCTCCTTCCTATCAAACAACAAGCTCCAGGATCCTCAACTCATCATTCTACCACATGGGAATTTCCCTTCACAGGATCCCTTGTGAAATATATTAGAACAATTAAAATCCAGAGTTGGTTGTGAGTACAAAGAATAATTTGACACCACCAATGTGTCCTCAACCTGGTGTTCTCATGTATTGTAATTTATTCCATAATTATAATAAATTCATTAGAATCATAAACATATAATCAAAAACCATGTGATAATTCTCTATCCATGCTTCAACAACCCCCCATCGATACCTTATTTGTCCCCATGCTAAAATTAGTGCCACAAATAATCTGATGAATGAAAATCCATCCAAAAGTCTATTGACATAACACTCATAATTCAAATCTCAATGAGTGATAGTAACCCACTCAGAATTCACATGTTATCATTTAATACTTGAAATAGAAATTTCATAGAGTATCTGTGACCTACACAGAATCTGAAAGGAATCACATAATACATGGAATCAACAAGGAATAAAGTATTATCTAACTAATCGAAAACCTCATGACATCTTGTAGTGGCCAGGTCACAAGTCTAACATGCTCAATCACCATTTTCATAACACATCATGCACACTCAGCCTCTAAGGGACGACCAAATAATGATGGTCACCAGTCATGTAGTCCAAGCACAAAACCTAGAAGGAAATTTTGTACAAAACAGTGATGAAAATTAAAAAAATAAATTACACCATGAGGAATATATACTAACTATACATCATCTTGTGAATCGTCTAAACATGGAATGAATCTACTCTAACATACATCATTGAAACAATCAAAAACAATGGTCTCACATTTTTCACAAACACCCACATGTGACGAAAAGTCAATAATGGATACCAATCATTCCACAAATGAATCATAACATCATAATACATGCGTATGGAGAGCCAACCAAGGTAATTTAATTCTTACCTAAATGGTTTATTGATGTCAATGGGAAGGATAAACCACCATATGTGGTTTGACAGAAAGTTTGGAAACCTTAGTAGAAAAGAACACCAATTTTCAGACTTATTATAGTAAATGTTGACATCTCATTGTTCAAGGTTTTTTCAAGTGTTCAATGAAAAAAACAATAATTTTATTTTAAAATTAATTAAAATAACGTATGAGTATATACATTCTATCATATAGATAATTTTAAAATTATCATTGTAGTCTAGTACATGCACTTGAAATATTCCCCCAAAAAATAATTATCTTTTAAAAATATCTAAAAGAATATTAATTTTTAATTGTTTTAAGATTATTTCTTAAAAATTGTGCTTTTAAATCATATTTTCATAATTTCTCATAAATTAACCATTAAAAACTATTTCATTTTATTTCTTCATAAATTATCCATTTATAATTATCCTAAGATAATTTATGAGAAATTATCATGAATTATTTAAAAGGGAACAATTTGTGAAATGTTATAAAAAGATAACTCTTATGCAATTATTTATTGGAAATTATAAATAGTTAATTATAAAAAGAAATTTTTTTAGGAAACAGGCATTATATAATTATTTAAGGATAAATTTAGATAAATAATAAAAATTAAATTATAATAGTTAATTTATGGCACATTATTGATAGAAAATTACTAAAGGATAATTTATAATAAATCATAAAATAATAATTATAAAAGTATAATTTATAATAAATTTCAAAAAAATTAATATAAATGGATAATTTATGATAAGTTATCAAAATATAATTATAAAATGATAATTTTTAAGAAATAATTATAAGATAATTATAAAAGGATAATTTATGAGACTTCATCAAAAGATAATAATTCTTTTAGAGACTATTAGTGAGTGAATGCGCTTTCCAAGAATGATAATTTTGGAATTATACCAAAGAGAGAAGGTGTCTTCACAAGTGATATTTTATTTATTTTTAAAACAAAATAATTGGTTTTGGATCTTGTTTCCCCTAATTAACGTTCAGAATTTACATGTCCACACCTATGATAATGAGGCCGAAATGAGGTATTATTAACAAATTATTTTTTCACTATTGCAATCAAACCACACAAGGTGGTTTATTGTTTCCATTGAAATTGAATAATTTTGTGGTATGATATTAATAACATATTGGCCTCTCTATACATGTGTATTGTAATTTTAGGATTTAGGTGTGGCTTGACAGAAAACCATGTTTGACTTTTGGTGGCATGTGGGTGTGTTCCTTGAAAGTGAGACCTATAATGATGATTATTTCCCTTAGAAATGATAGGGTATCCTCAAAACATGTTTGATTATTGTACATGATGTAGTATCACAAAAATATTTTCCTCATTACATCATACTATATTATCATGCTCATCCCTATTGATTATTATTTTATTATACAGGTTTGGGGATCTTTCAAAATGAAAATGGTCTATCATGGTCTACTAGTCCATTATAATGGTATTAAACATGATGGTTGTTTACCACTATGGAAAGTCATGAATTCCATATAACTTAGCCACAAATTTATGACTTGTGGATTCTGATTATATTGTATATAATTGATGATTTTTATATTTTAAGTATAACTCAATTTCATGAAGAATTCCATTTAGGTAATAGGTACTCATTGAGTTGGGGATCCTGATTATTACTTGACTCATTGTAGATTCTGAGTATGTTACCATGAATCAAAGCCTTGTATATTTTTAGTGTTGTTCCAATAGTAATGTGAATATATTATGAATCTTATTATGAATCATTTATATCATTCTATCAAGGGTCTAAATTAGGTATGACTAGGGGGATGTAGTTGATTTTTAAGAACACGAACACTCATTTATGGACATTACGTTTGATATTTTTATGAACATAGTATCATTATTTCATAAATCGTTATAATTGAACACACTAGGTTGATGATGAATTTTTGGATTGTTACTAAGGCTTGTACTCAAACCCTACTCTGGAATTTCACAGCACTTATAGATTTCATGAGGGATTTATAAAATGGAAAGGTCTCTTTAGTGGATAGGCAAACTATATAGCATAATCCTAGTTTTAGGATATGATAGAAAATTGAAGGACCTACAATTCCTCATTTATTTATTAATCATATTTATTTATCTATATAATTATTAAAAATTTAGGATCTTCATTTACATAATTTTTATGTATTCCCTTCATTCGGTCATTATTTTTCTACTTTGATGAATTTTTTTAATTTATTGTTTATTAATGGTCCTATTTCATCATAATTAAAATATAATCTCCGAATTACTAGACACATACCATTGCATCTTGACAGAATCCTCTTGCATTTGAGGAGGTGTGCATGAGGTCATGTGACCTTTTGAAGAGTAATCAACGGTTGTTTATATGTTATTCTTCTCATATTTTAATTTGGGAAAGTGTGGATAAAATATTTGGTGGTTGGGACTCATGTAGAAGAATTATGCCCATTCTCAGCCAATACTATATAGTGGAACTCAATGATTTAATATTGTGGGGAATTTATGTTTTGTTGTTACTATAGATCGAACACACTTTTGGTGGTACACATGATATTGATATGTGGATTATGATATTTCAGGTTCAATCTTGCATCATCAAAATGCACATACATTCTCATGTTGTATATATACTTAATGATGTGCTATATTTTAGTTCTTAAATAAATTATTTTACTTTTTATACTCATTTAGGATAGTTTATTCATTTATTCTATTTTTGTTTCTATATTATTTGATATAAATTCATTTGAATTAATTATATGAACTGATCATGTTGTTATGTTAGTCTATATATGATTACACTAACTATGGTGTTGGGACACAAATCAGGGGTTTTTAGTATGAGTACAACATAGGTTGAGCGTATTTTCTAAAGATAACCTTATGTTATCCCATAGACAATTAGGAGAACCTCATATGATCATAGACACTCTTAGGAGAACCCTGTGTGACCATATTGACTGATTGGGGTTTATCCTAAAATCAAACTTTTTTGATGATTTTAATTCATGTAATTGTTAATGTACCCTTGATGTGTTATTATGGGAATAGGTGGATATCAAGCTGAAATGCATCATCAAGGGAGAATGTTTTGGAATTACCATTAAATTTGTAAGAGAATGTAGTCAAAATTGATCCTGCACCAAATCTATTTTTTAGGCGGGGAGCTTCTTCAATCCGATGTCTTTTGCTTAATTCATTTCTAGGAAATATTATTCTAGATATGTGGTTGAACATTTCATGACATTCAATTATATATTCCTTCATCCATTAAGATCACCGTAGGACCTGGTTATGTTTAATAACATGATTAAATATTTTTGTGAATCATTACCATCATAATGTCTATAATGGAATGGAATTTAATGTAATGATTGATCTCATGTTAAGAGAAAAACCATTTAGATACAACATTTCATATGTTAGAAATTTATTTGAAGGATCTCAACAATCATTTACATGACATTGAGTCAAAAGGATTCATATGGGAAAGTACATCACCATGAGGTTCACCAACATTGTTTTCCAAGAATGAAGATGTTATTCATTAGCTATTTGATGATTACCAAAAGCAGAATGAGGGGGAGGTGAGAAAAAAATATCTATTACCAAGGAAAAATAATTTTTACCAATCTTCTATGAGGATGCAGGTGGATCTCCAACATTTATCGTCAATTGAGTTATATCCAATATTGATTTTGAGAGGTAAAAATTAAAAAGAAACCATTTCAGAGAAAGTATAAACTATATGAGTACATAATGATGATGTTCAGGCTGACAAACAAGATTGAAGTATTTATGGACCTATTGAAAAAAACCTTCCATACATACCTAGACCAAGTCATTGTGATTTTCTCCTATGGTATCGTCATATACATTCCCAAACAAAAGTAACAAGATAGGAACCTAGAGATAATCAACTTATTCTTTTGAGCGCAAAGGATTTTTTCCAATCTATCAATGTGTTTATTAAAAATTATAGTTTTGAAGTTACAAGTAAATAATGTGTTTGAGACTGTTATATCAATAGACGCTGATATATTTGAGGTCGTCATGTCCTAGACACTTCATGAGAACATGTTTGAGATTAGAATCCTTCCGATATTAGAATGATTTTATTGATCTTCTAACCAAGGCTCTCCTTACTATCAACATTAATGAAATAAATAGGGAACAGTAGTCCATAAAACATTATTTACGTCGGTTATTTTTCATTTTTATGTCAGTTTTTAGCTGACGTTAATACGAACGACGTTATAAATAATGTTTTTTATGTCGGTTATTTAAAAACCGACGTAACAAACATAACATCGCGGTGTTTATCATTTTGGTTAATTAATAAATGACGCGAAAAAACCCAGGGGGGTTTATAAGGTCGGTTATTATATAACCGCCGTGATAAACCGGGGGGATTTATCATGTCGGTTATATAATAACCGACGTTATAAACACGTGCGGGGGAGTCTATCACGTCGGTTATTTTATAACCGTTGTGCTAAACCAGTCCGGGGGGGGGGGGGTTATCAAGTCCGTTAATCAATAACCGACGTGATAATGAGCCTGGGAAATGGTTTATCACATCGGTTATTTAATAACCGATGTGATAAACCATTTACCAGGTCGTTTATGAAGTCGGTTATTGATTAACCGATGTGCTAAATCATTTTGTAGGTCTTTTATCACGTCGGTTATGTAATAACCGATGTGATAAACCATGTCATAGGTGTTTATCACGTCAGTTATGAAAAAAACCAACGTGATAAACCCTTCCCGATTTCATTATCAAGTCGGTTATAAAATAACCGACGTGGAAGACAATTTTTTTTAAAAAAAATCGACTGCAGTCCTCTGCTCTCCCCCAAAATCATCCAAGAACCAAATCAATTATTCGTACCACAAAAACAGAAGGAGATCAAAACATGAACTAAAGAAAATTTAAGCATTTACATTGATAACATATAAAACATACCCCACTTGATAGCCCCCACCCTCTTGTATACCCCCTGTACAGCCTTCCCCCACCCCATTGGAGCCCCCACCACACACCTAGACCGCCCCAACCCCCTGGAATACCCCAAACAACCCTCGACAACCCCCCCCCCCCCCCACCCCACCCTCCTGGACATCACCCCCTCACCCCTCACCCCACTTGACATCCCCCACCACACCCCTGGACTTCCCCCAACCCCCTGGACAGCCCTAAACACCCCTCGACAATCTCCCACCCCCCTGAACAGCACCCCATCACCCCTCACCCCAATTGACAGCCCCCACCACACCTGTGGACTGCCCCCCCAACCCGTGGCCAGCTCCGAACACCCCGGGACAACCCCCACCCTCATGTATACCCCCCACACCTAGGAAAAACCTCCCCCTCCCCATTGGATCCCCCCTCCACACCCCTGGACTGCCCCACCCTCCTGAACAGCACCCCCTCACCCCCTCACCACACTTGACAGCCCCCGCCGCATTGGAGCCCCAACCACACCCCTGGACTACCCCACGACCCCCTGGACAGCCCCAAACACCCCTTTACAACCCCCCCACCCTCCTGAACAGCACCCCCTCACCCCACTTGACAGCCCTCACCACACCCTTGGACTACCCCCCGACCCCCTAGATAGCTCCAAACACCCCCGGACAACCCCCCCCCCCCCACCCTCATGTATACCCCCACCCTTTACAGCCCTCCCCCACCCCATTAGAGCCCCCACCACAACCCTGGACTGCCTCCCAACCCCCTGGACAGCCCCAAACACCCCTTGACGACCCCCATTCTCATGTATACCCCCACCCCACCGGACAGCCCTCCCAAACCCCTGGACACCCCAACCCCACTGAACACCCTGACACCCTTGAAACCCCTCCCCCCCAAACCAGAATCCATACCAGAAAATCCATCATAAGTAGACCAAAACAAGAAGTAGGGCAAAATTAAACATTCACATATATAAAATTCAAAACTTACACTATCAACTTCAAAAAAACTAAATCTAATCTAAACGACTACCAAATACACAATTACAATGACAATATTCAAAATTATATTTTACATTACAAACAACTAAAATTTAATCAAACCTGTAAAATAATTTGACCACTCCACTATTAAGGGTTTTATTTCTTCAGCATTATAGGGTTGAGGGTCATCAAAAATCTAAAAATGAAAAGGATAGTAGTTAAGGTGTATAATGAGAAAATCAGGTTGAAATATTATGGAAAAGTTTAAGAGGAAATCTTACCAGGTCAAAATTCAAAACTTTCCCATTTTTTATTATTTCATACATAAATCTTAACATATAATATCCTCATTCGATGACGCCTTGTTGTTCATGACAATTTAGTTTGAATGAGTTTAAATTCAATATATTATTTTAATGTAATAAATAAAAAAGTACAAATTATAAATGGATATTTACCTTCGCATTTACATATTTGATCTTTGCATTCCTTTTCATTGTGTTTTTTCGAATGTAGGCGCATGCCCTATTAGAAAATAATACTAATGGGGAAAATTTAAAATTCATTATAATATATAAAAATATTGAGAAATTGATTCTTACTTTTGCAATATATTCTTAAAACATTCCCGCACATCATCATGGACAGAGCATATCCAATAAATGGATTTCTCTCTTGGAAAAAAACCCTAATATCCAATGATAACTGATAAAAGGAAAATTAACATTACTGGTTTTTATGTTAAAAGATATTAAACTCTTTGAGAGAGATGTGTTTCATACCTCTCACAAAAAGGCATTATCCAACATTTTGTGATTATATTATTTTCAAGTCTTTCGCAAATATAAATCATTATTTGTTCCTCATCTAGTGCACATGATTCAGGAAAATCAATTGCGGGTCCATGAATCCATATACATCTGTCAGCTCATTCCTCTCACAAATTTTATAAACATACCTAATACAAAACAGACATAAGTATACATTTTTAATAAATATAACGCAGGGAAAAGGTGTTATGATTTACATGGAAAAAAATTTCACTATGTTGATGCCCTACTTATCTCTAGTAACAAGATCCATGATATCAGTTTTCAAAATCCCCACATTTATTTCACGTCCATAAACACGAGCTTCCATTGGAAACTCATAATGACCTGCCAACAAATTTGAATATCATGACAATATGTCAAGACTACTAGAATCTGTATCTGATGTCATAACCATTTGTTTTTGTTGTTGTCTATATGGTATTTCTATACCTTTGAAGTATTCCTGTAAAAATAAATTGAAAAATATATTAGTTTTCATATGATAAATCAACTTTAATATATATATATATATATATATAACTTTCGTACCTCTATGGTAATGAGTCGAAGAAGTCTGTATGGCCAAATTAAAAAATGGCCGATACTATGTCCAACTGTCGCCACCTCATTTGTAGTTAATGGTACCCAAGATGATCTATATATAATATCCTTTACAGTGACCCTCTGATTCTCTACCTCTAATTGTTGATGATAAACTGTATCTTTTATACAATATACTAACCCATATGCTACTATATGATGTTGAGAATCATCAACATAAAACTCGCAATATGTAGGAAGCTGTGGCGGAGGAGTAGGATAAAAAATGGGGTCAACAGGCTGAGGTGGGGGAGTGGGAGCTACTGTCAGAGGTGGAGGATAAATAATGGGGTCTATAGGGGGAGGTGGAGGAGTGAGAGCTGCAGTCTGATATTGTCTTTGTATGTCTGCAAACATAGACTACACTGACGATCTAATCTTTTCCTCCATATTCACATTAATATTATGAACTTCAACCTCCAAGGATTATATATTTTTTATAAACCCCCTCAACGTTTGAAGTGGAAGAATGGGGAAACACTTTTCGTACCGATACACCTGCCGGATATCCTCCTACACGACCAGGATGTTCAGGCCATCCCACTGCTACAGATAAAATATCTTCCCTCCCAGTAGCTGTAAATGTCCCCTGTAAAATATTCTCCTCAAGAGAGTCATGTATTAATTAATTGAACATTTTTTTAATGATTGAAATTATATGAAGAAAATGGTTACCTTAAATTAATAAAATATATATCTTACAATTTTCTTAGCTAGAATTCTTGATTCATCCGAATGATATTTCCCTTTTTTGCCCTTCCCAGGTCTCTTCCATTTTCCATGTCTAGTTGGAGGGGATGGAGGGTCCACCTCTCAAGAGAATGAAGACTCAGCACTTAGTTGTTGAAATTTTTCCCCAATCATTTGTTCTTCCAATAATGCATACCCTCCCCGAGATGCACAATGAGTTTATAAATTTTTAGATTGGATATCCTGATGATCGTTCCATTTTTTCTGTAAATTAAGAATAAGAAATCATTAACAAAACGTTAATAAGATCATTTATATAATAAATCTTATAAATGTTTACACTGCCCTTACCAAAAATGACTCTTTTCTTCTACTTTCAAAAAACTGCCTCCATTTGTCTTCATCTATAAAAGGATATATACAACATGGATTGTCATGACTCCTATGAATATAAATGAAATCAAATGAGAGGGTTGATTTGAAATCCCTCCATCTACTGGAAGCCAACGATAAGCGTTTCTTCCTGACTCCTCCAGTGTCAGTAATATCAAATTCCATCTGATAAAGAAGAGGTTAAACATATTATATATACTAGATAAATTTAAAGAATATTCAAACAATAGGAAAATATCTTACCAAAATCGTCCCCCATAACTGAGAGATTATCGTTTTACCCACAATTCTCTAGTCATCATTAATAATGCTTACTTTTCTCTTAGCTTGAGTTGCTAAAAACTCTTAAAATATTTTGCATTTGGACCTCTTGGAATATCATCATCATCAAACTGAACGACTATCCTCTGATCCTACATACGACAAACTGATAATTTTGGTAAAAGTGTGCACCCACAATTACCAACCTATGAACTCTTTGACGTAATAGGAGCATGTGAATGTTCCTCCCCATAGGTATGACCAATATGCTCATCTCCAGAATCATGTGGTTGATCAACTGAATGATCTGTCATTATCCTTCAAATCAAAAAAACAAACGTTATTTAAAAAATATACAAATTCAAATATTTTAATACTACTGTAATCAAAAAATAGAAAAGTGTACTAAGATACGTAATAGAAAACATTGCTAATATGGTAATAATGTTAAAAAATGGTAAAGATGGTCAAGATGGTAAACATGGTAAACCTGGTAAACATGGTAATATAACTGTCACTTAACAAATATAATAGATATATAATTCATGTAACGGTAAACATGATAAAGTAAACTAAACAATCTAAAAACAAAAAAAAACTAATACTTATTTTTTTTAAACATGTTTTAATAAATAAAAAACTTACAACATCTAACATTTATTAAAAAAATAAATGTAAACAAGAAATAAAAAAATGTTACCTGTAATTTTAGGAATGTACAAATGGATTGTTTTTCCCAAATTCCTTCGTTCTGATCATTTTTTATGGAACAAATCATGTCTTCAACATGCTCATCATTATGTTCTGTTAATATTTCCATGTATGTAGAGATCTCACATAAATCAGTATCTTCATTAACTTAATCCTCACTAACATATTGTTTTTTCCCTTGTAAAACAATAGCCCATTGTATATCTGATTGATCTACTATATAGAAATTTTTTTTACATGTTCTTCCATTATAAAATAATCAGCTGTGTCTTCCAATCTATTCAGATTAAAAAGTGTCATTCCAAATTCATCGTGTCTGACACTGTTGTTAATGATAAACCATTTACAGTTAAAAAAATAACATTAATTTTAATGCAATCAACCTCCCATATGTCTTCAATCACTCCATAATATGCACTTGATGTAGAAATTGGGTTTATATCCTTAGCACTTGAAAAATTCATTTCTTCTGTAAACATGAATACACCACTATTCTGAACTGCACTTCTGTTTTCCTGAGATTTCGTATGAAATGTATAGCCATTAATGTCATAACCGGACCATGTTATCACATTTAAACATTGACCACCCAATATCCATTTTAATGTCTCTGATACATATGATCTACCAAGAAAATTCATTTTAACCCATGAAAAATAAAAATTGTTGTGCTCATTCAAAATACACATATATTTCTTCTTTGGATGACATGGTTTCAACTCATTAACATGCAATGTGATATACGGTTGAACATCAGGTATGTTATTCAAGATGTATGATTCTAACTTCTTCATCTGTTCAGCTGACAATGATTTGACTTTCAAGCCATGAATCCCCTTTCCCTCATTATTAACTCGTTCATAGAGAGATGGAGGCATACATATGTGTTGCGCCGCAACCATATAGCTCGTACAAAACTCTGCTACCTCCTAAGAAATATAATATTCAATAATGGAGGCTTCAGGTCGATATGGATTTTTAACATACCCCTTTAATATTTTCATATACCTTTCAAAAGGATACATCAAACAAAGATATACAAGTCCACAAAGCTTTATTTCTCGAACCAGATGAATTATTAAATGAACAACTATATCAAAAAAAGTTGGAGGAAAATACATTTCCAATTGACAAAGTATAAAAATTGCATCCTTTTCCAAAATGTTCAAATATTCACATCAATCGCCTTGTTACAAATTTAATTGAAAAAATAATACAACTTCATCATAGTCATTCTGATACAAATGGGAAATATTCCACACAATGCAACTTGTAGAATTTTTTGCATCATGACGTGGAAATCATGTGATTTCATACCTATCAACTTCAAGTCCTTCAATGAGACAAAATTTTTTACATTTGAAGAATAACCTTGAGGCACTTTGATATCATGAAGACACTGACAGAAGCTAATTTTTTCCCTCTTCGATAATGTATGACAAGCCGGGGGAAGAAATGTTCATCTTCCTTTATGAGTGGGAGCTAACTCCAAACATATTCCCATCGATAGTATGTCTAATCTTGCATTCAACCCAACTTTAGTCATTCCTTTAATATCTAACAATGTTCCAATCAAACAATCACATATATTCTTCTCCACATGCATGACATCAATATTATGTTTAACTTCATGATACCTCCAATACGGTGGCTCAAAAAATATTGACCTTTTCTTCCAAATATGTCTATCATTACCAGATTTCTGTGTCTTTCCCAATGTTACATCAAGGTTTTTCACCCTCTCAAAATACAGATCCGGGGATAAAGATTTTAGAGCAGTATCGAATTCTTGTGAGCCATTGAATGCCTTTTTTATTCTTCTATAAGGGTTATCCATAGGCAAAAACATTCGGTGACCTATGTACACTGCATTCCTCCTATGATGCAATTGACAATATGACGTCTGTTGTTCGCAAATTGGACATGATTTATGCCCTTTAACACTGTATCCAGAAAAATTTCCATACGCTATGAAGTAATTTATAGTGAACAGAAGCACTACATGCAGTTGAAAATATTCCATTTTATAAGAATCATAAACCCTAATACCATCATCCCATAACAGTTTCAAATCATCAATCAACGGTGACAAGTAAACATCAATATCATTGTCGAGTTGCTTTGGACCGGAGATCATTATACTCATCATGAAATATTTGCGCTTTATACAATCTTCAAGATAGAGGTTGTAAATTAACAATAAAATATGCCATCAACTATGTGTGCTACTGAGGTTTTGGTATGGATTCATTCCATCTTTTCACAACCCTAATCTGAGTTTTCTTATTTCATTTCCAAATGTAGAATACTGCGCATCAATTTTCTTCCATTGTGGACAATCAGCCGGATGAAATATTTTTCCATCACATACACGCTCATCATCATGCCATCATAACCTTTTTACATCATGTGAATTAGAAAATAAACATTTGAAATGATGAATTATAGGAAGATACCAAAATACCATTGAAGGGAACTTTGTAATCACTACATCAGCCTGTGATTTTTCTTTCACCTTATACCGTGATGCCCCACATTTAAGAAACTCTGACAGAAATTCATATTCCTTACTATATATAATGCATTCATTCAGACAGGAATGTATTTTCTTGTATCCCAATCCCATCATGCATAATATTTTTTTGGCCTTGTAATGTGAATCTAAAAGATCATTATCTTTTGGAAGAATCTATTTCATCAATTGTAGCAGGTCTGTAAAGCTTCTGTCAGTCCATCCATGTTCCTCCTTCATGTTAATCAATCTTAACACCACCGAAAAATCCGTAAAATCTGTACAACCAGGATATAATGGTTTTTCAGCATCACCATATTGATGTGCAACTGTCGGTTCTATCTCAATTTGTTCTGCTATAATATCGCGAATCATTTATTCAATTCCATTGGAGTTACCATCTTGTGAATCATCATCATCAGTGACATTTCGTCCAGTTTCCCCACGCCAAATCCAAGGGCTGTAACTCGGATTAAAACCATGACATATCAGATGATATTTTATCTCTCTACTTTTCATCTTCTTCATATTCAAACATTTCAGGCATGGACAGAAAAAAAATGTCACTACTTGGAACATTTCATTTAGAAAATTCCAAAAAGGCATCAACACCTTCCTCATATTCATTGCTCATTCGATGTTCCGTAATCCAACTTTGACTCATTATTACCTATAACAAATATCTAAAATATATATATTTTTAAGATAATAAAAATATAAGTTTATATGAAAAAAATCATAATTTTAATGTTAAAAAATTTTGAAATATAAAACAAATCTATGTGTATTTAAAAAAATATGCTTGAATATTATTATTAAAACAAAATATACTTAGATATAATAGTTTAAAATTCCATTGAATAAAATAAAACCATGGCGCCTACATAGTTGATAGAAAATTGGAGAGAATGGAGAAAACATGAGAATCAAATCATATTTAAAATAAAAATTCAGATGGAGAAAATCACAATGTAAATCCAATCATCACAGCACAATCATCATTTCATAATATCATAAAACACGATGCAGTAGTCAATCCTCATGGACACCCCCAACCCTCTGGACAACCCACCAACCCCCGGAAAACCCCCAAAACCCTCTGGATAGGCCCCCACCCCTGTGGACAGCCACCCACACCCATCCACCCCCTTGGACACCCCCTAGACACCCCCAACCCTCTCGACAGCCCCTCCCCCCACCCCTTGTACAGCCCCCACCCCTCCATACAACACCCCCACCCCTCCTGGACACCACCCCCACCCCTACCCCCATGGACACCCCCCTGGACACCCCAACCCTCTGGATAGCCCCCACCCCTCAAACAACACCCAAAACCATATGGACAGCCCCCCACCCCCGTGGAAAGCACCCCCACACACACCCACCCCCTTGGACACACCCCTGGACACCCCCATCCCTCTGGACATCCCCCACCCCTGGCTATCCCCCAAAACCCTCTCGACAGGCCCCCACCCCCTTGGATAGCCCCACACACCCACCCACCCCCTTGAACACCCCCTGGACACCCCCCAACCCTCTGGACAACCCCCATCCCCCTGGACATCCCCCACCCCTATAGACAACAACCCCACCCCTCCTGGAAACCACCCCACCCCTACCCATTGGACACCCCACTGGACACCCCCAACCCTTTAGACATCCCCCACCCCCAGGACAACACCCCACCCCTCTAGACAACACCCCCACCCTGCCTGGACACCACCCTTACCCCCGACCCCCTTTGACACCCCCCTGGACACCCCTCAACCCTCTAGACAACCCCCCACCCATAGGACAACCCCCAAAACCCTCTGGACAGGCCTCCACCCCTTGGATAGCCCCCCCACACCCACCCACCCCCTTGGACACCCCCACAGACACCCCCAACCCTCTAGACAACCCCCAACCCCCAGAAAAACCCCCAAACAATGGTTTACATAAAAAAACTAGGCATGTTGAACAACTAAAAACACATGAATTTAATATATAATTCAACATGAAATAGATGGAATGAAATATTATTAAATATGGATACTTAAATGATCGTATGATAATTAAAAATAACCATTGATATTCAACTAGTCAAATGATCACAACTTTTCTCGATAACTAATATCATAATAAGGTAATGGATAATTCTAGAAATCTTAAACATATTGTTGAGGCCTCAGCCAAGGCCTCAGAAATACTAGGGTAAGCCCTCAGTAGAACCCATTTTTATTTGGAATCATGAGACATAGTGTTGCATCGAAGGGCCATAGAGGTCAACAACCATTACATTATATGTCTAACAGATTCTCATATAAAAGAGGATAAACATAAGCAGAAAAAAAAACATGAAATATCATTTCTGAATTCGTACATTTAATCAATAACCATTCTATGCAGTAATATAGGTGAATGAGATCATTAGTTCTCAATGACAACCAAAATTACCATCATTGTCGGGAATTTGCGAAATAGAAACAAACTAAATAGAAGTAGTTGAGGCTTACATGAATATTGCGAGTTGATATAACAGATCTAAGGATGATACATAAGATGTTGATGGAAAAAAGAGGTAACAGGGTTCAAAATCGAAGAATCATACCCAGTTTAAACACAAAAATCACAAAACATATATATAGACTCTCTGGGAAAAAAAGAACGAAATAAATTCATGGAAGGCTTACTTGAGTGATGCGAGTTGAGATGATAGATTCGAAGAGAGTAAATATGATTAACATTGAAGGCAAAACGAGTTTAATGGAATGAGATCAATGAGTTGATTATGGTTTACCGTGTGAGAGAGAGGAGTCGCCGGACTGTCGATCGAAAAATCGTAAATGACAATCCATGGGGCGTGTTAATTTTTTAAATGTTTTTAAATGTTGGTTATTTTATAACCGACGTTATAAACAGTTTTTTTACATTTATAATGTCGGTTATTATAATAACTAACGTTATAAATGTATTAGATACAACTTTTTTTACGTCGGTTATTTTATAACTGACGTAAAAAAATCCGCGTGTTGGTTTTCTACATCGGTTATTCTATAACCGATGTAAAAAAAAATCAACAATCACAGTTTTTTACATCGGGTATTGTATAAATGATATAAAAAAAGTTCTGTGGGTTTTTTTGTTACATCGGTTATTTTATAACTGACGTAAAAAAGGCCTCAAAAGCCGTGTTTTTTACGTCAGTTATTTTTTAACTGACGTAAAAAATCCCCTCACTTTGGTTTTTTATGTCGGTTATAAAATAACCCAAGTAAAAAACTCATAGATATCTATTTTTTACGTCGGTTATCAAATAACCGGTGTAAAAAAACCCCACACTTTTGCTTTTCACGTCGGTTAATTTATAACCGACGTAAAAACCGAACACGTGTGATTTGTAACGTCGGTTATTAAAATAACCGACGTTAAAAATCTACTCACTGTATTTGTTACGTCAGTTATATTATAACCAACGTAAAAAACCACGTTTCACAGATTATCATGTCGGTTATATATAACTGACAAAAAATTGGTGATGTAAATAACATTTTCTGCACTAGTGGAAGAAGGGATTAAAGTTATAGTGGTATAAAAAATTTTAAGTGGTGTTATTTAAAATAATGTTATATATACAAACATATCTTCTTCTAACATTCAGTAATCCAAGGATTAGTTATGTTAGGTAATCTGATGCATCAGGCATCAATCAGGGAGTGTAGTAGATGCAAAGAGAGAATGTAGTATCATATGGGAATCATTTTCTACAACCAATATGAGTAAGTACCCAACACATTAATTTGTTATGACTTCTATATTCTGTGCTCGAATGTGTTAGTGAAATTATATATTTGGTAAGATATGTGATGTTTATACAGACCACACAAGCCTTCTCTATATCTTAACATAGAAGGGGATGACTAAAAGAAGGATATTCAGGATGATTATATATAGATTTTGGATATTCATATGGAATATTTTGTAATAAAAGGTATGGTATTTTGGATTCTATTTTTTGTAAGAAAGGGGATTACCTAATTCTTGTTGAGATCCCTTTAGTGGAGTGGTCCCACATGATGATAATATTGGATGACTAGGGGTGGGGCCTTTTAAAGTTCAAGTATTGAGGAATTATTCCCTTTAGTGATCATATCCTCACTTGTGGACTATATAAATATTGGTCACGAGTATGGTCATAGTGTTATATAATGGGATAATAGCTATATAGTGTTAAAATGATGACCTTATTATTGAAGAAAATCGATTACATGATCATGGTAAAAGTGAGAGTTGTAGTCCTTTCTTCTATCAAAGAATAGACTATGAGATACATTCATACCTAGAGATTTTAAGTACATCATTGTGTGACAAAGAATTACTATAACATCATAATTCAGTTCTGCTGTCTAGTAATGATGGAAGTCATTGCAAATATGTGCTGATGACTTATTAACAAGAGGGTAAAGATTGAGAAAAGTGTCAAGAAGGATTTCTCCAACAACTCCCTACACCACTGTGTAGGTGAAAGGATGCCAGAAAAGACTTTTTATGGGGTTAACCACATACTCAAAAAGTCAAGATATAATTGGGGAGATTTTCAATATACAATCAATGGATTATAATATATTAAAAATCATTGTGAATCAATCAGTGAAGGAGATAGTGACGCACTATGAATATGTGATCGTACGCTCTCATGGAGATCCCATGAGTATTGTTTTTGATATAGATGCATATTTTTGGACATGAATTTATTAAGGAATGAGAAAATCTATAGGTTATTATCTATGATTGAGAATGATGTACCAACCATGGACTGATGAATTTTCTAAGAAGACTATTCACATATTAGATAATAGTATTTGGGCCCTATTATGGTCTATGATACATTTGAGGGAGTGTTTCTAAAATAGAAGAGGTTTATCACTAATTGGAGTAGACAAATATCTTTTTTCCAACCATTAGAGGAGACCCTTGGAGTTTATTATGGGTAATCATGTTTTCATGATAGTGGCCCCTCGATTTCAAAATATACTCTTATGGAATCATGGATAGATAGAACAAAATTTTGTTGGACCCATTGAGGTTACAAAACAGATAGGGGAATTCATGTACTATTTATACCACCCTTCTCAAAATCATAGTATGTATGATGTCTTCATTGCTTCACATCACCAAAGGTACATACCCAACCATTAACATGTTTCTGATTATGAGGATATTGAGATAGAGATCGATGCATATTATGAAGATAATATGATATAGATCATATATCAAAGATATAAGTTTTACCTGGGGAATATGATACCACTGTTCTATATTCAGTTGTAGAATGGGTGGATCAAGGAGGATACATGGGAGCATGAGTTTGATGTTAGATCTCAATGGCATGAGTTTTTCAAAAAATGACCCTTATAAAGATATTTGGGATGATAAGTTAATAGAATATAAAATTATAATATCCTTATTTTTTAAATGATCAGAAATACCACTTTGTTTATAATTTATATGTATTTTTATGAGAAAATGTAAATTTTCAATAGAAACTAACTCATAAGTGTTTTAAATGATTTAATAATGGGTAAAAGAATTGATATTATCATAGAATATTCTATGGAATATATTTGATGTTAGTTACTGAGTTATTTTGTGATTTTGTGGATTGTTGATCCTTGATTCAAATGACGAAAATATTAAATAAATTATATTACAATCATGTGATTTATCCAAAATAATTGAATGTATCCCATATGGTTTATTAGGTATGAAATATGAGACTGTTATTAGTACTGGGATGAAGGGTTTACCAAATGTAGTAAATAATATCATTTTGCATCAAGCGTTTGGTATGATCATATTGGAGGATAAATTATTTATTATTTTTATTATATATTTTTTAAAAAAATAATTCAATATATTCCAAATGCTGTATTATATTAATAATCTAAGACTCCGATTAGGTCTGAGTCAGTGGGTTTACCCTAATAGGGACATATCATTAATTGGAATCAAATGTTTGGAATCATCTCAAGTATTAATATATTTTGAATAATTATTTATAATATGATTATGAATTTAATTAATAAATGTTTTTTCCTAAAATTCAACCTTCTACACTTGGTAAGCCACCATTTTTTTGTATTGGATGATTCAAAAAACACAGAAATATATTTTTTTAACCCATTTATTTTTTCCATTCCTTAATGGGGAAGGATTAATGACTCTACCATCAAATTTTTATTCCAAAATTAATTAAATAGTTAGTTCAATATTGGAATTTTAAATACGAAAGTATGAATGAAGTGTGTGTTTGGATAATTGTTGAGTTTCCATCCTTTGTTATTTTTCTAACCCAATACACATCTTCACATATTTGGTGAATCCCATTAGATATTGTCCATTTTTGTCTTCATTCTGGAACATGTGACTCTTATTCTTCCCTAGCACAATGCCTATGGTTCATACATGGTTGGTATTTTGAAAAATAATTTATAATATTATATTTTTTCTTCAAAAAATATATCATGAAAAGATAAGAATCATAATTTTTCAAGGGATTATTTATTAGAATTATCAATGAATAATTAAAAAATTTTCAAGTAGTAAATTTTGAGAAATAACATAATATATGTAAATAAATATAGAAAGATAATTTTTTCTATTTATAAATAATAATTTATGATTATTATCAAAATATAATGACTATTTTATTTTTAGATATTGTTATAAAAAATTTTAATTGACAATGAAACTATATTATTAAAGGATAATTAAAATATATATCTCTAATAATATCATAGATTTTCAATTTGGATAATATTTATAAATTATCTGTAATAAATTAAATTATTTATATTTTGATAAATATTTACTTTTCATATTATAATTATTATAAATAAATGTTTGATAATTATATAAATTATCAATTTATACTTTAAAAAACCATACATTTATTTGGTGGGGGGTTATCATTTTCAGATTTGTTATGTTTGAGAAAGTGAATAAAATATTTAATTTTATTGAAAAAAACCAACCATGTAAGAACTATAAACACTATTCTAGGGAAGAAAAAGAAAAATTTGTGTGCCTAAATATTGAAAATACTTGAAATGAATGAAACAAGATTCACTGAATGTATGCAGATAGGTATTGGTATCAACTATGAATTAATACATCAACCAAAATAATTTCTGAAACACTCACCACGTTCTAGATTTGGATTTTTAAAACACAACACTAAACCAATAATAAAATTATAGTTTCAATTGAAAAATAAATTTCCAATACATTAGTTCCTCCCTATGAAGAAATTTCTAACCGAAATAGGCCAAAATTGAGTGATTATAATGTTTTTGATCAAGAAGCATGTAGAAATTGTTGTTTACCCTTCATAGAAGAAGAAAATGAAGGAAAATGGATTTTTATTTTTTAATTCATATTAACTAAATTAATAATTATGAAATAGTAAATATATCGAGTAGTGTTACCAAACACCCAATGGGAATAAAAGTTATATATTTTCCAATGGTAAACCCGATATCCAAATCCTATGAATGGTCATAGATTTTTCATTTGGCACACCTCCTGAGAGATGATCAATTATTTTAAAAAAAATTAATAAAAAAATTAATATGTTATCTTCGTGTGTGATCTTACAAAATTCCTATCATGAAAAGCAATGTGAACGTATAAAATGGTATATATAGAATCCTTGAACTAACAGCTGGTGAGATTTTTTCAAAAAACTAATTGTTTGAGAGATATTCAATTATTTTTCGATTAATCAAGAATGAATAATATAATATTTTTAACATCATTATTTGAACTATGTTAAGGCTTCAAGATTCATATAATCATTCAGTAACATATCATCTACAATTAAAAATATTAAATAGATTATTTTAAGAATATATTCCATGTTTTTTCCTTTTGTAAAGTCTATGAATCAGTACATATGTTTTTTTTAAAACTACATTTTCCCCAAAAAAATATTTAGAAATTACTAACAAAAAGTCGGTTTATTACAATTTAAAAAATTTAGGATGTTATAATTATCCCTCAAGAACCACAAACATTATCTTTATAGATTTTTAAAACATCCTTGGTGAAACTCCAACATAATGTAACTTTCATCTTCAACCGCATTACATATCATTCAAACATCTATTCTTGGATGACATCTGATCATCAATCAATGTGATTTTGATTCATTGATGATCAATACATGAATCTTATTACGTATAATTTAAATTTGAAAAATAATTTTCTATCTACTGTCTTTGATTCGAATTACATCGAATGATATAAAGAATTTTAGTTGGAAGTTTCATGATTATATCTTATGGATATTGCAATTTTACGAACAAATCAATATTTATTTCTTTAAAAGTAGAATTATAACCATGTTTCTTTTGGAATAATGTTTTTCCTAAAAATATATACTATTATATATATAAAACAGTAATAGGAAACATGGTTGATAATGAATAAATTCATATTTGTATAACTGAAAGGAAAGGGTCTTCAATAATAACTTTTGGGTTTTTTTTAAAAAAACTATAAAAAAATATTATCTTGATTTTTATCAATCAATACCCTTTATTATAGAGATGTGTCCTATAATAACACATTTTTATTTATCAATATTTTAAAAGAATTTAATTTCTCATAAAAAAGAAATTTTCCTATCATGATGTTGATACATTCTCCCATTATCATACTCCACCTTTAATTTCAAATTTATAATATCTATCTTCCATAAAATTAACCCCCCCACATTACTATAAATATAGAAGTAGATTCATAATTGAAAAATTACAAATTTTTAATTCTTCTCTTCATTAGAAAAATGATTATAATTGAAGAAGCTATATTTCAAGAACATCATTAATAATATAGGGGATGATTAACATGTGGTTTTAACCTCGATTACTCAAACAATTCCCATTGAATAAATTTAGTGAATATAAAAAATTTATATCTTATTAAAATATTATCAAACATTAAAAATTCATCAAATGATTTTTTTGTAATAAAATTTTATTTAATATCAATTTTCATTGATTAGAATGTTTAATAGTTCTTTTAGTGAGATAAATTTCAATTTTTTATCATAAATACTCTCAAGATATTTCAAACTATTCCCGATTAAATATTCTTAATAAACATTCAACAACATCATTTATTTAAAATCATGGGTAATAATAACATAATCATATTGATTTGTACTTATTATTACTATGAATTGTTTATTACTCATCCCACAAACCCAACAATATCACAAGAATAATTTTCTCCCCATATTTAATTTTTATATCATTAGAAACACTTTCTAAATAACTAACAGCACAACCAAGAAAGTTTAACACATTAATTTTCATATATAGTACGCCATACATCATTATTTCATTGATATATATTAATATACAATTGGTTGTTTCCATGTCATACTCATTAGTATAAATTTTTTAACAAGTATAAAATATAACAACATAAACGATTTATAAGAAAGATGGTGTAATATAGAGTAAAATTTTGACTAACTTTTTAATGTCCTTTTGATTCACACATTTACTAGCCTTATCCTTAGAATTACTCATAGTCACAAAAGGGTAGAGAAAATTTATTTTATGTTTACATGAATAATTTCTTCAATAATATATTAGAGTATATTTTTATGATAGAATCATTTATCTCTATTTTTGTTTTAATTTTGTCTATAGAAAAAAATTCAACACTCATAGCATTGAAATCTCAATATTGTTCATCTAATAAGAAAAATCAGTAAATAGAGTACCCTTTCACACTGATAAATTATATGATCAACATATAAATTTAATATCTGGGTACCTACACCAGTTTTTTTACATACATGTTTTTATCAACCATTCTTTTAGAAATGTTTTTATACTATTTGGAATTGTAATGTTTTTAATACAAGGAATAAGGATCCTGTTTCAACATGTACAAAAATTTATTCACTTCAGACACTACGTAAGCAACACTATCAAAGATAACCACATTAGGTTTCTCAATGTAAACATATTTTTCAATTTATCTCTTAAAAATTCAAGCATAACATCCATCAGATAGAATTTGTAATTCATATGGGTAGAAACCACTACAAACCATCAATTATTTTTTTATATATTTCAATATAATAACATTTTTTAAAAATAAAAACCTTCTATATATAAATAAATATTTCAAATTAATTGAAATTTAATATTAGAAATAATTTTTGTCAATGTGTTTATGTCTAAACACCCATTTTGTTCCTATAAAATTATTTAATTTTTTCCCTGGAGAAATTTTTTATGTGTTAAATTTATTTATTAGATACAAATTATCATTCATTTAATTTCACCATTAATTATACTAAAATTATTCAAAAAAGAAATGTGGTAGTAATTATTCTATAAGTGAAATTTTATTTCCAAGCCTCAATATCATCATAGTCTTAACTAGAGATTACTGATATCATGTAATAATATCATGATCAACTGGTTTTTGTAATGTCTACAAATTTTTTTAATTCCAATGTTACTTTTACCACTACAAGATTAATTAGAATAATCAAAAATAAGATTAGTATCCATTTCAAATAATATTTAATTAACTTATCCAGAAGTTACTATTAAATCTTGAATTATGTTACATATCATATCTTGTACAATATCTATTATGGTGGTGTCATTTTTATTGAATTTTAAATCAAATTAATATAACAACATTTTTATACATTTAATCAATCATCTATAACTTCTTATCTTGAGAGAATATCCAACGAAATACCTTCTTTCAGATTTACTTCAAATATTATTAAATTAAAATTCTCTATTTTTATTAAGAAATTACTCAAAAAACCATAATATATTTCACTATATGTTTCTTCTTATAAGATATATAAGAGATATTAATTATTTTTTTCAATAGGATCAATAATCTATTATATACATGTACAAGTGTACTTATAGATTCTCCCAATAATAATATTGAATGTTTATTTTTAGTGATCATCCCTCTTCAAATATCAATTGAACTTATATTTTTGAATTTTTATATTATGTTTGTTATGTGTGAAAGGAGAAATAAAATTATTTTTTAATTTAATTTTTTTTATTGTAATACTAAGAAGAGTAACTCATGTACTCCATTCCATTGTCTTTTCTTAACTTTGAAATATATAAGTTCATCTTTGTGTTAAAATCCATTCGTAAATTTTTTAATAATTCCATATGCTCTAAATTATTTTTCTAAAAAACTAAATTTTATATCAACATTTTATTCGAAATTAAATTAATAAAATTCAAATCACTATGTTTTGATCAATGCCTCATCGGAAATTAGAGGTTAGAGTTGAGGAGATCAAGTGGTTTATTGGACTATATCTCATCTTTCATAGGAAATCTACTAACCATACGTCATTTTGAGTGTTTTTTATATAACATCATCTTTCATTTTAATTTTTGGAAACCTCTTTCAATATATTACATTGATTTTATGCTCATTATTTTCTAGAAAATATTCCCCAGTCTTCAGTTTCATGGTTTGTTTTGACCCCCAATTCATAAATAGAACGAATTATCATGATCAATAATATATTATATATTGTCATTTTTTAATTCTCCTATGTTAAAATGTTGAAACTATTTCCAATATTTTTATGACACATTTACCTTTTATGAATATAAATTCCTTAACATTATTACAAGGTTTGAAAACAACATCTACATTGGGTTTAATCATGTCTGTAAATAGAAAAATATATCAATTTTAAATACTAGACTTAAATCTACACAATATCAATTCTTCTTATTTTAAAGGAACATCACTTCAAAATGTGACTTATCATCCCTCATGTGATCAATATGTTTTCATTATTTTTACAACACTTTTCACCTATTAGTAATAATAGGTATGAAATATCAATTTTCAATTCTTTGTTCAATCTTTTATATAAATCTCAACAACAAAATCTATTTGTTAAATATTATTTTTTTGAGCTCAATTTTTTTTCTTGAACAAGTAACATGAATAAAATGTATTTTCTATAACCACTATTATATTAATCTCATTGGTCTCTAACTTAAATAATTTCAACCATGTATTCAAATGTTTTTTCATGATTTATTAAAAAGTTCGGATGATTTTTAATTTATTTATTCCTTTATCATGGAAATGTTTTTAATTTTTCCAACACTTTTTATTTATCTTAATTATTTACTACTTCTATGGAGTTGCATGTTGTACAAAAAATTATATTCATTATTCATGGAGATCCCAAAACACCAAAAATATCAATTGATCCTTGAAATTCTATATAGATTTTATATTTCCTAAAGAAAATAATATTTAGATTCAATGAATATATAATCTTATTTTTTCCCAAGGTAGGAGGAATCATTATTCAAGAAATATCATTTAACTTACATTGATGTGAAATATTTTATCACATAATTTTTCAATCCAATATTTCCCATTTATGGTTAATAAACCCACATGGTTAGAAACATTTATCCAATGTTTTAGTTTAGTATATGTATATTTCTCCTACTTTTTAGAGGTGTTCTTGTAGTAGATTTTGATATTTAATACTTTACATAACGTCGTAAATGAAATGACTATTCATCTTATTTTAATTATTTCTGAACTCAATAAATCTTGATGGGGCCTTTCATATCCATTCTTTCTTAGTTTTAATTTTATAATCAATTTATTTCACAATCTTCTTTATTCTAAAGCTATTAACTTGAGGATTTAATTTACTCATTGTAAAAATGATCCTTTTGATGATTTATTAATTTTATTTAATTCTCATTTCACCTCTCTTATTCAATACTCTATAGTATTTCATTAGTTTATTATTTTTACATATACATATATTGTGTTGTAATATAAGATAATGTTAAATATATGTTTCTTCACATTCCTATACGTCACTACTCCATGTATAATAAATTCTTTTAAAATATACCCTGAAGGGTATACACATATCTAAAAAAGAATATAATGATGACTTATTTTTATAGGACTTATATTCATACTTCATATTCATCAAAACTCTTCAATTTAAATAGGGGATCCTTTTTGAAAATTTGTTGTATTTATTAAATTTGAGGTTTTACCTTCTATACCCACCTTATTTTTATTTGATTTTCCATCAGAATTATCATTATCATATTTTTCATCACTCAACATATTTGATAATTTTCTTTAAAAAGTTATGCTTCCCTCACACCCATAAAAATTGAGTAGATGTCTTGATTTTATACTTATCTATTCCTTTTCTTCAATTCCATTAGATAAAGGTTGAAATCCATTTATTCTCTTAGTCATCATCTTATTCATATTAGAATTAACACCATCCCACTTCATTGTATTATGTTCTCTGATTTTTAGCTTCATCATGGATTGAAGTCATATATCATCCTTAATCATATTATTAATTTTATTGAGATTTCCTAATTACATTAACAATAATCTTCTTATGTTTTTTATCATGTGATAAAATATATTTATATTATAACTCTATGAAATTATGATTAAATATTTCCTGAATGTTCCTCATAATTTATTAAAAATATTTGACCATTCCAAAAAAATATAAAAGTTTGTTAATGTTTCCTAAAATTTCATTCACCTAAGTGTATTAATAGATGATAATTTAATCTCCTTCAAAACAAATATCTTAAACTAGCCTCTCAAATATTTTATGGTTTTCTTCAGATAATTTTATAATCTATGTAACTTTTCTTTCATATTTTCTAATTTTTTGATTCACTATTTTGAAAACCATCACCATTATATAAGAATTATTTGATAAGAACATTAAAATAAATTTAAATGAATTTAAATCAACCTTGTGATTGGGTTTTTAAAAAAAATATCACTGAGGCATCATTATCCATGGGTGGAAACCCTATTGTAGCTCCACAAATCACCTCCAGGATAAGATATAAAAGATATGGTATCATTATATTTTTTCTTCCATGATAAATAATAACATTTAATGTATAACTACATCTACTATTTGTTGTTTTTATAATATCCATGATTAATAATAGTTGTATCTAGCAATGGAGACTTTTCTTATGAGAAAATTTAATGTTTTTTTGAATGTTTATACCCCTAATAATGGGGTGATGAATTACTGAAAATATTCCATACATTCCGAATTTCTAATTATCCTCTAATACATGTTAAATACTTGATCCAATAAACTTTATAAATTAATTCCACCCACATTAAAAAATAAATAAAATAATAAAATGGGAAAAATTTACAGTGATTTCCTCTAATGTGGGTACTTATTCCTTTCTATATAAAATATCATAAATCCAAAAATATCCATTATAAAATGAATATGAATTAAAAATGAACTAACAGCCATAAAAAATTTATGGTTCCAGATAAAAAATATTATTTGTTCCCACTAGTTATTAGTATTCATTATTTATCTGATACATCCTAAAATAAAAAGTTTTTAAAATTATCAAAGTGATAATTTTTTTGAAATGGTCTTTAAAAACATTTTTTTAGAATTTATACTTATTATTTATCAATTATACCTCACTTCATAAGTTGGAACTATCTTTATAGTATAATTATTTCTAAAATTTCTTCTTATTAAACCCTTATACATTTTATATATAAATATATTAATTTTCTCTTGAGTATTTCCATAGTCAATATCATACACATATAATATTAATAATTTTTAGTATCATGTAAACTCTCCTCATTATATTCTCATTCTCATCACAAATTTTTTTAGAAACCTGTAATTTTTACTAATCATAATTTCAAGTCATTCATAGAATGAAAAAAAATAAGAGATATATTGTAAGTGAATTCTGCAAAATTTGGATGTTCCTAAATATGATTGATTACCTCTAAAGCATCATAAGAATTCAAATACATATAAAATATCTATATAAAACTACATAATCACATTCCTCAAAACATCCTAAAATCTCAACTAGAATAATCCAAATTATTTGTTAAATTTTTTTCTCTAACTATAAAAATTAGCATCATCGAAATTTTTTTATTTTAAAAAAATGATATGTATTTCTATAATTCTTCAGATGTATTCAATTACTTGAATCCTATTCCACATTTTCAATCTCCAATCCAAAACACCTTTTAGAATAAACTTTTGAAATATATTTCAGAAACTCATTTTATTATTTACCACATATTATCTACATCATATATTTTCCTATAATATTGGAATCACATCATTAATTTGGTAAACTCTTCTTTAAATCCTTTACCCTTATCTCTCTGATGATTCCAAAAATTTTCATTATGTTTTTCGTCTATTGTACCCAAAAATTTTATTCTATAAATTATTTCATTTGGAATAATAAAATACAATTTATACATTATTCTTTTGGTTATCTAATAAATTTTCATTATTCCTTGAAAATTATAGGTTTCTTTTTCCAATAATGTTTCTAAAATCATCATTACAAAATATATCCTGAACTATATCAAATTCCCTGGAACTATGATACCTGAGAAAGAATTGATATATCCAAAATGGAATTCTAGATCACCATTGGTTGGGGACAAACACATATAATTATACATTATATAGTGTGAATAGTTTTCCCACATAAACATGGAGAAAGGCACATAATCTTGCCACCATGATTAAAAACTACCAAAGAATACTATACCAAATTTATTTCGGAATCACAAAACAAAACAAATACATCAAAAATGTACTATAAAGGCATAATAAACAACCCAAGTTCCAACGGAAACATAACACCAATCCTCAATTGAATGAAAACCACCACCTAGAAGTGGTGCTTTCCCCTTTTACGAACCTAGATGAAGAAGAACTAAAAACCCTTTAATGAAAGGGTATGTTTTGTGATAAAAAGACTAGTTTGATCTCAAATAGTGTTCCATATTGGATTATAATAATTAATAAACCAAATCATTCTTTTAAATTCATATAATACATGCATGGTAGTACAATTATGTATTTCAATAAAATTATGTTTCTTTATTTAAATTGATGGAAACATTTATAAAATCTGATTATGTAATAATTTTATATAAAAGTTTTTATATAAATCTATATTAATGTTTAATGAAGTATTAAAAAAATGGAATATATATAAAAATAACAAAAAATGATAATCAATGTAATCAACCATGTGGTATAATTGTTCTATGTTTTGGGACCCTAACAGACTCTTACGGGTGATCATTGAAATAAGTGTATACACATTCCTCAGACACTACTCATAGATGAATAATCAATATACCATTTGGGATAATATCTATTTCAATGTACTTTTACAGTTACATAAATCATTATACCTAGTATTTTTTCCCAAATAACTCATTAAATAAAAAGCCTTACATTTACTAAAAAAATCAATCAATATTATGAGAATTACATGAAAACTGTTTATAATAGAATTGGAAAATTTTATGTTTTAGTATTCAAATATCCACATAAAAATGGAGTCTTAATCAATTCACACCCTATTAATGATAAAATTAAAAATAGTTTTCAATTTTATCAATTTAATACTATTTCCCCAAAATCAATTTTTCACAAATTACATAAATAAAAAATCATTCCATAATTCTTAACTCATTTAGAAATCGATGTTTTCCCCAAAATATTAATTCCAAATCAATGATAATCATAATATACAACTAATTTGTTTTTCCTATTTAAAATGAATGTAATTTAATTTAAATCAAGAACATTTATGATTAAAAATACTGAAAATCTCAATGGAACCACATACATTAACATGGAGATAACGTATCAAAGTTCCTATAAAATAAAAAACCAATGATGAACATCGATAATAAAGATCATGGAATAAAAACAAGATCCCAGATCCGAAAAGGTGTTTAGATCCCTATAAAACTAGAATATGTAAACATCCATAAAGAGGAGATAATGAGAGAGAGGGAGAGAAATAACATGATAATAACTCCTACATAATATTAATTTGACAACAATTTCATATATTATATCTTCATTGAAAATAGTTTAATGGAGATAAAATGGGTCCTTGAGAGCCCTATCAGCCAAATAAATCCAGACCAGTTGTGTTTTGTTTGAGAGGTGGATCAAATATGTGGTTACGTTAATTTTAAAAAATTCATAAATTAAAATTCCCACCAACATAGTGAGTTGGACAGGGGCACCCAGTTTATCTATCTATTCACCCTAACTTGGTGACACTATTGTTGGGTGCATGGTTTCTATTTGGTGGATTCAATATTTTTTGAAATATAAAAAACCATGAAAACCCCCACTATATGGGTTCATATGAATTTACCTAGGAGGGTGCTTGTTTATAGAAACCCATTAACCAACCATGACCAACCCAAAAACATTCTAAAATTGAAATTCTCACCCGAAGAACCCCAAAATGTGACCAAACAAATAATGATTATAAAAATTGATGACTGGTACCTAAAAATGGTAATGGGATTTTACAAAATCACCATTATATAAACTTAAAATCCCAAAAGTCCTATCAAGATATCCCCATTTAGTAAATATGGTACCATTACTCTCTCATTAGTTCTTCCCTCTCCCTTGTATCATGATTATTAAAACTATTCTTCTATAGTCGTAAAACCAAAATTTATCATCCTCCAACTATGGTATTTAGTTTCAAGATCAAACATTATTTCAATAAGCTTAGTTATGTAGAAATCAGGCTCAACATCAAGATAAGTCCATCTCATAACAAGAGATACATTATAAATATATTTTCCTAACTATGATACATGGAACACATTATGTATCAATAGAAAATAGAATGGAAGTACTAAATTCTAAGCCAACATCCCCAACTTCTCAAAAAAAAATCAATGGTCCAAAAAATAAGGATCATGATTTAATTTCCTCAAATGCCTTGGTTGACCCAAATATGGTGTAATATTCAATAACATGTATTAGAAATTGAAAATTACAATGGTCTAAAGTGATGTCCAACAATACACTTTTATTGGTTCTATGCCATCAAAATTATCTAACAGATAAACTGAATATTTTTTCAATATCCATAACCAAGATATATCCAACCAAGGATCATTCAACAACTGCCATCCAACAAAATGGATATTTATGAGGATGACTATATAGGTCCTCAAAAATATCAATACTATTTGAGGATTGGAAGAAATTATTAAAATAAAACTCGCCTACCCCAAATGTTTAGCACAATATCCACCGATGTCGAGAATATACGTATGAAGAATATCCACAAGAATTTTAATTTCTCATTCTATCTAGTCATCCATCAATGGATGGTATAACATACTCAAATGAATATGAGATCACAATTCCTCTTGAAGGTATCTCCAAAGTAAAATGTAAATCTTGGATATCAATTAGTGACTATTGTATATTGAACTCTATGAAAAAATTAATGCTATATTTCGCATAGATATTTCCCAGATCTACATCATTTATCATATCATGAATGGGAATGAAGTGAGATTATTTGGTAAGCCTATCGATTATAAACCACGTAGCATTATTCCTTATATAGGCACAATTAAAGCCCATCAAAAAGTTTAACAATATCTTATTCCACATCCATGTTGTTAATGTATGCGGATAAATAAAAACATTAAGGTAAATGGTGCTCGTACATGACATGTTAGCACCTATAAAAATGAGATACAAAATTAGAAAGACTCTATCAAATACATGGCCTCCAGAATTGTTGTTACATTTCATAGAACATCTTTGAGGTTCATGGGTACACTACCCACTAATAATTATGACAAGACCCCATATCATCATTCCATATAGAACAATGTACAAAATATTGGTTCTAAAAACATTGGGAACCATCTGGTTAGAGTAAACACTCTTTAATTTTCACCCCATCATTAATCTTGTTCTTAATGTTATAGAACTCCTCATCAAGCTGTTTTTCCAAAAGAATCTTCTTGATAAAAGTGGAGGTTAGTGGATCACTTACCAAAGAATCTATAGTCATGATTCCTTAAATCCTATATGAATATATTCAAAATGATCTCTCTTGATCCAATATTTTGATGATTCTTTCATGGTATGGGTTTGAATATTTCATCTCAACACATTTGAATTAATGTTTGTGTTCTCCAGGGTTTGGATGATGTCAATATAAAAAATATTTCAGGTATTCCACCCAAATACCCTGGCATATAATGAAGATATAACTAAACATGGTGTGGTAGAAATACAAAGTAAACCATTCTATGAAAAGATAATACTATCAACTCTTATGTTCATGCATCAATGTTTCTTGTTTAATGTAATGGTTTTGACGATTATTCTCATGTGGACTAATCCTTTGAGATCAATATGAAGGAATGAATACAAACATTTTTATTTATTTTGGGAACATATCGAAAAATTAAAAACAAAATAAAACCACCATGTTCAAAAGATGTTTTTCCCCAATAAATAAATGATAAAAAAAATATTTCCTCCTGAAGGAAATGAATGTATGTTAAGGAAGAACGATAACATTTGAGTTGGGAAAGCTTGATACAGTAAGAAGTATGCAACCATGTTCCCCTATCTCCCAGTGTGGGTGATCTCCATGTTGACTCCAAATATCTATTTGCACATACGAACATATTATTCTACATTCTAGGGGAAGTTACCACTTTCAATGAGTGCTTTATAGAGAATTAAAGAGTTTGTTTCCACTGCCTTCAAATTTATATTTCATTGCTCACATAACTCCATTCCCGTTACCATTGCCTTTACCTCAGCCTGAAGAACATCACCTCTTCCATAAAAGGTTATGAAATTAGCCACTACATATCCCCTCAGGTCTTGAATGATGCCACCACACCTCATATCCTCCCTTAATATGGATCCTTCGGTGTTAGGTTTTAACCAGAATCATTGGGGATTCCAGTATACCCAATTCCCCAGCCCTCCCTTACATGTCTGGTTATGCTCCCCTAAGTTGACAACCCTTACTAACGGAGTGTCGTGGCACTCTGTATACATTCTAGAAAAATCCCTCAAATTGTTCTTCATTATGAAACCAATAGTGGATCTGGTGCTGCATATGTTTTTGTTTCAAGAATCATTTCTTAATTTACAAATGATCCAACAACCAGCAATAAGGATGATCACCTGATCCTTCTATTCTGGACCATGATCACCATCGCCATTAAACCTACAGTTGAATAATTCCTCCTGAATCTTGTCTTGTTCATGTCACCCAAATAAATTTCCATACACTTTACATGTCTATCGGGACGATTCCCTATCATAGAAAAGGTATTTATCCATTTCATACTTGGTATTTTTACAACACGATCATCGGGATTATATGGAAACCTATATACGCTGGATATTATCATCAAGGGGAATCATGTTATTCCTTACCCACCACACCAAAATGTTGAATTCGATAGATATCCCCTTTCACCACAGTGTATCCCCCCACTGGTCACTCGTGATCGGGTCCCTCCTTACATTTTTATATGCCTTAATTGAAAACTCACACGTGGAGGAGTCCATGGAAAAAATTCTATCTGTTACATCACTGAGTACAACCTCGTTGAAGATGCCATGTTGATTATCATCGAGAATGGTCTGAATAAAGCATGGATGGCTGCATCCATTAGTAAAGGTCATATTTGTTGTGGGGAAACTAGGAAACCACATCCTACCCCCCAATCATAGTGCCGGAAGTTCACATGACCTCTCCCAATCAACCACCTGGCATGAGGTCGTAGGACCTCAGTTTACAGATGAATAAGATTCCATATCCTCGACAGCCGAGACATATTCACCACCCCATATAGACCATATTTCTCTTGCATAAGCTTTCTCTAGAGGGAGTCACCTTCAATAGCCTTCCATGCATGTTTATCATGCATATATTTCACTGTCGGGGAGATAGTCCGCATATTGATCCCTCGATAAGTTATAGGCCAAGAAAGCCGCTTCATCGTTTCCCAGTGATGTTTTCCTTCCAGCTGACCATCCCATATAAAGGATACCATGATCCTCTCCATGTTAGAGACCACACTTTTTGTGGCCATCAAGGTAGACAGGATATGCATGGGGATACAAACCAGGATGTTATTGATAAGGGTAATGTGACCTCCTAATGAAAGAAGAATTTTTTTCCTATTAAAGATGCAACCCATACCCTCTCCCACAATCTTGTCGAAGTGATGAAAGTTAAGAGAGTAATTTATGATAGGCTATCCAAGGTACTCCATGATAAAGTATCCTCTCCTCATAATTAAGGTATAATCCAAGACCCTCACCCTTCTATCTGAGAGTTCCTCAGAAGTATAAAACTTCATTATATCCTATCATTGGCCTTGATCATGTTTAATTTAATCTCGACATTATTCTCAAAGATATTATCTAAAATCCCACTAATTATTTCTTCCACCAATCCAATCCCACCCTGAATTGATCTCCCTTTGATAAAGACATGATGCACCACTTCCATCCATGTATCTAAGTGGGACACTATCTTTTTTGTTAAGGATGATTTCTAAAATCTTGTAAGGATTGTTGTACATTCTTATTTGCCTGTACTTCTCAACAGACTAGGGGTTACCCACTTTTGGAATCTGGACCACTTTGGTGGCACTGGATATGTGGGGATGGTGCCCTCTCTAGAATAAACTTCTCTAGATCACAATAAACCCCCTTTGACCCCATCCCACGCTGCCTTGTAATATGAACCAGGTATGTCATTCATCCCTTGTGCACTATCTAGATTTAGAGTCCATATCGCCTCACCCACCACCTCCTCCTCCGGAGAACATATCAAGCACTCATCAATATTATATGTAACGATTCTTGGAATATCCTCGAAGAGGTCTATTGCCTCACTAGGATATCCTCTTACCATATTAGTATTAGGGCTTGCAAGTAAATCTGTGATAGTTGCATTTTCCATTTCCCCAACCTCACCCCGGTCATTGGAATATAAACCATCCTCCCGGATAATATATTCCATGTGTAATCACCGCCTCTCTTTAATGCAAACATGGAAGTGACCGGTATTCCAGTCCCCCTCACGAAGCCGTCATACAAGAGAACCCTCTATTATAGTCCTCTCCTTCCTCAAAAGAATGTCATCAAGGGTACCCTTTTTGGTCTTGAGTTCTTCAGAAATGTTTCCATACCATTCTTTCTCTAGGATAGCCTCTATGCAATCGACCACTTTACTAATCTCAATAAGGTCATGATCAAAAGTGGGAGTAGACTTCCTACACATTTGAAGAATTTTTTGAGCCTCCTTATCATATTATGAATGGAAATCCATGGGTTCCCAGGGAATAAACAAAGCCAAGCATCCTGGACCACTTCATTGAAGTCCTCCTCATCCACCCACATCCCAGAAAACGTAACATGATCGACTCTTGCTGCAGTATAGATATGGTCAATCCATAGAGGTGACTGATTAGATATGCACCGTTCATGGTGTAAAACTTTTAAATCATGAAAGATAAAAATAGTGGTCTCATTCATTAAGAAGCGATCGAGACGACACCAGGCTTGCCTCACACCCATTTCCCGCATCCATTAGAACTGTTTGGGCCTGGAAGAAAAGAATGGTCTGGATAGAACTCATGGGAATGGAACCCCCTGGTTTCTCATCTACAGATGATATGTTATTAAAGTCACCCCTAACTATCCAAGGGGTACTATATCAACGTGATTTTCTAATTCTTTCTATATGCTCTTCCTCTCCTGAACATTGCATTTAGCATATACAAAAGTGACAAAGAAATCCTGAGTGCATACTGATTCCTTCATGGAATGGTACTGATATGACATGATCAATAGATATACCAAGACAAGGTCCTTCCAGAATATCTAGATATGAGTGTTAGGAGGATTCTCGTGCATGCATCACCTTAATTTGAGCCTCGGTGAAAGAAACTCCATTTTTCTTGCTGCTTGTTTTGGTTCAAGAATAATCACCAAGGAAACTGAATTATTAAATAATTCATTGGCGATGAAATAAGCCTTCAACTATGATCCTCACCTTATGTCTTTCCAGATACAAAATCTTGACATCAAACCAAGGGTGTCTAGTTTTGTCCCTATACAACTGGACATTGGTAGGAGGAGACATGAGCATAGTGCATGAAGCATTATTTTTGGACTGAGAACGAGTGTGTGTTCCACTCTACACCTTCATGCTGCCGACCTATGGAGTGCACCCTCCTCTAGGAAAATGGTTGATAGTTTCCACTAAGAAATTTGATGCTTCACATCCATTAAACTAAGACCTAGAGATGTTGGAGTCGAGATCAGAGGTGTGATGGCATCATCGAGTATTGAAACTGGGTGAAATAAGTCACTCTTTGAAGCGAGGGGGAAGGTGGAGAGAGGTACTCCTTAGGCGGGGAGAACTAAGAACCAATTGCTGCACCAGACCCCAATTTTTTTGAACAGTCTCCATAATTATGATATCGGGGATGATCCATGGAACCTATGAACCAGTCTTTAAGTTGACTGTTGGGAAATGTCCCATCCAGAGGTCGACCCACTCCATTGGTTTGAAAATGCATGTTCTCACCCAC
Source organism: Viscum album (assembly GCA_963277665.1). Lineage (NCBI taxonomy): Eukaryota > Viridiplantae > Streptophyta > Magnoliopsida > Santalales > Viscaceae > Viscum > Viscum album. Next base: position 89,235,504 of record OY728158.1, read on the forward strand.
GCAGTAGTTGACCAAAACCAAATCCTAGCTAGAGGATGCTTTCTGGACAAATCATTGGTTAGAAGAGGATGCCTGAGAGTCATGAGACGAAAATTCCACTTCATTGCCTCAATCAACAAAGGAGGGAATCAGATATTTCCCCCAAGGACTCGGAGGAGGAACATGTCGAGGCACCTTGTGACAAAACTGAAATGACTGACTTGTAATGTGACAAAATGAGTAGATATAGTAATAATCATGAAAAACAAGACTTGATGATAATCATTCAATCCCTCAATCCATAGCACAATATAATCCTAGATTGGCCTAGAAATATGCATATCCACGCAAATCTGTGAAACATATAATAGGTGTATCCAAAGGTGACACACTCCACTATATAAATACATTCCCTAATATATCATCAAACCAAGTCTTTAACTCTTTAATATTGGTTGTATTCATTTAGTTTTGAGGAATAGTCAATGGTTGAGTATGATCCACAACATCAATAGAGAACTCAAACTTTCTTACTAATGGAATATCATATTTTTCATAAATAAAAAGAATAGGATAATCAATGAAAACCATAGGGATATTGCACGTCAATGATTATAATCCTAGTTTAAACAAAAAAATAGACATACCATTCCCTAATAGTAGTTAAATGGTCTTACTCTATTGGAACATATGTTTTGTTCTCCCTGAACAATATAGCATACCCAATTGTGTGTAAGACAGAATACTAATCAAATATAGTAGTCAGTTCATCCTTTATTAGAAATTATCCCTTCCATCCTGGATATTAATTCATGATGATTGATTTTGAGAACCAAAAAATACAACTTGAGATCACTCTTTGATTAATAGATAACACAATTATGAAATTTTAGACCATCCTCTATCATTATTACAAGGGTTTTTGTAATTTACTACACAAAATATAAAAGCATATTATGAATATTTAAGAGAGTAACATTATCAGCTGAAATGAATGAATTATATATACTGGTATAAAAAACCAGTCACAAAATAAGAATCTCTAGAAATAGAACCTCTCATAGTTTCTAGACTTGTATCTACATTCTTTAGAGACTGTTCCACTACAAGAAGAAGCTTCATTATGGATTTATATGGCTGGAACCCCCAAGTGCATGTAGCATTGGATTATGCTGAAATAGTTTTTGGTGAATATGATTCCATTCTAATTTGTGGAGATGAATAAAACAGCCGTGATTCTTCACGTGACATGAGCATCTTTAGGAACCGCATAACATGGTTTCTTCAGTGAAAACATGTTTTGGGTTCCCAAGAATGACTCACTAATAGAAAATCAATGGTCCTCCTCTGTTCACTATATTTGGTCTAGATGAACCATTTCACTGATAACCACCATGAGAATAAAAATGCTTCCTCCACACATAATTTGTATTCATAGAACTACCAATGGGAGAAAAATGAACTCCTCTCAACCCTAACATACCTTCCAAGTCAAGATGAAGTATCAATTCCCTATAAATAAACCTTGTCATATGAATTGATATTCAACATGGAAACCTAATAATTAATTTAATATTAATGAACCATCTCAATCCATCAATACTTAAACATATCATTAGATACTATCTCAAGTGAAAATTGAATAGGCTTGCCAATGTTTTTTTCACACTCTTTTACGATCTTGTCATCCTACCTGATTTTGAAAAATTTGAAACCCTTTTCTTAAACCTACGACTCCTGATATAATTTACTGGTGAAAAAAAAATTTAAAATATTTCCAATCCATGACCTTGTTATTCATTTCCATCACTATCATGTTCCACAAAATCAAGATGGGTCATTCTAGTGTGAATATGAAACATTTCACCTTGTTTGCATTAGGCATAAGAAAAACGCAAAAAACTGTTCCATTAAATTAAAACATTCTTCATCCTCTAGAGAATCAATTGAGACATGGAATTCCTATACACTCTAGTGATGGAACTATTAATAATGATTCCTGTAATCCTCCCTCTTAGGTTCCACAGTTGGATCCTAAATGAGAATCGGTGTAGGTTCATGTCCATGTGTTTGGACAGAACACACAATTTCATAAATTAAATTCGGGACCACGTGAGGTTTTTCTTTCTATGATTCATCTGTATATTACACCTTGATTTTATACAAAGACCATCTCAGATGCACAATTATACCAAAAATCATAATAGAATATAGATGAAATTAGAATGGATACTTATAATTGCACTCAATATATAGTGATAGAAAAATTAATCCCGTAATATAGGTAAACAAGTTATTGATTTAAAATAATAAGAATGAAATGTGTCAATAATACTAGAACTATTCACCATGTAATCATTCTCAAACCATCGTTACTGGCATAATGATGATTTCAAAGAGTGATGTCCCTGATCTCACTTGTAAATTCCTATTATGTTCCAATGCAAGACACGACAACATACTAATTTAAAAAAAACAGTGCTCTATCTATATCTCTGATACCAATGTCCCAAAACCATCCCAGATTCCCTAATAATCGGATACCTAAGATGACACTAACAATTCCCAAAGGGATTTCCCGATGACAATTATTTAGAAACAATCATCTAGAATCTTAAAATATAATGTGGGAATAGTTATTCTATATAAACATAGAGTATGAAATAGACACATGTCATAATGTTCAAATAAAACACCCAAAGGATATTGTACTCGAATATGAACTAGTATAAACAACCCAAAAATTAAATCACAAACATTATAGAAGTACAAGATAAAAAACTCATGTCCTAGAAGACACAAACCTCCATGTTTGGAATGATCAAAAACACCCACCTTCAAATAGTGTGTTCCCCCTTTTGGACATAGACGTAAGAAAACTAAAATTTCCCAAAGGAAATGGTAGTGTGTGCACTTGAATCATAGCAGGATCTCACAAATATTTCTAATAATATTCCAGTAATTAATAAACCAATGAATGATTTTAATTACTAATAATATAGGCATGGTATTATATGTGCACATTCAAATAAAAACATGATTTTCTTATCAATTGATGAATTATTTCAAATAATGGATTTTATTAACATTTTATAAAAAATAGATTGCCTAAATTAGTTTGCCTCTATAAGGATAATTTACAATTAATTTCATATAAATAAAAATATTCACAAATGAGAAAATTAGTTATCTTAAAAGAGAAATGATAGTTTCTAGTTATGAGATCCTCACACACTCATATGGGTGATCATTGGAATATGTGCATGCATTTCCCTTGGAAAATGTTCAAATAGGGCTATTAAACACTCCTTCAGGGATAATATCTCTGGAACTAGATTTTTTATGGTGTTTTAAATTGTCCAACCTGGAGTATTTTACCCAAAAAACACACTTAATAACTATCATTTCATGTGCTCACACAATCAACCAACAAAGAAAAAATTAGTTTTAAATTATTAAAAATACAATTCCCACATTTTTAGTTACAATATGATAATTTCTATTTAAATTACATGACAAGAATTTTTAGTCAATTCATTCAATTTTAAAGATAAAACCAATACATGGTTTCATGAAAATAAGTTTAATATATTTTTCACAAAAATATATTTTTCAAAAATTCAATAAAATTATAATAATTCACAAATTCCCAATACAATTGGAATCAGTTATCTTACCCAATCATAACACCATTCAATTCCAATACAAATCTTTACATAATTGGGTTTACATAATTAAATTGAATTGAATTAAATTTAATTTTTGGAAATGAAGTGATTATAACATGATAATTCTCAATGGAACCACAAACCTTAAAATGAAGATCACATGTCACTACATCAAAAATGGTAAAAAACAATTTAGAATGTCAAAAACAAAAACAAGGATTCAAACCTATTTCCAAGATCCAAAACAATTTTTTTAGATACCATAACAATAAAAAGATTTTAGAAACATGTTGGAACAAGGAAAAAAATCCCAAAAATATTCCAAATGCTTTAATACATGATCCATGATCCTAGAACATTTCTCATGCTTCGATTTCGTAGGTCGTAGGGCCCGAATAGAGTTACGGATTAAGAGTTATGGACATTTGAATATGGGCTAGAAAACATGTTCATGGAGCCCATTCGTGAAGCTCCATCCACGATCGCAGAGCATGGGAACATTACCGGAGCCTCTCCGAGTGTCGCGAAGCTTGATGATGGTTGGATCTGCTGTTATGAGTAACTTTAGGGAACCTGACCAGAGCCTCTAAGAGCGTCGTGAAGCATGATGATGGTCGACTCTATGATTACGATAAACTTGAGAGAACTCTCTCAAGTTGTGGATGGTGATTTGCATTGTGGTGCACATTTTTTCTTCGAGGCACACTCTGCCATCCTCCATCACCAATAAATACCCATATCACCCCCAGAAAATTTTTACTCCACCCCATGGGCTACCGATCTCCCATTTCACAGAGCTCATATTTCCTTTATGAAGCCACTCCGTGAGTCTATGCTCTGTAAGTCCATGCTCAACGATTCCATGCTCCGCGAGCCCATGCTCATCGATTATCATACCTTTTAGAAGCATCTCCATGATACCAATCTCTACTTCTATCTTTCCTCCACCAAGCTACTTCATGAAGACATATCCTTTTCGATGCTCCTACCTTTATGCCCACCGGTCCATACCGCAGGGGACACACACCCGCCCCCCCACTCGAGGGATAGTGTGGGGCTACTATTCCAGTACTCCAGGAAAGTCCCTTCATTTCCGTCATTTACTCCCATGAAAAATTGAGTGTCTAACCACGAACATTTGGGTCCATGTCATTGACTTTTACCATTGAAACCTTATTCTCACCCACCTTCCACATGTGAAATACCATGATTCGAGATACTCTTCCGCACACCAAAAAACACCTTGAGTCAACATAGTCTTCCGGTTTCATTTCCCATGTAATGAGTTGAGATTCTCATCATCAATTCCCCATGGACCTTGAGTCGAACCATTTTTCAAGTTACTCATGTAAACCCCATCGCTTGTCTCCTATGCCCGAATGAACTAGAAAGGTTTTCCCTTGCGTATGTCCCAAAACAAACAATTCGTAGGCAACTTATGCCTAATAGTTGAATCTATATGACATTAAACTATAGTGAACCCTATATGGAAAATATAGGATGACTCTGCATCCAAACAAGAGATTCCTTATGTTCCATGCATTGGATGCCTAACAGTCCAATCAACATGACTATAAACTATTGTAAACCCTTGGTAACAAACATAGGATGAAAGTTGATCAAAACAAGATATTCCTTATGTGATATGAATTAGATTCCTAATTGTCCTATCTACTTGACTCTAAACTGTAGTAAACCATGTGTGACAATCATATGATGCCACTTACACCAATTAAAAGATTCTTTATCCAACAATCATAAGATACTTATAGTCCTCTCTATATAACTTAAACTGTATTACGCCCTATGTTCTAAACATAGGATGCATCTTACTCTAAACAAGAGATGCTTTATACTCCTATAATAAGATGAGAACAATCCTATCTACATGACTATAAACTATTGTACAACATGTGTCACAAACATAGGATTCCTCTTATTCTAAATAAGAGATGCCTTATTTTCCAAGCATTAGATTCCAATAGTCTGGACTATATGACTTTAAACTGTAGTAAACCCTACGTTACAAACATATGATGCCTCTTGCTCTAAATAAAAGATGCCATATGCACCATGAATAAAATTATAATAGTCCTGTCTACATGATGATAAATTGTAGGACACCCTATGTTCCAAAAATAGAATGCCTCTTACTCCAAACAAGAGATTCCTTACGCTCCAAGTATTAGATGCCAAATGCCAAGATTAAAGTGGTAGAATTTCAAGAGTGTTGTAATATGTTCAAACATTCTATAACTCTACCTCATGATTTTCATTTCCTTAATTCAGATCTTCATCCACTTTAATGTTTTAAGGGACTCCTAACATCCTAGTCCCATGTGGAATCAGCTCACCTCCCATCCTGGGCCAATGCCCTGGAAGACTTTGGATGACACTTTGAGTCAGGTCCTAGGTTTTGAACATGGTCAAAAGTTGACCCTCATTTGTTTGTCCCCATTTCAGTCTAAAATGATAATTATGTTGGGTTTTGAACATGTTCAATAGTTATCATTCATCGCCAATCCACCCTAACCACATTCCAAAATTTGGGCATGTGATTCACACTTTTCATATCCCTTTATTTGGAATGATTCCAATGCCCTTAACATTATCCTTATTGAGAACTAGTGCATAGGTGATGGCCTCAACAAACAAGTGGGTTGGGATTCCCTCGTGGCCAGACATGAAGAAGTCAGCACAGGTAGTTTCCATGAATAATACCTATTTACCATTGTTGATACATAGAAGTAATTGGGAAACTTCCTTGCATTAGCCCTATTAACCACCCTTCTTGCACACACCTTTGCGTCGTGATCTTCAGGTCCTTGATGCCTCTTGTTTCTCACACTGAGCATGAATCAAGTAGGATAAGAGTAGTAATAATTGACTATGGAATACTATCTAGGTATCCTTGAGTGTAAGCCCCAAACAGTCATCCTAAAAAACATGTAATTTGATCTTTTCCAAGTAATTGTACGTAGGATGCCTACCTGAGTTTCAAACCCACCATCCATTGGTTCTGTCCCCCCTTCAAGTTAGTTTCCACTCATCCTGAACTATGTGGAATTTTATCCTAGCCAAGTCAAGGTACGTTGGATGCCTCCCTAAGGTTTTTCCCATGATCAATTGTTTCCTACCACTCTTCACGTCGGTTCCCACCACCCAAACTATGTGGACTTTTATCCTTGCCAAGGAAAGGTATGTAGGAATCCTCTATGAGGTTCAAGACCAACAACTATTGGTTCCAACCCCCTACACGTCGGTTCACCAACACCATCTAGAAAAATTTGGGCTTTGATCCCTATCTCTTTGATAAGGTATGTAGGAAGCCTCCATTAGGTTCATTCCCATTCAACGGTAAGCTATTTTCAGCCACATTAGCGGTAAGTCGTTTTCAACCCCATTCAAGGGTATGTCATTGAAGTCACTCATTCGATGGTATGTCGTTGATGTCCCAAATCAATGGTAAGTTGTCCTCAGATAAACTTTGTGGACTATGATTCCTTGTCACGTGGATACATAGGATGCCTCTCTGAGGTTCAATACATGCACTAATATCTCATCCTGATCTCTACATCAAGCCTATGTGTTTTGGGACAGTCATGACCCAACCTGGAGGTTCTATTTCCTCCAGATCACATCCATGTGTCCATTCTCACATGTCACCTCCTAAGGTGTCCCATCAACCCACTGAAATACGCAGACATTGATTCCCTGCCATGAGGATATGTTGGAAGTATATTCAAGGCTCAATCTCAACATCATCATTGTCCTCACATCAGTTCCATCTCATTCTCCCTCCACTTCAATCAAATATCCATCTTCCATATTGATTCTTACCTAGGCCACCACATCCTGGTGGGATCAGGTCATCCACCTCTTCACTACTCCTAGAAGTAGTTGGGGTGATTTCCATTCATAATCTTGACCATGTAATCAGGTTGTTGTAATTTTTATACACCCCGAGCCATCACCCATTCAAATTATTGGGTTTTGATACCTGTCGTCTATCATAGGGTACATAGGAAACCTCCATGAGGTTCAATACCAACCAATGATAATCCTTGCAGTCCCCAATTCTAGGGTTCACTCTTCCTGATCCCCCATGGTTGGTGTTCAGATCATCCATTATGATGTGACATCTCCCCTCCATGGGACGTACGACCTCAGATTCGTCCTCATTGGGAATTCTGATCCATCCTTCATCTAGGTGTTCCCACCTTGGGATGTACCAATATGATATTCCATTACGAGACATTTTGATAACTCTTATTGCATCTCCGCAAGACGTTAATCTCATGTCCTACCTTGTGTTAAACATATAAAGCCTTAGGAAAACCTCAGAAGACCTGCCTTTGGCGTAACCATTTACGCAAGACATTAAACTCATAGAATACCTATTGTTAATCATGGGAAGATGAGGAAAAAATCAGTGACATTCCTCTATCATAAGATTCCCTACTACTGATTTGGGAAGGCTCAAGTTCGGTGTGCTTGAGATGCCCTTTTATGAGGAAGAATATAGATTCCCCAATTTCCATGCATCTAGATATGCCATGACATGCCTGATGTTTTCATCTACTCCATCTGAAGGTAGCTACCATGTCAACACCCCAAGGAATGTCCTGACAGATGTAGTGTAATTAACCAGTTTCCACAAAGATATGGCACTAGGAATGAGATTCTCGAACAATGAATTAATCTATAATGGAGGCCCAAACTACATAATGTGTTCTGAGGAGGAGTCCACGAATGGAAGAACCAACATCCCATCATCTCATTTCAATCATGGAGAAAACATCACTGAATAAGTGATGGATGTTTCCTACTTATTGAAAGAGGGAATGCGGGGAAAAAGCTATACGTCCTCCACAAGTGGATGTGCGCGCCCCAGTGAATGCGTTAGAAACAAAATCCTATGTAGGAGAGGTGGATATAATTAGAGTAAAATAATGGAAAAAAACTCTTATTATTGAGGAACCATATGGAATTCAACAATCACTGATCCACCTTTTAATGGGGTTTGAGGAGACAAAATGGTTCTTCAAGAGCCCTCTCTATCTAGGAAGTTGATATATAAAATGTTAGGGTTGTGCGTGGATCTAATTTGCGGGGTTTTAATATTTTAAAACATTTTTGGTATAAAATAATCTGTTTTTCATGGTTAGTTTATTAGGACCATGTGGTTTTTATAACCGTGAACCATCCATGAAAGCCCCCAATGTATGGGTTTTTATGGTTTACCCTATATGTGTTGATGATTTGAAAAAACCATTCATTAAACAAGACCCAACAAATTCATGATTAAAAAGATGATCTAGAAGAACCTAAAAACAATAACACGACATTAGGAATTCTAATTCTGGTTAATTTTTCCTATTTCTTCATTTGGGTATCATTATAGGTTTATTTTTCTAGAGGACATCACATGATCCCACTATTTGTTAGATGCCCAAATTTAAGCCATTTTGTGAACATAAAAATCTATATATGATGTACATTGAAATTTTCTACAGAATATTTTCTTCTAAAAAGGTCACCTAGAAAACGATTCATTAAAATCATAAAAATATTTTCAGGATATCTCCCTCTAAAAAACACAATTTATACTTATATATTGTTAATTCCCATTTTTTATCTTAAAAATAATCAATTTTGAACAAAATCCTCTTTACATATCATTCAACCATCAAAACTTAAGTCAAGTTTTATATTCCATCTATGAAATTTTTACTCTTTAAATGATCGAAACAAGAATCATCTAACCTATAATTATCATTATAAAATGAAGTTTTTATCAATAATATTCTAGTAAACGTTATATAAATGAAATCTATAATACAATATTTATCTTTTTCTAGCACTACATTGTGATTAACATTGGATTATATCAACATAAAAATTATTATTTTATAATAGCATCAATGTAATCTTTTTTCTAAAGTAAGGTTCAATCATAAAATACTTCATTTTTACTATAAATAAATTCAAGAAAATATTGGTTGAATATAGTGAAAATTACTATTAAAAATTCAAACCAAATTTTCAACAAATATGATTTCCTACATTACGCATTTAACAACCAAAAAATCATGTATTATTTTCCATTTGATTAATTATGTAGTAATTTAATTTATCGACTGCATTCATGAACATCAAATTTTTATATGGCCTTATTTGATTATTTTTTGTTACATAAATATTGATTTATTCCATGATTATAATATGATCTCTTCTATTATACACTGTCTCTTTTTTAGCATACTTTCTCTTCCTTTATCTGTCTCCATTTATCCATTATTATGAAGAATCTAATTACAAATAAAATTCTTATGAGGGTTCATGTTGGTGAAAAATCGGTGAGACTTTAATGTATTGGTTTCAAATAAGATAATATGCGTATAAATAGGGAATATGACATTAATTTGGGAATGATATGGGTTTCCTTAGTTAAATATTTTTTCTAACTATCTAAAACTATAAACCTATATGGACTTGGGTGTTTAAATGATTCAATATTTTTTATATTTTAATTATTGATCCTTATGTTTATGTATCTACATGTTATAATTCAAATATCAATATGTTAGGTATGATTATTTTTACAACATATTCTTAGAGTATGCATTGTATAAATCATAGTAGGTATCAATGTAGAGTTTAGATGGAATCTAAGTTATAGGGGATGGTATGAAAAATTATTGTGTACCTATTAGGATTGAAGTTTAATTTGATGTCTAAGAAATTAAGGCTATGTTTTGAATATTTTAATACCATTTGATTTTATACATTATTATTCTATATATTGAATTTTAAGTGATTAATATTTATTAGGGGTAAGGATTAAGATGAATTTAATGAGAATAAGTTTCTATTAATTTTAGTTCTAGTATTTAGAATTAAACATCTTGATTTAATTATTATTATAAAATAAAACTAGAATAAATTAATGAAAACTTACTGAATAGATCTAAATATAAGAAAAATATCTAAAATGAAAAGTAAAATATAGAGTGCTAGACATAAATGAAATACAAGCCATGTTTAGAAACAAACAAGTTGGTGCAAGAACTCGTAGATATGTACATAGGGTTAATTAAACTGATAATGATTGGTTCTCTATTAACATGATATTCACTCAATGCACAATAAGTGGGCATAATTGTACACCTTTTCTTTAACACTTGGGGTATATGGTTTATACAATTCTCATTCCCTTTTCATGTAATAAAAATATATTTATATGGAATTTGAATTTTTAATATATATAACTAGTTTAGGTATATAATCTAATATTTAAATCTCTAAGGACTTCAATGGTTAAGTTGAAGGAGTTAAAGGTTGATTCAATTGAATCATATTTGGATCAAAAGTATAATTGGTGGAAAAAATGATTAATATGAGAAGACATATTATGATTTATTTTCATATTTATATGATCATTTACTATGGTATTATCTTTTCCATATCCATTTTAGTTTTATTTTGAAAATTAATTGTAAAAATAAAAATTTTAATGGGATAGCACTAGAAGCTCAGAAAACATATTGTTTCGCACGGAATTCCGGGATGAGCTCCTGGATGGGAGATTCAAACGTTCCGATCGGTTTCTAGTGGGTTTGTTCGGAGAACCAAAAACATCCCATGATTCCACATCCGTTTGGACCTACTTTCCAAAGGTATGTGCTCATTAGCTAGTGGACTGATGAGGCTTAGGAATTTGCATTGGTCGAGAGGATGGGAGGTCGGACTCATCATACCTTTTTGAGGGGAATTATTATCTACTCCGGGACTCTCTTTATAGATTTAAGTTATGTTTGTGAATCCTTATTACATTACCAAGTATAAAATGATCTTTCCTTCAGTTGAACAATCAATGATTAAATATGTAAGAAATTTAGAGAATCTTTTATATGTATTCGATGTTCTTCATCAATAGAGAATCATCTGTATCTTTTTAGAGATTCTTGGTCAATGGTATCCTTTAAAACATTTATATAAAAGTCTCTTGGTCATTATGATGACCAGGTTGGTTTTAAAGCCACTCAGTGGGGCACTTGAAGTTTATCGTCATTCAGAAGGACAGTGAATTACTTCAGAGCTGGGATCGAACCCATAGATGGGCTACCTACGTATCCTTTGTTTTGAAAAATGAATCAGAACCCACGTAGTTCGAATAAGGTTATGATGTTTATGATTGATTGCTCAAATCAGGATGTCACAATTACTTTTACACTCTAAGATCACGTGAGTCATGATCGGTGTGAGAAACAAGAGGTATTAGTAAAATTTAGGCAATTGTGCCATGAAAGATGAAATCATAAGAAATGGTTTGGGGCTTATGTATTTCTGACTGCCTAGAGGATTTACTTTAGGGTGAAAATCCAGGAACAGGGTCCATAAAGATATATGTGCTTCATGGAGATTTGAATACTCTAACTTGGGATTTATTCTTGAAGAGGAAACCCAAATTAGGAGAGGATTGTTAACTGGGTTTTACTCCTGAGAAAAAATCCCATATCAAACGTAAATTAGGACTGGTTAAAGAGAAATTAGGGGACTTGGGGCTTACTCCTGAAAAGGAAACCCAAGATTATGACTGGGACTTATTCCTGAAAAGGAGACCCAGGTTGGGGGGCTTGGAGTTTACTTCTGAAAAGAATCCCATGATTAAGATTGGGGCTTACTCCTAAAAAGGATGCCCAAAATTAGAGGACTTAGGGCTTACTCCTAAGAAGGATGCCCATGATTATGACAGGGTCTTATTCCTGAAAAGGAGACCCAGGTTAGGGATTAAGGTTTGGGGCTTACTCCTAAGGAGGATGCCCAAATTTGAGATTGGGGCTTACTCCTTAGGAGGATGCCCAAGTTAAGGAATTAAGGTTTTGGGCTTACTCCTGAGGAGGATGCCCAGATTTGGGAACTTTAAGAATTCGGGACTTACTCCTAAGGAAGATGCCCAAATTAAAGGACTTATAACTAGGGATTAATCCTGAAAAAGAGACCCAAGTTAAGGATTCTCTCATCTTAAAGGATGAGGTTGAATGATTGAACTCTCCATATTTAGTGACATAAGGATATTTAAATCACTGGGTTTTAAGAGATATTCCACAGAATTCCTTTCAGATAATGAAGTCAAATCAAGAAATCATGCCATAAATGGCTTTGAAGAGTGTCTTGAAGACTGAATCTTGAAAAGGAAAAGTGTAATGGCTTAAGAGGGGTAAAATGGGCAAGATGGGCACCCAAAAAGGTAGGGGCGCGCAAGTCTTGAAAGGCGCGCAAGTATTGCGGCGGCGTGCAAGTATTGGTCGCGCATGTATACTTGCGCGACATGTGGGATACTTGCGCGATTCTCAACCATCTTTAGAATACATGAGAGACTCTTTATTAATCCCTTTAGAATCCTCTTGAGATTCTTCCCGAAAGGGGACGTGCACGTTCTATTGAAGGAATAAGGCGGCACGCAAGTGTGGTCACTTCCCTTAAGGGCTGACCACTCAGGCGCGCAAGTGTTGATGAGTTTCAACACTTAGACCTTCCTCCTCCTCTTTAGATCTTCTGTTCTAGGTATAAAATTACCTTATAAGTGTTCCGGAAGCTTTGAGAAGAGACTTGGGCATCGGGTGCTTCAATCCGAGTTTCTGGAAAAAGATCCTCCAGAATGGGGGGCCCATAGGGTCTATTTATAGGAAAAATAAGGCCCTGGGCGGTTACCGGGCGGTTATCACTTAGGTCGCGCAAGTCACTTGCACGACCATGGTCGTCGCGCAAGTGTACTTGCGCGACAATGATATAACTTGCGTGGTGTAGTTGCTGTTGATCCTTTGTTCATGCCTTTGTCGATTTTTTATGTTTTCGTCAAAGGTTGAATCACTTTGAGCTCAGATATTCCCCTTTTCCGATCATTAGATTCTGGGATGAAATAGCGTCAAAAAAAGTCCCCCCTCAGAGTTGGATCCGGAAAGAAATGAGGATTTGACTCTGAGGAAATTGAATCCATCCAAAGGAAAAGGGGGTGCGCAAATCTTCAGGGCACAGAGGTTGGCGCGCAAGTTTGCGTCGCGCAGGCTTTAAGCGCACTGGGTACGGCGTGCAGGGTCCCAGCCGCGTCTACAAATAGAGGGCCTCACTTCCGTACAAGCATCTGGATTGCCGGACTTCATAACTTCTCGAGCTCTTGTTGTGAAGGTGATCTTAGCCGCGCATGGTGCTCTATTTTCTAGTGTTTTCCTTGATGTCGCGCTACTGTAAATGTATTTGTACTTGTGCGGTTTACACTTGCGTGTCAAAAACTAGCGTGACACATGAATACTTGCGCGCCTTAAATTCCTTAGCCATTTTTTGAAATCTTTCACAAATTTTATGAAAAATAAACCTATTTAAGAGTTAGTTTACTCATCTTTTGTGTAGATACAGTGGTTCCCAAGGGAATTGGAACGGCTGATGAATTGGCTAGCAAGCAGATTGATGACATGATGAACATTATTGGCCACGATTACTATGATATCTGCAACAACACTCTCCCAGATTTGGTTAAGTACTTGAAGAAATATCATCCTAATTTTCCACAGAGCATCCATCTGCCTCTGTGTGGTCATGGTCATCTGCAAGGAGTCAATGTTCCAAATGCAAACAACTATACACCTGAGATGCAGCTGCACTACTACTCCTCTATTTCAGTTATGCTGTGCATTAAGAGAAACAACAATGGTGTGAACTTTCAAATTCTTCCTCCATGCCATTTCTTTGCAGATACGAAAATGGAAAACCCATGGGCTGAAATTTTTTCCACTACCGGTTGGTGGAGAGAAGACAAACATGGTATTAGAGAAATATCTGAAAAGAGTACTCTCTCCAAATGGCTCTTTACTTCCAATGCTCCATTCTCAAATCCACGTATCCATCTTCCAAGTCTCTTGGACAGAAACAGAGTCACTGTTTGATCAGCAGAAAATTTTCTCAAACCGCACTCAAGAACATCCTTTTACAGTTGTTCCAAGAAGAGCTAGTATCACTATATCTCTTACTGTATCCAGTTGAATGAATGAATTCCAGGTGGTTTCTGATGAAGTTCGGGATGCCGTAAATCAAATATGTTGAAATCCTCTTGTAATTCTTGAAAAAGAGAAGAGACTCCAGTCTGTGGATATCCTTATAACTCTTGTGTATCAATGAAAAACACTTTCATCTTCAATCATTTGTACTTGCATTCTTTCACTACCTGCTTCAAATTTACATAAGCCAATGGGCCTAGTAAGCATAGTTTGATTTTTACTAGGATTATTAAAAATAACCCTACAAACTTTGAATCATTTAATTGCTCAATATTACCTAAATCATACAAAAAATGTATATTTAGTGAGCTGGAAATTGACTTTTATTCAGACTTCCTTTGTCTTTTGTGGGCAGTTTAAAGTCATGCATGCCGGACATAAAGGGGCTAATGTTTAAGGTCGAAATAGCTTTGACCAAAATGGATTAAAATTGATTCAATTCCTTAAAAATTTATCTGAAAACATATTACCATACTCAAGTATGAGAGAAAATATGTAAACTATGGCTTAAGAATATTTGAATCTGAGGAATGATATGAAAAAGAGTTAAAAGGCATTAGAAGAAGTAGTCTCCAAGAATGAAGTTACTATTATTTAACAAAACCCGTTAGGGGGTTGAAATATGCAGGGCCACCTATGGGAATTGGCTGCATGGTCAAATAAATAGTATCTTTCGGTGGACAAGTCTGTTATGTGGACTGTTTATACAAGGCCACCTATGGGCACATGCTGCATAGTCAGGCGAAAGAACTCTCAAAAATTTACTTTCCCAGTGCTAAAAGCCAGTGAAAGTTTATGGAGATTCAAATTTTCTAAAGTATAGAGTTTGTTGTATGGAAAGAGGTACTTGAATATGGAGAAGATATTTCCGAACAAGAATATCGAAGATCTGGATGAATATCACTCCTACGAAGGTCTGATCCAAATGTAGGGAAGAAGAATAAACCATAGACTTGAATACTTTAAGATCATGAAAAAGGAGATGGGACAAATATGTTAAGGATGGCTATTTTTTTGTGGATCCCTACATACTATCGTTTAAGACAAATAAAGACAAAAGAGGCATTCTTCCCATGAATGAAGTTACTATCATTTAACAAACCCGTTAGGGGGATGAAATATGCAGGGCCACCTAAGGGCATTGGCTGCATGGTCAAATAAATAGCATCTTTTAGATGACAAGTCTGTTATGTGGACTGTTTATGCAAGTCCACCTATGGGCATGTGCTGCATAGTCAGGCAAAAGAATTCTCAGAAGTTTGACATTTTTGTGACTAGAAGTCATGAAAAGGGTTATGAAGATCTGAATATATTTAAGGTTCGGATTATAACACATAAAGATGGGTATTGTCTAATGTATATAGAGATACACCGGTCAATGATAACCATAATCATGTTGTGGCTGGGTCGTGAATTGAAATTTTGGACTTCACTACGTATCTCATAAGAATGATAATCAAGCCATACACAGTTCTTGAAATTCAGTTTAACGTCGTGCAGGACGAAAGTATGAGAGATCTTAGTTTAGGGTCATAGAATTCAGACCATAATAATGAATACAAAGTGTGTGTTTTCATGAGTACTTTTCAGCTAAGGGACTGAAAGTGAAATTTGGGGTTAGGCCCAAAAGACTTGGGACTGGATTCGAGGGATACTTGAATGTTCCTACATATCCCATAAAGATGGGAATCAAGTCCTCGTAGTTCTAGAACTACCCTTTGTACAAATTTGTTTCGTACATGTGAAGGGTGAAAGGGGACTTTAGTGCAATGATGGTTTAACTTGAGATAAAATGTTTAGGCATTACCATGTATGCACGTAGTCTTTTGTAATGAAACATGATTGAAAAAATCAATGTCAATAATGGTTCCTTCTCAAATGAGTAAATCAAAGAATATTGTAGTTTATTGTCGTATCGGACAAAAGTGTTGTATAGTCTAACGTCATATAACAAGGATGAATGTGAATCAATGTAAAGATATTTATTCTAGGGGCAGTTTCACGAATCAACATCATATGAGATGGTGGTGAACCAATGTGAAGAAATTGTTTTTGGGCTTGAACCCTGGGAGGCTGCCTACATACCCAGCCTGGAGGGCAAGGATCAAAGTCCGTGTAGTTCAATTAAATAATGAATTAATGATCATGTTGTTCTTTGGGAAAACGATCTAAATAAAATGTTGTTGGGACTTATACATGGTTAGCGTCCCAAAGGGAGTGTTACAGTTGAGGTTTTCTCTAAGCTCACGTGAGTCATACTCGGTGTGAGAAATAAGAGGTAACAACAACCTTAACAATGCATAGTTTAATGTCATGTAGGACATAAAAATGGGACTATGCAGTTTAAAGTCTTGCAGTTAGGACTATTGGTGCTTCACAGTTTAGTGTCATGTAGCAGGGACAAAATAACAGTTTAATGTCATGTAGGACATATCAAGGACATTCTGTACAGTTTAGCGTCATGTAGTTGGGATGATGGGGACAATACAGTTTAACGTCATATTGGACGAAAGGAGGACTGTGCAGTTTAATGTCATGCAGTAAGGACAAAATAACACACCATTTATGTCATGTTGGACGCATTGGGGACTTTTTTCCCCACAGTTTAACGTCATGTTGGACGAAAGGGCGAATAGTTTAAGGTCATATGCATGGACCGTGGATGGTGCAGTTTAATGTCATGTTGGACCATTAATGATTATATATTTTGACGTCTTTCCGGACGTAAGGAACTTTTATACAGTTTAGCATCATGTAGTTAGGACTTCACAGTTTAACGTCTTGCTGCATATAAGGCACTTGCAAATAGTTTATGGTCATATGCATGGACCAGGGATGATGCAGTTTAGGGTCATGTTGGATGGTTTAGGGAACTTTTTCATAGTTTAACGTCGTGTGGGACGAAGTTGCAGTTTAAGGTCATACTGGACCATTGATGCTTATGTAGTTTAACGTCTTTCCGGGCATAATGGACTTTCCTACATTTTAACGTCATGTTGGACGAAAGTTGCAGTCTAAGGTCACACTGGACCATTGCTGTATAGTTTAACGTCATATAGCAAAGAAGAACTGGTGCCGCACAGTTTAGTGTCATGTTGCAGGGACAAGTTCTTTTCTACAGTTTAACGTCATGTTGGACGAAAGTGCAAATATTTTAAGGTCATATGCATAGACCATTGATTATGATGTAGTTTAAAGTCATACTGAACTATTGCTGTATAGTTTAACGTCATATAGCAAGGACAAACTAGTGCCGCATAGTTTAGTGTCATGTTGCGGGGACATAATTTCTATAGTTTAACGTCATGTTGGACGTAGTTGCAGTTTAAGGTCATACTGGACCATTGTTGTATATTTTAACTTCATATATCAAGGACGAACTGGTGCCGCACAATTTAGTGTCATGTTGCGGGGACATATGATTTCTATATTTTAATGTCATGTTGGACGTAGTTGCAGTTTAAGGTCATACTGGACCATTGCTGTATAGTTTAACGTCATATAGCAAGGACGAAATAGTGCTGCACAGTTTAGTGTCATGTTGCGGGGACATTTTCATTTCTATAGTTTAACGTCATGTTGGACGAAAGTGAAAATAGTTTAAGGTCATATGCATAGACCGTGGATGATGAAGCAGTTTAAAGTTATACTGGACTATTGCTGTATAGTTTAACGTCATATAGCAAGGACGAAATGGTGCTGCACAGTTTAGTGTCATGTTGCGGGGACAAGTTCTTTTCTACAGTTTAACGTCATTTTGGACGAAAGTGCAAATAGTTTAAGTTCATATGCATAGACCGTGGATGATGATGCAGTTTAAAGTAATATTGGACTATTGCTGTATAGTTTAACGTCATATAGCAAGGACGAAATGGTGCTTCACAGTTTAGTGTCATGTTGCGGGGACAAGTTCTATAGTTTCTGGATTGAAAATATTAATGCCAGGCAGCACTTCTCAATACTTGAATACCGGGTTTCTGTTTCAAGCATAGTTCTACTGAGATAGGAGAGGCTATTTTCATTCCCAAAATCATTCTTTTGAGCTAGAAAGGCACCCAATGATCGCTCTAGAGCTGTCACATAGAGGATAAGTGGTCTACTTTCGATAGGTGGCATGAGTACTGGTGGACTCAAGAGGTATTTATTGAGAACATCAAATGCTTCTTGACATTCTTCAGTCCACTGGTAAGTGACTCCTTTTTTCAATAATTTGGTAAAGGGTAAACTTTTTCCTGCCAAATTGGCGATGAAACGCCGAATATAGGCTAAGTGTCCTTGAAGTCCTCTTATTTCTTTCAAATTCTGAGGAGGTGACACACAAAGGATTGATTTGGTCTTCTCAGGATCGACTTAGATACCACGATGGTGTACAACAAAGACAATGAATTTTCCTGAGGTTACCCCAAAAGCACATTTTAAGGGGTTCATCTTCAAATTATGTTGTCGGAGATTGTGGAATATGACTTCCAAATCAGCCAAGTGATTAGAACGTTGTTTGGATTTAACCACCAAATTGTCTACATAGCATTCAACAAATTTCCCTAAGAAAGGGTTGATGATACGATGCATGGCGCGTTGATATGTTGCACCTGCATTATTTAAACCCGAAGGGCACCACCCGGTAACAAAACACACCTTGAGGGGATCTGAAAGATGTAGATTCCTCATCTTCTGGGGCCATTCGGATCTGATTATATCCGGAATATCCATCCATGAAGGAAAGTACTTCATAACCAGCCGTCGCATCAATTAAGAGTTCTGTAATCGGAACTGGGAGATCATCTTTAGGACAATACCGATTAAGATATCTGAAATCGATTCAAACCCTAATTTGTCCATTATTTTTCTTTACAGGGACAATATTAGCCAACCACTTGGGTTATTGAACTTCTCTGACGAAGTTATCTTTGATCAGCTTATCCACTTCACCTTCAATTTTGGATGCATAGGTTGGGTGTGTTCTTCTCGCGGCTTGCTTAAATCCTCGATGTTCTTTTGGTAAACCCAAATGATGTGTAGCAATATCAGGATCAAGCCCAGGAATTTCTGTATAGTTCCAAGCGAAAATATCTTTATTTTTATTTAGAAAAGAAATATACTTCTCTTGATCTTCAAGGGTCATGGCCGCACTAATTAAAGTGGGGCGTGGATCTTTCTCTGTACCCAGATTTATTTCTCTGAGTTCATCCACAGTGGTAGAGATACCCTCTTCAAATTCTGGAGGAGAATCTCTAAGATCTTCCTCTTCTTCTTCTTCATGTATTATTTCTTCCGTTTCTACTTGCATAGTAGACGACAAAACGAAATTTTCATGATCATAAGAGATTTCAAAATTTGAACATTTTGAAGAAGACGCTTCCATTTCCGACCATATTGATGATAAAGGGCCTTCTTTGGGAAATAAAGAGGAGATGATGGATTGAGAATCAACATCATTATTCACCTCTGATATTTCTATAACTTCTTCTGGACTGATTGGCGAAGTATATACTTTTTGGACTTCAGCAGATGAAATGAAAACGTCACCACATAGGCTTTCATCACTGTTTGGTAGGTTACCAATTTCTCCCATGTTGTCTGGCTCAACTACCGTAATTGACATTATGGATCTTTCCATAAGAGTGTTTGGATTTGGGCCTATTTTTTCAATTTGACTGATAGGTAACACATAATCTATACTCACATGTGTAAATGGATTTATTGGAATTTTCTCCAAACCATATAGAGCATTAACTTTGGTAATTTCCTTCATTGTATATTTTTCTCTTCCCTTCATGTGATAAAATTCTGCCTCAATGTATTGAGACTCACATGTCTTGAACGGGGCCTTATCACCATACAATGTTCTAACTTGACCATTGAAACAGTATTTGAGACATTGATGGTATGATGAAGGGATAGTTGCATGCTGATGTAGCCAGGGTCTTCCAAGCAAGACGTTGAAAGATGAGTCTTGATCAACAATCATGAAATCTAAATTGGATACAAGATCTCCAAACTGAGTTCTGAGTGTAACATCGCCCAGTGTTTCTTGTTCATTTTTATCATATCTTTGTAACATTATGGTAGAAGGAGATAAATCAGATTCCGTGAGGCCCAATCGACGAAGTGTACGAATGGGCATGAGGTTGACTCCTGAACCATTGTCAATGAATGCTCTTTGGATATCTACACCATTGACTTTGCCAGATAAGTAGAGAGGTTTTATGTGCCCATGCACAACATCATCTTCATATTTATCAGTAAAAGATATCACTGCATGGAATTCTACAGTATTATTCTCTATGTGATAGACTTCAGCTGCAGCAATTTCAGCTTCAAACTCCTAAGGACTTGAAAAAGCATCGATGAGTGCTTCCAAGAGATCTTTTGATCGATTCAAAGCATCCAAAATTGATAACTTGGCTGTTACATGAGCCAAGTGTTTCAATATATCATACTTTTGATCTAGAAGTCTTTGTTTCCCAACAAGAATATGCGGTTTAGTAGGTACCTTGGAAGCAGATGCTTTGGAAGCTGATGCATCTTGTATTGGGATAAAAGTTGGCAAAATCCTTGGTTTTGGAAGATTAGACCAATTAGATCCATTTACTTACTGAGATAAAGAAGATGGAACCTTCAATCGGTCTTCCAAAATAACTGTGCCAAGACTGAGTTGGTCATTAGCAGAAGAACCTGCTTGTTCTTTTTGAGCTCGCTGAAAGGCTCTACCACGAGTTTCTACTGCATACACAGTGCTAGAAGGGGTAGAATTGGGGTAGTGTCTTCGGAAAGATCCACGTCTTCCCCTATATCCTGAACCTCTAGAACTTCCTCGGATTCCCTTATTTGATACAGGGAATTCAGGCTTATCAAAATTGAAATGACGACTGGAGTACGGATCTGTTAATTGAATCCTATTAACAGAACCGAAGATTAACTCTTCGTCTGATAAAGACTCTGCCTGGTTAGCCTGTTTAGGCTGTGCCATTTGGTGGGGCGGTGCCCGTGACTTTGAAGTAGATGGCATGAAATCTGCCAGAGTCAAAGACAACTTAGGCCTCGATACATACTCATCATCTTCGGATTCCTCTTTCTTCTTTGAATTGCGCTGCTCTTTTAAGGATTTGTCTTTTGATGGAGGCTTCACTGTAGATTTTGTAGGAGACACAATTGGATTCTTCAATTTTGTTTGCAAAATGGCATGGGTCCGATTGATTGTCTTTCTGACCATCCAATCATCATATTTTTGCGCAGTTTTGCTTTTGACTTCCTGCCCCTCGCCTCCTTCCACTGGATCTGTAGCGGTAACACACGCTACATGAGCTGAAGAACCCTTCAATTTGACTTGTCCCAAGTCGACCATCTTTTGCAGGAGGTCTTTAAAGACAAAACACTCCTGGATGGGATGCCCCAACATTTGATGAAAGGGACAATAATTGGGACGGTCTTCATCTCCTTCCTTGTTTGGCCTCTTGGGCACTGGTAATTGAACCAAATTATTTTCCAGAGCTAAAATGAAGTAACCAGGAACTTGCACACTTCAAAAAGAGTATGTTTTACTCTTCAAATCCTCAAATTGTTTTCGTCGTTGATCTTTTTGATCATTTGGACAAAACAGCCTTTGTTTTTTGCATTCAGGAGGTGGATTCCTTCGAGAAGATGAAGGTTTTGAAGTAGAAATAGGTACAGATGCTTGTTTAAGCATAACTGTAGCAGTTTCTGCTTTACCCATTCTTTTTCCTGGAGGTGATGGAATTACACGAGATTTAACCTTAGCCTGTATAAGGGAATCTTCAATATGTTGAGCGATTGAAGTAAGGTCTCGAAACCCTCTTGTGTATTTCACATGGATCAATGGCGTGCGTAATTCATCACGCAAATTTTCCACACATATTGGCAACAACTCTTCCTGGGGGAGTTCTAAACTCAAGGAATACGTTAATCCCTTCCAGCGAGCAATGAAATCAGAGACTCTTTTATTCTCCCTTTGCTTGCAGTTTGTAAGATCGAAAACTGTCGTTTTTTGGCAAAGTTGAGCTGAACTGAAGAAGGAATTTTTGATAAAGATCCTCCCATCTGATGATTGACCGGGATTGCAAGCTTGTATACCAGATAGAAGCTGGTCCTTGCAAGGTTCACACGAAGCATCTGAGTTTCACTGCTTCTTGCTGCTCAGGATTTCCCATCATAGGATCACAACAAGACACGTAATGCGTCAAATGTTGTTCAGGATCGCTTGATCCATTGAAAGTAGGGAAAACATGGTTTCCAAAACTGGATGGAGGAGAAATTGAATCTACCCATTCAGGGTAAACATTCTTTTCAGGTTGAACTTGCGCCCGTTTCCCTTACATAGTTTCTAACCGAGCTGTTAATGACTCAATAGTAGTTATTAACTTTTTAGAAACATCCGGTTGAATCTGGTCTTGAGTAGGTGCAATGAATGGAGCTTGGACAGACGTGGTGGTTGGTGCTTCAACTGATGGTAGTGCTGCCAACCGTTGTTGCACTTGACCCGTAGGATTAGACTTCTGAGGGTGTACTGATAAAGGAGGATATTCTTGATCCATCTCAGTAACTGCAACAAATTCCTTCGGCTGTCGGACTTCAACATTCTTAAGAAAAAGACTACTCTGAAGTACTTCTGCATTCAACCTTCTTAATTCTTTCATTTCTTCCTCTTTTTGTGCAAACCTTTGCTCTAATGAGAGAGATTGACCTTCTCCAGAGGAAGGATATGCATCCTGATTCTTTCCCTTTCCTTTGTTGGATACCTTTTGGAGGGAGGGAAGTGGATTACCTAGGTTCTGAGTAATCCTTTGACGTCGTGTACGTACACCTTCTTCATTTGTATCAGTGCGTACATTTTCTTGAGCAGGACACTCTTCATCTAAGTCCCCTGAGTGAACCTCCTATGGTGGATTAGCAACAACGACATTGATGACATTGATTGATGCATAATGTATCACATCCCTTCTATCAACATTTCTGTGATATTGTCTTCTTTCATGTCTTTGATGAGACATTGCCTTTTGTTGGTTCAATCATTTAGGAACTTCTTGAAGAGTTATAATTTGGAGGGAATCCCATGATAATTTGGCTCTTCATTCCTCTTGGGTCTTCTTCCATAATCGAGAAAAGACCGACATTCTATGAGAAGGGGATTGATGATTTGAAAGAGTCCCCAGTATTGTGAACTGGGGATGTTCCTGCTAGTTCCGCTCAACTCCTTGAATCCCATTTGATGACTCTGAGGGTTGGGTTAGAGAAGTCCCCAGTGTGATAAGCTGGGGTGGCTCTTGACATGCTACGTTTGAGATCTTCTTAAAAGATCTCTTGATCTTGCGAATCTTAGTTCGGAAATTAGATGGATGCATTAGCCTGTATCCACTTTTATCACCTGGTTCAACAGTCCGTTGGATGATTTCCGAAACTTCTGTCATTTGATGACATGTTTTCTCCATACGAGAGGCTTGTGCAATATTCTCGCCTGCTTGATGTAGGAGAAATTTAACAACTTGTTCTCTATATGCTTGATTTTGAGAGGAACTATTTGAAGCCTGTTTTTGAGCAAGATTTTGATTATGAACAAAGCCCATTGACTGTGGCCTGCCATGGGAAATAACATTGCATGAGACCATTTTCGGAGGGCTTTGCTGACTGGAAAGCACTGTGAAATGTAGTGCTCCGTGAATACCCCATCCTTTGATATGAACATCAGATGGAGCATTGGAAATTAACTGACGCAATTTTCTTTGTGCGCCAAGGCATGAACATTGAAGGGTTCTCTGCTTCTTTTCAGCCTTCGGATACCAAGAGACTGATAGAGATGCCAAATCAATCTGACGTTATAGCCCTTCTCTTATCGTAAGATGATTTTCATATTCATCATAAGATAATACCTTCTTCTTCAATTGAAAAAGAGCTTTCAATAGGTTGAGACGAATATCATGGATTCCATCATCCGTCAACATCTTTGGAATATCATACTAGGTGTCAGCCAAAGGCCAAAACATGACTGGTACCTCACCTTTTGCCAGTTTTTTCCTCATGTTTAGCATTTCCTCTTTATCATTAAATGAATATTCTTATACCTGTTTTGACAAGAGTTGGTGTTTCCTTGTTGCTTCATCAGATTCAACAAGATTGGTAGAGAGATCATTGATAAAAATAGAAGATGCATGACTTAGGGGTGGTTCGGAGAATGACCTATACCCTGGTCTATCTTCTGATTGAGAAAGTATTTCACTTGCTAGCGATAATGCATCAGACATGACTGGTTTCGCATTTGCAAGTGCCTCAAGAAAAGAGGGATTTCTCGGCACTACATTGTCCACTGGAGTATTTTCCAGGCAATGTGAATCACTACTGTAGAGAGGACTTTCGCATCGAAATTCATCATCATGGGGAGGACCACCATATTGGGTTACGACAAAAAGATGAGATCTCTTGCTCCTTGGTCTTCTGACCACACAGAGGGTTCCTGTGGCTCTCATCTGAAGAAGAAACTTCAAGATTGACCGAATTTTCATGAAGCAAGCCTTCATGAGGAAGTGTCTGTTAAAGACCTTCAGAATTAATGTTCTCGTTATTGGGAACTGATGGAGTAGAATCTTGAATTCCGACAGATAAATGCTTGAGGGCTTCAAGAACTCCAGCATCGAGAAAGGCCTTGTTATAGATTGGCCTTTGATCTCCTGACTGTGTTGGGCGGATCTTTTTCTTAGAGGCCTTCTTACTCGCTTTAGAAACCACTTGTTGACGAAAGTGGTTACTCTGAGAAGGTGTATGTGCCTGATCGGGAAAGATGGTCAGGTTAGGCTGACGATCTCCACTCAAATCAGGTGTATGTGCCTGACGTGGTTGTCCGTATGATATGGGGGAGTATGCCCCATGACCCTCTTGGACTGGAACAGATGTGTGTGTCTGTTCCGGAGTGAATCGTTGATGTGTCACTCCACTGCTAGGGATAGATTTATGTGTCTGTCCCCCAGGTGATGCCGAAGGTGTTATGATATCCTGGCAATCATCCAGAATATGAGCAGGAATTTTCTTCTACTCTTTCACCATTGAAAAAATGTGCTTGGTGACTTCAGCCTCCAGAACGGGAATATACGTCCATTCCGGGTTTGGAGTAGGTGTATGTGCCTGCTTCTGTCCTCCTTTTCCTGTCAGTGAATCCTGACAGTACTCAAGTGTGGAGGCAGAGAGTTGAGTCTGCCTCCTGTTTGTCGTCGGGGCTTTCCGACTGACTTCTCCGTGCGCTACCAAGCAAGACTGTTGGTAGGTTTGATTAGTATTAGCAGGTGTATGTGCCTGCTGTTTACACTTCGCCAAACGCGGTTGGCGAGATCCATCATATGTAGTCAGATGAGCCTGCTGACTAACTGATGATGTATTAGCAGGTGTATGTTCCTGCCTATAGTACTCCGCCCGAATTTTCTGGCGGGATTGGCTTGATGCTGCCAGATGAGTCTGCTGGACAGCAGAATTAAAATGGGCAGGTGTGTGTGCATGTTCGTTGTTCTCCACTAAGATAGGATGGTGGAATCCATATTATCTAGTCAAGCGAGCCTTCTTACTAACTGATGATGCATAAGCAGGTTCATGTTCCTGCCTATAGTACTCCTCCGGATTTTCCTGGCGGGATTGGCTTGATGGTGCCAGACGAGTCTGCTGGATAGCGGAATTAAAACGGATAGGTGTGTGTGCCTGCTCTTTAATTTCCACCAAGTTAGGTTGGTTGACTTCTCCGTAGATGGCAGGGATGACAACCTACCCATTGTTAACCGGATTCCGTCTCTGGCGGTTCATCTTGCCTGCTCGGGTTCGGGGAACCAGAGCTGAATGCCTGGAGTCGGTACCCTCATCATGTTGAGGGCGCACTACCGCATGAGTCTGGCGGCAATTGTTGATGGGAGCCCTCGGGAAGGACTCCTATCTTTTTGAATTAAGTCCCTGCGGGACCTGCTCATTCACTTCCTTAGAGTAAGGGAGTGAATGGAAATTGTGTTCCGGGGATAACGACCCGAAACGGTTGGAGACGGTTGTCAGCAACGCCTGCTTCTTGATCATTGTTCGTCGTTGTCCGGACGACCTGTGTGAGTTTTTTACTTGGAGGGCCTGTCGGGCGGCCTCCAGAGTTGGGATAGTACCATTGCGACGGTACTCCTTAACCCGCACATTTGATACCCAGTGTTGAAGACGCTGAGTAGGTGATGTCATCCTCAGAGCGGATGAAGTTCCAGCAGGAGTAGTAGCATTGGTATTTGCAGCAGCAGTATTCACATATGCGAATTTGAGAGCAGCCATTATGGAAATACAGAAAATCTTAGAAAAGAGTGCCTGTTTTGATATAACAGACATAATCAAGATAAATTCAGCCACTTCATCCTTTGGATGAGCACATATGTCAATGATTGTTTTTTGTTAGCCCTCTTACTGAGTTTTAAATATGGGCTTAACAAATAGGAAAAACATCATTTTAACTTGGTTAAGGATTCACGTCCGGTTCACCATTTTTTGTTTCGCACGGAATTCAGGGATGACCTCCTGGACGGGAGATTCAAACGTTCTGATCGGTTTATAGTGGGTTTGTTCGTAGAACCGGAAACATCCAATGATTCCACATCCGTTTGGACCTACTTTCCATAGGTAGGCGCTCATTAGCTTTTGGACTGATGAGGATTAGGAATTTGCATTGGTCGAGAGAATGGGAGGTCGGACTCATCACACCTTTTTGAGGGGAATTATTGTCTACTCTGGGACTCTCTTTATAGATTTAAGTTATGTTCGTGAATCTTTATTACATTACCAAGTATAAAATGAGCTTTCCTTCAGTTTAACAATCAATGATTAAATATGTAAGAAATTTATAGAATCTTTTATATGTATTTGAGGTTCTTCATCAATATAGAATCATCTGTATCTATTTAGAGATTCTTGGTCAATGGTATCCTTCAAAACATTTATATAAAACTCTCTTAGTCATTATGATGACCAGGCAGGTTTTAATGCCACTCAGTGGGGCACTTGAAGTTTATCGTCATTCAGAAGGACAATGAATTACTTCAGAGCTGGGATCGACCCATAGATGGGCTACATACGTATCCTTTGTTTTGAAAAAGGAATCAGAACCCACGTAGTTCGAATAAGGGTATGATGTTTATGATTGATGGCTCAAAGCAGGATGTCACAATTACATTTACACTCTAAGATCACGTGAGTCATGCTCAGTGTGAGAAACAAGAGGTATTAGTAAAATTTAGACAATTGTTCCATGAAAGATGAAATCATAAGAAATGGTTTGGGGCTTATGTATGTATGACTGCCCAGAGGATTTACTTTAGGGAGAAAATCTAGGAACATGGTTCATAAAGGTATATGTGCTTCATGGAGATTTGAATACTCTAACTTGGGACTTATTCCTGAAGAGGAAACCCAAATTAGGAGATGATTGATAACTGGGTTTTACTCCTGAGAAGGAATCCCAGATCAAACATAAATTAGGACTGGTTAAAGAGAAATTATGGGACTTGGGGCTTACTCCTGAAAAGGAATCCCAAGATTATGACTGGGACTTATTCCTGAAAAGGAGACCCAGGTTAGGGGGCTTGGAGTTTACTTCTGAAAAGAATCCCATGATTAATATTGGGGCTTACTCCTAAGAAGGATGCCCAAAATTAGAGGACTTGGGGATTACTCCTAAGAAGGATGCCCATGATTATGACTGGGTGTTATTCCTGAAAAGGAGACCTAGGTTAGGGATTAAGGTTTGGGGCTTACTCCTAAGGAGGATGCCCATATTTGATATTGGGGCTTACTCCTGAGGAGGATGCCCAAGTGAAGGAATTAAGGTTTGGGGCTTACTCCTGAGGAGGATACCCAAATTTGGGAACATTAAGAATTTGGGACTTACTCCTGAGGAAGATGCCCAGATTAAAGGACTTATAAATGAGGATTATTCCTGAAAAGGAGACCCAAGATAAGGATTCTCTCATCTTAAAGGATGAGGTTGAATGAATTAACTCTCCATATTTAGTGACATAAGGATATTTAAATAACTAGGTTTTGAGTGATATTCCATATAATTCCTTTCAGATAAGGATGTCAAATCAAGAAATCATTCCATAAATGGATTTGAAGTGTGTCTTGAAGTCTGAATCATGAAAAGGAAAGGTGTAATGTCTTAAGAGGGGTAAAATGGGCACGATGGGCACCCAAAAAGGTAGGGGCGCGCAAGTCTTGAAAGGCGCGCAAGTATTGCGGCGGCGCGCAAGTATTGGTCACGCAGGTATACTTGCGCGACATGTGGGATACTTGCGCGATTCGCAACCATCTATAGAATACTTGAGCGACTCTTTATTAATCCCTTTAGAATCCTCTTGAGGTTCTTCCAAAAAAGGGACGCGCAAGTTCTATTGAAGGAATAAGGCGGCGCGCAAGTGTGGTCACTTCCCTTAAGGGCTGACCACTCAGGCACGCAAGTGTTGATGAGTTTCAACAGTTAGGCCTTCCTCCTTCTCTTTAGATCTTCCGTTCTAGGTATGAAATTACCTTAGAAGTGTTCCAGAAGCTTTGAGAAGTGACTTGGGCGTCAGGAGCTTCAATCCGAGTTTCTGGAAAAAGATCCTCCCGAATGGGGGGCCCACATGGTCTATTTATAGGCAAAAGAAGGCCCTGGGCGGTTACCGGGTAGTTATCACTTAGGTCGCGCAAGTCACTTGCGCGACAGTGATATAACATGCACGGTGCAGTTGCTGTTGATCCTTTGTTCATGCCTTTGTCGATTTTTGATGTTTTCTTCAAAGGTTGAATCACTTTGAGCTCAGATATTCCCCTTTTCCGATCTTTAGATTCTGTGATGAAAGGAGCGTCAACACATATAAAAAGATGTGGATGCTTATTTTTAAAATTGGTTGATAATATCAATATGATTCTCTTATGTATAAAATTTTAGTTTTATCATATTTATATTTGTCAAATGAATGAATATATTGATATTATATTATATTAATAATCTAAAAATTAAATATCATAGAATACAACAAAATCCCTAGAATATAATTTTAAGTGTTTTTTGACATGTTACAGAGGAATCTTGGATTACAAAACTAATGAAACATTCACTATAATAAAAAAAAATACTAGATCCATTTTAGGTTTTTAATATTTTACACTCATATTCATAACCTTGGGATGAAAAAATAATAAAGTGGTGAGATCATATTCTTATTAAGGGTAAACATAAGAAATAATAATCAGTTTTCCTAAGTTAGAATCAGATTAGAGAATGGGTATAATAAATCACTACAATAATACCATACCCACCAATACATATATCACATATCATGAATCATGTCATAATTTTTTACATAACAAAATAAATGAATCAAAATATTGTGGAAATAGTAGTTAATAAACATGGGGCACTAGAGAATTAAATATGAATAATAATATGCATAAATGTGTACAAAAAACATACACATATAAAACATATCATTTTTTACCTATCATAACCTCAATTTTAAAAAAAAATCAAAATTTATCACAGATTATATGTAATTATATTCATTAAAAACCTTGTGAGAATATATTAATTGTAATTATACATATACAGAACCTTATAAACATACCTAAATTGTATTTAAACCCATTCAAAAAATTGAAAAAATAACAAAACTAATATTATACACAATAATATCCTCATGGAAATAATTAAAACATATTATACACATTCATAACCTTATGATCATATTTTAACTAAAAATTTTCAACCACAGAACCTTGTGAGCATTGATAAACATCAATTATACCCATGAAAAACCTTATGATTATTTCTAAACTATAATTTTATCCTCACAAAACATTCTAAGATTAGTTAAATTTCAACTATACCGACAAAAAATCCTATGAAAATAGATTAAATGTAACACCATTATATTTTATTTGAATTTACTTAGAAATAATCCCGATGTATTTGATATCTTTCTTTACACATGATACAAGGTTTAATTACACCATGAAATAAGATTGATTTATGATTATTTAAATGTGATCATTATAACCCCTTTGATAAATTTGCGATATGAATAAGAATTATAATAATTTGAAGAAATATTTTTAAATTTATTATTTAAAAACAACTATTGATTAATTTAATATAATTATCAGCTCAATTCTTAGTGAAATCATTTTATGTATTTTAATAAAAATGAATAATATTATTAATTTTATTCTATGCGAGGAAACAATAATGAATTTCAAAAAATTTGAAAATTTTTTATTTTTTAAAAATTATATAAATTTATAAATAAAGAAAATAAGTATTTTTATGTTTAAATTATGTTATTTAAAAAACCAATTTTTTGGTCAATGGTAACAAATATAGATTTTATAGAAAACTATCTTTTCTATTAAATTTCTTACAAAGACCTATTTTATATTAAATTGATTTTAAAATTTAATATGGTCATATTAATTATTAATAATCCATTCTATTTCATTAAAATTTAAATTTTTCATAATTTTGGTATAAAAATATTGTATACTAAAAAAAAAATTCATAGAAAACTATTTCTGTCACAAATTATGTGTAACATTTAAATTAGTTTTCATGTTATGAAAATTGAATTTATTAAAATGTATTCTATATATGTGAAATGATATAGAATTTCCATGTAATTTTTTTAAATAAATTTGAATTTTATGAGTCTGCGAAAATTGACAACGCATCATTCCAAGGAAAATAGTGCTCGGAACGAATTTCTAAACTTTTTATTGGGTAAGTTCATTACATGTGGGAGAAGGTATTTATAAAATTTGAACCGGTGTTTGGAATTAAAATCAGAGGGCATCGTTGAACTCGCAGTGCAAGTATTCACTTAAGGAGACATTCACCTCGACCGTAGATGGTTGAGGGTGAAAGATAGATTTTGGGTTTTTCATGGGAAGATAAAAATAAAATTAATCAACTTATTATTTTTATTTTGTTGTAACCACCCTCTTGTAGATATTATAGGGTAGGGACCATAGAAAACCAAAACCTCCCAAAATTGATTTAAGAGGTGGGAACCACTTGAACCTCTTATTGAGGGAGAAACCTCCCAACTCCAACATTAATTTGGAGGAGCATCTTGAGCTTCCACCACATTAATTAAGACAATTCACCATACATAATTATGCCATCCTATGTGATTAATTAACCAAATTTGAAATTGTTCCAACAATTAAATTGGGGGAAACATATCATATTTTGGATACTTTCATTTTGGTGGAATTGGGGAGAGGAGGAGCTCTTGGGGAAATAATTCCAATGAATAACATCTTCTTCGAAAGAAAAACGTCTTATCCGAACGAAGAACAATGTCCTCGACTTCGACCTTCTTCCTCGTGTCTTCTTCCAATGTGGGACATCTTCATCTATAAGTAATTGATGCTCGTACTTCGTTTTCACAGCAACACCAACGAACAACCAAAGGTTGGGGTTTATTTCTATTTGTTTATCACTTCCCTGTATACCCCTTATATTTCATTACTGGGTTGGGAATAATCATTACGGGAGGATATGATTTTCCCTTCACGTTCATGTTCTTGATGAGCCATATATAACCACCAAAACGTGGACTGTATAGGCCAAACCAACAACGTCCTGCCCTTCCGCGAATCTGGCCGTTTTCTACTGTAAGGACACGGATGGCAACCATCCTTGGTTGGGGCACATGAATGGTGACCGACACCCCCACTGGTCATGATGAATGCGATGGATCAATGGCGTTACCACCGCCCCACGGCCACCGCTGCCATCCCTGGCTCCGCATAGCCCCACGTCCGACGTGCCACCCTACGGCCGGTCCGCCCACCCACAGTTGGTCTGCCACCCTGTGGCACGACTGCCGACCTGTGGCTGGTCCGCCACCCTGTGCCTGGACGACTGACTGGTGGACGGACCACCGACCCGCATCCAGTTTTCCACCCCATGGCCAGACATCCGATTCGAGGCCAGTCTGCCGCCCGCGGCCGATCCTCCGCCACATGACTGGACCACCACTATGCGGTTGGAACACCCCATGTGCCCGCACCACCACCAGGTGGCCAAGTCTCCATCTTTGAGAGAGCCACCCCACAGGGTCGGTCCGACCGGGTCGGACCTGGCACGGGTCCAATACGACCATTTTACATCTTTTGGCCATAACATTGGCACCAGAAATCCGTTGGATGAACCAATAGTGACTCTTAAATTGTAGAGCGAGAAAGTACCTTTGAGTATACACCACTGGGGTTTGAGATTGAGATGGGGTACTGCCAGGTTGGATTGAGCACGAATCTGACCTGGCCCTTGAGACTATGAGGATAATAACACACAGAACGAGCGTCTGATTGATGTTCCATCTTTTAAGTTGAGATTCCTATGACATGGAAGACCTTTGAGATACTTTTTCTTAGGAATTTGTCACATTTTGAGTATCTACCAGTAGCTAGTTTTGAAGATCTCCCTGGAGAGGAGAAAGCATAGTAAAGATACCATGTGGCTGTCTGAGACATGATGACTACTGACCGTTTCGACTCATAGTGACATGAACAACCCAGTGGGGAGAGCATTGGTGACGGGTTAGACCCATAGTGGGGAGCACCTTCATGATGCGGTAGACCCATGGCACTCGACAAGAGGAGTACCTCTACAGGCCACAAGGGGGAGCACCTCTTTGTGACGTGGAAGACCAACGGTGGAGAGCACCCTTGTGTGCTGCGGAAAACCAATAATACTTGATAGGAGGAGTAATTCAGTAGTCCAAGGCTAGTGGGAAGAGCCTATGTGTGACATTGCAGGCCCACTGTACTCGATAGAGGTGGAGTTCTCCAGCAGCTGATGTGTTCGACGTTGTGACTGGTAATGTTACTTGATACTACCCCTAGAATAAATCCAAGGGTGAGCTGAGTCATTACCTCTTTGTTTTTCCACATGATTGAGATGGATTACTTGATAACATAGTTATAGGTTTGGTCATATACTTATTTAAGGTTATATGTTGATTTCATAATTTTTCTTTTATCCTTGGGGGATTTTGTGAGTCGTAGAGTGTCTCGAGGTCCCTACTGAGTATCATTATACTCTACCCTGCACGGGTTATGCTTGCACCATGTTGTGTTGGATGCAGATGATGGACATCGGCGACTAAGGCTGAGAGTACCAGGACTGGACGGTACCTGGAGGTGGACTATACGACGTGTCATTAGGAAGAGGAGTTGGGTGGACGTCGAGTGATGAGGAGGCGATCTGTAATAACCCTTCAGGTAGGAACCTCTAAGGACGATCCATTAGTTGTCTTTTCTCTTTCTTTAGTTGTATTGTATCAAAATTGTACTTGTACTTTCTAGTTGGGCATGTATTATGGCCCCTTTTACTTACTGCTCTCACTCTATTTATAGTTTATTTTACTTGTGTTACTATATTTTTGTGTGCCTGGTTACGTGTGCTTATAGGTTATAAAGGAAATGCCTTCCCAGATTTAAGAAATACGCCTTCGGTTCTAGTCGCCAGCCCCTGGCCTATGGAAGGCGGGCTTGGGGTAGTCACGACATGGGCCCGAGGAAATCGTGTAGATACATTGAAAAAATTGTGCATCTATATGGAGTACCCTAGACGATCATCTATCATCGTGATGAAAGTTTTACTTCTCAGATATGGAAGGGGTTGCAGGAGGCTTTCGGGATGCAGCTTCATTTGAGCACTGCCTTTATCCTCAAAAGGATGGCTAGACTGAGCGGACAATTCAGACCCTCGAGGACATGCTACGTTCTTGTTTTCTAGACTCCAGTTTATATTGGGAGGATCATTTTCCATTGGTGATGTTTTCATACAACAACATATATCACTTCAATCTAGGTATTTACCTTTTTCTGTCATTGTACGAGTGTCCTTTCAGAACACCATTGGGCTGGAACGACCCTGGGGAATCAGCACTAGTGGGACCAAAGACTGTACTGGCTAGCACAACGAAGGTGCAGATCATCCAATAGCAGATTAAGACTGCATTGAGCAGGCATAAGTCATATGTCGACTGAAGGCGGAGACCTATATAGTTCGAGTATGGTGACAATATCTTTCTATGGGTCTCACCTCGATGAGGTTTGCAGAAATTTGGCCTAGGTAGGAAGTTATCTCCGAGGTTCATAGGACCTTTTCAGGCCCTCAGTAGAGTTGGTGAAGTGGATTACCGCATATATCTTCTATTTTGGTTGCACAAGGTGCATGACGTCTTCCACGTATCCTAGCTGCTGATATACATGCATGACCCTTTTCACATCATCGACCATTGCGAGCTGGACGTCGATGATGGAGAGACTTTTAAGGAGGATAATGTAGAGATTTAGGATCCACAGGAGTGGGACTTTCATGGATGGTCGATACATCTGGTGTGTGTTCGCTGGCAGCATGAGAACTTCTAGGATAGCACATGAGATCTGGAGGCTAAGATGTGTGCTCAGTACCCCCACTTTTTTACCTAGTTTTAGTTGTGGCTTACATGGATGTAGATCCCTCAGGTGGGGAGAATGTAATGTTAGGTCCACTAGGCAAGATACCCTGAGAGGGGTGGTGAATCATGGTATGAGATATTTGAACAAATACCACTTTTTTATCTTGTTTTGTAGTTAGACAAAACCCTCTTCTCTCTCCTTCTCAAAGCAGAGTATGAATAAATCATAAAGCATGAATCTGACATAGTTATTTTAACTTAGTTCACCGTCACTTGGCTATGTCCAAGGATAATAGACATGAAGTGTGTTGATATACCAATTCTACTATAAACACACTATTGTTTACATGTTCGAAGTGGAATCACTGTCCCTCTTGGTTTAGATCCACTCACAATTGGAGAACTCACTGCTCTCTCAAATGAAGTGAGCTCACTGCTTCTTCAGAATATCCACTCACAGTTTATAGATTTGTAGGTCCATTCATTACCACTAATGAATTATTTCTCCACAATATGTAGATTCTATATTGATGTTCATGTTTCATCCACTGATGTATAATCCTTTTCCCCTGAACATTTAGCAACATCCATTGGAATGTTCCTTCGCAAAGCACCCTAATTTACGAGGCTCCCAATTTCAAGAAGCTCAAAAAAACTATCGTGAAGCTCTTGAATTTTCACAGATCACTCTCTGGAAGCACTCTTTTTAAGCTCAAGTCATCGAAGTGTGACTTTAATCATGCTGATAATGGAACCAATACAGATCTTGTATCTTTTGTGGAGCTATATTTGATGCCGTAAATCACATTGTTCATGAAGCACAATCCCTTCGTGAACCACATTCGTGGAGAGACAACAAAATATTTTCCTTGAACACTCTCTACTTCTCTTGATTGGGTAGAGGTCTATTTATAGGTGGTTCCACTGACCCTCGAACCTTCCGTGCGAAGTCAACGCCACGTCATCACAAATCATGATGCTTCAAAATTTCTCCTAGAATTCTGTCAAAATCGAGATGCACAACAGCAAATTTCCGATCACAGATCTTCTCATAATCCAAGATCATTCCATCAATTAATTTTATCCTCCACCACAAAGCTCCATCGCATTTCCCTTCAACAATATCATTTGTGAAGCTCATCATAATCACAAAGAATCAACATCAACATAGTTCCGGTCTTCAAAAAATCCAATCCATAAAGACTATCTTTTCAAAACACATGCATTTGACATATGTTGATGATATCATCATGGAATTCCTTATTTTGTGATGCTCACCAAAATCAAAATTTTAGTCCTGAAAAATTCGGCAAACTTTGGGAAACGACGCCACCTTGTATCTATTCTTTTTGTACCACCTCCAAATCGTCCATTCCTTTGTCATGGTTCATTGTCAACAAAGATTGTCAGTAATATCTCTGGA
This sequence comes from Viscum album, assembly GCA_963277665.1. Taxonomy (NCBI): domain Eukaryota; kingdom Viridiplantae; phylum Streptophyta; class Magnoliopsida; order Santalales; family Viscaceae; genus Viscum; species Viscum album. Next base: position 89,272,090 of record OY728158.1, read on the forward strand.
ACATGACAATTCAACATGGAAACCATCTTTGTCAACAAACACAATCAACCTAAAAATGATGCAATGTTATCATGAGGATTTTTTCCCAAAATGTAAAGACCCATAATTTCGATGTAATTTTTTTAATAAATGAGAATTTTACAAGTCTGCAAAAATTGAATGCGTGTGATTCTGAGGCCTGGAGTGCCCATAATGAATTTCAGAACATTTTATTTGTTATGTTCAGTAAACGAGTGAGTGGGTTTTTCTATCTTTTGAACCGGTTCTCGGAATTGAAATCTGAGGTCACCGTTTAACTCGCAACGCTAGTATTTTATTAAAGAGACCTTCAAATCTACCATAGTATGTTGTGGTCGAAAGATAATTTTTGGGATTTTCATTGGAAGATAAAAATAAAATTATTTAAATTAATATTTTTACTTTGTTGTAACCACCCTATTGTGGATATTATGGGGTGGGGACCACCTGATCCTAAAACCTCTGATGTTTCAATTAAGAGGAGGGGACCACCCAAACTTCTTAATTAATGAGAAACCTCAAAAATCTCTTTCTTAATGTGGAGGATCCTCTAGATCTTCATCCACATTAATAAAGAGAACACACCATACCTAATTATTCCAACCTATGTGATTAATAATCTCAATTTGAAATTGTGTCAACAATTTAATTGGCGGAAACATATCACATTTTGGATACCATTCATATTTCTGGAATTAGGGAGAGGAGGATCTATTGGAGAAAGAATGCCAACGAAGAATATCTTCATTGAATGAATAACTCGTTCTTCAAATGAAGAACACCAACCTCGACTTCGACCTTCTTCCTCGGGTCTTTTTCTGACATGGGAAGTCTTCATCAATGACGAATCGATGTCCATACTTCCTTCTTGTGCCAATGTCAATGAAAAACTCGAGGTTGGGGTTTATTTATATTTTTTATCACTTCCAATGTACACCCCTTCTATTTCTTTTGCGGGATAGGAACAATCTTTTTGGGTGGATTTAATTTTCCATTCACGTCCATGTTCATGATGAGCTATATATTACGACCCTAATGCGGAGGGTACTGGCCAAACCAACATAGTCTGAAACTTCAAGAAATCTTGTGGTGTTTTTCGCGAAGGAGGAGGATGACAACAATCCATGGTTGGGGAATGAGAATAGTGGCTGGCACCACCTCTGTCCGTGGCGAAGGCGACGTCCTAATGACGCCACCCCACAGCCCCTGCCGCCGCCCCGCATCCTCCTCGCTGACCATAGCCACTGCAATCTTTTGTGGCTCTACACAGCCCCACGGTTGAGGTGCCACCCCGTGACCTGACCGCCGACCCACGACCTATCTGCCACCCCATGGACGGACCACCGACCCACAACGGGTCTGCCACCCTGCAGCCAGACCACCGACCCGTTGCTGGGCGACAGACCCATGGCCAGTCTTCCACCCCGCAGCCGGACCACCGACCAGTGACAACCCAACCGACTTGAAGCCGGAATGCCACCCCACTGTCGGTCTACCACCCCAAAGCTAGACTGCCACCCTGCCATCGGACGACCACCCCCAGCCGGACCGCCACCCTGGGGCCGGACCCCACCCCCACCCCACCCCGTGGCCGCACCGCCACCCAGCGGTAGAACCCCTGTCCCCGGCCACGCCGCCACACGACCTCACGTCCTCATGGAACTCTTTGTGTCCCCTCAAGGAATGTCAGTCTAGACCTAGTATGTTGGGTTGAACCCAACATGCCATGTACCACTACGGACATGCCAGACCCAATAGGTCATCCCAGGTCAGTCTGATCAGTTCGGACTGAACCCGGACCCAATACGACCCTTTTACTTCTTTTGGCCATTACATTGGCATCAGACGTCCGTTTGACGAACCGTCATCAGCGTTGAAAATATTAGAGTGAGAAGGTCCCGTTAAGTATACACCAATGGCGTTTTGGATTGATATAGGGTACAATCAGGTTTCATCAAGCTAGAATTCGACAGGGCCCCCGAGACAATAAGGCTAATAACTCATAGAATATGCATTTGATTGACGCACCGTCTATTACGTTGAAATCCCTATGAAGTGGCAGATATTTGAGATATTTATTCATGATACATTTTGGCAGTGGAAGTATTGAACTGTAGCTTGTGGAGATAATCCTACCGAAGATGAGAAAGCATAGTGCGTAGACCTTGTGGCTAGTTGGTACTTGACGACTGCACCCATTTTCGACTTGAAGTGACTTGACTGGACTAGTGGGGAGTTCCTTGGTGATGAGGCAGACCCACAGTGGGGAGCGCCTTGGTGACGCGACCGACCCATGGTACTCAACCAGAGGAGTACCTCAGTAGGCCATGAGGGGGAGCACCTCTGTGTGACGCGGTATACCCACGATACTCGACAGGAGGAGTACCTCAACAGTCCAAGGTTACTGGGAATCACCTCTATGTGATGTGGTAGGCCCACAATACTCGATTGAGGATAGTTCTCTAGCAGCCAACATGATCGACGTGGTGACTGTTAATGATACTTGATACTTCCCCTAGAATAAATCATGTTGTGAGCTGAGTTAGTACCTCTGTGTTTTCCCTCATGATAGAGATGGATTAAATGATAACGTAGGTATATGTATGTTCATATACCAATGTAAGGTTATATTTTGATTTCATACATTTTGTTTTATCATTGATGGATTTTGTGAGAGCTATAGGTTCTCGGGGTCCCTTTGAAGTATTGTTATACTAACCCCTACACGGGCTATGCCCACACATTGTTTTGTTGGATGTAGAGGACTGACATCGGGGACTAACGCTTAGAGTAGAAGGAATGGATGGTTCATAGAGGTGGAAAATATGACTTGTTGGTATGTAGTGGAGATGGGTGGACGTGGAGTGTTCTGGCCCCTATAACTTACTGCACTCACTCTGTTTACAATTGTACATGTACTTTCTAGTTGATCTAGTATTCTGGCCCCTATAACTTACTGCACTCACTCTGTTTACAGTTCAGTTTACTGGTGTTCTTATCTTGATGTGTTCTTTGTTACGTGTGCTTACAGGTTATAAGGGAACCACCTTCCTAGTTTTAGGGAATATGTCTTCAATTCTAGTCACAAGACCTTGGACTATGGAAGGCAGGATTGGGGTAGTCATGGCACGGGCCCCGGGGGAATGTTCATGAGAATATATAAAAATTATTTATAAATTTAATAGTAATTAAACTTTTACTATTTTCAAAATGAATAGTAAATAGTGTGAAATTTCTCAGCATCATTTATGGTAAAAACACGTTTACTAGTGGATAAACTAAGAGATAAGGTTTATATTTCAACATAAACATGCCAAAATGATATTTAATGGTTTTATCAAAATCATATATCATACAATATTATGTTATAGGTCTTTCATATGTAATTTTTTTGATTATTATATTAATATAATTTAATCTTTGTAATGTTCCGAGTTTGTCATCTCTCTCCCTTATTAAAGGACACCTTTTTTACACATATATCACCGCTTCTATAGCCTGTTTTCCTAGAAAATTTGTAGAAAATAATTTAATAATATCCCTTCCCATTTCCAAGAGTTCAATTTTTTTATCATAATACAATTCTTTCAAGGATATAGATGGAATCCAAATGTGATTTCTCAATGAAGTTATATAATTATTAATTGATTATTTTAAATTTTAAATCTTGTTCGACCACATATATTTCATTTTAATAAATAATAACATGATGATTGTTGTATAATGAATATGATAATATGATATTAATATTAGTTCACAACCTTCTCCACCTCATTAATTCAAATTATAATGGAATGTATGGCTCATTCATACCTTTGGACTATCACCTCCATGTAGTGATATAATAAATTATCCATCACCAACATTCTTGATTTTTTTACAATAAATATAATTTTTATTTTATATTTATCATAAAATAATCTATTTTAAATAATATAATTTTTTTCATATTTTTCATATTGTTTATAAAATGAAAACAACAATCATGCATAGGAACATACTATAAAATCCATGAATGATGTAATTCATTTTTCTATAACAACTATTTATAAATGATTATAAATATGTTTAAAATCAATCTCTATGATATTTATATAATGCTTTAATTTTTTGAAGTGATGTAAATATGATGGAATTCTATAGATTTTGTCTTAAGAGATGAAATATTTTTTAAAACAAAAGTGCTATCACCCGAAAATGAATATTTTACTAATTAATTATTATTAAAATGATGGTTAAATATTATATGTTGTTTATATATATCAAAAAATTTTATAAATGGTATTTCATAAAAGTTTATAAATTTTAATTTAGTATACATGAGGATAGAGTTTTTTCTATTCATGTTTTTCTCGAGGTTAGTATTTTATATTGTAATCTAATTTCTTATCATGATTACCAATACTTAAATTTATGATGAAGAAATTATATATTCTATACTCAAAATTAATTTTAATTTTCTTATAATCTATTAATTTCCATATAATATATTATTTTCATTAATTTTAATAAAATTTTGATAAATATTTTAATGAAAACTGCCTTTGTATTACTATTAGTTGGGAATATTTTTATTCTATATCAATATTTTAATTAAAAATTTTCAATGAATTATTTCAAATTTTTTAATTGATTTTTCATTTTAATTTTTAAACATGTTTTACATGTTAACTTTTTTTAATATAATATTACTTTCATTTCCTTAATGTGGTAATTTTTATCGAATGATTGATCAAAATGAATGTTATAATGATTATGCCATGTATAGAATTTCTGATCATCCTGACCACTCCATGATTTCAAGAATCCTTTAAATGTTCTTATGGTAAATTTCAATGAAAATTCTTTCCCTTGAATTTTTTATATATAAAAATTTTAAATAAATCATTTCAAAATAAAAAATGAAATTTTCATAAGGAAAATATACCAATAATATTTTAAATTTATATTTATCGTGGATACATTCAATTGATGTTAGAAAAGATTCATTACGGATTTGATCCAATAAACCAATATTTATTCATTTTCTTGATGTTTATAAGATTACATTGATAAGATATTGATGACCAATATTTTTTTTTCACGTGTTAGGAATTGATGAAATGATAAATGTTTTCCTTATCATGTGGTGTAAATATGAGGGGGTTATGTAATGGGTGGGTCTATCCAAAATTTTTAGTAATTTTAAATTTTTTTATAGATCATAGGGTATAAGAAAAGTTATCCCAATCCCAAATGAGTATACATAAGAAGTTATCACAGCCGAAAAAGGGTTATGTGAGAGTTTATTCCAAAAATGATGTAGGTAAATGGGTGGTTAGATAAATGCATAATCTGTGATGAAAGTATTTTTTGGTAGTAATGACATATGATTTCTTCGATTATGATTATGTCACCCTTTATTCCACCCTTTTGTGACATGAAATTATTCCAATGATATGAGCTTGTGGATCATTTTCTTTGATTAATTTATAATTCATGTCTTATAAACTGTCAAGATTTATTATATGACTCAAGATTAGGATCTATGAATTTTTTGGTATGGTTTTGAAATGTTAATATCCTTTATCATTTTCATATTGTGATTTTATTCTAAAATAATACCTGAAATATTCATAAATTTCCCTTATAGAGAATTTGAACACACCCTTTAATTTTTTTTCAATTTACCTAGGATATAAACAAATGTTTTATATATGATATATCTAAGAATATTATTAGTTGTGAATAAATAATTTTGAGGTTATATATATATATATATCTATATATTATTTATTAGTAATTTATATATCCAGGTTTTCAAAGACACTAAATAATTATCATTTTTAGATTGATCATAATGATATGTAATATATATATAATTAATAAGATATAATATTAATGAAATAATTTTTTATCCTCACAAGGTATCAGAGTAAGGCTTGTTAATTTTTGGAAACTATGGCGAAGAATCATTAAATAAAACCCATATAATAAGAATATGTATAAGATAATATTCCATGTTATGGTAAATAATTGGTTGCGGTTTTCAATAAAATAAATATCAGTTTGGAAACTAGAATGTAGATGTATATGCAGCATAGATTCACCTAGGTAAAACAAAATTCAATGATGAATATTATATATTAAATAGATATTATTATGTGTATAATGATTGGGCCTAATACTGTTCTACTGGATAGACACTACCAGGTTATATTCATTGGATAATTAAATATATTACTGTGACAAATTACGATGGTTTTGAATAGATAATAGCCACATATGTCCAAGGATAAACATATGTTTTCATAGAATAAATAAATTATGTATGACCAAAACGTTATATTAATGATTTTTCATGATTAAATGGTTTCTCAATATTTTTATTATTATTTATCAAACTATTTTTATTAATTTTAATAACCTATTGGAACCCAAAGAAACCATGATAACACTAGATGTGTTAAAAAATGCAATGATTTTACTCTTTAGGAACAAATGTTAAGGAATCTAGAATAAAAAATATAGCTTTTGAGTTAAGTTGATTTCTCAATTTATGAATCATGCAAATATTCCAAACAACTATAGAGGGAACAACATTATATTGAATCATTTATGAGAAAATTTACTAAATATTTAATTATGATTGTTGATCCACAAGTTGCTAAAAAATATATTAGCACCACTAATAATATATCATCTATTGTCCAATTTTTATTTTAATAAAAACATAATTTTCTCATTGGTTAGAAGAAAATGTAGATCAATATAAGAAAACCATAAAAACTCTAATGTATGAGGATGTAATATAAAATATATAATGGGATATTATTTGATGCTTATTTTTACAGAATTATGTTCCACATATTCATTATATAAATATTAATAAGGAATTTAGAAAGATAAAGAAGAATGATGATGAATCATTTTTTACCTAAAATTTCATGACCCGTCCTCAGGGCCCATGTCGTGACTACCCCAAGCCCGCTTTCATAGGCCAGGGGCTGGTGACTAGCACCAAAGACATAAATCCTGATAATTTGGAAGGCATTGCCTTTATAAAATTAAAAAAACCCATATAGTACAAGTGGAAGTAATACACTAAGTACAAAAGAAAGTGCTGAAAAGTAAGTGGTCCAGAATACAAACCCACCTGAACTTACATCTACAACTGAATGAAAGTACAAGAGGAAATACAAAGAGCTGGAAGAAAAATAGCAGAAACTCCTAGGTCATCCGCCTCGGATCCTACATGAAGGGTTGGTATAGATAGCGCAGCTCCTGGATCGTCTGCCACATATCCTACCGGAAGGGTAGGTACAGATAGAATCCACAACACTCTTGCCCGTCAACCTCCTCCAAGTATCATCTCATCGTGAAGTCCACGTCCGGATACTGACTCGTCATGAGGTCCACCTCTGGGTACCATCCAGTCCTCGAACACTCGGCCTCTGTTAGCACTGCCCATCGTCTGTAACCAAAACAACGAGGTACGGGCATCGCCCGTGCATGGGTGAGTATAAGATACTCAGTAGGGACCCCGAGACCCTCAAGGTATCACTAAATCCATCAATGATAAACTCATAGAAGTATCTCAATGGATAACCCTTACTTAGGTATAAGCCCATACTTATACCTAAGGTATCAAGTAACCCATCTCAATCATGAGGAAACACAAAGGTTACGATATCAATGGATAACCACTACCTAGGTATATTCCCATACATATACCTAAGTTATCAAGTGACCCATCTCAATCATGAGGTAAACACAAAGGTTACGATATCAATGGATATCCACTACCTAGGTATATGCCCATAAATATACTTAAGTTATCAAGTGACCCATCTCAATCATGAGGTAAACACAAAGGTCATAGACTCAGCTCAAACTAGGATTTTCATTATCAAAACCATAACTGCTGAAGAGCCCAGTCTCGGATGAGTACAGTGATCATGTCACGACTCTGAGGTATGGCTGACTAACCTAAGAATGATGAGGTACTCCTCCTGTCGAGTACCACAGGTCTGCCACCCAAACACAGTAGTGCTTCCCGTCGGGGTCTACCACCCAATCATAGTAGTGCATCCCCCCTAATAGCCTGCAGAGGTACTTATCTTGTCGAGTACCGTAGGTATACTGCCTGCTAGCAGGTTCTCCGTCCGTCGTGGGTCTACACCCAAACACTGTAGAGCTCCGTCCACTGGGCTATTCGAATCACTACATGTCGAGTCGGTCAAGCAGTCGTCTGGTCTCGACTAGCTACACGGTCTTTGTACTCTGTACGCTCATCTCCTGGAGTGTCGGCTCCATGAGCTACAGGTCGATACTACAAGTATCAAAAGTTACAATGAAGAACTATCTCAAAGGACCACCTCATCATAGGGGTCTCAACGCAATAGACGACGCGTCAATCGGACGCCCGGTCTGTGAGTTATTAGCTTTTTCGTCCTAGGGGCCCAGTTTGGTTTCATGTGCGAACCATCCCGGCCATATTTCAACTATACCCCAAAATCTCATAGGGTATACTCATAGGGACCGTTTCTCAACGTGATCACCAACGCTGCCGACGGTTCATCAAACAGACGTCCGGTCTGAAAGTTATTAGCTTTTCCGCTCCAGGGGCCCGATTGGATTTCGGGTTCAATCCAACCAGGGCACTATCCTACTATTTCCAAACCTCGGGCGATGTATGCCAAAAGTTCCGTCTCATCAAGAGGAATCCAACGTAGTCGACGGCACGTCAGTCATTCGTCCGGTCCTCAAATTATAAGTGTTTCCGCTATGAGGGCCCGGTTGGTTTCGGTTTCAAACAAACCCGGACATACCCAAAGTTCGCCAAAACCTTGAGTGAAATATACTGAAACGACCGTCTCGATCTAAGGATCTCGTCGCAACTAACGGTGCGTTGATCGGAGATCCGTAGCCCATGATATGGGCGTTTGAATTGATCTGTCCGAAAGTAGGGGGTTCGGGCCCGGTTCGGCCAGGCCCGATACCCCCCTAGTCGGCCCGAACTGGGTCCGGGTATGGCCCATTAGGGCGCAGCCTGACCCGGTGGGCATGACCTAGTCCCGCCGGTGCGGCCCGGCCCGGCCTCGCGCCCGCGTGACCAGTGGGTGCGGGGGGTTACAACCCCCCGGTTGAAAGAAAAATGGCATGCCATTAAGCTGTGCCGCTCTGCATATGGAATAGCTAATCCGTTCCAGTTTGGCCTGCAGCCACGGCTCAGCCGTGGCGGTTCCGTTCCGGCGGCGCGCTGCCGCCACTTTCTGCGGACCACCGGACACGCTCCGGTGGTCCATTTTTCTCGCAACCTTCTCCAGCGGTCCTCTCCAGACCCAACCTTCACTGCGAAGGCTTCAAATTGACTTTGCGGCCCCGTTTGTCACCGCTCGTCAATCCACGCACAACGATCAACCAACGGATTCTATGAATCGCCTCTGCGGCACCGAATCTAGCCGCAGTTTCGTTCGGCCTCAACGGCGCGACGCGAAGGCGCCGCGCATCCTTGCCGCATTTTCTCCATGTTTCCGCATGGTGTTGTGGCACCGCGCCGCCTTCATTGGAGCCACAATGGGAACGACCGAAAAAAGGGGGAGGCAGGTCGGCCGTGTTTGTGCAGTCTGACCTCCTCCTGTTATAATGATAGCAGGAGACCAACAATTATCAATGAATTTAGTTAAATAAACTTGAACGAAGATTAAACCCTTTCATAGAAATTGACGTTACACGTCGTCGAGTCGCGGAAGTCGAACGTCGCTGTAGTCGGGTGTCGTGAAAGAACGGTATCGATTCCGTCGACATCGAAAGAAGAAGAAGATCGGTGTTTGCAGTTATTCGTCGAGAACGTTCTATATTGAAGGGGAAGTGTTCTTCATCGAATAATAATCATTATTCGTTGAAGATGCGTCGTTCTTCATCGGAGGGAATTTCACTTCATCTTCACACCAAAGTTCTCCCAAAAACTGCAGGATGTTGTTAATGTTTTCTCACACACCAAAAGCTCTAACACAAAATAATATCCCATGATATTATTTTTATTCACACCTCAATGATTATAAAATTCAAACCAACCCATATTATTAATTAAAATTGGAGGCTCATCTCAATAATTTAGGCATGTTGGGATTAATTAGTGGTGGAAGGAAAAGGTGAAGAGTTATACAAACTTAAAGGAGGAGGATATTAATGGGGAGTTGGCACATTATTTGCAAGGGAGATTAAGGGGGTTATAAGAAGTTCAAGGGGTAATGGTATCGTGTGGGCCGCACCACACTAAACTCTCCCATGGGAGGTTAAGTGGGTTTGGGACCCACCTCCCACATATTCACATATGGGAAGTTGGGTGGTTGTGGACCCCACCAACAACTTCCCTTGGTAGATTTGAACTTCCTTGAATATCAAAAATAAAATTGTTCACAATTTTATTTATTTATTCCTTAAACCCCAAAATTTATCTTCTTCTCCCTTGAAAACGCACCTACTGTAAAAGTCCTATTAACAAAATATCGGCGCTGCGAGTTCATCGGTGCCCTCAGATTTCAATTCTGAGCACCGGTTAAAAAGATATAAAAACCCAATCTTTCGTTCACTGAACGTACCCGAGATAAATTTCAGAACTTGATTCCGGGCACACCGGGCCACGAAATCAGGTGCCATCAGAAGCCGCAGTCTCGTAAAATTCCAATGAAATTAAGAAAAAAAATTCCATGGAATTTATGGGTATTTACATTACTCCCACCTCAGGGCTTTACGTCCCCGTAAAGTAATAACACAAACAAGTAAAACAAAAGTGGTACTGGGCACACAACTGAGCCTCCCGATCCCATGTTCTCTCCTAGAGGTTCCTGAGCTGCCAGTGAAAGCGCACCTAAGGAATCAACCGTACACATAGGACCCACTTCTTTCGATCCTCGATCTCCACTGGAACCTCTGTGCATGTCGCCCTATCATCGACGTCCAACTCCCTGAGGTCGATGATGTGTGAAGGATCATGCACTTACCTCCTCAGCCGAGGTACATGGATGACATCATGCACCCGGTGCAACTAGGGTGGAATGTTCAAGCGGTAAACTACCTCGCCTACCCTACTGAGGACCTAGATAGGTCTGTTGAACCTCGTAGATAGCTTGCCGCCTCAACCACATCTCTGTAAGCCTTGTCGAGGTGAGACCCGTATAAGGACATGTTCGCCATCCTCTAACCCTATAGGCCTCCTATCAGCTCTGCAAGAAGTGGTGCCGCAACTCCGACAAGTCCTGCCACAAAGGCCAGTTTGGCCATCTCATGAGTGAACCAATGAACCCTCTTATGCATGATTCTATCCTGTGCTGCCTGGGTTTTCCTTTTCGCCAAACAAGGAAAACCCCATCCCAATATTGTAGATAAACCACAACATTTTTGCCTAATACACTCAATCTGTGTATGAACTGTGGATCCAATCCATACTCATACCAACATTCTAAGTCCTCGACGCTTGCACCAAGAGATTCTAACTGAAACTCTCATCTCATGGGTCAGATCACACTGTCGGCGTAAGTGTGATTATCGTGTCTCCTCCCAACAGTATCTCCAGACCTGAGGGTCAAATCTACGGCATACCTGAAACTCTAGTTCTGGGACATAATTCATGGAAGGAATGATCTGTATCAATGTCTGCTGCTACGACAGCTAGTAATGGACACATACTATCCCTTGAATAATTCTTAGAGCCATTGGGTCACACTCCTTGACCGAAAGTAGCTACTCTATTCCCCTGCCCTCCAGCTCCCTGAGCCTGGTGGGGTCAACAAAGGCGGGTGATTGTAACATGTCAAAATGTTCACCACCCCATGAAGCTCTCATAGCTATTCTTCCATGTCTTCCACCTTGCAGATTCATCTCTCCATTTTACTTCCTCTACTTGAATCATTATACGCGCCAAAGCCTCCGAAACTGGCACTAGTTTCCAGCTTTCCCACTGCTAACCTTCACTGACTACATCCATTCAACAAAAGAATTATCAACCACAAAGGTTCTTTCTAGCACCCTATCATAAGTAGGAATGCATAGAGAAAAGGTGTTGGCTCAGATGTCCGAGCCATGAAGCACCGATCACATCGTATTCATCGAGTACCAGGAATGGTTTGGTACACCCCGATGAATTCTCATCTACCGACATGTCGTCCTGCTGAAGCTATGTAAGCTCTAGAAAACTCTCAGCCACCTCCTCAAGTCAGTCCTCATCTTCCTGTGAGTTGGGATCATCTCGGAACTTGAGGGTATCAGATGTTGGAACACGTGTAAGGCAGTAAGTCTACATGTGTCACATACCGGTACCGCCGGTTGTAACTGCTGACCAATAGGTAGTGATATATAGCTGGAACACTACCCAAAGGAACTATCTCATGCATCGGTCCACATACCGAAGCCTCATCACTATTCGGACCATCCTCATGGTCACTCACTGGAAATAATTAGTAGCTAAGTACACCATCCACTCTAATGATGTATCAGCTATGCTGAAAACTCTAGAAATCACCACCAGCCAGTGCTCTACTATCTTCGAATCTGCCTCGCCTCGTAACCTCGAAGGCCGCTGCTGGTGGAACTCGTGCAACGTGCTCTACCAGAATGCACTGTTCGCTAGTATGGCTGGTGGAATCTACTACCCAACAGGTGGTGGTGATGCTGGTACACCACCAAAGGGTTCCAAAATATTATAAAGGGCCCCGCACTGGAGCCTCGTTGTTTGGTGGGCCGTAATCCCGTATATCTTAGAACTCCAACTCACTGTCTGCATGGAGACATCCTGAACAGATGTGACACAGTCAACGACCTATACCTAGTGAGATGACCTAGTTTGAGCTGACTTTAAAACTTTTTGGAAACACACACGCAGTCAGTGTTTTCGTCCACTAAGTCAGAAATCAGTAGTTAGGATCCTGGTGTATGGATTCGTCAGCTGCCGCACCAACACTAGACTCCCTGAACTGAATACCACACTTAGTACCCTTCACACAATTCATTCAAAGAATGAAAATATCAGGGTCCTATGTTCTGTGGTAGAACCGACATCTCTGATACCAATTTGACATGACATGTCCTCGGGGCCCGTGCCGTGACTACCCCAAGCCCGCTATCATAGGCCAGGGGTTGGAGACTAGAACCAAAGGTGTAAATCCTGATAACTAGGAAGGCATTGCCTTTATAAAATTAAAAAAACACCACAGAGTAGAAGCGGAAGAAATAAACTAAGTACAAAAGAAAGTGATGAAAAGTAAGTGGGCCAGAATACAAACCCCGCTGAAAGTACAGGTATAACTGAATGAAATCACAACAGGAAAGACAAACAGCTGGAAGAAAAATAGAAGCTTCTCATGGGTCATCCACCTCGAATAATACCTGAAGGGTAGGTACAGATAGCGCAGCTCCTGGATCGTCCACCACGGATCCTACCTAAAGGGTAGGTACATATATCCTCCACAACGCTCTTGCCTATCAACCTCCTCCGAGTATCATATCGTCATGAAGTCCACCTCCGGATACTGACTTTTCGTGAGGTCCACCTCCGGGTACAATCCAGTCCTCGAACACTCGGCCTCTGTCAGCGTTGCCGGTCCTCTGCAACCAACACAACGAGGTGCGGGCATAGCCCGTGCAGGGGTGAGTATACAATACTCAGTAGGGACCCCGAGACCCTCAAGGTCTCACTAAATCCAACAAGGTTAACCACAAAGAAGGATCCCAATGGATAACCCTTACATAGGTATTATCCCATAATTATACCTATGTTATCAAGTAACCCATCTCAATCATGAGGAAATTCAAGGGTTACGATATCAACGGATAACCACTACCTAGGTATATTCCCATACATGTATATAAGTTATCAAGTGACCCATCTCAATCAAGAGGTAAACACAAAGGTTATTATATCAACAGATAACCACTACCTAGGTATATGACCCCACATATACCTATGTTATCAAGTGACCCATCTCAATCATGAGGTAAACACAACGGTCATAGACTCAGCTCAAACTAGTATTTTCATTATCGAAACCGTAACTGCTGAAGAGCCCCATCTCTGATGAGTACGGTGATCCTGTCACGACTCCGAGGTACTGCTCACTAACCTAAGACTGCTAAGGTACTCCTCCTATCGAGTACCATGAGTCAGCCACCCAAACACAGTAGTGCTCCCCGCCGGGGACTTCCACCCAAACATAGTAGTGCATCACCCCTTATAGCCTGCAAAGGTACTTCTCCTGTCGAGTACTGCTGGTCTGCTTCCTGTTACCAGGCACTCCGTCCGCCGTGGGTCTGCACCCAAACACAGTAGTTCTCCGTCCACTGGGCTAGTCGACTCAATCCAAGTTGAGTCGGTCAAGCAGTCGTCAGGTCTCAGCTGGCTACACAGTCTCCAAACTCCACATGCTCGTCTCCGGGAGGGTCCTCTCCATGAGCTATAGGTAGATACCCCAAGTATCACAAAATACCACGAAGAAGTATCTCAATGGACAGCCTCGTCATAGAGGTCTCAACGCAACAGACAACGCGTCAATCAGACGCCCGGTTTGTGAGTTATTAGCATCTTCGTCCCAGGGGCCCGGTTGGGTTCGTGTGTGAACCAACCCGGCCATATCTCAACTTTTCCCTGAAATATCATAGGGTATACCCAGAGGGACCGTTTCTCAACGGGATCACCAACGCCACTGACGGTTCGTCAAACGGACGTCCGGTCTGAATGTTATCAGCTTTTCCGCTCGAGGGGCCCGATTGAATTTCGGGTTCAATCCAGCCAGGCCACTATCCAACTGCGTCCAAACCTTGGGAAAAGTATGCCAAAAGATCCATCTCATCAAGTAGAATCCAATGTAGATGAAGACATGCCCATCAGACATTCGGTCCTCAAATTATATGGGTTTCTGCTCCGAAGGCCAGGTTGGTTTCGGTTTCGAACTAACCCGACCGTATCCAAAGTTCTCCGAAACCTTGAGTGTAATATATCCAAATGACCGTCTCGATCAAAGGATTAAATCACAGCTGATGGTGTGTCAATCGGAGGTCTGTAGCCTAGGATATGGGTGTTTGAACGGATCTATCCGAAAGTAGGGGGTTCAGGACTGGTCTGACCCGGTCTGATACCCCCCGGGTCGGCCCAAATAGAGTCTGGGTCCATCCCATTAGGTCGCGGCCCGGCTCGGTGGAGGCTGCCCAGTCCTGCCGGCGCGGCCCATTGCGGTCGGGTACTGGCGCGGCGCCTGCGTGGCCAGTGGGTGCGGGGGGTTACAACCCCCCAGTTGAAAGAAAACCAGCGTGACAATATGCCGCACCGCTCTGCCTCCAGAACGGCTTAGCCTTTCCGGTTTGGCCTGCCACCACGGTGGTTCCATTCCAGCGGTGCACCGCCGCCTCCAGTCATTGGTGAGGCACGCCGTCGCCGCTTTCCGTGCACCACCGGACGCGCTCCGGTGGTCTGTTTTTCTCGCCGCCTTCCCCAGAAGTCCTCTTGGGACCCGACCTTCACTGTGATGGGTTCAAATTGACTCTGTGGCCCCGTTTGTTGTCTCCCTTCAATCCGAGCACAATGATCAACCAAAAGAGTCTACGAATCACCTACGCGGCCCCGTCTCCGGAAGCGGTTTCGTTCGGCCTCAACAACAGGGTGCAACAGCGCCACACATCCTTGCCGCATTTTTTCCATTTTTCTGCGCGGTACCGCTGCACCGTGCCTCCTTCGTTCGAGCCACAACGTGAACGACAACAAAAAGGGGGAGGTGTGTCGGCCGTGTTTGTGAGGTCCGACCTCCTACTGTTATAATGATAGAAAGCGGTCAACAATTATCAACGAAGTTCGTAAAATAAACGTGAACGAAGATTAAACCCCTACCTTGAAATTGATGTTGCACGTCGTCGAGTCATGGAAGTCGAACGTCGCGATAGTCGGGTGTCGCGAAATAACGGTTTCGATTCCGTCTATGTCGGAAGAAGAAGAAGATTGTTGTTGGCCGTACTTCATCGATAACATTCTATGTTGAAGGGAAGGTGTTCTTCGTCGAAGAAGAACTGTTATTCGTTGAATATGTGTCGTTCTTCGTCGGAGGGAAGTTCTCTTATTCTTCACAACAACGTTCTCCCAAAAACTCCAGGACATTGTTAATGTTTTCTCACACACCAAAAGCTCTAACACAAAATAATATCCCATGATATTATTTTCATTCACACCTCAAAGATTTTAAATTCAAAACAAACCACATAATTAATTAAATGAAGAGGCTCATCTCATTAATTAAGTCATGTTTTGATGAATTATTGGAGGAAGGAAAAGGTGATGAGTTATTAAAACATAAAGGAGGAGTAGATTAATGGGGAGTTGGCACATTAAGTGAAAAGGAGTTTAATGGGGTTATAAGAAGTTCAAGGGGTTATGGTCTCGTGTGGGACCCAGCACACTAAACTCTCACATGGGGGGTTAGGTGGGTGTGGACCCCACCTCCCACATATTTACACATGGGATGTTGGGTGGTTGTGGACCCCACCAACAACTTCCCATGGTATATTTTAACTTCCTTGAATATCATTAATAAAATTGTTAACAATTTTATTTATTTCTTCCTTAAACACCAAAATTTAAATTCTTCTCCCATGCAAACGCACCTACAGTAAAAGTCCTATTATAAAAATAACGGTGCTGTGAGTTCATCAGTGCCCTCGGATTTCAATTCTGATCACCGGTTAAAAAGATAGAAAAACCAGCTCGTTCGTTCACTGAACGTACCCGAGCTAAACTACGGAACATGATTTCGGGCACACCGGGCCTCGGAATCAGGTGCCGTCAGAAGCCACAGTCTTGTAAAATTCCAAAGAAATTAGGAAATAAAGTTCCATTAAATTTCGGGGTATTTACATAAAACGTAGATATTAGATTATTTTTGAGGTTAGATTGTGGTATTACCATTAAACTAGAATGCATGATTAATCAATTATTCATCTTGTTAGACCCATTTCACAAAAGGTATATATCTCTAATGGAGATTATTATATATAAACAAAATCATTATATTTCCTAAAATGGTTGAAATAGATATTTTAGTTACCCACTAATCTCATGGAGATGACAAGAAAAATAACATGGAATTAAATGGAAATTCAAATAATAAAAACCATAGATTAATGAATATATGTCTCACATTATACATGAATTATGGAAGGAAACGTTTATGAAAGTATCTTAGTGGTTCTATAAAATACATTATGTTTAGATAGGTAGGTTATCATATAATCAAATATCAAGGTTATGTAAAGAATTTATATTATGACATGAATTATTAGAAACCTCCGCAACAAATACCACCCACAATATAGTGTTTCTAATAAATGGTGTATTTTAATTGAACTAAAATGTGATAAAATATGAGGGTTAATGATGATTTTAAAAATTATAAAATAATTACTCCCAAAAACCAAAATATGACACATTCACTATTTTTGATGTTGAATATGACAATAATGTGGTGAAATGTACACTTTCATTCAACTCTAGAATGTATAATGTCTTATTTAATTATGAATTTACTAACACTTATATATTTAAATAATTTGATATGGATATTGAAATATGAAATCAATCCTTATATTTTGAATTTGAAGTGAAAAATTGAATGGGTGTGATGATCAATTCAAAATTATATGATTCTTGTGTGTGGTAATGTGCATCATATTTCTGTCATTATTCTCTATAGTTTAATTTGATTTTTTATCATGGATTTTATTTATTTATGTATAAACCATATAAATTTATGGGGATATTCAGTTACATTTTTTATTATGAACAAACCAATAGTATTCTATTATGGATATGATACAATTTTAAGTCGTAATAGAAAATAATTCTATTTTCAGGTCTTGATTTCAATTAAATAATGATATATATTATAAATGGTGTGGGGGAAAATTACTATTGAATGTATTATTACTATAAGTGAGTTTTTATTTCATTATATATGTGTTTTTATAAATCTTTGGGATGGTTTTTTAACAATATTTTTTATTTGTTGAAAAATATTATATTTCTAAAACAACGTATCTAGAAATCATGTAATTATTCGTTTTTGATTATTAAAACTTTTTGGATGAGATGTGTATGTGAATCTAAATTAATAATAGTATTTTACATGATTGGATGATTATACATAGGGCTTGAGAATCAAACTACCAGACTTTGTATTTTTTTCAGAAATATGAGAGGTTGGTTTTTACAAAAGTGATTTTCATTAAATCCTAGAATTTGATAGAAATTATATTCATAATCATTTTTGAGATAAAATCAATAGTTTCTATTTTTAAAATAAATTAATAATCTGTATGTTTATAGAGAAAATTAATTTTTAATGTTTTAATGTTTAAAAAATAAATATTATGATGCTTTGCAATTTTTTAATTTATTTGAAATATCATGAATAATTATAGATACAAGAATATGTTATTAATTGTTTTGGAAACTAGTACATAATAAGGATGTAGAAGCCTATAAACCAAAGTTAGTATCATCAATAAATTTAGTTTCACTATGATAAGGAAGTTCCATCAGAGAAAGCTAAGATGTTCTAATAGAAGAAACTGAGGATGTTCTATTATAATGAGCTAAGAAAGAATTCCACACTGACAGAGTTGGGGATGTTATCTCATTCTAAGATGAGGGTCAAAGTCAATTGAAATAAGATTAGGACGTTCCATCAGGTTGGGATGAGAATGTATCATTAGTCATTGTTTTCTAAATTATAATTTCTGGTCATTTTTTGAGTATTTGATGAGGTGTTTGAGAGAATTCAAGATTATTATATGTGCCTATTGAATAAATATGTAGAGTTTAAATAGTCATACATGAGGATCAAATGAAATGAAATGAGATGTTTAATTAATATAGGTGAGCTATAATTTCTTTTCAATTTTCCAAACATTGTAATAATTAGAAGCCTATAATCATATATCATAATACATTCATTCTTTAAAATTTTACACGTCTGTGAAAAAGGTAAAAGTAATAGAAATCCCATGATAAATGTTTTTTCTTGAGATAGATATCATAAAATGATCATACTAATGTTAGATTAGATTGTTGTACTAAGGACGATCAGACTGAGGAAGATATGTCTGAGTAGTTGAGAGTAGTTTGTAAGTTGCATGTTTTTTATACATAGAATGTGATGTTTTATAAATATCATGTTAAGAAAATGTGAATCAGATTGAATCTATCTAAATGATTTCATTATATATAGGGATATTATAATTAGGGTCATTTATCCTTGTGACTTAAGTAGAGTAGATTGAAAAAGGAATTTATACTTTTTTGGGTACTATTTTTTGTATGAAAAAATTTGTACATAGATGGGAGTCACTATAATCATAACTTGTGAGAGATAAAATATTTCTACGAGTATTTGGCCTATGTTGTATTATCCACCTCATTATAGTTGATTTTTATAGGCCCACAATAGTGGATAATTCTAGTGTGTATGTTCTCACACTAAGGATTGACCTTTTAAATCTCATCTAATTTACTAAAATTACTTATTTATTATGAATTAGTTTTTACTAAAATATAATGTGGAAATTAAAATTAACATGTACATGGGGTTATGTTGCTAAAATTTGGAAATATAAAAAATGTTAAAAATGGGTTGGACCCCTACCCATTCTTAGTTGTTATTTGATCCTTTGGGAAAACAATTCTTATTAGATCCAATGTTCTCTTGTTAAATCCTTATCATAAATAATATGAATTCCATTAAAAGTTGATTATTTACAAAATTTTTAGAGAAAATTATTATTTTATTAAAAAATGATGATTCTATAACTCTTATCTCTTTCCCTGAACGTTATTTATGCTACTCTGATTGGTTTTCCACTAAATAACAATGATATTCCTATGAATTTTTCTAAAAATATAAATATTGATGTTTATGTAATATATAGAAATGGTATTTTTATATCTATGTTAGATAATTTTTATTTAAATTTAAAGGGTCTCAAAATATAAATTTGTATGTGGGACATGATAAATAGTATTTTAAAAGGGAATACTACAATGAATGATGAAAAGAAACAAATTGGAATTGAAATGCGGAAGACAAGAGACTAAAAGTTAAATAAAGTATTGGTGAGTACTTCACCTAAGTAATTGGAATTTTTTGTATCATAAAAGGTTTTAGAGTTGTATTTAAAGATTCTACAACTAGTATGAAACTCATGTGAATTATTTTAGAAATGTTTGAATCAATAATAATTACTCTATTGAATAATGATTATATAACTCGTTATGAATTCCAAAACATACTTGTTTCTTATTAAATGAGCAAAGAATCATTCTTAAAAAATAATATCCAAGTTGAAATGGATTGTGATGTTGTGAGATAGAAAAAAAATTCAAGATATTGAAGAGGCTAATCCTTCTGATTCATAAGATAAAGATAATAATGAATTAAATGAAAAAACCATGTATCTTATCTACATGAAATTTTAGAAAGGAAGAAGAAGGTATGAATGAAATTTTCCTCTCAGTTATTTTGAGTTTAGTGAAATCAATAATTTTTCCATTAATTTCCCTAAAATATAATGTTGGTGAATTTTAATATAATTCCTTTTAAAAACCTTGATTGAAGAAGTGGAAGAAAATTTCTAAATAATAAAATCAATCCTAAAAAAATATGAATAAGTTAACCTGAGGAAACATATGTATGATGAGTAATAAAGTAAAATGGGACTAAACTAAAAACAATTCATGAGAATATGACTATTAATTGGCGATTATAATAGTCATTTCAAAAGCTGAGAAAATGTAAGACTCATCAAATAGTATAGTAGAAGGAGTTAATGAATCCTACAATGAGTTTCATCTCAAAATATAGATTATTGAATATATTGAGAAAACTATATCTGTAAATAAATAAATCATAATTATAATGATGGATAGTTGATAAATTCATGAATTTGAAAACGAAGTTGTTAGAGGAGAAAAAAATTCCATGAGGAGATCTTATGATTCTAACGTAGGATTATTAAACTATAAAATAAGGTTGAGGATATAAATAATTAGTGGGTATCTATGGATTATAAAGATAAAAAGTCTCCAAAATAAATTCTTTACAATATATGTACATTATTAAAGAAGAATTAAATCATTAAAAAATATTCACAAGTAAAATATGATAATTCTAAATTTCATGACAATGATCAAATAAAAAAATATGTGAAATATTCTCTTACTAAAAAAAATATTTCATAAATTTTATAATTCATTTTAGGTGAGAAGAAATGTTTTTTGGAAATTATGTGTTAATAAGGGATGTGAGAAACCCATAAAATATAAAAAATTTGAAAACTCACTTAGTAATAAAGATATTAATTGATGAATGTATATTTGATCTGAAATATATTATCAACTTTAACACTATTTCAATAGAGAAAGATCCTAATACTATAACATTTTTAGGTTTGATGGGTTTTCATAGTTCAATTGGATTTATGGGAATCATCCGTATACTTTTTTTCATAAGTTATAACATCTCGAAAGAATGATTGAAAAGATTGGAAGAAATTGTAGAAGAAAAATGAATAATTTTCCTAAAACTTAGCTTGTTGGAAAAGTAAAAACTCATGATATTAGAAAAATTTAATGGAATAAATTTAATGTCTAGTTGAATTTTTTCAAAGACGTGACCTCACAAGTCATTATTAATAAAATGCATTATAGTCTAATTTAAATAATTTTTTTATAATAGAAAATAAAATTACAATAAAAAGAAGAAATTTCCAGAATAATATTTTGTATTTGAGATAAATTTGAAATGATGTAAAAAAATAACATACCAATGTGACTAGATAGTGGTTATTCACTACACACGATAAGTGATATAAAAATATTTATGAAATTTGAAAATGATGATGTAGGAGTAGTAACATTGGGATGTGAAGGTTCAATAAAAATCATATTTATAAAGATAATGAGATGGAACCTTCAATATATATATTGAATGATGTTTTGATTTTTTATAGGCTCCAAACTAACATAATTGGTGTGAGTTAATGTTATGATGATGGAAAAGAAGTTTTTTATAAAACTCATTTTTAATATTATTCACAGAAGATGGAAAAACTATTTTGAAAGAAGAATGAACTAGTAGAAATCATATTCAAATCGGATACCATAACAACTCATCTTATCTATGTATAAAAATTTAGAATAATTTTTGGATCCGAATATTTCTCCACCTTTGGGAGAAAATCACAACTAAAAATTATAAAATTTATTATATTTTAAATTCTCTATAATTTAAATGAAGATAAAAATAATTTTGTGTAACTTTTTAGAGAGGGATAATGACTAATAAAATTCTAATGATAGTTGACATTCAGTCTACCGTATCTTTTTAACAATTTTATTATTATTTTTATGGGCCAATGAGATATCAATTGAATAAATTTATTTAAATTAATTTATCAATATTATTTATAATTTCACTTGGATGACCAACATCTTGTTTACGAGAGTTAATTTAGAGGAAGTAGAAATGTTTAATTTTTTCATTTGAGAATATAATTGAAAAATGGGTTTTTATATAAAGTAGTCATGAAGAAAAAATTCAAGGGATTTTATAAGAAATGCCTTTCAATATTACATATGAAATCATGGAATCGATAATAAATATAGATTATTTTACACCCACAATATGAAATGGGGTATACAAAATAAAGAATATGAATTTTTTGGTGATGGGAATAATAATTGTACGAGAATATAAATATTCAATGTTATTCTATAATGAATTTATTATTACCGATATACATGTAAAAAATCTATTATATTACAATAAAATCCATCATTAATTATAATGAAAATTTTTATATCAAAAAACCATCTTTGAAAAGATTAATTTTTTTTGGATTTAACTATTTACTAAAAATTAAAAAACTAGATAAATGGAAATTTGATGCGAACAGAAGGGAATGAAATTTCATGGGATATTTACAATACAATACAAGTTAAAAATGTTGGAAAAAATGTTCAGAAATAATTTTGGAAAACATATATGCGAATGTTTTTAAAAATATTTAATGCTAAACAAAAAATATTGAGTATATTAATGAAGAAAAACATAATATTTCCAATTAAAATGAAAATGTGTCAAAATAGACATACCAAGACTCAAATGCATGTTGTGATAAGGTAATTGAATATCAAAAAGAAATTTTAAAATTTTATAATTTTAAAAATGATCTTGTGAATAAAAAACCTCCTAAGAATCAAAATTTTCATGTTTAGACAATATTATTAATGATATTATATTATCTAAAATCATTAAATTAATAAATTGATCCCTAATCAATTTTCTTTAGTATTTGAACAAAAAATATAGGACTGATGCTAGGAATAAATGGGTGGATTCTATTGAGAAAAAAACATGGGACCGTAATCCCTAAGAATAAAGAATTGATCTCAATAGAAAAAAATATTATTATAGAAAAATGTTATATAAGCATAGAGATATTTCAAAAAAAATATCCAAAGAGGATTTTTTATAATGGATATGCCTATTTTCATTCTGTGTATTTTGAAGAAAAATTTCCCCCATTTTCATATTATAAACTATTGAAATGTTTTTAAAAGTGGATAAACATAGAAATTATAAATTTTATTACATATATGTGAGGTTAGATTTCCCAAATAGTTAAATTAAATAATTAGTTAACATTGATAAACCATGTGGGTTTTTAATTGATTATGATAAAATAAATGTTTGTAAATTGATGAAATATTTGTGTGGGATGAATCAAGCTCCATATCATTGGTATTGAGAACATGAATTGTATTTAGAATGTTGTATTTTCTAAAATAAAAAATTTAAAGAAACATATATGTGAATGATATAAACTACAGTACATTTATTCTAATAGTGTTTGTGGATGATATATTTTTTGTGGATATAGAATATTTTTTTAAAACCATTTCTGATGAAATAATGATGAAAATTGAGATGTTATTGTTTGGAGAATTAACATTATTCTTTGTTTTACATGATAAATAAATAAAAAATAAATTTTCTAATATCAAGAAAGGTATTCCAAATAATTGTTACAAATTTAGGTGAAGAATAATCCAATGAATATTATACTTCTATTTTAGTTTGGATAAATAAAATTAAAGATGAATGCACAAAATTTATGAACTAAAATGATTTCAAGAAGATGATATGATGTTTTAACTATTTATTAGCCTCGTGAATTGATATTTTTTATTCTGTAACATTATGTGCTAGATATCAATGATATCCAAAAAATTCTCATTTGTTGGATGCAAAATATAAATTTGAGAAATGTAAAAGTAAAAAAATCAAATGGTATTTTATTAAAAATTAGTCTTAAAATTAACATTTATGGTTATACAAGTATTTATAGGGATGTAGATTGAAAAGATATAAAATAAAATTTCAAGTAATAGATATCTTGGGGGAATGTTGTGTGATATGGAATAGTATGAACCATAGTTTAGTATATTTGTGAATAATGGATTGATAATATTTTTTAGCTACACACTCTTGTACTTAGATGTTTTGGATTAATGTTAATTGGAATATTTGAAAGTATATGTTTCGAAACCATTGATGATACATTGTGACAATCAGAGTTTAATTGATTTTTTTAAATATCCTCTCCAAAATTAAAAAGAAAAACAATTAATATAAAAATTTATTTTATAAAGATAAATTCAATAATGGATATTTTTTCCTTGAATATTTCACAATTAAGCATCAAATTGATGATATATTTAAAAAATTAATATTTAAATACAGATTTGTAGAATTGAGGTTGAAACATTCTATTAAACCTGAACCAATTACATCCTCAACATATAATGGAGCCTTCCCCCAATATGTTTTGGATTATACTGAATAAGAGTGAGAATATTTACCACATTACCCGACAATATTGGGGGACGTACTTTTCTCTCACAAATTAATTTGAAATATTGGTTATCATAAAATATGGGAGAGAAGGAAATCTAAAAATAAAAGATAAAAGTAATAGGTGATTATCATAAATTGAAAAAACATTACTTTCCACTCTGGGATATATTCCTTGAAAAACATTACTTTAACTAATTGTGTGGTGTAAGGTAACTCTTTTCTAAGAAAAAATAATTTTTTTTTGTAAAATATAAATCTCTATGTTGTTAAAATGTATGGGGGTTTGAAAAATGATGATTTGAAAATGATTTTAAAACATTTAGTCAAAAAATCAAAAAACGGGGATAAAATATTCTTTATGATGGTTTTTATTTTTAAAATATCTATTTATTTTTGAAAACAATATATTTTCTTCATTATTTTTTTACATTAGGTTAATTGTCTTTTAATGATTGTTGGTAACTTGTTTTTTAGAAGTTGATGTGAATCAGAATAAAGAAAATTCTTTCAATGTTTTGGCGATTAGATGTTAATATTTAGAATCAGTCTAATATTTTCATTTTTCCTTAAGATTAAAATTTTGGGTTTTGAGAATTATTTTTTGGATGATCCATCGATTTAATGTTTAATATCTTCAGACAATGAATTTGTTAGAAATGAAGAATTTTCTAATTTTCTATGAAATAATAATAGTGTGATGTTCTAGAGGTGAAAAAATTAGGGATGTTTTAGTCGTTACAAAATAAATATTAATACTCAATAATTTTATTTAATATTTATAAAATATCCTAAAGAATTCATGATACATGATCAAGATAGTATAATAATTTGAAAAAACTGATACATAAGAAGGATATTAATTCATGTAAACCATATTCAATTTCTAATAGAATTTCAATAAGATTGAGGTGAGGATATTCCATCAGACATAGATGAAAAATGTCCAATAGATTGATATAAGGAAGGTACATTAGTCTAATAAATGGATGATTGTACATTGGATTGATATCAGGAAATTCAATCTAACTAAGTTGAATAAGAAAGTCAATTAGTCTGAGTCGATGAAGTTCTATTGGACTAATATGAGGATGTTTTAAGAGACTATGTTTTCAAGACTATAGTTATTGATATTTTTTTGAGAATTAAATAATATGTTCTATGGAATTAACTAATATTTTCAAAGTATCTATAATAATCAATAATATTTCGAATAGTTGTATATGAATACCAAATAAAATGATATCCTGTATTTTATGAATTTAGGTGAGGGGGAAATTTTTTTAGTTTTTCATTATTTTATATTTTAGGATTTATATAAATATATATCATTATAAATTAATACAATTCATCTATTCATGGTTTCATTAATGGTGGAAGTTATTCAATGATCACGTCAGAAGTGTATCCTGACATAGATATCATCAAATGGTCAGAATAGTGTATGTTCAAATTTCCTGACTAAAGATGATCAGACTGAGGATGATCGATCTAAGTAGTTGAGTAGAGTATGAATGGTTTAGGTTTTTTACTGATTGAATAGAATGTTTCTTTAGATGTAGGTCAATAAAATGTGATCCATTCTATGTTCAAGGGAATGAGGGCCATCAAACTCAGGGTTATGGGACCTAGTGACATTTATGAAGAATATTAAAGAACGACTTTTTAATTTGTTTGTTCTTTGATTTTTTATGAAACAATTTTTAAAATACGGGTAGTTAGTATAATGATATATATAATGAGATAAAATATGTATAATAATGTTCTTCATAACATTAGTTAAATTCATCATCATATAGAATTTCTATAGACCCCTAGGAGTGGATATGGAAAGGATGTATGTTCTCACTCTGAGGAAAACCGTTATAAACCCAAATACATTAATGTATTTATTCCTTTTTTCATTCATTAGATTTTACTCTAATATTATTATATATAATCATTAATATATTTTAAGGATTACATTTATAATATATTGAAACTTATAAATAGTTTACAATAGACCCCCCATTCTCAAATGTTACTCAATCCTTAGGAACATCATTTTTCCATTTCATCTTCCAAATAAAAAATCTGAATTTTTAATGTAATTCATTCCTTGCATATAACTATTTCAATGAGTCCATATTTTTTTATCAAATTTAGTTTTAGGAATTCATGAAGAAACCCATTAAAAATCTGGCTAAGGGATTTATTTGGCCATGTGTTTCCACATTGGTGAACCTAATCATTTTTAAGGAATTTATACGGTTCAATATAACTCTACATTGACTATAAGAATAATTATAAGATAAAAATCATGAATTAATATTATATTACCCATATTGATATTTTTCATGTTCATTGAACACACTAAGGACGGATAATTGGAATGAAAAATTTACTTTGTGTTAATTTTCGATATAGAAAATTTCATTTGTGGGTTATTTGATATCTAGTGATGGTATATTGGTGGATCTGTCAAATATTAATGTTACTAGACATTGGTACATACCAATCATTGTAGAAAATATCTATAGTTTTTTTAATATTATATTGATATTGTCAACACTTTGGGAATAAATCCTCCTTGATATCTAATCAACTCATCATATCAACTTAAATGGTGGTCATGTTCATTTAAATTAATTTATTTTATGATATTTTCAAGGAAGGGAATTTAATAATGGTTATCAAACTTAATATCACAAAACTTTATATTAGAGAAGTGTTTTTTATCTATAATGATTCATAAATGAATGAATTTACATGTTTTTTAATGAAAAATGGTATGGTGATATATTATTTCACATTACAATTCTAGCTTAGTGGTACAAAATACCTGAATCTTGATTTTGTGTTAAATGTGGAATTTGTTTTCAATAAATATATAGAGGAATTATTTTAAAGAGAAATGTGTGACCTATATATTCATTATAAATTCATAATATAACATTCAGTTAGAAATATTTTAACAATTTCCAGGGAAAATATTTAGATTTGATTAAATATTATGACTTCTCAATACATTAACAAATATGTATTGCAAACAAGGTGGAAAATTCTTTGAGACAAATGTATCGTGTTAGCTTATCTATGTTGAGTACCAAAAAAGATTCAATATTTATGTAATTAAAATGTATGTATTGTAAATATTGAACTAAGGGTTGAAATATTATCTTTCTAAAATGATAGTTGAACCATATATTTATGTGATGATTAAATAGTTTTATAAGGTATATGTGGAACTACAATAGATTGTGTGAAATTTTTTAGATTTGACCATGATTGTAGTGGAATAATAATGTCCACGAACAGTGTAAGTGTCTCATGAAAAATATACCAGAAGATGGAGTTATTGGATAAAGAACATAGATCATCACTCTCTATTTATCCAATAACTATGAATATGTTCAGAAATTGGAATTATTATTTCTGGTGGGAAAAAATGGTGATAAATGTTGTTTAGTTTGTATCTTGATGCTTGGTATGTCAACTAAGGTGATACAATAATATTTACTGATACCATAGTATAAATTATAATACATCACCGTGAATTGATTCATTGGACTCAAACAAATCATTTACTGACCAAAAATCAATTTGTCTTATAGTGTATTACTTTACAAAATAACATTATTACATTACAATAATAGTATATTTTTATCTTGATAATCATTTCAGGTCATAAATTATGGATGTTGTAAGGGTGGATGGAGTACCACTTTCTAATGTATCTTATTGAGATTCTATATGGACCTCGATGTTTTTAAGGTATTTATAATGTTATAGATAAAATGGTTTGTTTCATGAAATCATATTTTCCAATTAAATGTAGGATATCAAAGAAGATAATTCCATCTAGGATAGAAATTTTTAGATCATTTTCATTATATTTTAATAGTGGTTAGGATAAATAATATTCCCATAACTAATTAACTCATAACAACTTGTTTTACTCATGCATATAGAGAAATCCATATGAATCCCAATATGGATGGAAGTGTAAAAATAAAGTTTTCTTGTATAAATTTAGATAATGAAATATTTTGGGACCTGAGATACCTGAGGAAATTGTAGTGAAATTCGAATCGATTTATCATCAATCTACAGTAGCTTAGAGTGAATTGAAATTTTATATAGTTAATCATTGATAAAATCAAGAATTTTATGTGTGGGATAAGGTATTATTGTATATTTCTCCATGGAATAATGTTATAATATTTGAAAATATGGTAATGTTGATACCTAGGTATTTTGTTCCCATTGATGTTATTAATAAATTATGGACTATGTATTATCACATTTTTACTTACACAGAACATCCATTAATTTCACAATGTCTTCCATATATCTCTCCTATGGAAATAAATACCTTATATTTCATTTGTATTAAACTCAGATGTTATAACATGGAGTATAATAATAATTAATATGAAAAAAATATAAATAATAAATTGTAGATATAATGTTCTATAGTAAAATTCTAGTCACCTTGTTAATGTTTATTGGAGGAATCATTAATTTGTAAAAGCTATATGGGAACCCGATATTGTGATGATAAATGGTATCATCCTTTTTTCATCCGAGCGGTGGAATTTTAAGGATTAAATTATTTTTAAAGTGGTAGAATATAATTCCCCAATATTATTTATGAATTTAATTTAAGTAATCATAATGTGATTCATATCATTTTATTCACTCTGTTTTCATGGGTAGAGAACCAGGCTAGGCCAGGAAGGAAGGTGCTTTATGTGTCAGTGATGATGTGGTTAAAACATCGCTTCCAAATTTGATTTTTGTTAAGAATACCATCTCTCAATGGGATGGGATACATCTAGATGTGAAATCCGCTTTATGGGTGGTTCCCCCATCTGTTGTTCATAATGTCTCCAGATATTTGATTCCAGCTTCAATTTCCTTAAAACGTGTGGGGTTGAATGTGTGTGATTTCTTAATCCGCTTCTTGTAATGCATGTCTTTGTGGAATTTGATTCTAGATCCGAGTTGTTAAACTAGTCTAGAAGTGTTATTCATTTGATTAGAGTTGAACATTATTTGTCTTTGAATGGGTCCCATAAGCAGTCTGCAACGGAGAGGGTATTTCCAAATAGTTTGTCCTAAACTTCCATGATTTATGATAATCAGACGATGAATATGAGGGTTTTTTGAAGGAACTGAATGAAATTGATAATGAACCGAGTGGACGAGTTTATTTTCGTACATCGACACCTATGTTTTCATCATTTATTGACTCGTTCTAAATTAGGATTCATAGAATGGGGTCAGATGCTCATGTTTGTGTTAGTCCTAATATATTTGATGAGAAGACTAAAATTGCAAAGAATTATCTAATTGCGTTTCTTTTTTAGTGAAGGGAGAGAAGTCATGGAAGATTAATGATATTTTTAGACAGATCTTGTTTTTGTGGGGTTCCACTAATTGGCAATGTAATTCTATTGGTTGTGGATTCTTCCATTTCATTTTCCCATAAATTTGATTCAAAATACATTTGTGCAGCATTGGGTCCCAATATTTGAAACCTTCATGGATTCATCAACATGAATGGTTACTTGATTTCAATGCCTCTTGGTCAAGGAATGTTTTTATGTGGTGTGGGTTTGTTTTCTTGGGCTTAATTTTGTCCTTTGGCATATAATGATTGTACATCACACTGGCATGGAAATTGGGTCTCCTATTATCCTTGACAAGGAAACCAAGGTTGTTTAGTTTGGAAATTTTTCAAAAATACTGGTGAATGTGGATTTGAGATCCAACATAATTGATAAGGTAAATATTTCCACTCCCACTGATAACATCCAAATTATTGTTGAGTGTGAAAGGAATCATCCTTATTGTATCAAACACATAGTGGTTGGGACCTCATTAAAGTTATGTCGCAGGAAGATAAATTTTGAGATATTTGTGATGAAGGGTCATCCAGCTACTCTCTATAGAAGGAAACATGAGACGAAGCATGTTAATTTGTCAAAGTCTCTTGATCATGATAAAGATAATCTAAAAAACAATTTCTGCCACTCATGTTGAGATGTCGACATTTGGTAAATCTGTTTCTCATGTTCATAATTTGAATTGAAAAGGATTAAATGTGGAGATGTCCTAGTTGAGTGGAACCTCTAATTTTGTGGTATATTATTCCATTTAGATTACATGTACGGATGATTCTGTTGTTACCTTAACTCGGTTAGTTGTGACTGGATATACCACTAGCCAATCTGTTACTGGATCCCCAACATGCGTTGACCCTCCAAATTTAAGCATGAATAAATGTATTAATACAGGCATGACACATGATGAGAATGTTGAGTTGGGTCCTAAACCCAGTCCTCCTCAACCTATAGATTGTCATATGGAAATACTGAATCTTTTTATATCTTCTATGATTCCTAAGAATTGGGGTGACATCTCTGAGGTGAAAGAGACAAATAAAGGTTGCAGTGACCCTATCACTTTCAAAGAAGTTGTCCTTGCTGGGAAAGGGATGGTTGATGAGTTTTTTGGACTTCACTCTTTCTCCCTATAAGATAATGAAAATGAAGTACTATAATAACACACCTCACATTTTTTCAACTCGATCATCTATTATTTCAAGCAAGATCAATTCTGATATTCTTAAGATCCTCAATCTGAGTAAGTCCCAATCTAAATGGGAAACTAATGATGACTCTGATGATGGAAATGACATGTCCTATTATGATCTTTGATGTTGTTTTTGGTGGATGATGGAAGGTTCCTCTGTTTTACCCCGCTGACCTCCTTTGTTCCCGTTTAATTTAATTAATAAGTAGTTAGAAACACAGATTCTGGATGGGCATTCTTGTTAAATTATAAATATTTAAATTATATTTTTATATCTTAGTTGTGAAATTGTATGTATGAAAAAGTATTCACATTATCAAAATAATTTGTAATGGTTTTATATAATAAATATATTTTTTATTAATAATAAGTAATTTTTTAATATTATATAAAATCATTATTTCCTTTTAAAATATGTTTTATTCAAAAACAATTATGTTTGATTTTGTATAATTGTGTTATAATTATTTTTCGTCACTTTTAGAAATATATTTTTTAAAAAAATATCATTTTTTAAATTTTTATATTAAAATTATCATAATAAATTATTTTTTCATTTTCCATAATATTTTAATTAGAAGTTAAATATTACAAAATATTTATTTTATAGAAAAATTCCTTTTAAATTCAACTATTTAAAAATTATCAAATTTTTAATTTAAAAAATTAATTATTTAGTTTTTTCAAAAAATAATAAAACAAATGTAATTGTAATTGGAATTTTTTTAATTTTGGATTACAATCATTTTTATACTTAAAAAATAATTTTTTTGAAAAAAATGTTTTCAACGTGTTTCACATGTATATTTTAAATGTAATTCAAACCGATTATAGTAAATTAATTTGTTAAAACAGATTGCATATTTGGAATAAATATTTACAAAATTTTAAATTATTTCACATTCATATTTTTTCAAAATAACCATAGTCAATGTTTATTATCACAATTAATGTTAAAATGTGTTTATTGGGGGTTAAACTAATAGAGAAGGGTGTGATTTAAACAGAACCATTTAAAAACCCTATTTTATTCCATTGATTGGAATCTATATAATATATTCTTTGAATATAAATTATATTGAATAATTTTTCATCAGTAATACATTAATATATATTCATATTTTAAAAAATTTCATGTTTATCATCTCCGTCCATTTTAAAATCACATCAGGTCTCCTCTCCTATATACTATTCTAGATACTCTTAGATCTGACAATACATAAACATGTACTTTCCTAAAATCCCTTACCACACCCTATAGGCCCTATTTAATCATAATACCATCCATTCATGTATTAAAGTGAAATCTAATGGATATTTTTCAGTGAAGTCTTATGACACTTATCTGAGTACATTAAATTTTTGATCATATTACACCGTATCTAATTCTATTTTACCAATGATGAAAAGATAAATATAGTATAAAAATATGAATAGATTCCCATTATTTATTGAACTAATGTTTCCCATATCCTTTCAATCATAAGATAATTTAACCAATCAATCATACGTACATCTGTAATACCACCTCACCATAGTAATGTAATTCATGTTCATAGCCATTATTCAGGATTTGTTATTATAAATGATTTATTTTTGATTTATTTTCTTTAGTATATATGTATTTTTTATTTAATGATATAATATTTTGGGTACTTCTCTTTTAATTTTCATTAAGAAATGAAATACTGTTTACATGTACATTGGAACTACCATCTCCATGAATATTGTAGACGGTTTTTCTATCTCAGTCATTTATAGATGATTTTTAACAAGTATACAATTAATATATATTATATTTATAGTATTACTAAAATTTTTCAAATTATGTATATATGATCAATGTATAAGTTTTGAAACATCTAAATAAAAAATCCATGAAAATTAAATAGGTAATATCTGAAAACGAATTTTTTTTAAAATAATTATTAATAAATTATTTGGAAAATATTATAAATTTATCAAATATGATATTATATGTATTTTAATAATGTTTAATATAATTATAACAAATTAAAAATTATTATACATGATTATAACGATATTTTTCAGAAATTATATCTTTGAGTGAAGGGGTTAACATTGAAATCTCCTTTTTATTAGTATTATTTATGATTTGGTTTACAATGATGAAATTATATTATATATCTCTCTAAATTCATATGTAATTTATTCTAATATATTTATTTCAAGACAGTACATGTTTGTATTTTATTTCACTATATTTTTGTATGCATTATACTAAATGAATGTTTTTAATAAAAGAGACTTTGTTTTACTATTCAAACAAGGATTTTTTTTCAATGTCTATGATTTATTGAAATCCCATGATGTTGTTTTTTAATATCATAATAATATTTTTAAATAAACTTTTACTGAATTTTTTATTTTTATGAAATGGGTTAACAATTATCTTCATGTCATTGTGGAATGAAGTGTTTTTATCATATATTTTAAAATAATATTTTTAATAATTACAGAATAAATTGAATTTCCCCACATAATGATCACTCAATATTTTTTATCTTCCTTGAAAACATTATATATTTTTTTAATTAATATTATTTAATTAATATTTTGGAATTTTTTATATTTTAAAATAGGGATTTCAAAATGAAATTGTTATTTTCATCAAAAAAATGTATTACTGATCTTTTAATGTATTTTCACTTATAAATACATCCATTTATGATATATAGTATTAAATAGGGATATAATTCAATGATTCTATATTTATTCCTTATTTGGATTTTTTATGATAATGGTGATGAGATATTGATGGTTTTTTTCATTTCTATAATTTATTCTCTGATTGAATGATAAATGTTTTTATAATCATTTTTTATTCAAATGAATGGATTTTCTGTAGAGAGGGTATTCCTTATCCCTCAAATGCATTGGGTAAATATTTATGATTAATGAGTTAAAAGTGTAAATTGGTTGTTATCCTGATCCCAAAAGAGGGGGAGAAAGATGTTATCCCTTGCCTAAAAGTTGGTACAAAGGAGGATACACAAAGCTCAAGGTAGGTTCATATGTTTTCAAACCAATCATAACATATTATGAATATCTTGGTGGGTATAATTTACATAATATTTCTATTATTATTATTATTATTCCCTTTAATCCTAAATTTTATGACATGATCTTATGTCAATGTTCTTCTACTAAGGATTATGTTTTTTATTCACATTTGATTCATGTCTTATGAACTATATTGAATTATTTCATATATCAGGATTATGATATATGAATTACTATTAATTTTTTTAAAATGATAAGCTCATAGCCTCATGAACTTATGATCATGTTATAAGGAAATGAACATTTTCATCTCTATGGTTTACCCTGCTAATGATTTGATGTAAACAGATATTATGTTTCCTATTTCATAGGATATGAATATTGGATTTCTATATGTTATGACTATAAAGGGTACTACTTAGGAAGAACCATCAGGGTGATGAAATAGATCATTTATTTACTAGTTATATATATATATATGTATATAAATTTATAGTTACACTATACCTTTATGGTTCTGGAATTGATCATAATGATATATAATAAATATTCATCTAATAAGTTGTAATATTTATGTATGAAATGTTTGGGTCACCTCATAAACAACAAATATGCCCATGGATAACTGTATGATCATTGATAAAATTTAATTACACCCACGAGGAAAAAAAATTATATAACGAGATATAAAATGTTAACATATTCCTTATAGGTAGATATTATAACCCTACGATAAATCATCTATACATATTTTTCTTACCTAATTTTTTTATATCATAATGAATCATTTGAATGGAAAAATTATTTCACAATACTTTCTAATTATGTCACCAATAAAAACCTCAAGAATTAAAAACGGTTGATACATAAAAATTAAATCACTCAAAAAGAGTATTTAATAAAACTATTTAGATTAATCTACATAAAAATCATCAATAGAGATAAGGCATTTATAGAAAATAGAAATATGGAAAAAATAGAAAAAATAGTTTTTAGAAAATATTATAAAAATTATAATAAAAGTGGGATTAATGTTTAATTATTAAAATACATTTATATAAATGAAAAGCTAGTGATATTTAAGAAAAGTAATTTTCAAAATCATTTTCTATAAAGAAAGCCAAATTTTGAATCATCTAAAGATACATATAAATTTTAAAAAACATAATTGAAAATATTTCAAAATAATTTAATTTAAAATAAAAAATAATTAATAATATGGCCTTGTAAGAGAAATAACTTTTTCAGAAATATTACATGATATTTGTTGAATAAATTTAAATATAAATAAAATAAACTATATTAGAGGCTTAAAAATGATTTAAATGATACAAAATTAAAATTTGGAGTAGAATATAAATGATGTAATTTTTAAAGGATACACAATTTTTTAATATTAGGAAATACAAATGTTGAAAACCCGAATTATAAAAAGGGTTATTAAAAAATAATTTTAAAATACAAGGTGGTAAATATGAAGGCTGCATGATATTACTCAATTTTTGGTTTCCAATTATAATTTATAAAATTAGAGGTTTTGGAAAACATTTTAATGGAGAGGAAAATATAGTTTATGATTTTTTGAATTATCCTAAACAGAGATATAATTTTTTGAGTAAAAAATTCATTGATGTAAAATTATTTATTGAAAATAATATTTCATTAAATATGAAGATAATTTACAATGAATTTTTCTGGATATATAATATAATTATTGGAGGAAAAAAGTTGATGTAGATGAAGTGTAGCTCTAATTTGGTGTATTGAGTCAACAAAAACATTTTTACCCTAATGTACATTAAATACAAATGGATTTAAAGGAACAAATGATATGCCACTTCAAACACCATGAATTTAATAAATTTTCAAAAATACATTCATTAAGTATTTATCACAATATATCAAGGATTTCTTGGTAAAATTATAAAATATATCATGAAATTAAATTTTAAACACAAAACTCTTACACAATTATGTAATATCATGAATCTTGGGGAGGACTCCTCGGAACCTTCAGTACTCATTTGTATAGATTTAGTGAGGGATATGTAATTTTAATATCTGACAATTCTCTTTTAGGAGGAGTGTTGTGAGATAATTGTTAGTATTGTGGTAATTTTTAGTGGAACATATGGGTTTTGGGGAAAATAATTTTTGTAATGGGGTAATAACATAATCACATGGGTGTTAGAAAGGTTAGGTGATTTTGGTGGAGAAATGGAAGTTTTGACATATTTTTTTGAATTATATACATCATTTTTCATTCTAGAATGTGTACATTACCATTTAGTTATTAAATATTAAAGATACAAAATTTACCAATTTAATCAATTTTTAATCTTTTTTAAAAAATAATCATCACAATTAATTTATTTATAAAAATATAAGACAATCACTATTTCAAAAATGATAAATTATGAGTTAGAATATATACACCATTTAATGATATTAAATTACTTTGGGTTATTATATATAATTTTATTTTAAGGAATATGACATATGAAAAAGTGTTTTTATAGTAAAATGAAATTTTTGTATATTAAATATTTTAGTCTCATTTCCTATTAATTATTAATTGAATGATTTTTTAAGAAATTAATATTTTTTTAAAAGAAATATTAGATTTATAATTTTAATTTTATTAATATAATTTATTTATATATAATTTATATAACCATTAATAATTTAATTCTTTGAAGATAACAATTTTCCTTTTACCATGGTATTTAGTCTATAACCTATGTCAGTTTTTAAGACTAATGATAATATTGGACTTCTTATTTAATTTTTAAATACCGATTCTAAAAATAATTTTAATTTTCTAAAAAAAAAGTTAATATTTATTCTGAAAATTAATTTTACAATTAGTTCAGGTAACAAATTCTTTTGGAAAAAACTAGATTTTTAAGCATAAAAATTATGTTTAAGTCAAAATTATTTCTTATTTTCATTTTCCTTACATTATTGTTTTTTTATTACTCTAATAAATTTAATATGTATTCTAAATTAATATAAGACATACTTTTTACAAAACATTATTTAATTAAAATATATATCCATATATAGTATTCATTTCTTGAAAATGTTATTGAGTTCATAAAATTTTAAACCTATGTTTTATAAAATTAAAATAGAATTTACAAGTTTATACTACGACAACATGGATTAATTAATCATTATTATAAAAAAATTGACTTAAATATTTATATGAATATTGTAGTCTCAGTAAAAATAATTATTTTCATTATTCACATAATAAAAATTTATTTTGGTCAAATATAAAAAATTCAACCTAATATAACATTGAAAGTTAAAATTTCAAAATGAATTTAATTTACATCATTTTAAACTTTAAAATTTATTACAAAAAAAATTATATGAAATATAATAACAATAGTTATAATTGTAAAATATAATATCATTTCATTGATAGTCAACGGTATACATGTTTATAATACAAGTGATAACTACCTTAACTAATTACTAAATAATTAATTATATAGTTCTATTTTATATTCAAATAACCCCTTTGTATATCCATGTATGATTTATGAATAAATGAATATTTGATTGTAGTCAAGGGTCGTAATTCTGCTAGCATTCCTCTTGTTTTAATTTTCACAATCTTTTACTTCTCCCACATTCAGTTTTGATGATATAATATTTATTAGTGTTTTTCAGGCGATTTGACTTGGGAAAACCCTATTAATGATACCTTAATTCTAACTCAGTCAAAAGAGCTCTATAAGCTAGTCATTTCTAACTAACACTTTTTATTTTTTTCTTCATATATTTAATAATAGTATTACATCCTTTTATACACAAAAATTAAACAACTAAATTATTATGGTAAAGTTATATTTTATTGTATCATTGTTACATTATATATTTTTCATATAGAGAATGGTATTAAAATAATATTCATCATGTAATCATAGGACATTATAATTTTCCACTTAAATAAGAAGTGTTTGTTTAATGTTGATTATTTCTTAGAAATAATATTAGTTTTTTCTATATAAAGGTGAACCAAGAATCATGATATATTTCAAATAATGTGTCTACCATAATATCTTATGTATTAGTTTGGAAGAAACTATTTTACCTTCCTTGTTTTAACAGAATACTATATTTTTCATTTATAACATGTTTTTTATATAATCTGATTCCATATATAAATAATCACATTTTTTCTATGTGAAATTTACCATAGATATTCTTAACACATTATTGATACTCATGAAATTATATATTATTTCTTTATCCTCATCATCACCAAATATTTCTTGAGGAACTATCATTTTATTCATTTTATTTTTTGGTAATCCAACTATATACATGTGGTTAATCATATTTTTTATAGTCCTCTTGGAATAATCATTGGATTTATCACTTTGGTTCATGTATTTTCAGTTTTATCATTGGTACAATTACCACATTATCCATTGTACCCTTCACTAGCATGGTTCATTCAACAATAATTCATTACTAAACCCAAAAGGGGTGGCTAACATGAGTGGTGATCAACCACAATAGAATTTTTATAAATGACATCATGAAAAATCATCCTTGAAAATTATTATTCCTTTAAACCATCACTTTATAATTCTTGTCCATAATAATCTCTCTTTATTTATTGTTGGTTTATTTATGTTAGATTCTCTTTTATATCTTAAACAACTAACAATCCAAAAATTTCCATGAACATTATTAGAATATTATAAACCAAAGAATCATTAAAATATATACACAAATATGACAACACAAACTTTGTCTATAAAAGTGAATATATTTAATATACACATTAACATATGAATCTGTATGTTTTTATCTATGTTATCCTTGATCATTCCCCTAGTGGGGTTTCTTTCCTAAATATGATCATGTGCCTAAAAATGGATAATAAAAGGAATTTTAATTTCCAGAGCATACCCCTTTAGAGTGTTTAGTCAGGTTTGAAGTGTTAGGCTTATTCAACAAAAAATTAAGTGAAGATTAAGTTAATTCTCAACTATAATTTTTCGTGGTGATAACCCATGGGTGTATTTTGTCAATGATTTTGTCCACTTTATAAAATCCCGAATCATAATTATATGAAATGAAATCTATTAACTATCAACATTAATAAATTATTATTTTATAATGCACTTAGACATTTCTAAATGACATTTCCCTATGCTTTTTGCTAATTCTATCTAATCATTATATGAAAAAATAATAATGAAAAATGTAACACTATTGGAAATCCAAAATTAATGATAAAGGTTAAAAATATATTTATTTTACATCATTTACGTTATATAAATATTTTTAATCATAAAAAATTACACAATCCCATGATTTAAGTATTAGTTTGTTTAATGACCAATTACATTTGAAACTCAATTCACACAATATAGAACCATTATCCATAATTTTACCACACAATGTACCATCTAATATTACCATAATTTACATTTATCTTTATATCCTAGGGGATGGAAACATAAGATTGGGGTGAGATTCATTGCTCAGTAAGGGTAATCATACGTGAAAAAAATTGAAAAATGATCACAAGAGTATCATAATTTTTTAATCAATATACATAAGAAAATCGTACTCAAGAAAAAATATGTCAGAAATATGGAGACATAGAATATGTATTTGAATAATAGAATGTGTGAATAAAACAAGATTAGAGAAATTCTTAATCAAATATGATCCATAAGAACACGTCATATGCATAATGACATGTTTAATAGTGTGGAATAAACATAAGAATATGATAAAACATCATTTCTAAAATATCTTAACCACAATTATATCAGTGTAGTGACTTATAAGGATATATTAACATTGATTATACTCATCAAAAACCATGTGAATATATCCTAAACATAATTATTCTAATACAAAACCTTTTCAAAATAGATATAGGACAATTATAAAAAATATTTAGTGTAAATAAACTGCTATTATACCCCTTCAAAACAGTGTGAACAAATATTTTGTACAATTATATACATACACAAACCCTATGATCGTATATTAACAGAAATTATACCCCCCACAACATTGTCAATATATATAACATTCACATTTTAAAAAAACATTATTTTAATGAAATATTAATTATAAATTATTGAAACAAACATAAAGGTTTAAAAATGGTTATGTGAAATAATTTTGAAAACATATAATTTTAATGAATATCTTCATAATGGACCCTGGAGAAATTCCTAATATTTTCAAAAAGTTGACATGAAAACAATGAAAAATTTTATCATCTAAATATTATATTCAATAAAATATAATTTAATATATATATTTATATATTGAATGAAAATGTCAAGTAGAAGATAAATAATTCAATTATTAATGTATTGAAAACCATTTAAATATTTTGAAAACCCATTTTGGAAAACATACATTGTATAATGTGTTCATAAAATAAAAAAAATGGATTAGATAAATATAAATATCACATGGTATTTCAC
Organism: Viscum album; assembly: GCA_963277665.1. NCBI lineage: Eukaryota > Viridiplantae > Streptophyta > Magnoliopsida > Santalales > Viscaceae > Viscum > Viscum album. Next base: position 89,313,116 of record OY728158.1, read on the forward strand.
ATAATTATGTATATAAATATAATGTAGAAAATTTATAATATTGGAAAAGAAGGACATTTATGGGATGATTTTGTTTAAGAGGATGAGAATCATTCTCAACAGTTTAATATTTTTATGGGTAAATAATTTCTAAGGTTGAATGATTTAAATTAAAATATAATATTTCTAAAATTTATAAGATAAATTACTATGAAATTTAATATTAGTTTATAATAAATAAATCTTGGATGAATGAATTTCAAGAATAATAATTTTAACTTGTCTAAGGGAGTTATGTTAATAATGAACATTCTGAAATTAATATACACTGAATCAAAATATATTTAATGAAATAATAAAATATAGTTATTAAAACCCCATTAAGTAAATGAATATAGTAAAAGACTGTCATTAGGAAGTAATCACACCATATAAAATAAGTCATGGGGATAATAACAAATACATCTCAAAAATTAAATTTGAGGCTTGGAACCCTTATCTTACTATATAGCTTATTAAATATTGTTCTTGATTCCATAAAATTATATAAATATATTGGTAGATTTATAGAGTTATAAGTATGGTAATTTACTCATAAATTACACTCTAGAGGAGTGATATGGGAGAATGGGTGGGAGTGACCACCATTTATAAGTGGAAAGGAGGGGGTTTTCATTGAATATAATATTATGTAAGTGGTATAAATTAAATCAGATGGGTGTTTTGTGAGTAAGGTGAGTTACAAAAGGAAATCTCAGGTGGGACAATTTGGGAATAGTTTAAATCTTTACATGTCTCTATAGAACGTTTTATCATCAATTTAATTATTAAAAATTGTAGATACTCTGTTTCTTCAATTAAACCCTTATTAGTCATTGTTAAGAAATAATGAAGGAAATTTTTTATTACTTAATATGTAAAATGAGGTCTATTGCCTAATTTTTTATATTCATTTTTTATGTTTTCAATACAACTAATTTAAATCAACTTCATAATGTGTGAGAATCCACTTTTATGTTTAAATAATTGAATTATGAAAAAAAATTATAGAAAAATGTTTTTTTATATATTAATCATTTTTAATAATAATTTCCAATTAATTATTAATTGAATGTGTTCTAAAATATTTTTTATTTGATTAATATTTTAATTAGTTATCATAATTTAAAATATATTTTTATTAATTAGTCAGTAAAAAAGTATATATCTCATATAACTGTAATTCCTTGAAAAGAAAAAGTTTACTTTTATCATGTTAATTAATCTTTATCCCGAGTAATATAGACTCATTGAATAAATAATATTTGAATTATACATAATTTTGAAGAAATCATTCTTAATATAATTTCTATTTTATAAAATAAAATTAATTTTAGTTGGGGAAATAATTTTTTTTCATTTACACATTTAAATCCCTTCATTAAGAACTTGTATATTTAAGTTTAAAAATTATGTTTAGGATAATATTATAAACTATTCTTAATTTAATGAAATATTTTTTTATTATGAAATTAATTTTATATGGCTTCCAAAATAATTTAAAAAATAATTTTACAAAAAATACTATTTAACTAAAATAATATTCAAAATTAGTTTAATTTGTTGAAAATATTATTTCTATTAATAAACTATTATACACTAATTTTATAAAATTATAATCACAATTAGAAACTTATTTTCACATTTTTAATTAATTTAATTATTTTATAAACAGCTAGGAATTTCCAATAAAAAAACAGTTATAGTTTATGTTAAAACATTAAGTTTCACTAATCACCAAAAAATAAATTATTTTAGAAAAAACTATAACAATTTCCCTAATCTAATATCGACATCAAATAAATTAAAATCATGTTCATTTAATAAAATTAAAATTATAATATTTATAAATCTATATTTTGAAGACTGAATATAAATAAAACTATTTGTAATGTAAATAATATTTCTTTTTCATTAAATGTGAAAATGAATAATTTTTACAATACTTCTGAAAGTTTATATATTAAATTAATAATTTCTTAATTCTATCAGCCCAGTTTCAAGTGACATTACCTTATCAGATATTTTCATTAGATATAAGGATATGGTATCCTGTTGTGGAAAATTCAGGCGCTGATTCCACTACCCTACATCTTGAAAAAATTTCAAAAAATATTAAATTCACTCACATTCCCATTCACACATATTTAATTTATTGGTGATAGATGTGAAATGTATCTATATAAAACACGGATTATGAAACATCCATTCCATTCATGGAAAAATGATCTTTATAAGAGTGAATTATAATAACTATTTTCATTTCATTCCTTCTTCTTCATAGATTTATTAATATGGTCAATTCATTTTGTACCGACTAACTAAATATCTTACATATGAAGGAAATATTTTATTTTATCAAATCCTGAATATATTTTTTATGGTGATTCATGTAAAATAAGATATTAACATAATATTCATAGTTCAATCCCAGGTTACTAGAGTCTCACCCATCATAGTGAGCCGAAAATTATATCTAGAGTTATACAGATACCCATGATAACATTATTCATAGGTAACATTGAATGTAAAAAAAGTGATTAATTTTATTAAAAAAATAATTTATTAAATGTGATTTTTATCATACATACATTTAGTTTATGTGTATACATTTAATTTACCACATTTAAAAATCGACATAGAATAAAAAATACTGAATATATTTAATAAAACAATATTGATATAATTAATTTGGTGTATCTAAATAAATAACAAGATCATTTTATGCTCAAAAATGAATTTAAAAAAACATATGTTTTAAGAACAAATGTATTAATGTTAATTTTATAAATATATTGAAATTGTGAATAATGAAAAAAAATTCAATCAGATTTTTTAAAATTTTAAGTAATTAAATTTCTTTGTTAACATAAAAATAAACTACAAAATAATACGTTAGTAACCATGATAAAATAGTCATCTTATAATGAATTGTTTTTAAAAACATTGTGTAATTATTGTTTAAATAGATGAAATTGATATATTATAAATAATAACTTTAATATGAAGATTAATATTATAAAAAAATTAACTATTATTTAATATTCAGTTTATAATAAATTTGAATAAAAATTCTCAACATGTTAAAAGTATTTTGTCTATATGTTTTTCTTCCTTATATAATATATATTTTATTTAAAAAGATATTTTCCCCATATTTCGATAGTGAATTAGTTTAAATGGATAAAAAATAGGATTCCTAGGGTGGCAATAAAATTTAACTATATAATGAACTTTGACTATCCATAATACACTTTTGTGATTTTAAAGTCATCATCACATGTATCACTAACTATTCCTCTCCAAACTCCCCTAACAATGTCCCTATTACATATTTACGCCTTAATTAACTTTCAATATCAAGGAATAATTCCCTCTTTTTACCTATAAACGGTTCTCACATATTAAAAGATTTATCATTTATCCCCATCATATTTTAGACGTACTATTAGTAACATACACATTTTTATGTACTTGGATAAGGTAAAGGTCAATCATTTCCATGTTTTTCTCCACGAGAAATCTCATGCTCACAATCTTATGATTATCTACTCCCTGCTACATTTATATTTATCTTCATCCTCCAAACAAATTATGATGATTCTAATATAATTTAATCAGAATCATTATTATACACAAATTTCAAATTTAATTTCGGTAATAGTTATTTTCAATCATTATTCTAACAATTTGATAAATTAAAATTTACCGCATGTATATGTGTGGATTAACACCTACATCGACACATTGTTTTATTGATTAATACAAAAAATTAATTGTTATAAGGACATATTTATTAAAAAAATAAAATATTTATGAAATATTTATGATTGTATAAATTTAATATTTCTTATATTGTTTAATTTCAATATGTTAAAAATTGAAAAAAAATCATCCATTTGTAAATGAGAACATATGAATCCATGATATGATATAATTTATCTTCATAACCAAACAACAAAAGTTTGTATAATAATTTAAATAATTAATTAAGATGATATTATTATATAAATATTGATTTTTATGGTTCATGACTGGTAATATTTAAATTTACTAATTATATAAGATATAACCAGTCATTCATTAAAAATCTACAAAACATGCTCATCTCCGATTTTATGTTGAAAAATAATAAATAGTATATTTAGGGAGTAAAAATAAAACTATATAAATGATATAATAACATCATTTATATTACCCAGAACATTATGGGAAAATGGATCTTTTTATCGAAGTAGTATTGGAAACATCTAAACTACATAACATATAGAAAATATTTAAATTATTTAACATCTGAAAATTAAAATAAGAAATAATTAATTTTTAATGTATAATGAATTATTCTAATTATATATAATTAAATATAACATATATGAATAATGTATAAATGTATTTTATTAAGAGGGTTTGATATATTTTATTTTATATTAATATACAATCATGGAAATTGATAATTAAGTTAAATGTTTCTTTTTTTAGATACCTTTTCTGCAAACATATTTTATAATCACCAATTATTATATTTTTTTGGAGTATATAATTTATTTTTCACGCCTTATATCATATATTATATTATATTAAAATTATATATAAACAAAAAAACTATCTTTTTAGTATAATTTAACTCAAGTGTTACAAATGTTACAAAAGTTTTACGAAGTAGATATTTATTCATTGATTTACTATTGTTCTTGTAAAACATTACTCATGAATATATAGATTATTATTACTTAGAATTGAATATTGTTTTAATTATAATTATATATATATGGATTTTTTTTCATACACTTCTTTCCAAATATTTATCGCATCAATGATTCTTATTATATTAATTTATTTCATCATGGAACATTATATAGAATAATCTGAAACCAATTTAATGAATATTTTACATCCATATCAGTACTATTATTCATTGTTTTTTAAGTAATAAACATATTTTCATAATGTTATCTTAATGATCCACGTTTTCTCTTTTCAAAATAGAGCTTTATATTTTTATAACCAATGAGTATTTCAATAAGCATATATTAAAAAATTTGAAAAGGAATTTTATTTCACAATATTATATTTCATCATGAAACCAATATTTCACATATAAAAACATTATATACCATTAAATAAATAAATATGGGTCTTCTTTTAAGGTGGTGTTTAGAAATTCTTTCCAGTTACATTCATGAAAATTATTTTTTATAGCGCCCTACAATGTCATCTTTTAATGAACGTGCTAGGAAACAATTGGTAATAACTATTTTTATACTTTTTTTATATTTTATTATCAAAATGTAAATATTATATATTTCTTGTAGTTATGTTCCATTAATTACACTCTAAATTATGTTATACTATTATTCTTTTTTGGATGATTAATGTCAAGGTATCTGTCAATATAGTTATTCAACCCTTATTATGTGATAATATTTGAAGGGTTAATCGTATAAATTAGTTTTTAATAAATGATAAAATACATCAAATTAATAATGATTCACTTAGGATATGAATTAATATACTACCCGCTTTATATTCATGGTTGGATAGTGATAAATATATAATGTTTACTTATAAGAGAATTTATTTAAATATAGTATGTTTATTATTCCAATATAGGTGTTAAATGGTTACTATCGAATGTTGATTATGTATTTTAATCATGTAAATATCATTTAAATATTGAATACATTAAAATTAATTAATTTTTGGGTGGTACCCAATATTAACTTATCTTCTTTTTAAAATTGTAGGTCTCATGATATGAATTAGTTTTTCTACATTGGTGTTTGAATTTACATTTATAAAATATATCTATGAATTATTTCCTTGAATGTATGATCATGATGTACTCAAAATGAGGGAATAAAGTTGTGTTCATGATTTCTTAACATATAGTCTCGACTGAAAGAGAAATATGTCCTACATTAATTATTTCTTTACCATGAAATAATTTACTATTGTCCATGTGATTTATTATATTTTTATGTATTCTATTGATTTATTAAAACCTAATTTGATTAGTTTTATAGAATTATATGAACCTTATTTATTCATTCAATATTTATTTATTACATGTTTATTTAGGTATATATTCTAATATAAGGTATCCCTTATGAATAATTTAATATCAAAATTATTCTATTAATACATCCATTGGATTTCAAAGAAGAGAATTATATAATAAATTCCTTAATTAGTGTCATGTGTGGAAAATTTTATAAGTGATGTTCAAGTCAGAGTGTTAAATATAAAATTCTATGTTTAATGCACAAAATTTCCATTGTATGGGAATTATATTTTTTTTAGTTAATGGTTTTTTCAATATCTTTAAATATGTAAGCATGAATGGTCTTTAAATGTAAGTGAATACATATTTTTTATATATTTTAATTAAGTATTGTTATGTTTGGGTAATTTTAGGCATTGAACTCAATGTCCATATTTATGATATGAATTTATTCTCAAAATATTTCCAGATTAAGGGTGTGAGGAATCCCCATATCAAATTGTCCAAACATTATAAAATAAGAAAACATAATCTATCAAAAATAAAAACATCATGTAGAAAAAATAAAACAAAAATATCAATATTAAACGAAAATGATTAATAAAGTAGTAATACATAGTAATGATCATCTGATTAGGTAATACTAATTACCCATTTTTTCAATCACATATACACATGAAAAAAAATATGTTCATTAAGGCTCTACTTCTGTCCTTGGTATTCTTCAAATCAGTCTCAAATCACATCCATGATATTCAATTTTATTAATAAATTCAGGGCCTCTAGAAAACCTGATCCTATATTCAGTGAATTCGTCACAGGTACCCCTGTTTTTCATCCCCTTAAGAAAGGTATGAGTAAAAAGTAGTTTGTATCCACCAATAAGTTATTGCGTATAACTATTAGTGTAGTTTATAAACAAGTTAGATTATTAAATAAATAAATAAATACTATGTGCATGTTTAAATAAAAAATCACCATTGACCCTAATATTCTATCCAGAAACCCTGTTTTAATTATACATACTTTATCTCGTGTTAGTGTGTATCAAAACAGAGAGAAAAACAATTCTAAATCATATCAGTTATAAAAATAAAGTTCTAGGATTAATCCTATGCATAAAAAATTACCATTAGAATAAACTATTAGATCCACATAAGTACTTTAGTAATTTAGTATAATACTAGGTTCAAGAACCAAATACAAAGAATTATCATAGTCATCTCTATTAGTAATAATCTTTTATTCCCTTATATCCTATTATGAATCCCATGTCATCTAGTGTATTCCATAAATTCGAGGTTGTATCTTGGTAATCTTATAAATATTATCTTTATCAACTAGATCTTAGGTAGTATACTAGGTATATCATATTATTAGGGATACAATTCGATGCGTTGGAAGTTCCCATGGATCCAATGTCATTAGGAACAAATTATAAATATAATTTGATATATTAGGAAACCCAAAATTATCATAACAAAATGTAGGATCTCTGGGATTATTCATGGAATCCCATTCCATCATGCCCAAATATTGGATCCAAGGTTGTATATTAGAAAATTAATGTTTTCAGGCATAAATACCAGATCTAGGAGAGTTTCTTATACACCACATTAGTAATGAATTATCAACAAAATCATGGGTCAAAAGACCAAGGAATAACTTGTACATGACAAAAGGAAAGTGTGTCCCTCCCATTGTATCCAACATAATTTCACAACTACCTCATATGAATCACACTCTCAATTATGATTCTGAGGTGGAACTAGAAATCAATACCATTTTCCTACTAGCACAACCTTAGTATAGGGTTAATGTTATTTTATGGCTCCCACTAGGATCCCTTATATCAAACAATTGTCTAAACATTGTTTATGGGCTCCTTTATCTCATTCTCATCTCTCATGTTCGAGCCCATCCGTTAAATTGTTACTCATCCCAAGAGAACATTATATAATTCTATAAACCTGTTGTCCCTAATGGAAATGTAATTAATTAAATGGTGTAACATGTGCATCTCAACTACCCCACCCAATGTTAGTCGTCAAAAACATTACCATTCTATATTATACCCATGGTATACCCACAGAATATTCATATTCCAATGTTGGATGAATAGAAACCCTACACAAATCTCAATTATCCCCTATAAAATAAAGAAACTCAATTTCAATACATGGATTACTCATGCTATCCATTCCCAACCAACACACTCCTTTATAAGGATGCATAATAGGAACCCATAATATGGTGCACTATGTTCACTATTTTCCAATTTATTTAATTCAAACCATAAAGGATCAAACATCACATTATATTTGATTATAATCCATACCTAGAAAATCATTGGATGAAGAATTATGGATATTACAAGGGTTAACATGTCCCTTAACAATTTTCCCAATCCAGTAATAAAAATTTATTTTAATTGATTTTTTTTAAATAAAAAGCCTATTCTCTAGTTTGTGAGACTTTATATCCCATGATACATAATAAGATGATTAAGCTGGTGTGTGATATAAGGATCACCAACTATAGCGAACAAATCTCTAAAATCCTAGAGTTGGTGACTATTATCAATTACATTAGCATTATTATAAGGAATAAAGCCCTGAAGGACCAAACTATTTAGTAGTCTTGGAAAACCATATACATAAATACGAATTTTTATACCAAATGATAAAAAATTTAGAATATTTTTTTCCTTATAAACAAGTAAAAAACATTGAGGATAACATTAATCCATCTTCTTTATTCCCGTATATCATTCATAGTACACTTCATGTATTCCTAGGGAAATACATAATAAGGGTGAGCAGAAATTCTCAATAAGAGAAATGTATAGTGGTATATATAGTGAATAAATAAAAATAGTCTATATGGAAAGGTAAATAATTGAACACACATTCCATGTAATCAAAAAACTGAACATAAGTACATAAAAAATATGGAAATGTAATAATTGAAAAAACATGCCACTTAGAGTACTAGATAAGGAAAAATAAATTTGGAAATGTATTAAATAAAATAACATAACATTAAACAATGAAGTGAAATAAAATATATACATAGATATGTCAATGAAAAATATCATAGATAAATAATAACTAAAAATATTCTAAAAAATTTTTCAATGATTAATTGTCAAGATTCAGATATATTTGAAACCAATAACATCAAGATCATGTCATGAGGGTTTAACTATAGGTTAAAAACTCATCTATGGTAGGTAGATACCTATTTTATCTCGTGAGACTATTGATTCTTCAATAAGAATTCATTTACTGATCCTTAACCCATGTATACCAGCCCAAAGCATTCTTTATATTGAATATTCAAATAAAAAATATGCATTATCAAATAAATTTATTGAATTTAAATTATAGATTTATTAATAATTACACAAATTAATGAAATTAAATCAAATGTTTGCACCGTATGTAAAATGGTTTACAGTTTGGGAAATAGTAATATACATTATAAATAGAATGTATAATAAGGGGAAATTCAAAGTTCCGTGAACAGAGGATATTGAATACATAAAAGTGAATAATAATGAAATAATGTTTTTATTTGATAAAAGCTGTGACATTAATTTATCACTCAATTCATCACCAAAGAGAGTTTATTAAATAAAAAATATTCTATACAAATATGAGTTGCCAATATCTTACATCAGCAGTGATTGAGGGAATAAAACGGAATACTACCAAAAAATAAAACCATTGATAGCATCTAGTCGATATTCTCCAATAAGATGAAGTAAAATGGGTAGTCATCCATCAGTATAGAGGGGAGGAAAAAATGATCTCAACTCAAATCATGAATCGTAAACTCAAAAGACTTGATAAAACATGATCAATTGAGAAGTAAAAAATAATTCTCGTCGGATGTATCTAACGTTGAAATAAGGATTCATTTTACATTCATCAACCATCCTGATGTACATAATTATCTTAATTTTAAGGTACATATCAGCTGAAATATCACTATTGATGTATTTCTAGAATTTATTTTCAGTTTTTTCATCTACCCATGCTTTCACTTCTTCTCTCAATACATCTGTCTCTTCCATTAGGTATGAATCTATGTACACATGATCATTATTAAAATCTAGTTCATCCTCTTTAGTATCATGAGTTGTAGCATGTTCAAAACCTATTATCTACTTTCGAGGCTTAGTGTTTCCCTTTCTTGATGGATTTAATGACCTGGTAACTATTTTTCTCTCAAGAGATGAGTAGTCATTGTGATTCCATGTTTTTAGGGATTCAGTTTGATATACCCGTCTTCATCCACCATCGGTTTTTCCCTTTCCTAGAATACAATTTGATGTATATTTCCACAATTTTATTTGTCTTGTAATCATCCTCTTGTAAGGAGTCACAAGACTCAGAGAGGTCACCATGCTCCTTGTATGAGTCATGTGACTCAATTTGTTTATCCTGCCTCTCCAAAAAATTAGGAGTGACAATGTTGGATCCTATGTTAGCAGGCTTCGAAGTAACATGACCTAATAGTTCTTCATTATTAGAGAAATGAACTATAATAACCAAAGTATTATTGTTCATATCATACCCCTTACCTTATGCAGATGTCCCAGGGAGGTCCAAATCAACTCTATTTCTAACATGAGTACCATCCAATTCTTCATTATGTTTGTTTTTTTCAACTCAGATGGCCTTCTTAGCTTCCAGACACACCTATTTATGTCCATAGATTTTTGAATTATGTCCATGTTTGAGAAAAAGGGTGAAAAATTAAAAAATAATTTCATAAACAACCTCTATAATTAATACATGATCAATATTATAGATCCAAATTTGAGGGTGTGGGACTTTAGAAAAATATATTTCAATGCAATCCCTGGAAACAGATGGTCAAGATGTATCTTTGTTACATAATCCAACATCAACAGATTACCAATGTGCTTGGTGATATAAAAAATGGTTGTTTTTTAAAAGGTGTTGTGGCGGTGTAGGGAGACCATCCAAATCTGGACAATGAGTGACACAGAATTGGGATCAAAATCGGGAGTCCATTTAAGGACATTCACCGGACAACCCCTAAAAAACAAGGATCTCATCACACATAAATGGTAGTATTTATCCGTGGAATACATGAAAAAGAAAAATATTTTAGGAGTTCAAAAGTCTAATATAGAATCTTGAAAAACTAATTGCTTCAAGTGAGGTTCTTAAAAAACTCAATGATGGCCAATGATTGAAAAATTTACAACCAGAAAAATATGAAGATCTGAAGAAAAATGTGTTACCTAATTTGTAGAGAATGAAATCACCAATTGTCTATGGTTTTAGAATAACATATCTTTTATTCTTGGTTCAGCAGCTGTGACATCATTTTTGTAAGGGTCTTTATTCTCATTTAATCATCCGACCACTACATTTATTAATGATCATGATAGAGGGTTCCTCTCACACAGAACCGGGATTTTGGTGTCGCACGATATATTCCTCCCCATCATTCATGATCAAAATACTGTTAGGAAATTTAATACTATCCTTCACAAAATCAATAATAAACCATCAAAAAGAATAATCAATATGGAATCAACAAAAAAACCCCATATGGGGTAAAATTTAGGGTTGTTGTCATTGATGATAGAAAATGAACAACTTTTTAAAACAATCTTGAGGATAATATCCATTTCATTAAAAAACCATCTTAAAATAATTTTAATTGAAATTTACTTTTTGAATATATATTTAAAATAATCCTTTTAATCTTTATAAAGCGGCTTTAAAAAAATTATGATGGATGAATCCCTACATGTTGTATGACGTAAAAATAATATTCCTTTTGTATAGTAAAATTGTTGAAAATTCCTAATTTGGAATGTGAAAATAAGATTCCATTTCAGATATTGGTAAACAACAAAAAGAGTAATAATTTATTTTAAATACTATAGTGGAATGAAATAATATTTTTGTAACTCCTTTTTGAAATTCATGGGTTTTAATATATTTCATACTGAAGAGAGGATAAAGTCGGGCTTTCGGAAAAAAAAATCATTACAATATTATGTACCAGATAATAGATAATGGTTCCAATATATTTTAATATCATTTAATAATAAAGGATATGGAATCTCAACAGTGTTCTTGAGTGATGCATCATTCTATTTCATTGAAGAAAGCATACATATAAACAATCCTGATAAATATATTGGATTGTCTGAAAATAGTATTATAACTCGGTAACATGGATCATACTTGCAAGTAAGAAATGAATATTAATTAATCATATAATATCATGAAAATATTGAGATTCATGATATAACATGTAAAATAGTAATATATTCATCTCTGAAAATAGTTTTGTGGATTAAAAAAAAGTGACCGGATAAAAAAAATTGAGTCAAAACATTTTACCAATTTGGTATATTTTTAATCTTAATCCCCATGATATAGGATACTAAAATGGAAATGTAAAAACCCTTATATTTAATTATAAGAAAAATATAATACAATCATTGTAGTAAATACCCCAAACAAAAGGAAATAGTTGTGAATATAACTTTTATCTCAAAAATATATAAACTGAGATGAAATTCATTTCCCCCCGAGTTTCATTTTGTTTGAACATCCATTAAATTATTGTGTAATAAATTTATGCAAATTTTATACTTACATATTTAACATTTACATGTTTTTAATTTTTTTTTCACTTATTACCTTTTTTTAAATAATAAAACAATATTTTTTAGGTCGGGTGTTTTTTTTCTTCAGAATTCTGGTTTATGTGTCAAAAACAACTATAGTTGGTCAATTATGGTCATAGTGTTATTTATATAAAATTTCAAAAATATTGAACCTGAAATAATAAACATATTTATAAATAATTTATACTTTTAAAATCCATCAATAAAAATGATTATGAAAATGAGAATATGTTATAATCTAGGAGACAGTATGTTGTACATATGCATTAGTAACATTCCCATTTTTAAATGAAATTTGTGGAAAAAGCAAATTACATAAAATCAACCTAGAATGATAATTATATAAGATATATATAGTATTATTGAATCATATTTAGTTATATATATAATTTTTTTGGTGTGAAATAATCAAATCATGTCGAGAAGGCGGTAGTCCTCATGTCCACGAATGAGGTTGTCTATTTTAAAGTGTGTGAATGGGTAATAAAGGATATGATATTAATATATATGTATATATATTATATTAATAGAAATATAATTATTTCTGGATTAGTTTTATTCAGGTTCGTTATTTCACTTATGAATAATTATTTCCATTCCTTTATACATTACAGGAATCATGCGAACAAATCACATCACTTTGAGGGGGCGGTAGTGCACACTTCCTCAAATGATATTATCGTATTCCCATAACACGGAAGGCTTAAAGTTATGTTATAAAGGAAAACTAATGAAGTATAAAACATTATAAATATCATATATATTATATATAAATAGTTTTCGCATCATAATGGACATAATAAAAGGTGGTAATTGGGAAGTGAACTATCATCGTTTCGTGAGACAATAATTCACCATTCACAGAAATAGTATGTTTCTTGCCCATTAAATAGAGGTATGTGTAAGTGTTGTTTGAAAAAATGTCATAACTAAATTATATTTTATTTAGGATAAAGTTCATTATTATAATAATTTAATAATAATAGTAATGGGATTGGATAATGGAAATGAAACTAAAAAGCATGAGCGAAGGTGTTACCTCTTAATCGGGTAACTTCATTTGGTTTGAACCATAATGGTTTGTACGAATGGTTAATTCCCATGGTGATGGTTCAAGGTAGAGGATACGAATTATGCGATAAAATTTTGTTAGGTAATGTATAATATTAAGTGTCTTTAGAGATACGAGGAATGAGTACAGTTGGTGGCCTATTATTGGAAATGAAATTGACTCACATGGTATTTCTGAAAAGAAGTTAGGTGTGCACATGTTATTTTATAACCATAGTAATATTAAACTAATTAATCTCAATAATAGGAGATTCAATATCTCTATATGAACATAAAATGGGTTTTGGAAAAGTTTATTGGCCGTTTGGGCCTTTATTTTAAATTTTTAGTCCTTTATTAAGCATAGTTTTTCCTTAATAATTGTAATTAATTTTAATTAGATTCACTAATATTGTTAGTAAAAAAACAAAGTTGGAATTATTATAAATTATAGATTATAATTATCCAAAAATATGAAATCCATTTTATCCAAATATAATCACATAAGTAGATTTTATTAAATGAATATTAACACCACAGACAACCCGACAATGCAGGGTTTTAATGTAGAAACCTTGGAATGTTAGCTATGTTATTATAGTTAATTTCAAATTAAAATTGATTCCAATTTCATAAATTGGATTAATTGATAAATATATTATGTAATTAAACTTGAAAACCAATTAAATTATAAATTATCTTTATCAATAAATTATACTATAAAGTGGTTTTGAAATAAATTGATGTATTTTTATTCATTTAAAAAATGAAATGTCTCATAAAAACACAAAAAATTCACACTATCCTAATTATTCTTTTAATATATCATATAAGTATTTAATTTTGACATATTAAATTTGTAATGTTAACAAAAATAATATTTAAAATATTTTTTTCATTAAAATGATGCAAAATTTCTTTTATAAAAATATTGTTTTTTGTGTAAAATTGTGTTCGTTATTTTATTAATCATATCAAACCTAATGGATTAATATCAGAAATATTTGATTTAATATATACCATATATAATTATTAATACTAATTAAATTTTTTTTTAATTTTCTTTATTAATATAAAATAGCTTAATTAGTATAAAAATAGTTTTATATAAAAATATATCATTCATATTCAATTGGTTACAATATTCATTTATTACTAATTTTTTACCTATTATTTAATATTAAATTATTACGTACCATATATTTTGATAATTTTGTTAATACTATTCATATCCACTAACATAACGATTTTGTTATATCATATTATATTAAATAATAATATTTAGATAATACATTTTTATTTATTGAAACTCAGTCTTGAATCTAATATAAGATATCGAGGAAGGTCAATCTTACGTGTAAGAAAAGGTATCGAGAAAGGTCCCTCTTTCCTGTAACACATAATAACATGGTGCTACATACATGGAATCTATTATAAATAGTAAAAATAATATAATGTAACCATATAAAATATTTTCTTACACACTTGTTGTCACGTGTCCTAAACACTGTCAAATAAAAATCTCTTAATTTTTTTTCCTGGTCGCCACATTCTCCCCACCTTACATAAATTGCATCATCGAAATTCAATGTTGATAATGGTGATATTTTTGTTGATACTTCCTTTGTTCGAAAGCTCATATCATGAGGAGGGTTCACAAGTAATATTCTTTAAAAATGAGAATTGAATGTATAATGGTCACATAGAATACCATGTAACTAGGTCCCTATGTTGGAGAACATCAGTGGTGTGTAGAGATACATATTTGGAGAAAAAGTTTAATTTTTTTTTGGTTTAATGAGGTTATCAATCACAAACAATTTATTTATCAATGAAATGTTTAGTTCCACAAACTCATAAATCTTTGATAATTTATAAGGCTATAGGTTTAATAGAAATTTAGGTATTAGGAATACATTTTATTTCAAGGTCAATTTAATTATGTTTTTTAATCATTTTAGTAACCAGGAATTTAAGGAAATATTATTACATGATCAGATTCATTCTCATATGAACAATTCAAACATTTGGTTTTGTTTCAACCAAATTGAAAATAATCCCTTTAATCACAAAATTTAATTACCAACAATGATTTTTTATGCCTAAAGCCCTAAAATAAACATTTTAAGAATCATAAATCCAATAAAAGTGTCGAAAAATATGACTATTAGCCTTTAACTATCACCCCAAATAAATATCAATAATATATTTATTTCGAATCCTCAAAAGTTTTACCAATGGTTCATTATTAATATTTAGTAGTTATTTTGTTTAAACAAAAATTGTAATTATTAATAACGAAATTATGTTGGTCAGTTGTTGAAGTAAACCCCTTATCATCCTTTGTTCATGGGTTAAAGACACAAGGCCTGGCATGATTTCATTGGTTGTCACCTGGTTTAAAGGATATACTTTTCTAAAATCATATTAATATAATTTCCTAAATTTATATGATAGAAATCCTTCAAATTTGGTTAATCAATAAATAGAATTATAACTACGGTTCTCAATATAACCGCAATACATAAATACAAAATTCACTTATTTACACCTAGATCCTTCTATGGTCTAGAGTTTATCTTCTAGGAGGGGTAATTGACATGGGTAATTTTAGGATACCATCACATAAGGAAAATGACTACAAATGGTTTCTTAGGATGAGCTTAATTTCGTTCAATTGTACACTTCCTTTTCCATTGGATGTATTTTTCATAATTTAATTTCTTTCCATGTGTAAATAATTAACCTGCTCAATTGTTACAGTTTCATTCCTTTCTCCTTCCATACATATCACATTTAAAAAATTGATCCATTTTATTATTTTAGGTCTACACCACTCATGCTCTCAGAAACCACTTTCCTTCTATAATTTTTTGTGCTTGATAATGGGAAAATGTATATTTTTTAATCATATTTTATAAAAAATGATTTTCCATGAACCTGATATCCTTCACTCCTTTTAAAGAATCATTTTGTGGCTAATTTTCCAGACATTTTACATCGTGTTATATGTTATATTGTATCCATTAGGATTAATCCATTGACTAAAACTAGAATGAATAGTGTGAGAAACAATATTCATGAAGATAAATTTATATAATCATTTATAAGATCTCCAAATCTCAACACATTGTTTGTACATATAAGACACATTAGCATTAACCTAAATTATTTATTGTCAATATATACACAAATAATTCTTAATTCCATATGACGAAAATTTTGTTTATCCTAAGAATATATACTAGTAGTGTCAAACCTGGTACATAGTATGGCCCATTTCTATATACTAGGTTATCCTAAGTCATGCATAAAATAACTTGATTGAGTTGTTACTCATAGGTACATCTATACTAGAACCACATCCATATGTAATGTCCCTACTGGGATTTATTGATTAAAATAACAAAATAATATATACATTGGCAAAAAAATTTGGTTTTCCTCTATACATATAATCAAATTCTATCTTAGGTTTATGTTCTTTAACTTAACTTTCCCTAAATCAATTTCACAATGTTTCTACTAAACATTCTATGATGCTAACTATCACGACCTAGACCGTAGAATCCTGGATCTGATGTCTTCTATCAATTATATTTGCCTGATTACAAGGAATCAATCCACAATGGTCTGATCTCTACATTAGTAATGGAAAATTGGATACATAAATTATAATTTTAGTATAAATTGATAAAGTAATTACAACATATTGTTATCTTATAATCAAATAAGCGAATTCGATGTTAACTCTAATCCATCCAGTATATTCCTACATATCATTCATATTACACATCATGGATTCTTGGGGAAAGAAAAATAATAAGGGTGGGATAAAATGCTCAATAAAGACATAGTATAGTGGAATCCATAATGAATCAATTAGAATATTATATATGGAATGTTAAATAATTAAATACACATGTCTTGTAATCAATAAATTGAATGGATGTACAAAAGAAATATGGTAATGTAATAATTTGAAATGCATTCCATTCATATAACTAGATTATGAAATATTAATAATAACATGTATAAAACTAAAACACATTCATTAATAAATGAAATGAACTGAAATATATATATATATATATATCAATGGAAAATTTCCTAGATGAATAATAACTAAAACTAATATGAAGTAAAAGATCTATCATTGAACATTGTGTTTCTAAGGTACATATAACTGGTACCATCAATACATTTCATAAGATGATTTACCTACAGGATAACACCCCATCTAAGGTGGCCATCCAACTATTTCATCTCATTAGACTACAGATGCATTGAAGGGATTTCTTTAACCAGTCCCCAGCCATTTATACCTATCCAATGCATTCTTTTTATTAATTAATAAAATAAATAGTAATTCTAATAAAATTACTATATTGAATGAGAAATAATTATTTATCAATAATTCCACAATTAATGAAATTATTTCCCAAGTGGATACTGTTTGTAAAATTATATATGGTTTATGCAATAGTATTATATATGAAAAATGACATGTATAATAAGGGGAAATTCAATGATAAATAATCATTGTATATTAAAAAATATAAGTGGACTAAAAAAGAAATCATGGAATAGAACATGAATATTATCATTAGAAAATGGAATAATAAACCATTCAGAGTAATAATAAGGATGGTATCAACACAAAAATCTTATGTTGGATAAAATAGTGGGCTGGTGTCACTATTGAAAAAAATAAAAACCTTAAAAAATAATCTTGAGGAAAATAACCATTTAATTTTAAAAAAACCTTCGGAAAAAAATTTTCATTGAATATAAATTTGTAAATATATTTTAAAAAAATCCTTTGTAAACTTGAGAATTAAACATCAATGAAATGATGGTATATGAATCCATACATTTCTTTTGAAGTAAAAATAGTATTCTTTTTGTATGGTTTAAGGGTAGAAAATGCCTCATATGGAAAGAGACAAGGGATTTTTTTGGAATATGTTATTAATATTCAATGAGGGTAAAAATATATTTAAATATTATAGGGGAATGGAGTGATATTCTTGTAATCCCAAACTAGTATATGTTTTTGAATATATTTCCAACTGAAGAGAGGGTAATGTCGAGCTTTCATAAAAATAGTTTCTTAGAAATATTATGAAACAATGAGTACTAAATGGTACCAACACCTGATTATATCCAGAAATAAAAATGGATATGGAAACTCATGAGGGTTATTTATATTTGGATCATAATATTTCATCAAATGAATTATAATGATTAAAAATCTCAAAAAATCGATGGGATTGTCTCAATAAAAACATATAACTCAATAACATGGATCATACTCTCAATGTAAGAAAGGTAAATTATATGAATCATAGAATAACATAAAAATATTTAGATTCATTATATATCATGTAAAATTGAAATATATAATACTCTAAAATGAGTTTATGTGCATAATAAAAGATGATTTCAATGAAGGAAAATTGAGAACAAACTATTTACCGGTTTAGTATCTTTTTAATCATAAACCCATTGAAATAATGAATAAAAAATGTATATGTGAATACAATTAAATTTAATTATAATATACATAGAATACATTCATGGATGTACATACACCACACAAAAGTAAAGAGCGGTGAACATAACATGTATATCTTAGAAAATAAATGTCAAATGAAATCCCCTTACCTTGAGTCTCCTTTCATGTGAATTCCATTTATCTTATTGAATACAAAATTTATGATGACTTTATTCTTTATTCAGAACCTTTTACTATTTATATTTACCTTAATTTCACTTATTTCTATGGTTTTTAGACTACATAATATATTAATTTTACGTTGGGTGTTTTTGACCAAATTTGGTTTATGTGTCAAAACAACTTTTATTGGTCAACAATGGTCATACGGTAACTATATAACATCTCCATAAACATACCCATGATAAAATTATCATATTTTTATATCAATTATAATTTTAAAATATATCATTAAATATTGTTATGAAAATGAGAATATGTTACAATAATGGATATGGTAGGCCTTACGTACACTAGAGTAACACAACCATTTTTAAATGATCATTGTGGAAAGAATGTATGAAAATAAAAAATTTCGAAAAAAATTATGTTATAATAAATATCATATTATTTAATCATATATACTTATATATAGATTTATGTGGTGTAAGAGGAATCATATCATATCTAGTAGGCGGTAGTCTACATGTCCACAGACGACGTTATCTCTTATAAATAGTATGAATGAGTAATAAATGAGATGATATATATATATATATATATATTATATTTAAAGAAATAATATTACTTAATTAATATATTATTTATATTTATTATGTAACTTATGTTTACTTATGACCCTTCATTTATATATTCCATTCATTTTGTGAACAAATCACACTGTTTTTAGTGGGCGGTAGTCCACACTTCATTAAAGGAGATTATCATATCCACATTGTATGGAAATCATAAAAATATGTTATAAATAAAAATTACATAATAATAACACGTTATAAATAAAATATATATCATATAAAAATATATATTCCCTCATAATGGCCACTATAAGAGGTAGCATTGAAGAATTGAACAATCGTCGTTTCATGAAGTTGTAATTATCTTTTCACAGAAATAATATGATCGTTACCAATTAGATAGAGGTGTTTATGTGTGAGTAGATACTGTAGAATAAAAACATCCAATTATCTAGAAGATATTTTTTTATGTAATTATACAATAATATGTGTATAGGGATTGGAGAATGGAAATGAATATAATAAGCATGAGAGAAGGGGTTGCCTCTTAATCGGGTAACATCATTTGGTTTGACCAAAAAGGCATTGTTGGAGGGGATTATTCATAAAGGTGTTATTCTAGGCCTATTATAGGAATGATGAGAGACTATTTGGTCTGGTATTAGGTGATCATAATAATTTTTTTATGTCTGAGGTATGGGTAGATATGTGGGCCTTTATAGGAAAGGAAATGGACTCACTTTGTATTTTTGAAAAGTAATTCGGTGTGCAGATGTTAATACCAAATAAAAGTAATATGAAATAAATAAAACTCATAAATATATGGTTAATGAATAATATTTTTCCAACTAACTGGTTATTTTACATGTGGATATGTCATTTTGGCCCTTATGGAAAATGTTTAGTCCTTTAATAAGCTTATTTTTTCTATAAAAATTGTAATTAATTTTTAATACATTCTCTAATATTTTGAGTATAAAATTTTTTATTGTCATAAATTATAAATTAGGTTGATTTAAATTATTAAATCCATTTTTTCCAATTATTATTACATATTTGGTAGTAATTAAATTAGAATTAATCCCGTAGAAGGGATGACAATGTAGATTTTTAACTATAAAAGATCAGAATGTTGGCTATGTTTTTATATTCAATTTCATTGTGAAATTAATTAAATCAAATAAATCAGATAAATTAATAAAACATTTATCTAAATAAGCTTCAAAACTTATAAATTTTATAATTTATACTTATAAAAAAATAATATTAAAATCATTTTGATCTAAATTTCAGTATTTTTATTCGTTTAAAAATTTATTGTCTCATAAAAATATCAAAAAGTAAGTCTATTCTAATTATTATATTTTTATTTCTTATAATAAGTTTATTTTTACATATTACATTTAAAAAGGTTTCATAATTCAAATTTAAATTTTGTTCTCCATAAAAAAGAAGGTAAATTTACTTTATAAAAATATAGATTTTTATGTGTAAAATATGGGTTCATCTTTCCTTATGCATATCAAACCTAATCGATGAATATTAAAAATAAATATTTTATTAAATATATACCATATATATTTCATTGGAATAATTAACTAATTGTAATTACATTAATTTATTTGGATAAAATATCTTTGTGAGCATAACAATTGTTTTATATAAACACATTCAGTTTATATTCAATAGGTTCTTATATTCATTTCTAATTAATTTTTAACCTATGATATAATCTTATATTATTATAAACCATATATTTTGAAAATTTAGTTGAAACTATTCATAAAAACTAACATAATGGCTTGGTTAGGTCATATTCTATTAAAAAATATATTTTAATAATACATTGTGATCTCATGAAACTTGGCCACATGCGCAACACTAGATATTGAGGATGACTTCTCTTACGTGTAACACAAGCTATCATGAATGTTATCCCTTGAATTTAACACACTCTATGTCTGTGTTCCATGCATAGAATCTATTGTAAATATTAAACACATTTTAAATTATCATGATATTATATTACCATACGCGCATGATATCACATGTGATATAAGCTATCAAATATAGGTTTATTACATTAGTTTTATGGGGAATCATAATGAACATCAATATAGCCATTTTATTTAGTTCACAGTAAGCGAGTTGATGCCCATAGTCATCCTTGTCCAACCAGCAATCAAAAACATATATGAGGGCCTATATATTTCCAAAAAATTATAATAATTTATAATTAATTAATTATATTAATTTTACTAATTATCCCTAACATTTAATTGTGCCTCAATTTCATGTGATGCATAAAAACACATCAGGAATTATCCACAAATATACATTTCATGCAATGAGATTCCCTCCACAATTTAAAAACCCAAAAACCTAATAAAAAATATACCAAATTTTATCATGTGGAATGATGTTAAAATTCATTTAATTAAATCAAGAACCATAATAAAAATACATGTCGTGGTGTTCTTTCACATAAATTTTGAGAGACAACATGTGTTCATTTTATATATATTTTATCTATCAAATCTATAGTAAAACACACCATAATTTGATGATTCATCAATGATTTGGTTGAGTAACCTAAAAAACAATTCCAAACCCCAAAAATTCATTGAATAATAAAAGGAAAAAAGAAGTGATAATAGACAAAATTATCCTCAAATTTTTGAATAACAATACAAAAATCAACCCATTCTTCCGGAGGATTGTATACAATTATGTTGGGGGTCTCCTAGATTACACATTAATTAGATAGTATTAGAGGATAGATGAGTGTTAAATGATCATGTGGAAGAATTGTTAACTTCATACATTGGTTGACATAATATTAAGTTATCCCCATTTCATAGTCTGTTTAGACAGCTTACCAAACTATTATCTAACCATAAAGATCATAGGTGATCTTGAATTGAAAATGTTGTATTGTTTTCTTGAATCAATGAACCATATTTTAACCCCAATACAAACAAAATTGTTTTCCCACAGTTTTTTTGGACAACCATAAAATAACCATTCATATGAGAAAAATCACTTTCAAATCATTGTAATTCATCCTAAATCCCCCAAGAATATCTCATGCACTCATGACACCTCCCAGAAAATTATCCATATAAAAAACATCATATAAAGACATTGAAAATCATCAAATTATAATAGAAATCATGATTATAAAAATAAACCCTACTCCAAAAAAATCAAACACTGAAATTGTCACTAAATTTTATATTTGGGACTTGAACATGGTTTTACAACCTCCCCAACACAATTCTTCTCATCCTCAAGAAGTACCAATGGCCCTATAATACATATAATAGTCCTCAATTAAAATCTAACACATAATTTTCTTCAATATAACTAGAATTGTTATTTTTTTCTGAACTCCATTCATTAGTTATTATTTTAATTAATTTCCAAGAAAATTCTCATCATCTTTTCTAACACTTAGAAGATTATTAATGGTACCATCCTAACATAAGAATAATATATCATTTACTATTTAACTCTCAGGATACTAGTTCACACCACAAAAATTCTCAAATCATAAAGTGGATTCAAAAAAAAATATTTCCATTATATAAATCTCTTATAAAAAACATAATTTTGATATTCTATCGACCAAAATAGTTTGGTTTCATTATCACTACTCTTAACTATATGAATTAACAGTGGAAAAAACTCGTCTAGACAAATATATCCAAAAAACAAAATACCATAGATGGTAATTTTATATCACATCACCTAATCATGATCCTATATACATTGTTTAATCATAATATCATCCCAACACCCACAATAATTTGCAGACCTGACTCTCAGAGTAATCCAATGGTTAGTTCTTCATCAAATCATACTTATTATTATGGCCTCACTCTGATAAGTGGTACATCATAATAATACACATGTAGATCAAATCTGAAACCATAAAATTCTTGATACGAATCATTAGACTATAATAAATTTTACTTTTAGATAATATTATTCTTATTCACCAATAGAATAGAAAAAATCAAATATATGCACGCATCAATCTCTCAGTGCCAACTCAACTGTTCCATAACCAGTACTGTCACATACCTATCCCTTATAACATACAGTTCATTATTAAATGGCCAATATATATCCCTTACTTCATATTATTAAGGAGCATTGTCATCACTCTCTTAATCAGGCACTATCAAGAAACATAAACCAATTCTCATTCTCATCCTACTAGGAACATCATTATAAGAACAAATCAATGTTTATATGTAATTAGGGGAAGAACCTATAATGTAAAATTTTTCACTTCCCCCCATTTTTACTCCCTTAAAGAACTCCTTGATCACTACAATTTTTTTTGGAAAATAGGGGTTTAGGAAACTCTATGTTATTGAACAATCATTGGTTGACCATATCCCATCTCCCATATCCAACTCTGATGTCATCTCCCACTATATTTGGATGATTTCCATATTAATAAAAAACCATGGAAACCGTTATTGAAAGTAGATTATTTAAAACATTAGTCTGTATCCCATAAAACAGTTGTCAATTATTCACCTCTTAAATAGAACTATGTGTAACTAGCAGGTTCTAAATCAATACCATAAAACATGGTGCATTATCTTGTCCCAACCAATCACATTACTAGACTCATGACCCTATGAGTATTATATCATCAAAACATGTCTCACAAAATAAAATAACTAAACACAATCACTGAATTTCAATATCATATATATATATATAAATATATTTATTTAATAACTCTATGTTCTACTCGACAAAATCGAGGCCTTTTCGAAAAATGAATGTCTAATAACTTGTCTACCACCACTCATCCATCTTTCCTACATGTAGATGAATATACCATGCTCTCTCCATCCTATATCTAAACATATAGGATAATTATCATATATATAATTGGAAAAAATGAATTACATCAAAATAATTAGGTATCACATTGATCCTAACATTAGTACATAACCATGATACCAAATCAACTCATGTTTTTTCTACGGTAACGAATAAAGAATGTCTATTCATACACTACCTTTTCAGTTGTGCTTCCCATGAACGAATTAAATCAGAAAAATAATCTATCAATGATTTTGATACATAATTAACTCAATTTTTTAGGATAACCACTCACTCATGTTACCATCATGAATCACATCTCAAAATAAATGGTAAATACCATGATACTTAATCACAGTCCCAAGCTCAACAATATCCTGAGCTGCATCTCAAAGAACTATCATTTTCAACATAGCCTATAAACCATATCATACATAAGCCACAACAAAAGTGGAAATTTCTCTACTAGTGTCAAAATATATCTGGATACCTTAAATTGAAAACCAAATATAAGGTACCAATTCATATACATAACGAATCACATTAAAAGTAATAATCACATTGGGGAACTTACCCTTATTTGGAATCAATATATGAGACAAACTGTTGATGTCCATGAATAATCTATACATATATAATGACATAATACCATCACTATTTGTGTGAAGTATAATATAATATTATGGTTTAATTAATAATAATTCCACTGAGAATCTATAGGGAAAAACTATATATGTTTTGTTGGCACATTAAATAATCAAAACTATTTTCACATCTGAACCACTGAAAATGAATAATTTTATTAATATAATGCACTACAGTCAACGAATTATCCATCATAAGATGGACTATAGAGTTTTACTAAATGATCATAAATCTATAGAATCTACATAACATGTCACCGAAAGAAAATATATCCATGTTTTGTTGATTATGACTCTACCAACAAGTTACATTGTTAGAAAAAAATAATATATTATTAAAAAAATTATCTATTTATCTTTAATCATTCATGATATCAATAACTGAAAAGAACATGTATGTGATTTTAACACCAAATTCCAAATTTGAGGAATATAAAGAGGATTATTTCTAATAGAAGAATAGACAAAACCACAGAAATCAATAATCCAAAAAAGACAATTGTTTCATTCTTGGGGAAATCATATAATTGTAAACAGGAAACCAATAGTAATAATCTAATCTTCAATGTAACCTATACATTTCATCAGAAAATGTTATTGTGACATAATAGTATATTGCCTATCATACCATATAACACATCACTAACCCCTATCTACCGTATCCCCAATATTATGGCAATGTAAAATATAATTTTATTCCACATTTTGATATATTTATACAAAAGACCACTTGATGGATTCCATAACTTGTTTTCTCATTGCAACTTCATTGTCAACTCCCCATATATCATATTCTTCGAACTAGTTGAGAGAGTCTATGGTGTTAACAAGGATATACTATGACCTTATATCAGAGTCAAATACGACCGTAACATAATACAATAATCATCCATCATAAAAAATAGCTCATTTTAAAGTAATAAAAACAAAAATAATTGATTAATTAAAATATACAAGACTTAATTCATATAGAATAATGTTCATGCATTCATATGACACGGATCACCCTCTTGGTCGATCACATATAAAAATGAAATATGACGAAAAAAGTACACTTAGTCTCTACTATTATCCACAACACTCCACATCATAGTACCTAATATTATCCTATATGTTCTATTTGATCAAGATACTTCGGGAATCTTCCTGGCTTAAAGGAAATATTACTAAAGTGTACTCTAGGACACAATTTTAATGGACACCCTATAATAGCATGAATACAAATTTGTAGGGGACCATAGACTGGTTACCATATATATCAAATAAAGAGTTCAATAACATATTTTTTGATCAAATTAATAAATAAATACAATATCAAAAGAAAAAAAATAATCATTTATTTTCAGTAGGATATAAATAATTAATAAAACTTTAGCCATATTAATTAAGAATTCATATTGGATCTCAATATATTTCATGGGTCTCATATATATATGAGGATTATATCCCATATCCTAGGGACTATCGAATTTATCCCAAAATATGAGGACAGATGGCCAGAACTCCAGTTGTATTATAGGAATCGAATTTCATTTAGAGGAATGTATGGAGACTAGGTACCTTCCAAGGAATCCCATATTCTTCCAAAATATTTTTTATATCCTATGTATTATATTAGGTATTCCACTTTACTAGTTAAAATTTATGGATCCAAGGTTCAATCATATGAATCTTATAGTCCTCAAGAACAACGTTTGTATCATAGGGTGTATCTCAAGAATCCTAATTTACAATTCATATAATTGAAATCCTTGGTGAAAATAAAGAATAATTCCTTTTATAGAACTTGATGGTGTTTAATTCCTCTTGTAATATCCCATGTCATTATCCCAAAATTGTAATCATGGTCACATCATTGATTCATGTTCTAAGTTGACACTAAAAATAAACACCACCAGCCTACCAACACTACCCCTATTGTGGATAAGAGTCGTACTAGGACACACCTATAATACTACATCAATTTTGAACGTTCTAAACTGAATTGATGATAATATAGTATAAGACTGTAGTTTTAAAAGAAATCTAGCACCAATGAAATTGTAACAGTGGAGGGAATGGTAGAAGTAATTGTAGCAGTAGTGCTACTTTAGATGATTTTATAGTTACATAGGTATAGAAGTTGTACTATTCAGTTGAGGGAATATTGGGAAAAAATAGGCCTTCAAGCAATGTAATGGTCCTAAATTCCCTCTAGGCCGATGGGCTATGTAATGTGTCTCTCCTTCAATACTAGAGGTTCTCTGTTTTAGTAAAAAAGAGTCCTCAACACCCAAATATAAAAAATATTAACAATGATTTATTCCAATTAAATAGACATAATATATGAAAATGGATACAATATTTGTAATTAAGTCATTCAAATTTTTTAAATATTCCCATTTAATATTTTTTAATTATAAATTGTAATCAAGGAGAATATTTGTCTCCTAGGTATTGTTATAATGGGAAGAATATGGTTAAAACAATGAAATAAGTTAGCAAAATAACCCAAAAAAATCCAATTTTCATTGGATCAGAGTAATGAGATTGTATCTATCGTGGCTTCAAACATAATAAATTTTGATTATAAATCCCTCGTATTTAGGAATTTATAATATTTTAGGTAAATATATGTACAAAATGTAACTCTCATTGTCTTAAATTTCTGTGACATGTTCACAATAGTAAAAAATATTTTTAGAATGAATATTAAAAGTTATTTCAAGAATAATGGAATTATATTTATTTTGGTCAAATTTTTCTAAATTAAAATTCATTATATAATTTCCTTAAAGGAATATAAAATGCTGACATAGTGATATAGAAAGAAAAATAATATTCAATGTATATAAATTTAATAACCATAGATGTAATTTAGATGGACGATTGATGGAGGGAAAATAATTTTTTTATAAATATTAATATATTATCAATTTATAAATGGACTATATTTCGATTAAAATGTTTCCTGTATAAAATTAATATCACATTTTTTTAACTGTCCTAATATTTTCTTAAAAATAATATTTTATTAAATTAGGAAAAATCAAAAAAATTTGAAATAGGACATTAATGATGATAATTTTTTTAAAATACCATCCTTTTGCTATTTATGATCGAAAAACGCCTTATAAGTTATATTTTAACAATAAATAGTTGTATAAGTTTTTACTATGATTATAGATAAAATTATATAAAAAAGTGGTTAATCATATTGATATGTTTAATAAAAATAAAACTATAAAATTTTTATTTAATGAACTCATTTCAACAATATACTATCATAGATTAAAAATTCTTTCCAGATGGTTCCCCTTTCTTTTGACAATGAATTTTTTATATTTATATCTTTTCAGTAAATATATATTCTTCCTTTCTCTCACTTCTAAAAGTTCAACCCATATTTTTATTATTTAAATGTAATAGAGACTTTATGATCAACTAACCCTTCAAAATTATCTTATAATATTACATATACTTGAATAATACATTATTTTCATATTAAATGATAATTCCAATGGTCCTATTTTGGTTCAACAAAAGAAGTATTAATATTCATACCTTACCTCCTTCAATCTACTTCATATTATACGTTTTCTAAATCAATGTGTTTCATCGTAATCTAATAAATTTATATTCATAAATATAAATAAATTTTATTTGTAAAATGGAACCACAAGTATTCATCTTTTATTCCATCATGTTGGAAGTTGAATTATCTCTTGTGGGAACATGTGGATTACCGCCTCTAGGAAAAGACTCAATAATTTTTTCATAACCATATTTCAAGGATGGTTATTATTATGTGATTAATATTTATATATGATCTTAGTGAGATAATTATTACTCTGGGATTATAATATCATATCTTCATTTTTACCATCCATTCTATTGGAAATCAATAATGTTACTCATGCATACGTATGGACTACCACCTCAACGAAGTGAAATGATTTATTTTTTATTTTATCATTACATGGATGTTAATATGTATATAGTTAATTTATATAAATATATATTATGTATGATATAATTACAATAATATAATGATAATATAATAATAATCTTCCATTCATTGTTTTTGTTCAAAAATGAAATAATTTTTCATGAGTGGAAAAGTTATACTGTCTCCATGAAAAATGTAAATCATTTGTCTATATATAAAATTAATGGATAAAAATATTTATGAATATGTTGAATATTTATATCATTATTAAAGTTCTCTAGATAATACAATAAGGATGAATGTACAAGAAGTGGAAATGTTTAACTGAATCATCTAGGAAAAATGAAAAGGTTAATACACAAAAATATTGATTATAATAAGGAATAATTAATAAATCACTATTTAAATGTTATAATTATATCATATATTATATTATTATTATAGAAATCATTATTAAATATATTTTTAAAAAATTATATTCATTATACAGTACATTATACAACTTTTAAGGAAATTTAAATGTTAGGATAATCGATTTAACATTTCAATTTTATTGTCAAGAGACATATTTCATATTCATTTATTGTGGTGAGTATATAAATTATAATAAATTATTTTATTAAGGATTTCATGAAATTTTTTTAGATTTATACATCCATCTATGGCTATCTCTTTCATGAGGATTTTATTTGAAGATTACAAAATTTTAATGTTTTCTTAATCTCAATGTTGTTTTGTTGATAGATTTTCATGTTATACACCTGTTTAGGTTTATGAGGTATATAAAAAACAACTTTGAAATTTAATTTAATTATTCACTTAATTTTTATTGTTTTTAACATTACATCATAATTTAGACTTTTGTGATTCTTATTATTATTATCTACCTAATGTGGAAAAATATTTATGTTACAATATCATTCATTCCTTTACTATATATGATTAAATTCCCAATTAGAATATTTATAATTTATCTCTTGATATTATAATGAATTTTCTTCTCATCATTTAATTTCTATAGATTACATGTTTTCATTTTATTTTCCATTATTTATATACATGTGATATAGAGTGAATTTTATAATGAAAACATTATTTAATTATTTCATGTGCCTAAAATAATTTTTTGTCTATTTCAATATACTATAAAATTCATTTCAGGATGTTTATAACTATTATAATATGATTTATTAAATTATAATATCTACAAAATCGTATAAAATTAATAAAATTTTCATTTACCAAATGAGGTAATTTTTTATTCAAAATGAAAATATGAAAGGAATATTTTTCTAGATATACACGACATTAACAAAATATATATCTATAATTAATTCTCAAATGTTTAATTTTTATTTTCTATTTTGGTATTTTCAATTAAAATATACTTTTTCCTTAATTTTTTTTAAAATTTATAATCATTAAAAAATTTATTTAAAAAAAAAATATATTTTCTCAAGAAATATAATTAAAATATTATAATTTTAAATTTCATTCATGATAACATAATTTGATTTTACATAAGATTTATTGGTAGTATGATCCATGGATACCAATATTATTCCATAAAAGCATGGATTACTATTATGAAGATGATATTTTTGTTATATTTTTTCAATTTTTAATATTCGATGCTATGAACAAATTTTGATAAATTAATGATTCCAATTTCCTTTTCATGGGTTTTGAGAAATGATGAATGTTTCATGATATTATGTAACAGATAAGAATGTATTATGATTATGTGATGGGTTGGAATAGATTTATATAGTCTTATAATTCATTTGGTAACAATTAAAATATCAACAGATAATAAGGACTATAATTGTGAGTGAACCAAGTATAGTAAGGGACTCTATACACAATGATTTTTATGGGAATAAATCTTGATTAATGATGTGGGAAGTGAGTCCAACCCACTATTATAGTTTTATTAGTAAACCATATTTAAATACATTATTTTATATACTTTTGTTAATGCCCTTAAATTATATCTTATGCCAATTTACCGATTTAATGGATCATGTTCTATAATTCCATTGTCATTCATGTCTTATAATCTATCAATACTTACATCATGACTCATGGTATAATCTATGAAAAAATGGGTGTGGTTTTAATATCGTAATGTCGAGTTCTCATACCAATTTCATCATGCCATTCTTATAAGATCATTAATATATATTATTTTCCATACTAAAAATTTGAGCTCACTATGTTTTAATAATTCCCTTTCAACAGTATACTCGGAATCGTTTTATGTATGATATATTAAATAAGGTAATTTGTTGTCAATACCATTGTGGTAGTTGATGTACATCACTATTAAATAAGTTTTTACTTTTCCAGGTTTCTTATTACACTAAACCATTAAGGTTCCATCATAGATCATAATATTATATAAAGAATATTTATATAAAAAGATTTAATATCTATTTGTAAAAGTCTTGTGTAATTATGTGTTATTTTTAGATTTTCGATTCGTTAATAATTTTTAATTATGGAAATAAAAAATTAGTGAAAATTCAAGGGATATTTTTATGTGTAGGATAATATCCCAATGGTTTGGTAAGGTAATGATTATAAAGATTTCATAGAAAACATCCATGTCTATATAATATATGTGGGAATGTATTCAATATAAATTTATCTATGGGTAAAGACATAGAAAATCATTTTTCAACTATATATAATCTATTATTTTTGTTAATGGTGAATGATTACTTATTGTGCACCTAGTATAACACTGCATAGGGATATTCATGGGATAGTTCACATATTATATATAAACCATTTTGATAAATGAGATGATGAAAAATCTTTAAACTAATTATATTACCTGTTTTCATTGGATAAGAATTATATTTCATGGGTTGATGAGTTTATGTTTGATCGTAATTTTAAAGGCATATATGCCCATTTTAACATTTTCTTTGAAGAATGTTTTAAAATATTACATATATTTTGAATCTATTTATGGTAATATGGCCCTTTATTTTTTAGGTTATTTAGTGAAAGGGTTATTCATGGGATAATTATATTATATATAATAAAAATAATTTTAATTTTATTAATATAAGGTAGTGTTAATATGTTCCTTGATCCTTTGGTAATTATTACTCATTTAGAAAAAATAGGTATGACATTTGGGAACATCTTTTTATATAGGGAACCATCTTATTAAAACATGACTTGGAGACTAAGTGAATAATTCCATTTTTAAAGAAGTAATTTATTTTCAATAAATTATTTTATAATGGTAAACATAATATGTGTAAAAATTATTGAGTTAATTTATGGAAGAATATATGAATTTTTTGTGGAATTTTTGTAATCTATGTCATTAACCATGACATGTCTATGTTTTAATTGGAGCCTACTACTAAGGACCCCATGTAGGTTCTTACAAAATAGATATCAAGGACATTACAATAACATAGGTGATTCATTTTATGTATGAGGATAATGTAATCAAGCACTATCAAAGAATTATGATTTATTGAGAACATTCTAGATCATGTATTCCTAAAGTAAATTAATTATTTAATGGTTCCTAAATGGTTCTTTATGTTAGACCAACCTAACATAGAATAAGGCTCACTACACCCAAAAATCACTTAGTGGGTCCCTAATAAATTAAAACATATATCACCATTTTCATATCTACCATGTTCTCTACCAAATCGAAAATCCTCACAAAAACATCAATCTTGTCCTTATCATCTTGAAGGAATCTAGTAATCTAGAAAGAAAGAGGGTACTAGTGCAGAATGTCTCAAGAATAACCCACCATAGTCCTAGGGAATTCCTCTCTATGGATAGGAACTATGTGAACACCTCTGAGTGGATTTTTACATTCCTACAGAACTACAGAGGCATGTACAAATGCATTCCCTACATTATCATCCTGCACAATCATCAACCCCACTATTCATCATATATATATTAACACAACAAAATTATTAGTTTATATAAATAATAAATATACAAAAATAGTATTACATATTCAAAATTATATATATATATATATATGACATAGAAGATAATATGTCAAAAAATATAAAAATTAATTAATTCAATTAAATAACTTTTAAATACTATAATAATAGTTATATATATATGGACTATGTTGCAACATGCCTAATCATGATTCTTGAATGGTCCCAAATAACATAAAAATATCAATATAAATGAATTAAATGATATATCATAGTATTGTTTCACATTTTATAGCTCAATATATGGAAAATATTATTCTGGTGTTCCACATACCAATATACTTTATACTATTTATGTCATGAACCATCCTCAGGGACCGTGTCGTGACTACCCCAAGCCCTCCTTCCATAGGCCAGGGGCTGTCGACTAGCAGCAAATGCGTAAATCCAGATTAAAGGCAAGCCATTGCCTTTATAAAAGTAAACAAACACAACATAGTATGAAAGTGATGTAAGCACTAAGTAAAAATTATTACAAGAGTAAGTGATCAAAAGTAAATGGGCCAGTATACTCACCCAGCTGAAAGTATCGTACAACTGAAAAGAATGTACAACCACAACAATGAAAAGCAAGAACCACTGAGTCGTTCTCTAGATATCCCACATGAAGGGTGGGTACAAATGGTCTCCTCAGCCTGTTGGGTCCGTCTGTCCTCCCCGTGTACATTGCGCTAAGTGGTCCACCTCTGGGTACTGTCCAGCTCCACATGCCTCCACCTCGATCAGTGTTGTCTGTCGTCTGCATCCAACACAACGTAGTGCGGGCATATCCCATGCAGGGATGAGTATACAACACTCAGTAGGGACCCTGAGACCCCTAAAGGTATCCCAGAATCTATGAAGGATAAACCAAAAAGGAATGATACAAACAAAAAGTATCAAACAACTCTACTTAGGTATATTCACATACATATACCTAAGTTATCAATTACAGTTCTACTCGAACTGCCGAGCGCAAGAACATCCCAGTCCACACAGGAAAGAAGTCAATCACATCAATGATAATGATTGATAGTCAAGACTCAGATCACGCAGAATACTACTCATGAAGAGTAGTGAATATGGTTATATGTAGGCTTTGAATCATATCCTCTTCTGAACCTACATAGTATCCAAGTACAAAAGTCGTCGCGACCAAACCCACGGAGGATCCAAGGACAGTGACCATCGCTGCCGATCCCACCTAAGATCCAAGTACAATCATCATCACTGTCGAACCCACAGAGGATCCAAGTACAGCCATCCTCGATGTCGAACCCATGGAGGATCCATGTACAGTCGTCATCATTATCGAACCCATGGAGGATCCCAGCATGGTAGTCATCGTATTCGCAGCCAGCTCTAGGGTTCCCAGACACAGCACGCTCGATTCCAGATGGGTCCGCTTCTATATCCAAGGGGTGTCAATACATTAACTATCAAAAAGTAAAAAGATGATGTATCCCATAGTTCCATCTCATTAATAGGAACTGAACTCAATAGATGGCGCATCAAATAGATGCCCTGTCTGAGAGATATTGGATTTTCTGTTCCACGGGCTCGGTTAGAAATACGCTCATTTCTAACTCATCTGCTATCCAAAGTCAACCAAAACACACATTGAGTATCACAAGAGGACCGTCTCGTCATAAGGGTCCCAATGCCATAGACGGTGCGTCAATCGGACAAGTGGTCTTTGAGTACATCACATATAAGAGAAAATGGGCCCGGCTCGTTAGGCCCAGTGGCCAGGCGGGTCGGGTCAACCCGGATTTGGTGGGTCTGACTAGGGAAAGGGGTCGGACCAGCCCTGTGAGTCATGCGGCCTGGCCAGGCTCGAAGAGGCGTGGCCCAGCCCAGCAGGGCGCGACCCGGCTGGCTGCGGCTCGGCCCTAAGGTCGAGCGGTCCGGGGGCCCCGACTGCCTGATCTGACTGCTCCAAGCGGTGCCGCCCTCCCAAACCGTTCTGCTGGAGTTGTCTGACCTTTATGGCACAAGGGTCCCACTTGAGTACGCCAAATTTCATCCAGTGTGGCACCCTCCTAGTGTCACGGCTCTCCTCCGCCCTGCCGGCCGACAAGTCGACCGTTTCTTTCATAGAAATGGCCCGCAGAACGCGGGCCGCAGTCTTCCGCAGCGCGGCACAATGGGGCGCCGAAGTTCCTCCCTTTGGCCTTTCCAGCTTTAGTCGGCCAGTTCTTCGTCGACCGAGCAGCCCTCGGTTGCGGGTCGCGGTTCCTCCACACTTGGTCGGCACATGGCTTCCACTCTCGTTCATCGCCACCTTCTTGTCATGATTTCCATCGCAATCAAAAAGACTATGGAGGGTCGTCAGGATGTGTGCGTTCGGCCCACGACCTCCGTGTTAAGTGTTAGAAGTTGACCGATAATAAAAAATGATTTCCAATAAGAATGGGGTACGAGATAATCTCTTCAAAATAAACAAACCCCTACCTTGAAAAAGGGTTATTCATCGTAGACACGTAAAGCGATGTCACTCCGTCAACATCAGAGAAAGAAACGTTGTCATTGGCGAGTTCCTCGTGTCGGCGTCTCCTCCCTTGATGCAGAGGAAGGAGAAGATTGGATAATCATGGAGAATTCTTCACCGAGTCTTTCTTCGTTGAAGGGTCGGTGTTCTTCAAAAACTAAAGAGCTCTCCCAAAGTTTTTCCAACACAACAAAAGCTCCCAAAATAAAATAATAGATCCAGATATTACTTTTATTCACCCATCAAAAGATTTAAAAATAAAAACATTCATTGATTAACATGTGTTGGAAACATTTAAGAGGGAGAGAGACAGAGGTGAGGAGGTTTCTTAATTAAGGGGGTTGTCCTTAGTTAAACAAGGGAGTTTAAATGGATTTTTAAAGGCTATGGGAGATGAAAGGATGGGGCTAGTGTGGGCCCCACATCTCAAATATCCATACATGGGATGTTGGGTGGGTGTGTTCCCCCCATTAAATTCCTAATGAGAGGGATTAACTTCCATAGATATAAAATTTTTCTAACAATTTTATTTAACTTCTTAACTAAACCCCAAAATTTTAACTCACAACCTGCATAAAATGAAACTACGGTAAAGGTCCCCTTATGAAATTACCAGTGCTGCGAGATCATCAGTGCTCTCATATTTCAATTTGGAGCACTGGTTCAAAATATAAAAAAAACCCACTCTTTCGTTCACTGAATGTACCCGAACTAAGCATCAAAAAATTATTCTGGGCACACTGGGACTCGGAATCAGGTTCCGCCAGAAACTGTGTACTTGTAAAATTCCAAATAATTTAACAAAATAAACATTCCTTGAAATTTACTGGCCTTTACATTACCCTATCCTTAGGAATTTACGTCCCCGTAAAGATACAACATAGACTAGGGGAAAAAATGAGCGTACTGAGAATGCATCTGAGCCTCCCGATCCCATGTGCTCTTCGGGAGGATCCTGTGCAGCCAACGAATGTGCACCAGAGGAATCGACCGCCCATGTAGGATCCACTCCTGTCGATCCTCGATCTCTACTTGGAACTCCAAGAATGTCACCCCGTCATCAATATCCATATCCATGTGATCGATGATGTGTGACTGGTCATGCACATATCTTATCAGTTGAGATACGTGGATGATGTCGTGCACCCGGTGCAATTGAGGTTCAAGGGATATGTCGTAATCCACCTCGCCTACCCTGCTGAGGACCTGGAATGGTCCAATGAAGCATGGATATAACTTGCCACCCTGGGAAAATATTCGTAGTCCTAGTCGAGGAGAGACCTGTAAAAAAACATGGTCACCATCCTCGAACTCCAGTGGTCTCCTCCTCTTATTAGAATAAGAATTTTGTCTGCTCTGTGCATTCTTCATCCACTCCTAGATGATCTGCACCTTATCTGTCATATCCTTCACCATCTCTCGTCCTATAAGTGATGACTCGCTTACGTCAGTCGAGCACAAAGGTGATCTGCATGGTCGACCATATAGTGCCTCGTATGGTGCCATCCTGATGGTGGAGTGGTAGGTTTTTTTGTACACAAACTCCAACAAGGGTAAATGATCCTCCAAACTATAACCAATGCCGAGGAAACATGAATGGAGCAAGTCCTCATTAGTATGAATGGTCCTCTCTGTCTGGCTGTCCGTCTAAAGATAGAAGGTGGTGCTCAAACATAGTTTCATCCCAAAAGCCTCTTGTAACCCCTCCCACATCCAGGAAGTAAAGCAAGTGTCTTGATCAGAGACAATAAATGATGTCACACCATGAAGCTGCACGATCTGCTGAATGTAGAGGCATCCCAAGCTCCCTACCGAGCCCTGATCTCTGATCGTTATGATGTGCGCCGACTTGGTGAGTCATTCAATGATGACCCAGATAGAGTCGTGTCCCCTAGATGTACGTAGAAGACCAATCACGAAATTCATGGATATCTTGTACCACTTACACTCTGTAACCTCTATGGGCTGTACCAAGCCTCCTGGTACCTGGTGCTCCGTCTTCACTAGCTGTAAAGTGAGACATCATGAAATGAAATCTGCTACAACATTCTTCATACCCAGCCACAAGTGCTGTTATCTAAGGTCCTGGTATATCTTCGCCACTCCTGAATTTACCACTAGAGTGAAAGTGTCAAAATCCCTCAGCACTCCCTCTTATAGTGAAACCGGTACAATGGTACATCCCCTGAAGTGTATTACATGATCTCCTCCTTCAGTAAATTTATCAGGTGCGTGCCTGGTGGAAATCTAAGCACAACGCATCTCACTGTCAGTGACCCCCATGTTGTGCCTCTCTCACCTGCTGAAGTAGTGGAGGAGTGACTGTGAGGGACTGTAGAAAGGCTGTCCCATCTCTATCCACGAAGGATATCTGCAATGCGGATAGCTGCTCCGTCGTCTCCCCTAGTAGCTATATGCCCTATCTTCTACTGAGAGCATCGGCTACTACCTTCCCCTTCCCAGAAGTAGACACTATCTCATAGTCATAGTCCCAGAGGAACTCCATCCATCAATGCTGTCTCAGGTTCAAGTGCTTCTATGAGAAAATATACCTGAGACTCTGGTGGTTAGAGTAGACTGTAAAGCCCTTGCCCACCAGACAGTGTCGCCACATCTTCAACGAGAAGACCAATGCTGCTAAATCCTGTTCATGGATAGTGTATCTCTTCCATTTCTACCTCAACTACCGTGAAACATAGGCAATCACTACCCGCTCCTGCATCAAGACACATCCGAGTCAGGTCCCTGATGTGTCGCAGTAAACCACGTACCCAACTCCCTCCTACAGTAGCCTCAAGATGGGCGCACTGGTTATTATCGCTCTCAACTCTTGAAAGCTCTGCTGGCATCTATCTGACCACAAGAAGGTCTTCTCCTTCTTCGTCAATTCTGAAAGCGGTGCTGCAACTCTGGAGATGTATGGCACAAATATTTGATATTATCCAGCTAGGCCCAGGAAACTCTGCACCTCTGTCACGATCCTGGTGGCTTCCAAGAATGCACTGCCTCGATCATTGCTTGGTCCACTGCAACCCCAACCTCTAAGATGACGTGTCCCATGAAATTAACATATAAAATCTAGAACTGGCACTTTGAGAGCTTACCATAAATCTAGTGCTCTCACAGTGTATCCAGTACAACCAGAAAGTGATAGGAGTTCTCCTCCTCAGTAGTCGAGAAATTAGTATACCATTGATGAAGACCATGAAAAAACGATCGAGGTAAGGCTAAAAGATCCAGTTCATGGGACTCATGAACACCGGTAGAGCGTTGGTTACACTGAAGGGCATAACCAATAATTCGTAGTGGCCATACCGACACCTGAAGGCCATCTTCTGCACATCGTTTTCTCGAACTCTGATATGGTGATAGCCTGACTTGTGGTCTATCTTTGAGAACCATCTTGCTCTATTGATCTGATCAAAGATGTCTTCAATCTTCGGGAGTGGTTACCTGTTCTTCACAATCACCTGATTCAAGCGAAGGTAGTCGAAACACAGTCGCAACCTCCTGTCTGCCTTCTTGGCAATCAAAATCGCAGAAGCCCAGGGTGAAACACTAGGTTGACTAACTCCCTTTCCCTATAAGTCCTCCAGTAGTACCCACACCTCACAAAGCTCAGCAGGAGGCATTCAATATGCTGGATTAGTTATCAGTGATGTCCTGGGGTATAGGTCTATGTAAAATTCTACCTCTTTGTGAGGAGGTAGTCCTGGAAGGTCGTCAGGAAAAATGTATGCATACTATTACACCACAAAAATAAAACTCAGACTCTGTACATCAACCACTCTGAGGATGAGACTAGCCAACTGATGTGTGATCAGCTACCCACTCCCCTGCCTAGGTCCATCCTACGCTGCAAAGTCTCCCTTCTCACTAGTGAAGCTGATCATGGTCCCATCCATGCAGACACAATGCACATTGCACCTAATGCAGTCAATCTGAGAATGGTCTGTATACAACCAGTCCATACCCAATATGATGTCTTAAGGCCTCGAGGCCGCTACAATAAGATCTCAGGTGAATCTCTCGCCTCGTACAGTATGCTCACACTTCTGGCACCAGTGTGTAATCGCTGAGTCTACTGCCGTAGGAGTCTCTAGCCGTAAAGATCGAGCCAATGACTCTGTCAGAATATCCTAGCTCCGAACAAGGGAAGAAAAAATAAATGAATGACCCACTCATGTGTCTATAAAAACTACAGAAAGGGTGGAGTAGACACAGATAGTACCTCGAATCATCTCAGGTTCTCCATGGTCGTATGCCTCGACTACCTGGAGCTGAGACTTCCCCTGTCTGCCAGCTCCCTATGGTCGAGATGGTCCTCCTGATGGTGGTGGTGGTAGAGAATTGAAGCGTTGTCCACCACCCACTGCTCGGCTAGCTCCTCTGCCTCGTCCGGCTTCTCCCTGCGGACCGCCAGTGTCGAACCTCTACCTCTTATTGGGAGGTCCATCTACTGTATGTTTCTCATCTACATGGCGGGTCGGGCAGTCATGAGCCATCCGGCCCTGCCCGCCACATGCAAAAAACTGCTTCCCCCTCGTATGGCTATCTCTTCTTGGTGTGCCCCGCACATTCAAACTAGTATCCTGAGGTCACCCACATGATGGCCTGGTTCTCTTGGACCTCAGTGACATCTGTCTACTGTCGGCTGTAGAAGACTCTGGTACGTGTCACCACGTGGTGGGTCTCGCTGCTGGTGTCAGATCCGCAAGAAATATCTCCACAAGAAGGCCTCTCTCCAGCACTCCTGCCTACATCAAAATGCTGAGGGAGATCATCAAAGACCTGATCTCATGCCTCAGTCCCTGCTCAAAGGTCCGGGCCCGAAAGAATGGGTCCCGTACCATGTCCGTAGAGTAGTGCAAGAGGTCGGTAAATCTCGACGTGTACTGAGCTACTGTCACACTGCCCTTCCACAGATGAAGTGACTCCTGGATCCGCACCACACGATGGGTGGTTGGAATAAACTCCGAATGTAAGAGACACTCGATGTCCGTCCAAA
This sequence comes from Viscum album, assembly GCA_963277665.1. NCBI lineage: Eukaryota > Viridiplantae > Streptophyta > Magnoliopsida > Santalales > Viscaceae > Viscum > Viscum album. Next base: position 89,354,018 of record OY728158.1, read on the forward strand.
TAAGAGATGCCTAGTCGTGCACCTGGAGCATCATGATCCATCATCTACCTGATGCTGCATGTAGGAGACTTGCAACAAGGATCACCATAAGGTCGTCTGGTGTCCCTACCAATCTAAAGACTCTGACTATATCCTCCAGCCAATCCTCGGATGCCTGAGGATCTGTCTCTCTACGGAAACTGGGCGGCATCGGTCTCTGAAACTCGTCCAATGCACTCAATCGGTGTGTACCCACTACTCTTGGGGCTGGTAGTATCAGTGGGTCATTGGGTAGTGGTACTGCTGGTGCCTCCACTGTGATAGGGCCCTACATCGAGGCCTTGTCGCTTCGTGGGACTGCCATCTCACACATGACTCGGAAACCTAGCTGGTTGTATTCGTGGGGATATCCTTAAAAGGAATAGGTGTGCCATGGTAAACCAATATACCTGGTGAGATGACACAAATTAATCACAAATAATACTTTTTAAACACACATGTAATAAATGTTTTTGTGCCCTGAGTCAGAAATCAGAAGTCAGGGTCCTAGTGTATGGATACGTCGGCTACCGCACAAATAGTGGACTCCCGGGACTAATAACTACACTAAATAATCTTAACACTATTGCTTCACAGAGATGAAATTATTAGTGTCCTAAGTTCAGTGGTAGAACCGAATCTCCCCTAATACCAATTTGTCAGGACCCGTCCTCAGGGATCGTGATGTGACTACCTCAAGCCCGCCTTCCATAGGCCAAGGGCTGACGACTAGAACCCATGGCGTAAATCCAAATAAAAGGCAAGGCATTTACTTTATAAAATTAAACAAACAAAACAGAGTACGCAAGTGAAGTAAGCAAATAAGTAAAACTGAGTACAAGTGTAACTCCTGAAAAGTAAATGGGCCAGTATAGAAACCTAGCTGAAAGTAAAGTACAACTGAAAATAAAGTACAATAGCAGTAAAGAAAAGAACCAACCACTGAGTCATCCTTCAGATATCCCACCTAAAGGGTGGGTAAAAATGGTCTACTCATCTCCTCGGGTCTGTCTGTCTGCCCCGTGTACGTCCCACCAAGTTGTCCACCACCGGGTATTGTCCAGCTCCCTAAGCCTCCACCTCGATCAGTGATGTCTATCGTCTGCATCCAACACAACGTAATGCAGGCATAACCCATGCAGGGGTGAGTATTGATACAAACACAAAGTATCAACCGAATCTACATAGGTATGTGCCAATACATATAACTATGTTATCAATTACAGTTCGACTCCAACTCCCGAGCCCAAGCATATCCAAGTCCACACTGGAAAGAAATAATTCACATAAATGATAACGATCGAAAGTCAATACTCAGCTCACATAGGTATACTACTCACGAAAAAGAGTGGATATTGTTATATGTATCCTCTGAATCATCTCCTCTTCCGAACCCACGTAGGATCCAAGTACAAAATTCATCCCTGCTGAACCAACGAAGGATCCAAGTACAATAACCATCACTACCGAAACCATGAAAGATCCAAGTACAGTCCTCATCACTGTTGAACCCACGAAAGATCCAAGTACAGTCATCCTTGCTACTGAACCCATAGAGGATCCATGCATAGTCGTCATCGTCGTCGAACCCACGGTGGATCCCAGCACGGTAGTCATCGTAGTCGCAGTTAGCTATAGTGTTCCCGCACATAGCACGCTCGATTCTGGGAGGGCCCACTCCTTGAACCAATGGTGGTCGATACATCAATTGGCACAAATTCCAAATTTTATGTATCCCAGTGTTCCGTCTCGTCAATAGGAACTCAACACAACAGACAGCGCGTCAAACAGATGCCCGGTCTGAGTGATATTGGCTTTTCTGTTCCAGGGGCCCAGTTAGAAATGATGTCGTTTCTATCCCAGTCATTATCCAATGTAGACCAAAACTCACTTATAGTATCGCAAGTGGACCATATCATCGTAAGGGTCCCAGTGCCACAGAGGGAGCACCGATCGAATGTGTGGTCTTTGAGTAATTCATGTTTATGTGAAAATGCGCCCGACCCGTTACGCCCAGTGGGCTGGCGGGTCGGGTCGAACTGGTTTTGGAAGATCTGACCGAAAAATAGGGTCAGGCTGGCCTAGTGAGTCATGCGGCTAGGCCCGAGGGGTGAGGACCGTATTTAAGTGGCGTGGTCTGGTTCGATGGGGAGGGCACAACCCGATGTGGCACGACCCGACCCAAAGGGGCACGACCTGACCCGGCAGGGCGCGAGTTGGCCGGCAGGCCAAGAGGCTCGGCTCTACGACCAATCAGTCTAGGGGGGGCTGCCCGAACTAGAGATGCCAAGTGGCGCCACCCTCCATAACCGTCCGGATGGATATGGCCAGCCATCATGGCCCATGAGGCCCGCTCGGGCGGGCCACAGTTCATCTGGAGAGGCGCCCTCCTGGCGTCGTGGCTGTCCTCCGCCTAGACTGCCGAAGGGCCAGCCTGTTCTTCCACTGAAATGGCCCACAGAATACGGGCCACGGTCTTCCGCAGTGCGGCGACGTGGGGTGCCACAGTTCCTCCCTTCAGCCCGACCAACATTAATCAGCCGGTTCTTCGTCGGCCGAGCGGCCTGTGGTTGAGGGCCGCAGTTCCTCTGCACACAGTCGGTGCACGACCGCCACTCCTGTTCATCACCACCACCTTATCATGATTTCCATCACAATAAAAAAGACTACATAGGGTCGTCGGGCAATTTTCATTCAGCCCACACCCTCCGTGTTAAGTGGTAGTAGTTGGGCGAAAAAAAACAATGATTTCCAACAAGAATGGGGTACGAGATAGTCACTTCAAAATAAAAAAACTTGTACCTAGAATAACATTTGTTCATCATAGACACGAAAAGAGTTGTCGCTCCGTCCACATCGGAGAATGAACCATCATTATTGGCGAGTTCCCCGTGTCAGCTTCTCCGCCCTTTATGTGGAGGAAGAATAGGATTCGAGAATCGTGGAGCGTTCTTCGCCAAGTAATTCTTCGTTGAAGGGTCAGTGTTCTTCAAAAACTCAAGAGCTCTCCCAATGATTTTCCAACACAACAAATGCACCCAAAATAAAATTATATCTCGTGCTATTATTTTTATTCACCCATCAAAAGATTTAAAAATCAAAACCATTATTGATTAACATGTTTTGGGAACATTGAAGAGGGAGAGAGAGAGGTGATGAGGTCTCTTAATTAAATGGGTTGTCCTTAATTAGACAAGGGAGTTTAAAGGGAGTTTTAATGGTTATGGGAGATGAATGGTTGGGGCTCGTGTGTTCCCCACCTCTCAAATATCCATACATGGGAATTTGGGTGGGTGTGGGCCCCACAATTATCTTCCCAATGGAGGGATTAACTTCTGCAGATATAAAATTGTTCTAACAATTTTATTTAACTTCTTAACTAAACCCCAAATTTTAAACTCACAACCCGCACAAAACGAAACTTCGGTAAAATTCCTATTAATAAATTACTAGCATTTTGAGTTCATCGGTGACCTCAGATATCAATTCCGAGAACTTATTCACAATATAGAAAAACCCGCTCGTTCATTCACTGAACGTACCCGAGCTAAACTTCAAAAAATTATTCCAGGCACACCAGGCCTCGGAATCAGGTGCCGTCAGAAATTGCATACTCGTAAAATTCCAAAGAATTTATGAAATGAAATTTTCCTCTAAAATTTTCCGGCCTTTAAATGTTTCTATGTTAGTTGGAAATGAAAATAAAAAACATGTGCATTGAAATTATTTTATAGCACCTTGACCCGAAGCAATAGTTCCGAGTCAGAGGGTCCCATGACATCATGTATACCTCCCCATATGAATGTATTACACCCTGCGACTTTATGATATATTTATTTTAAAATAAATTTTATTTCGTTAATATCTTAGGATACTCACAACCCAGATCATAAAGTAACCACATTACACTTTAACAATGTTATTATTTAATATCTGAATATCCACCAATTTATTGGATGGGTAGGTATGAATTCGTCTACCTAATTTATAAAATAATTATTTTTTACATATGTATAAAAAGAATTCATTTCAAATCAATTAATTATTAATTAAAATAATAAAAACATAAAATTTAAAGAGATGTTATTTTGAAAAACTACTTTTATGCACAGAATGTTTTTTATATTAATAGATTAAAATAATCAAAACTTTTGAATAATATTAATGAAAAAAATAAATTTTAAATTTAAATAATATATTTTAACATTCATAAAATGTATTTTTATGCATTAGATAAGAATAAATCTTGATTTATTCTTGATGAGTATTTTTTAAAAAGTAGTTTCTATCTCATATTGTGGACATTTTTTTAAATAAAATTCAGAAATTTAAAAAAATGTAATATAGAAATATAGATCTCATATTTGAAATAATGATATTAAAATTTGTCAGTAATGTGTGTTTTATTTTCTATAATTATTAACAAAAAAATGTGTAAAATGTTACCTCCTTGATAATGGAAAAATAGTTAAAATAGTCGTGAATGATTGGGACAAGGCCTTAAAGTTTCTATAGAACATTGATTTATCAAACATTGTGAGATTATTTCAATAATTTTGTAATATGAATGGAATATATGGACACTTGGTTCCCTTTATCAATGATTGTTAAATTTATTTTTATTTATGAAAATAAAAAATATGAAATGTATATCTATTAACATTAATATATATAATATGTTTATATAATGATAAATGAGGATATGTTTACTTATAGAAGTATTTTTTAATATGAATTAATTTTTTACCATTATAATTGTTTTTTTATTGAATAATTATAGTAAATTCCTACATATCACTGACACAATATTTCTTTAATTAATAGAAATATAAAATTAAATATTTATTGAATATTAATAGACAATGAATTTTGATGAATTATAGTCTTTAAAAAAATAATTTGATAAATTACACCTATAAGGACTATTGAAAAGGATTATATATGAATTCTATTAATGTCATTTTATGAAATGTCAAATTAAATTCAGTGTTTGAGAAATGACAATAAGGATATTTTGTTTAATTTATGTTATTTTAAATGATTTAAAATTGATAAAAATATAATATTCGATACATTTAAAGGGATATGGTAGAACATATTAACAATTTTCTATTTATGGTTCACTTTACATTTAATTGAAACATTCTTGTCCCTTAAAGAGTAATCAACTATGATTATGCGGTAATTTTCAAAAGGGTTATTTCGGATTAGGAAAATAAGATAAGGGAGGGAACCTCAGCTAAAAATGATAAAATTTTATTGGATGAGATTAGTTTTAAAAGTACTCATATGTTATTACAATTATATAAATATGGGGAAATTTTCCAAGAAACTTATTTGATATTAATTTACTACATTAAGTAGTTTCAAGAGTGCTCCTCCCAGCATCTACAAAATGGAACCCCCTATAATTAATTATTAACTATATTCGTGCATTTTATCTCATTGAATAACTACAATAATAACATAATATTTTTCATTTTCCACATCATAAATCCTTCTTCAATCCAAATTAACATCCTTAATATTCTTAAGGTAGATGATAATTAACGATTCATAGTGAAGTGGTTTTGCTTTTAACTGTTGGGTTTCATGTTTATTTCCTCCAATACCTCATATAAATCTATGGACTAAATTATAAAAAAAATAATTTTTATAGCGTAAATATAATTTTTTTTTCATTATTATGTTTAATCAAAAATCCACTTTGTTTCCATCCCTTCAAAAACTATTATGTTTCTCATACGTATGTGTAGATTACTACCTCCATGGAGTGATGTGATTCATTTTGTATTCTTATTTTATATAGATGGTAATAAGTATTTATATTATTTTTATATAATATATATTTTACATAAAAATGATCCTGAATTTTTTTAATATTATATACCATTATTTGGTTTTATTTGTTGGAAAGTGAATACATAATTCATGTGTATATACTACCTACCCTCTCCATAAATTGTTTAATCAATATTACTATATCAAACATTAATGGATATATATATATATATGATATTTATATTAAATTTTTACTATTTTTCTATGATATAACTCGTATTAAATTACATGTACTGAAGATGCCATCCAAAAACACTCAGAAAATCTAAACAATTAACTCCCCAAAATGACAATCTTAATAAAAAATAATTAATAAATTGGTGTTAAATTTTTATAAGTGTATTATATAATGTTACTATAAACAATTAAATTATTAATATATATAAAATATTAATACTATATTAAATTATTTCAAACTCAATTTAAGAAACATTTGCCTCACATTAATTTCCGTGAGACAAATTCAATATTCCTCACATGAATAATTTTATGGTATGTGTAGTGAACATGAATTTTTTTTATTATACATATAAAAAAAATTATGGCATACACAAATCTATATAATGTTTTTAATTTCATGACTCTTATGATACAATAGTTACCAAAGTGGTAATGTTATTATCTTATCCCATAGTTTATTGGGACTTGATATGGATATGTTTAAAAAGATGGTATTACATGATATAATCCCCAAGGATATATTTATTTTTATTATCCTATATTTAATTAGAGAGAATAAATTTTGTCATTACATTTTCCACACTCTAATAACTAATGAGAGTGAAAGAATATTTCTAAGAAAAGCCTACTTTATTTTTTATTAGATCAAAATTATTTTATCAAATATGTACTTGTTTTCTAAATATGTTTTCATGAATGTTTTTAATACTATTAGAGGACTCTTCAAATTAATTTTCACCCTTATTTGAATTTATTCAAAATTCCATAAATGGAATCACCATGTCATTTTCCAAATAATGTACTTTTGAGTTTTTACCAGAAATTTGAATGTAATATTTATTTTAACATATATTGAACGAATGTATTTTTCCACCATCATAGAAAAAGAATGATTTGAACTGTCATTTAATATTATAGAAGTCCATTTTCAATGAAATTTAATTTCCTAATATTTTTAAAATTTTATGTTCTTAATGAAATGATTTCAAAGTAAAAAAATTATATTTCCATGAATATATATTCAAAGTGGTTAAAAAAACATCATCATAGATTAAATAAATTGATGATAAGTATATTTTAATTGAGATATTATTAAATGTAACAACCCACTTAGATTCGTTGGACATCTTATGATTGTAATAGGTTAATGACGACTCAATGAATCATGTTTCATTTAGATTGGATAATTTTGTTTTGCAACCCATTTATTTACAATATGTTAATTAGTATATGAAATATGTTTATTTTTTCAAGGTTATAATGTTATGAAACAATGAAATCTATTTGAAATAAATTTATTTTTCACATTTTATAATCTAATGAATATTTTATGATCTTATTTCCCACAAATATATTTGATTTTTTTTATGTAATAGGAGGACCCATACATATATAGTTCTCTAATTCATTAGGATAATATAGATATATAAAGAGATAATAAATAATTGAATGGGTAGTGAAATTATTTAAACTAGAGACACTATCCACTATTATATTATTGGGAGTGAAGCTAGAATACATATATGATGGTTTTGTGGGTGAACAAAATCCAATATTATAACCCATGATGTAATCCTTCACTACTAAGTAAATGATTATTTATGAATATTTGTATTACAAAAACATATGTCTTGTTCTAAACATATTATTTTATGACTCATATAATGTGATTCCTTTTTGTTTCATTTCATACAAACAACCGAGATTTATTCCATGACACAATATGATATTCTATTATATGTAGTGGATGATTTTAAAATATAATGATCTTATTCTCATACCCTTATGATATTGTAATGTTAATGTGATTATTGATATCTACTATAATTACACATACTACACATAAAAAATCCCTCATTCTTATGTTTAATTTCATTATGTCATGAGGAAAGGTATTATGTATGATTTGTATACTAAAGGTTCTAGATATGGTGAACATATTATGAGACTATTTATATCTATTATGATCATACTGATTATGTATCCATGAATCCAAAGATAATAATCCCCTACGACCCTATCACAGATTATATTTTTTAATTTAATATTCATATATTATGATTTTATACATATGTATGAAAATTAAGGGACATCATAGATGGAATTAAAAAAATTATTAGTTACCTTTCGAAACTATGAAGATGTAACGATAGTGATAACCCATGGGATAATATTATGAATATGATAACAACCTATATTTTGTTAAATAGTGGGTATTTTTTCTACCAAATACCCCTACCTAGATTCTAAAATTAGATTTGGTTTCAGATGATTTTTTTATGGGTAATAACCCTTAAAATAGTTGGTTGAGTATATCTCTTCCATAATTCTAATTCATGGTAGGTGTTCTCTTTCCACACATCAAGTTTCACTATCCTGAGTGATAATTTATTGTTAATTCAGTTATACAATACAAAACACTCTAGGGTATTTGATGAGATGATGATTGTTCCTGAAATATGATAAATATATTGTCTAATGGATAGAGAAAAAGGTGTCCCTATTTATACATCCTATAAATACTATTTCAGGATTTCCAATTTTTATTATTTTACAGAATAGGAATTTGAGTTTCAGTTAATGGATGTATCCTAATGTCACCATATTAACACTAAATGTGATTGATAATGAACTTATTTTCCTCTTTAGAAACAAAATTTTATTAGAAATGAATTGATAAATCATTTTCATATTCTTTCACATATTTCTAAATCTATAAATACTGTTTACATTCCAAATAAGAACAAATGGGAACTATGATATATTGCGTCATTCATAAAGAAAATACACCTTCTATTAGTGGGTTTACTAACAAACTTGTTAATAGTATATGGATTAATACCATTGACAATATATTTTTTATTCTCCAGTGAAAAATGAAATTAGATTTCATTTTATTTATTTATAATTTTGAATGACAAGCAGATCAATGGTGAAAATTTATCATGATCTTGATGAAACTAAAAGATATTGAATCCCTAAAATGGGATGCATTAAGATATTACTTTTTTAATATGATCATTCCTCAAATTATTAACATAATTTTTTTTTTAAAAAATATTACTTGAGCTAAGGTGGAAGGATGATGAATCCATTAGCACATATGATTTAAATTTAGCAAGATATATGTGGTATTCTACTAGTCTTATCATCCAACCTAAAAGTAAGATATATCAATTATTATGTGGCAAAAAAACCAAGTACCCAAAGGGTGTTATCAATAAGAGAATTAATTACCTATAATGAAATTATTTTGTGTGATATAAAGGTGGAAATATAGATTAGAGTTACCCCTAAATCTCCTAGTTTTGATAATAATAAAATTGTGTATTTCTATGGAAATTCTAAAAATCATAGATATAATATGATGATGTATACCAAATTCTGGATTTATAAAATTAAACATAGTGGAAATTTACTCAAATATATTGATAAAATATTTAATTGTGGAAATAAATTTAATCAGGTAGTATAATTTAAATATGATGGTAAAAATATGTAATTTAAATATACTAATAGAGATAAATCTTCAAATAATACACCACTGACACTCATGTGTATCAAAGGAAATGATTATGTGTATTATAATAACCATTTCAAAAATTTTAAGGATAATTATGTGGATATAAATCTATAACCTATTAATCCATGAGGAAATGGTAAATATCAAACAATTAGTATTGCTTATGTTGATAATGATGTGGTGAATGGTACACATACCATCAACTCAAGAATTATTAATGTATTATTCAATACAAGATCAACCATTGATTTTTTTCTAATGATGTTATTATGGGTATCAAAATACGACCTCAATGATACGATAATGAATTAATAGAGAAAAATAATAATGGTATGATGATCACAACTCAAGTCTGTCATTCTAATATAATTTCTGTTTCTAGTTTTATGCTTCCTAAAAATCTTATTATTTTCCATCTAGTTGAATTTCTTGTCCTTATAGTTTTAGATTGACATTATTTTAAAGAATCACCAATCAATTGTTGAGGAGGGTTAGTCATGTTTTCTTCAATCAAGGAAATGATTTTCTATCACTTTGAGGATAATTGAAAACATCTAATGGATAATTCATCTATCTTTTGGGTCATAAAATGTATTTAATAAGGGTGTTTATCTATGAAGGTTGATGATAAACTGAAATTTTTTGATATTAATATTGTGAATATGTTTTTTATTATTTTAGGAAAGACTATCATAGTCGTCCTATGAATCATGAAGTTTATTTATCAACATAAAAAAATATTCATACACACATTTCAAAGAATTGATATAGAATAGATGCAATTGAGTTGTAAGAATTGAAAAATAAACATGATCAAAAGAATAAAAATAGAATAATTTAGCCTTTTAATCAAATTGGAGTGAAAATATTATTATTTATTAAATTAATGATGGATCAATGTGGATCTAAATTTAATATCATGAATTAGAAGAGATAATAAACTAGAACATGTATCTTATAACACATATTGGTGACTTTATTAATAAACATCTCATAGATCAATATGTTTCCATGATTATCCTTAAATATGTATATAATCAATTGAGACTCAAGAAGGAGGTTATAACTAAGAAAAAATTATATAAATTGTTTAGAAATAGTTAATTTGTAGTGATTCTATATTATCCTATTAATGTGACCACTGCCTTCATGGGTTTACTGGATAGAGTCTTTATCGATTACATTGACTGCTCTGTTGTAGCCTATATTGAAAACATTCTTATATACTGAATGATAACTCAAGATCATGAATATGAATTAAGGATTATAATGAAAACCCATATTATGGATAAGACGTAAGAAAAAATTATGAATTATGATATTTGGTTTCAAGAAGTTTCATTTTCAAGTTATATCAATAGTTGTCCTATCAGTGGATCCAGCGAAGATAAATATCACTGAATATTTGATCATAAGAACCACAATTATTGAGATACATAGTTTAATTAGTTTGGATGGACATTATTGAAATGTTGGGGAAAATTTATCATAGCAATCTAATCCACTAACTGAATTTACATAGACGGATGTAGCGTTCTTTAAAAATATGATTGAGAATAAAATTTCATTGAATTGAAAAGAATCATAGTTTGTACATAAGTTATTACATTAGTTTACTGTAGAGAAATGGTTTTAATATATATTGATTCATTAAATAAGGTAAATGTTCGAATACTCAAATAGAATGATATTATGATATATTATACAACATTTCAGTTGATGATTTGGACGAAAATTTACTTAACTGATGATTTGAAGTTTTATGGATTAATTTATGAAATATCGATATGAAGGAATTATATTTACAGAGAAAGGTATGATATATGTACATATCAAAAATGTTTAAAATATATATTCACTCAAAATGTGTTGAATATTATCTAGAGAAGATGGTTGGGGTTAATTAATGATTATTAGTACTAAATACATTACCTCCCTGGGAAAGTAATCATGGTTTATGATACATTGAGTCTAAATGATATTGTTATTCTATCTATCACAAGGATAAAAAAGATCAAAAAAATTTTATTTTGAAATTGTAAATATATAAATATTTATGAAAGGAGAGAAATATAATCATTCTCAAATAACTATGCAACCAACTCTCCATGTAATTATTAAATACACGTGGGAAGAAAATTTGGAACTTGAGAAGTAGGTAATATATTTTTTGGATTTCAACTTTGACTATGACTAAATGATAAGGTTGAAGAATATGGTATTATTTATATCCATTCCAGATGTGAGTAATGAGTTATTCTAGGAGAATCATACATAATTATTTTTATTAATCCTAGATGTATGAGTATTTAGAGATAGTAGATGTATTTTTCTAGTGGCACAATATGAATGGATATATCTAAGAGTATGTGTATTAGTTCTTGTTATGCATGCATGTTAAGGATTATGGACATAATATGAATGGGTCTTCAAAACAATTATAAATGATATTATTTATATGTAGAAATATCAACATGGATTTTATCATATGACTCACAAAAATGGAAAAAAGTATAAAATATTATATGGGTTATAGTCAATCAACATAAAAAGTCAGGAGATTTGATTTCTACTAGATAAAATTTATCTATTAATAATATTATCAAAATATACATTAAAGAATTGGTAATTATTCATGGAATACCACATTCTTTTGTAATTAATCCAGATAAATTATTTACCGTAGAGTTTAATAAAAATAATCAGCATGTTGAATATAACGTGTTGTGTTTAAGTATTTTTTTTCATCCTCGTACATTGGATTTTCTATGAGAAGTAGTCAAATACTGTATAATAGGATGATCTATTTTTTTTGGATTTTAATGGCTCAGGATATCAACACCTTCCTATATTAATTTTCTCTAAAAATAATAACATCTAATCAAGAATTCAAATGGATAATTATGAATCCCTATATTAAAGTAATAGTTAAAATTCTTTATAATGTGTTGAGGATTGGAAAATAATTTTATTAGGACCTATGATAGAAGAGTAAATTTTAGGAAATTTCATATCCATTCACCAAAAAAAGAGATAATTTCAATGTCCAAAAAACATTATCCTCATAATAATCAGTGGGACTTGGAGTTTGAAGTCGGTGAAAATGTATAATTGCGAATTTATCCACTACATAAAGACATGTTATTATTAAATATATTCATTTTTAGAATGATATATATAGGTCTATTCATGATTCCAAATCAAGTAGGTAACAGATATGTTTACTTGATGATTTCACCAAACCTATCTAAAGTTAATGTTGTGTTCTATGTATATGTCATAAGGAAGTACTCACTAGATCCTTCACATGTACCGAACTCAGATGGTATAAAAAAAATTAATGATCATTATTATAAATAATAACTTGAAAAAAAATCGGATCATAGAAATAAATCTCTATGAAATAAGATTATTCACTTTGTTAAAGTACCCTATAAGAAATTGAAATTTTAAGAATCTACATAAAAATAAAATGAGTTAATAAAATATATATATGATCATTTTTTACATTTTAGTGATATAATTTTGATGAAAAAGATTATTTTAACAGTGGTAGAACTTAAGATCAAGATATTTTAGCATATATTTCATTTCTCAAAACATTAGTTTTGTAATATATGGTGAATAACTCTACTCTATGTTCAAATGAACCATTATATTCTATTGAAATACAATAATGTTATTTTATTGTAACTGTATAACTTTTGGATTCCATGTAATATATAGAAATAAATAAATTATGATATATTCATGTTTTATACATTAAAGAAATTAATTAATTCGTTGTAACTATATTATAAATTGATATAAAATACATTTTAATGTAAACTTTTTATTTTTTAAAATTTGTTTTATGCGAGATATTTATTTTTATCCTAATAAATTTAATTAATCGCTGTTGGTGAATTATTTTTTGAAATATATATATATTATTTTCATAAAAAATTATAAAAATTCATCTTTTGTTCTTATGTATGGAATAAGTATAAATGTAATTTTATTCACAGTAATATATTATTCTAAAAAATATATTTTCATCATGTTTTATTAATAAATTTTAAAAGTAAAATTTCCAACATATAGTTTTTGAATCATAAAAATGGAACCCATATCATGAATCTTTGAAATATTTTTTTTAAAAGCTTCCTTTAATATTTTGTCATTAGGAATAACAATGATGGTAAAATTTTATCACCTTGAGTGAGTTAAAATGGTTAGAATAGTGTTAAACCATTTTGATAAGGATTTAAAATTTCTCTAACACGTTCCTTTATAATATTATATGGGTTTAGATTATCTATTTCCATCTATTTCTCCAATATACGACCCATTTTTAATTTTTCATTGATTTTGAATTTTATTTTAATTTTAAAAAAATAATAAATACAAAATTTCACTATCTTTAATTTAATATACCAAAGAAATATAAATAAATAAAAAAGAAGAATGGCTTGGTTGTATACTATTACTAAAAATATTAATTATATTTTATAATCATGGGAATTTATTTTTAATTTTCATTGATTAAAAACTTAGGTTAAATTCTAACGCAACACTTACATAGTATTTAATTAATTTATATATTAACAAAAATGTTTATTATAAAATATTAATGTTAATAAAATTTGATTTAACTATTGTGTTATATAGATTATTTAGATTTTTATAAAATATTAAGAATATTTGAAATATTTATATTCAAATTGATTTCATATAATTTAGTTCTGAAATATAAATTTTATGAATAGTTCCAAAAATGCCTTTAATGATATTTTATTATAAGAACTAATATATTAAATTTTATAAAATACATGGAAATATTATCTCCATCCATGGTAATGTTATTTTACTAATAATATCAATTTTAGTGCATTTATGGTTCATTTGATGTTTTTATGTAACATTATTGACCCATAAAGAGTAATGAACTTTGATGTTTGGGTAATAATCAAAAGTGTTAACATGGGGTTAGACAAGGAGATAAAGGTGAAAAAATCAGATAAATGTATTAAAATTTTATTGGATGATAGAATTTAAAATAATCCAAATAGTATTATATAATTAAATAAACTTTGAGTCATTTTCCTAGTAAAATGTATTTATTTTAATTTAATACATTTATTACATCCAAGAATACCCCTCAGCATACTTATTAATGGGAACCACCTCCCTTTACGTATTAATCGGGACCCCTTCCCTTTAGTATTAACAATATTTGAAACATTAAGATTAGTCTATCCATATCATAATACATTATTATCTTCTTTTACCACAACCTAGAGATTCAATTTATTCCGAAATACTATCCTTTAAATGCATAAGTTGTAATCTTTTTAAGGTTCTTCAAGGAAAAGATATAACTCTTAACAGGGCATTTTTAGTTTTATTTCTTATTCTACCACCTCTAAATAATTGTTATCCATTCTAAAATAATGAATTTAGTACCTTTAATACACAAAATATTTAATATTATAATGTAACAACAATTATCAACCTTGTTTCCATCCTTTATAAAATGATATCATAACTTGGGTGTATGTAAGGAATACCACCTACAGGAAGCAGTGTGATCCATTTGACATTTCAATTTTACATATATGGAAATATGGATGTATATAATATATATATATATATATATGATCTTAAAAATGATTGATATTATTTAATAATATTTTTTTCTATACATTGAAATGTGAGAACAATATCAATGTGTACGTACGACCTATAAATCCCATGAATGATGTAATTCATTTTTATATCTTTACTAGTTTCACATGATTCTAAATATATATATCTATATATAATGAAGATATATGATATTTATTAAATGCTTATTGTAACTACCCAACCCAGATCCTCAGATTCGGTGACTTATTTTATTATATTTGACTAGATATAAGGAAGATTCATCCTGATGGACCGATCGATTTATAATTTTCCGAAATAATATACATACAAGTGTTCCTAATTACAACTAAAAACTAAAACTACATCGAAAATAAAATAGAAAGTCCCATAGTATCTTAGATTAACTATTTATTTTATTCATTTTATTATCATCCTGATAACATGAATGGATAAGTCATAAGAAAGGGGTGATATCAAATACTCAAAATGGGTAATCAATATAGTGGATGTCATCATAAACATATACATTAAGAATAGTGAACAACTAAAAACACATGATTTTTTAAAGGAACATAGATACGTTATGGAAGGAATATGAGCTGAATAAACATTGACATATTAAATAATAAACATGGTTATTCTACTAGAATAATAACCAAATGATACATCAATTACTAGTTTCACAATGAGGTAATTCATATTGGTGGTCATCATAACCATACCTTCAAGGCATCGTGATGAGACCATATATGTCAATTTATTATGGCCTTTTGTTAAGTCCATAATTTCTCTCCTTAGACCTACCGATGCCCCAAGGGTCTATAGCGGACCCTACCTGACACTAACTAAGTCAAATTCATTCCTCTTATAATCAAGGATAATAAAAAACAACATACACATTCATATTGAAACAAACATATGAAATGTGAACAGGTTTCCCCAATCATTAATCATAAACAATAACCATTCGATGTAATATGGTGAATGGTTTCACAATAGCACATCTATAGTCAAAATAATCATAATACATTCACTAATACATGTTGTATTATATCATAAGAGATAAAACTAAATTAAATAAAAAATTCAACAAAGGGCGCTAAAATAAATTAAGAGACTTTTAAATGATACCATTGAAAAATCTATGAGAGAATAATCAACAAAAATTCCAATGTGTCGCATAACACCTTGAAACATTTAAATCATAATCCCTCAAAATATAATATGATATAAAAAATGGCATTAAATACACCAAAATAATGAAATAAATGCTGAACAACGCATATATCTCACAAAACATAATTTCAGATGAGAAATTGTTTTTTTACTTTTCAAAGTAATATTCTTTTGGAAAATCATAAGTATTAGTCATGAAATCAGATTTTAAACATGGATATACCAAAAAATAAAAGGTATGGTAATTGAAATTATATACTATGGTTAAATAAAGAGTTATTTAGGTGATAAAATTCAAAATGAGTTTTAAAATTATATTTTGAAATACACCATTTTAGTGCGGTTTAAGGAATATATTAAAAGAATTTTAAAAGAAAAAAATATTTTCATTCATATAACCATAAACTAACCAAAATATATCATTAATGTTAAAATATATGAATTCATAAAATTAAATATGGCTTCAAATATATTATAAAGTGAACATCAATAGGGATAATAATTCAAGAAATTCCTTGAATCAGACATGCATTTCGGAACAATTTTTGAACGATTCGTTTAAAACATCTAACTATCCATAAAAAATTGGGGATTATTTTTTTCACATACATATATAACATCAAAAAAGAATAAATTAGGATTAAATTGGAATAAATATAAATTCTATTGAGGAGGCTAGGGAATAAGAGCTACTAGAATAAAAAAAGAAGGTTTGGGTAGAAAATACTAAAATTATTGTAATCAATTGAATCATATACCCCAAAATTAATAAAAATAAAATGATACCTTTAATATCATGAATATAAATGTATTCATGATTGAAAAATCAATGGGATGTATACATACACAATACACATGTAGTATTAGTGAATACATAATATCTCACAAATTGAAGTGGGGTGATGTAATCCTTACAAAGATTTAGGCACGATAATGGTTGTTCTTGTGAGAGAATAATGAGTTGTAAAGTGGTACCCTATAATTTATATATTGTAATGGAAGTATGAGTGTTACAATAATAGATAACCTATCATTAGGAATTAAAAACAAATGGAAAAAACATAGGGGGAATCTTGAATAAAAGTGTGAGAGTGGATCACTTACCCTAAATTTTAGGATGGTGTTCTCATGATCTTAATGACCTAAATAAGATAATTAGGTTCATAAATTAAGAACTAATAAACCCTTTATGCATTTATTTGGTGTATTATGACTTTAATAAGCTGATTAATGAATTTTATATTTGTTAATGGATTCAATTTCATACTTCGTGGGTGTTCGGTTTCATAATATTTACTGATTCTCTAACTTTTAAAAGTGTACGATAGTTCCTATAACATGGGAGTTGATGTAAAGAATTGATTTTATATGTTACTAATGAACAATAAGAGTATTTAATTGTTATAAAAATCAATTTTTTATTTGTATTAAATGTGAATCATTATATAAAACATTAATGATGAAATCTAGGATTAATTTATCGATTTTTCGCACAATTACCATGTTTGTATTATTAATTTACATCATGATTGAATATGGATAAAAAAATTAAAATTAATAAAATATGGAAAAAATATTCTAGTTTAATGATAAAAATGTTCTCATGAACATATTCAAAGAAGGTAAATCAAATTGAAATCATCGTTGTTTTTGAATGTGATAAATCAACACATCCTGGATGATGTTTTATTTTTAGAATAAAATGATGGGGAACTAAGAGATGAAGATGAATTATCCAATTAGCATAAAAAATTTCAAGTAAATTTATGGTACTAGAGTTTATATTCCATTTGAAGGAAGATATTTTCATAAAAAAGAGATCAAAGGGATATGAAATTGAATGAAAATAAAATATGAATTTTACCTCTTGAATTAACCATCATTGAGAGCCTCTTAACAGAAATAGATTTTTCATTTTATGTGACCATGGACTGATGGTATTGGGGGACGTGTTTGGGAGGATACTTGGGTAGAATATGGATACAACACATCACTTTAAAGGATTAGAGAGAAGAGGGTGGAATAAGTGGTATATATATTGGAGGGGAGGATGGTTTTCATAATATTTTAATCAGAAGATTATTATTATTAAATAAGACTAGTTGTAGTGATGATTTCATGACTATAAATAGTAATATATGCATTTTATTTTGATCCCCTATTTTTACATCAGTAGAACATCATAAATTACTCAATAAATCAATTATTGAGCATTTATTTTAAACATTCATATTTTACTATTCACCAAAAAATCTTGTATTTTAGAAAAATGACAAAAAATCACCGTTACCATTTTTCAATGTGTAGAATCCCAAAATGAGGTCCAGTTTTAAAATAAATTTTCTAAATATGATTACTTTAATTTTTAATTAAAATCATAATTTACTTAAAAAAACAGTTTTTAAATATTTATTTTCTTATTCCATAAAATTATTACGTAATACTTTTAGTTAAATATTATATATATATGTACACATATTATTATTGGTGGGGTAATAATTATAAAGGTATGTCACTATTAATAAGGCTAACATTACTATTCGTAAGTTTATCTTAGTATTCACAAAAAATTAAGTTGGTCATATCAGACTCTAAATAACATTCTAATCACAAAAATGTGTGTCATATTTTAAAAATTCAAATTATAGGGGTGTTAAAATTATGTTTAAAGGATAGGTTTTTACAATGTTTTGTATTGTAGAGACTCGCTGCTTTGTGAATTAATTATTTTTTTTTTTCAAAATCATGTGGTGTTACATTATCCCCTCTATACCAAAATTTCATCCTCAAAATATCATATTTCACTTTGAATGATGTTGAATGTTACAGAAAACATTATTTGTGAAAAAAATATAAAAAATTGGGTTAATAAAATATCCTTTTAAAAATGTTAATGGGAAAGAGGTGGTCAAAATAATAATAATAATAATAATAATACATGAATAAATTATTGTAAAACCCCATAGATTTCAAAATAAATTAAAATGTATGAAACATTGTTTAACGTTGATATTTATAAATATATTTTAAATATAATTTTTCCACTAATATTTTTGGAATTTCAAAAAGTGGTCATCTACAATTGTGATTACTATGTTATTAAGAGTCTGATCAGACCAAATTTTGTTTGGTGAATAGTAAAAAACCATTATGAATAGTATATATAAATTATAAAATTTCCCTAATGAATAGTAATATTAACATAATGAATAGTAACAACCCCTTATGGTTCGGGAAACATTTAAATACCACTCCATCTTAATTATGGGCTTCCACTTCCAATTGACAAGAATATCCACTATGAAGAGATTAAGGAAATCATGTTTAAATGGAACCCAAAATAATGAATGGAACAAAATACTTACAATTAAAGGGTAAAATGACGAAATTATAAGATCATATAAGATATGGTAATTCTTAACTCGAGGTTTAAATCAAATATATATTTCTGTATGATATTAATAAAACTCTTTTAACCATTAAAAAATAGGATTAAACAAGTTTGAAGTAAAGAAAACCCGAGGTAATTGAATTATTAACCTGATTTCCATTTTTAGGTTAAACCTCCTCTTCATTATTTATGTGTTATTATATTTACTGTGTGATGGATTTTTTATATAATGTTTAATTATGTGTATTTTTAGTGTATATATGTAATCCATCGACTCTAATACTTGTCAGTAGAATTATATTATATTTTTAAGGTGATTTTTCTTTTAAAATTTAATTTTCATGTTTTCTATTAAAAAATCCAATACTAATTTTTATGTAATTATTCATGTTGTAAAAATTAGTTATAGTTAGAGTTAATAGTATATGATGAAGGGTAAGACCTATATCTCCCACTAATTCATTGGGTATTTGTATTTTTGAGGTCGGTTGTTTGGTTACTCCGTGTTTAACTACGATGGTTAAAAAAATTGTAATGTAGTTGCGAGGGATACAAATTATTAGTTAGATAAGATGGATATAAGATTATATAAGTAATTCCCCAAGAAAACATTATGGTTATATTTATTTTCTTATGTTTTTTGAAAATCTTGTGGAAATATCATGTTTCACAATATAAGTATATATGGGTGACAAGTATTTCATTTGGAAATTTTTTGATTCATTACATGTATTTATAGAATAATGTGTTCTTTCCTTCTTTTATAACGCTTACATGGAATGTTGTTCTTGTCCTTGGTTTTAAAATTATTTTCACAGGTTATAAGGATTTGTAAGAAAAACATGTAAGAAAAGATAAATTTTTTATGAATTGTCAATGAAATCATGTTTGATTTAAAATGTTTTATATATTGGATGGAATAAATACATTTTTATAGCATCCAGACAATATTATTGTGAAATTATATAGATATATGTTTTCCCAATTCTCTAAAGATATATACATGAATATATCCTCAATGTGAAAGGAATTAATTCTTGATTAAATTCACAATTATGTAATGTAATAAGGTCGGGTCATTATAGTTGGTTATAGATGATGTTTTATATAACATTAGGGGTTATGATGATGTTAATATAATACCATAAATGATTTTTACTCTATGTATACAGTAAAATGTAATTGAATTTTATGATTATCATTTAGCATATACTAAGATATGATTGTTCAGAATGGTTTTTTTAGTTGATAAAGGTTTGATAAAATTGAGAGGCACAGACAAAACTATATCCTTCTAAATCTATAGCCAAAAATGGTAGGGATTGGAACCATGTATTTTGTGAGAGTAATAGATCAGCTAACCCAAGAAATAAATTGTGGTGACATAAATTCAATAGAACAACTAGAGTCACCACAACAAAACATGATAGTGGTGGAACATTTTATGAGACATCACCCTTTTTCTTTCTATGGATATCCTGACACAATAATGGATGAAAAAATAATTTGGACCCTTAAAATGATATTTAATGTAATGGGATGCTCAGATAATAAAAAGTTAAGTCATACCATTTATAATTTTGAATGTGAAAATGATTAAGGTTGGTAAATAGTAAGGAATATTATGGATAAAAGAGATATTTACTCTTTATAGTGGGATTAATTTAAAAGAATTTTTATTGAAAAATATTCTCCTACGCTGGTGTGACGTAATATGTAGAATAAATTCCTTGAATTGTAGAAAAAAGAGTAAGATTCAATGTTTGTTTATATAGAAAACATCACCGGACTAATGAGTTATGATCCAAATCTTATTCTGGATCTGGATAGAAAAATCAAACACTTTAACATTAGATTTAAGTTAAGGTATTGAATCGAATTGGCCACCACTGAATTTAAAAGTTATGATAAACTTTTACGATGTCTTGAGAGGGTAAAGATGGTGTTTACTATATAACACATGTATTTTTAAAATAAGGATATGTAGAGGTCTTGATGGGAAGTGATGGGTAATAAACAACCAAATAAATCCGATGGATAGATAATTGGGTTCACAGTTTGTGAATGGTGTGGGAAGAATCACCTTGGGGAATCCCTTCTAAAAAATAGGATGTGTTTTCAATGTGGAATTCTTGGACATATGGCCAGAGTTTGTAATGAAAATGTTCCCATGATTAATCCTGATTTTAAATCTATAAAATGTTATAATTGTAGAGAGACTGGTCATGTGGGTAATTCATCCCAAATGAGATATCTAAGTGATACAAAGAAGACAAACTATAAGGATAAAAGAGTAGTGAGATCCTTTGCGACTATGTCAGCAGATGATGGGACTTCCAATGATGTTTTATCTGGTAACTAGTTTGTTCGCATATATGTTTCTAATGTTTTTTTTGATACATGGTCTACAAAATGATTTATTTTTATGAAATTATCTTCTAAATTTGAAATATCATCTCAATAATTGAGATCAATATTTATTTCCAATCACTAGGGGGAATATTATTGCAAAGTGGAATTATAAGAATCTTTATATTGTGGTCTATGGAAATAGTTTACCTGTAATCATTTTTTCACTTTGTCGATTTTGATATTACTATGGGAATGGATTTTCTTTCTGTTTATCATGATAAGATTGATAATACAGCTAAACATGTTTTCTTTCTGAATGAGATTCATTTTTTATACAAGAATGAACCCATAAAGATGATAACATTTGTGGAAGATGAGAAACTATTGAATGATGGAAATGAATGTTATCATTCTCATAATGTTGAAAATAAGGGAACTGTTTAGATTAAAGATGAACCATTGGTCAATGAATACCGTTAGGTTTATCTGGATGGGTTACTCGGTGTCATACCACTCAGGAAGTCAATATCAGAATTAGATTAGTTCATAATGTTATGATAATTTCAAAACCCTCTTAACAAATATGTCAAATGAATCTTCTTGAATTGAAAACTTAGTTGTAGGATCTTTTTGATTAAAGATTCATTTGTCCTAACACTTCATAATGGGGTTCTTCTATTTGGTTTTTTAAAAGCATATACTTTTCCAAGAGACATTGAATTTAATATAGAGATTTGAATAACATAACTGTTAAAAATATGTATCCTTTTCCTCATATCGTTTACTTATTTGGTCATATCCAGGGATCTTGGTACTGTTCCAAGACTGACTTTTTATCTAGATACCATCAGCTGAAGGTGATGGGAGATGACATCCAAAAAAATAGATTTTTGTACTAGATATGGGCATTATTAGTTTGTTTTCTAGATTAGCAAGTTATTAAAAAAAATTTGTTAAAAAATGGAATAGTTATATAGCCCTATATCTATGTTAATGAGAAAAGGGGATAAATTTATTATGAAAAAATAATGTGATTTTTGATTTTATGAAATCAAGAAGAGATTAGTGAGTGCTCTAGTTTGTGACTTAACATCCCAAAATGGTGATTTTTTCTTCTACAATGATTCTTTATTGAAGAGACTAGGTTTTTTTATGATACAGAATGATTGGGTAATAGCTTATGCTTCAAGACAACTAAAACATATTGTGTTAAATTATCCCACACATTTTTTGGAATTGAAAGTGTTGGTATTTTCATTGAGAGTAATCATTTATATGGATCCAAATTTCTAATATATACTGATAATAAATGTCTCAAATATATATATTCACTCGGATGGAATTAAACATGTTGTAGAGATGTTTTTTTTTGAACTGATAAATGATTATTATTGAACGATCAATTACCATTCAGTAAATGTAAAAAATTTGTGGATGCATTTAGTAGAAAACATCATGCATCATTAACCATGTTACATTTCGAATATAATCCCTTTATTGATGATTTGATAAAGTTTGGAATCAAATTTTTTGGTGTAGGAAATGACTTTTTTTTGTTTTAGGTTTCTATGTAGTAATCAATATCAGACGTAATTAAGAATGTGTGGAAGTAAGAACATGAGCAATAAAAAAGGGTCTAATTTGTTAAAATGGGTATTTTTCCAGAATTTTACCTTTATAAATATTGTGTTTTAGGATTTGGAAAAAGGTTGTGTGTTCCTTGTGATTCTCATTTGATGATTGATTTGTTGTGTAAGGCTCATAGTTATCCAATTTCAATTCATCATGAAAATAATAAGATGTAAATTTTCCTTCAAAATTATTATTGGATAGATGGAATAAAAAGAGATATTTCTAATTTTACAATGATATTTTGATATATCAACAGGTTAATGCAGATAAGGAGTTACCGAACGGGATGATTCAACCTTTTTTAGTGTTATAGTGGAAACACAAGAATGTATCTATGGACATTGTGGGGGGACTCTCTAAGACTTCTCGATATAAAAAAATGCAATTTTGGTTGTTGTTGATCGAGTGAAAAAATATGCACAATTTCATTCTATTGAAGATACAATGTCTTCAGATCAGCATTATCGACTATACCTCAATGATATTTTCAGGTTACATGGAGTTCTTCTTTCCAATGTATCTAACTAGGATCCTAGGTTCACTTCAATATTTTGGAAGGGCCTTTAGATGTCACTAGCACATAATTAAATTTATGTATAGCTTTTCATGCACAATCATATGGGTAGTCAAAATGAATGATTCATACATTGATGGAAATGTTTTGATGTTGTTTTGTAGATTACCAAGGAATTTGGAATCAGAATATTTCATTAGTTTAGTTTTTATATGACAACAGTTTTATTCCAATATTTAGATTACACCTTTCAAGTAATTGTATTGTAATTGTTGTAAAAATTTATATTTTTCAAAATAAGTAACGGAAAGGAAGTTTATGGGACCATAATTAGCAGAACAATTGGCAAAAAAAGTGATGATGATCTAATAACACATGGGGACATCTCATATCTTGCCTAAAATTTATATAAACAATAATAAAAATGACTTTTCTTTAAAGGCAGGTGATCATTTTTTTCAAAGAATCTCACCATGGAAGAGTTTTATGTGTTTTGGTAAGAAAGTAAAGATATATACTCAGTTCATTGGACATTTTAAAATCCCAGAGGAGGTCGGACTAGTCGCTAGCTGAGTAGCTTTGCCTCCGAATTTTTCTCATGTACATAGTTTGTTTGATGTTTTGTTTTGGAGAAAGAATGTTCCAGATTAAACTCCTATTTTGATCCCATAAGAAGTTCAGCTAGAAGAGAACCTTTATTATGAATAGAAACCTGTTTAGATTATTGATCAAAGGAAAAATGTATTGTGGAACAAGGGTATCCACCATGTAAAGGTTTTTTTTGAGAAACCATATTGGTTGATGAAGAAAAATGGGAGTCTGAAAATGATATGAGTGAAAGGTACCCTCACTTGTTTAATAAGTAAATTAAATTTCAAGGATGAAATTTCTAGATGGTGTTGATAATGTAACACGTAGTGGTTTTTTGAATTTATTGATATGCATGAAACATTGATTTATGTAGATATTTATAACTATCATTTAAACATAATTTCTAAATTCTTTATTTTAAATTTCATAAAACAGTAATCTATAATTGTGATAGATAATTTATTCGGAGTCTGATAGGACAAAAAAAATTTATTAGTAAAATACCTTTACAAATAGAAATATTTATAGGAATATGGATATAATTAATAGTAAACTGTATTACTACTTTATTTTTTTTAATTATTTTTTAATAATATTACCCAAATTATTTATTATTTTTAAAAAATATATATTAATAATTTATATTAAATTTTATTCAAAAAATGGATTTCATTTATTAATTCATCATGTGAAATAATGAATAGGGTGAAAGTTTTGTATATTTCTAAAATTTTAGAAATTTTTATGAATAGTGAAATATGGTAAAATATTGTATATTCAAATTATCAGTTAAATACTCTATTTATGACATAATAAGTGATGTAAGAACACCTGTTTAGAACTCACATTACATTATTAGTATTCTGGGTTACATAAAATAATATTATTCATAATCTCAGGCAAAAATATTTTAATAATGATCAAAATAATCTAAAATACATCCTCTAATCCACTATAAATACCACCGTCACTCCCCTCCCCCTCCAACACCGCTCAAGTAACGATCCTTTTCTATTATCATGAAAATAAACCTCCCAAGTCTCTTCCCTATTTCCTGGAGCTACTGGTCTCAACAAAAGTCCTGATCCAAAGAACTTAAGAAGGATATCATGGAGAAGACATCAAGAGGTTTACATTGCCTTTTATTTTCATTCATTAATTTTTTATTTCTCTAATATAATTATAATTTCTTTTATAAACTTATCCAAGAGGAATTAATGTTCCAATTTTGTACATATTCTTTATTTCATCATGTTTATGGAAGCATCACCATTACACTTCTTCTCATCCCACAGTTGTTCAAAAATTAAAACACCGTCCATGTTTTGTCGACTTACCGACATCGTGGACGATGTGATTTCAATTCCTTTTAATTAATTCTTGACCAGTCATGAAACTATTATTATGGTTGAACCTGATTTTTATTTATGTGTTATATCTTATATAATGTTATGGAATAATGATTAACATATATTATTAATTTATAAAACAAAATGAGTTCATTTCGATTGATGAGTCTCCAAAATGAATTAAACAAATACCAATAATGTTTTAACTTATGAATCATTATCATGACAGAATTAAAAAGATAAATGATATTATTTATTGTTCTTAAAATATGTAAATACTAATCAATTCCAATTATTTAATTTCACTGCCGATCAACAAGAATATCCTTCATGAACCGATCATGGAAATCATGTAAATAAGGGACCCAAAACAAAGAAAGAAACAAAATAATAACAATTAAATAGTGAAATGATGCAATGAAATGATCATATAAGTTAATTTAATTCTTAACTAGAGGTTTATACATTAATATTTTTATGATAGATAATAATAAAACTCTTTTAACTATTATACAGGAGGATTAAATGAGTTTTATGTAAGAAAAACCTGAGGTAATGGAATTCTTAACCGAATTTATATTCTTTGGGTTAACCCTCTACATCATAATTTATGTGGTACTAATTTTTTTGTGTGATGGGTTTTTTATATTTTGTTGAATTATGTGTTTCTACATTGTATATACATATTTCATCCACTATAACAAGTCTCACATATATTATATGATATTCGTAAGGGACTTTTTCTTTTAATACCCTCTTTTAATATTCAGTTTTACAAAATTCAACGGAAAATATTTTATGAAATTATTCCTGTAGAGTGATTATATTATGGTTATTGGGAATTTTTTATGTAGAATGGTTGAGAATATATCTCCCTCCAATGCATTGGGTGTGTGTAGGTTTTAGGTCAGTCGTATGGTTACTCTAAGTGTAACTGCCATGATTACACAAATTATAAGGTAGTCGTGAGAGTTATCAATTATAAGGTTGTTGATAAGGTTACCAGATAATGTCAGTGATTCCCAAAGATACAATTTTGGTTCTATTTATGTTCTCATGTTTTTTGGGAATCTGGTGGAATCTCATTTTCCACAAAGTAAGTATATACGGGTGGAAAGTTGGTGTTTATAAACTTATTTCATACATTACAAGTATTCATGGACTACTATGTTCATTCCTTCTATTTATATCCCTTACTAATAATTTTACTCGCATCCCATGTTTTTAAATTTTTTTCATAAGTTATAATGTAGTGTAGTACAATGATAGAATCTATGTAAATTGTTTGATGATTTGTTAAATAAATCGTGTTTTTTTAAATGTTTTATATTATGGAAAATTGAATTCTATTTTTATGGTGTCCACTATTTATTATTGTGAAATTATATAAATTTATTATGTCCCAATTCTATAAATATCTAATCATGAAAAGTTCCTCAATGTGAAAGGAAGTGATTACTTAACTATATTCAAGATTATTTAATGTAATATCGTCGGGTCATTATAATTATACTTTTGAATGGAGTGAAATTGATTGGAAGTGAAAACTATAGCCTAGAAGAAAAACCAAACTATTATTTTTGAGAGATAGAAAATAGGTGTATGTGAAATTATATTACCACAAAACCATAAAATACAATTATTAAAAATTTCCATAACATTATCAATGATTATGATAACATGACAACATTTAAGACACTTTTTATATAGTTTAGTGATCATTCCATTCTATAACTATATAACTATATGTTAATATTTAATATAACATGATCATATCCTTTGATTGTTCCTTAAACTAACTATACTTTATATCTTAGCATATGTTTCATTATGTTGAATCATTAATCTAAAATGCCTCATAAAATGATCAGTTTAAAAAATTTATAATTTTTTTAACATTCAAAAAGATCAAAATTCAAAACATTAAAATCATTTCTATTGTAGTTATAACTATCAAATTTAATTTATCCATATATCTCATCTATCTACTATAAAATAGATATCCCAATATTACGAACATAGTAAAGGTTGTGTATCCCTCGACTATATATTTTCCAAAAGTTTGACTCGAAACTGATTATATTTACCTTAGTAACATTAATCAAATGACCTCAAATATTAAAAGAAAATGACCTAAAGTACAATACTCATATATTCCAAGTTTCTTATACCCAATGCATTACTATTAAAATATTCAATATACATGTTTATTGACTAGTTATATTAATCATTCTACTTTATCTATGATAATATCATAACATGATTATTATCCTATAACATCAATTGGGGTATATAGCCTTGATGCCTGAGACATTGATTCATATAGTGTCCCATATCATTGATGTTATAGCATGGTATATTAGAAATCCTTTCATACCCTAGAAATCATGAACATGGTGTATTTTTTGTCTACACATATAACAAAAACTAATTATGTTCATGAATTTACATATGTGGTTCTTTAAAAAGTTATCACATGTGGGAAAAACCTTCTATCCCTTATTCCCTTTATCTATTTTTTTCTCTACAATCCACTTCTTTATTTTCATTCCTTAAAATCTATTGGTCACAAAGAATTCCTTACATATCTTGATAACATATGGTTCTATTTATTCATATGAT
This sequence comes from Viscum album, assembly GCA_963277665.1. Lineage (NCBI taxonomy): Eukaryota > Viridiplantae > Streptophyta > Magnoliopsida > Santalales > Viscaceae > Viscum > Viscum album. Next base: position 89,382,835 of record OY728158.1, read on the forward strand.
TAGGGTACTTGGGTGACTATATTCCTTTGAAGCGATGGATTAAGACCATTAGAGATATAATACTTCTTAATCTTTGAATAATGATCATTTGGGAGGTTCTCATTCCTTCAAATAGGTCCCATTTCTAATTAATTCCATATAATATACTAGGACATAAAATTATGAAATATCTATATCTCTAAACATAGTATACTACATAACATATATTTATGCATCATAAATCCTAAAACCATATAGATTTGTTACTTTGGAGAAATAAATCATTAATAATGGTTTCTAAATATACTTCCGAATTTACCAAATCATATCAACTGAGATTATCGATCCCAAACTGATGCAATTCCATTTTTAGTGCACTAGTTCTCATTCAATTCTAGCTCAATGATGTGTTTTAGAGTTTTACCCCTAGGTACATATGTGCTAGAGAAACCATTACTTGTTCATATCAAACTATGAATGTATTGTTTTGAAAAACCAGTTAATCTATTCCTTAACAAAACTTTAGTAAATCTTCGTATTCTTATCCCCAATGTTTTTCTTAGGTTTTGGTTCTCCAATATACATTTTCTATATCCAGATTCCATGTCTTCTACTAAACGTCCACTAGTACAAACTCTTACGCCCCAACCCCAAAATCTCAAATTTGGTGACGTATTTTATTAAATTTTAATTGTTACTATGTAAATTTATACCAAAGGACCGATGAATTTGTTTTTTTAGATAAAAATATATATGCAAGAGTTCAAAATTACATAGAAAAACTAAAAATAACTTAATAACGTCAATAGATAAGCCTATTATCTCTTAATTTAACCATGAAATTCATTTATAGTATAATCATCCATGCAATCTAGAAGAATAAATAATATGATAGTGGTGAGGTCAAATGCTCTGTAAGGGTATGAAATACAGTAGAATTCACCATACACATTAACATTGGGCATGGTTAATAATTAAAAACACATGCCTTTAAATATAAAATTGAACATATTATAAAATGAATAAAAGCTGAAAAAATAATGACTTATTCAAGCCTAAAAAGGGGTATTCTACTTTCCAAATAACCTCATGAAATTTTAATTACTAGTTTCCTAATGATGTAATGCATAATGTGGTACATCGTATCTATGCCATCAAGGCCTCGTGGTAAGACCATATATATACATTGGTCAATGCATCGTGTCTAGACCATATTTTTTCACTTTATACTTTCTGATGCAACAAGGGGCTATATGGAGCCCCACCTGACACTTACTAAACCCACTTAAGTCCTTTTAATAATGGGGATAAACATAAATCACATACACATTCATATTGAAACTAACATATGAAATTTATTAAATTTCTCTAATCATTGATTATAAAAACTAACCATTCTGAGTAATATGGTTAATTGTTTAATAATTGCACATCCAGAGTAAAACTAATAATAATCCATTTAGTATAACATGGTTTATGATATCATAGGAGATAAACCAAAATTAAATAAATTATTCGACAAAATAATGTTGACAAAGATGAAGATACTTTTAAATGAGACTATTGAAAAATACATGAGGAAATAATACATAACCATTACAAAGAGTCCCATACCACATTGAAACATTTAAATAATAATACATTAAAATATCAATATAATAATGAGACTATTAATATGATATAAAAATTTAACAACATAAACCACTAGAAAGAAATAAGTGGTGAACAAGGCATATATCTCATAAAAGTAAAAGTGAGATCAGAGAAATCCTTTTTTTACGTTGGAAGGAAGAGTTCATTTGGAAAATCATTTGAATTTGTCAGGAAATAAAAATATGAACATGTATAAAAAATAAAATAGAAGAAAATTTCATTTAATTTATATTTGAGGCATAAATAATTTCTTATTGTGGTTATATCATTTAAAATAAATTTTAAAGAAGCATTAAATATAAAACATTTTGGTGTGGTTTATGTAAGATATGAAAGGATTTTAATGTTAAAAGGATTGATTTAAATCCTAAAAACAGAATTTAACCCAAATATATTATTGTGTTAAAAAAGTTTATTTTAGAGAGATAAATATTGCTTAAATAGATTATAGAGTGAACATCAAAATATGTAATATTTCGAGAAATTTTCGAATCGGACTTGCATTTCAGAACAATTTTTAATGATTCTTTTAAAACAACTAACTCCCCATAAAATAAAGTAGGATTATGATTCATAAAAATATATATAAATTTAAAATAATATTTAATTTGATTACATTGGAATGTATAACAATTTAATTTATGGGAGTCGTGAATTAAATAAACCCGAATAAAAATTGTGGTTTGTGTTGAAAATACTTATAACATTTTAATCAATTGAATCGTATACCTGAAAACACATAATAATAAATGATACATTGAATATCAAGAAAATAAATGGATTCATGAATGAAACATCAATGGGAAGTATACACACACCATACACAAGTAATAGTAGTGAATATGTAATATCTCACAAAATGGATCTGAGATGAAGAAACACTTACAAACATTTCGGCATGGTAAAAGGTTTTCATCTGATGATTTAATGATAGGAAATGGGTAATCCCACCATATTTATATCATAATGGATGTATGGTGGATTTTCAAAAACATACCCATCAGTACAATGAAAAAAAATGACACAGGATAGGGGGATTCCTGAATAAAAGTGAGAGGGAGGATCCCTTACTGTATATTAGAGGATGTTCTTCGCTTGATCTTAATGACCTAAATAACATAATTAGGTTCATTTATTAACAATTACATAACCAAATAAACATTTAATTAGTTTATTATGACATTATTAGGTTCATTCAATGATTTTAATATTAGTCAATGGATTCAATTTAACTGTTCATGGGTGATCCTTTTCATAATATTCTTAATCGGCTCACTTATAAAAGAGTATTGTAGTTCATGTAAGATGAGGGATAAATTGTTGACTTAATTTTATATGATATTAATTTAAATACATAATATTACTCGGTTAGAAAATTGAATTAGTTATTGGAAGATAAGGTTAATCATTATATAATACATTAATGATAAACACTTGGATAAATTTGGTTATTTTTTCACAATTACCTTGTATTATATTATTATTCTACCTAATGAGTACATAAGGATTACAGAACAATAAATAATGTAATATACCAATATATTAGTCTATATAAACCATAAAAATTGTTTAATGGAATGAATTGAAGAAGGTAAATAAAATTTATGTCAACATCATCCTTGAATATGACAAATTAGCACATGTGAGATGATGTTTTAGTTTAAGAATAAATAAGGGGGAAAGAGATATTAATATGTATTAATATATTATCATAACAACAATATATAACATTATGGTAGTATAGTTTTCATACCATTTTGATGAATATTTTTTTAGTAATGAAAAGAGAACAATGAAACATGAAAATGAACAATAATAAAAGTGGAATTTTACCTCTTGAATTATCCATCCTTGAGAGCCTCTTAGGGTTAGAGAATTTGTTAATTTTTTGAAAAAAGGGCCTATTTAAATGGATGAGTATCTTGGGAGTAGATTTAAAAATAATTTGGGGAAAGAAAAAGTCTTGTGAGGAGTGAAGTGAAGAGGGTGTAAAAGTTGGTACATATAGTAGAGCAGATGCGGGTTTTCTTAATATTTTAATCATTAGTTTATTAATTTTCCATAAGACAAAAAAATATGTATGATTCCATGACCACAAATAGTAATATGGGCATGTTATTTAGGACCATTTTCACTTAAATCATCATAAAATCATCCATGAATCAATAAATCAATTATATATCATTTATTATAAATTAAAGTATTTTACTATTCACAAAAAATACATGAATTTTTGAAAAATCCAAAAATTTCACCCAAACAAAATTTGATGTGTAGAATCAAAAATTGAAGTCCATTTTCCAAATATTACTTTATATATAAGAATAATTAATTTTTTAATTAAAATCATTATTTATCTAGTAAATACAGATTTTAAAACATTTATTTACTTATTCCAAATCATTGGTACATCATACATTCACAAAAATCGCATATATATATTATCATATGTGTGTTTACTATTCATAAGGGTATGTCACTATTCATAAGGGAAACATTACTATTCCTAAGGGTATATTAATATTCACCAAAAATTAAGTTAGTCAGTCCAGACATTAAAAAACTTACCGATCACAATCGTGTATGTTAGATTTTCGAAATTCACATCATAGGGGAGGTAAAATTATGTTTACTAGCTAGGTTATAAAAAAGTTCTATCTTTTAGAGACTCAGTGTTTCATGAATTAAATATTAAATTTATTTTAAAAATCATAGGATGTTATAATTATCATTCAAGAGATTACTGAAGGATGATAATAGTGTTGGGATCGTAAAAATCGATCGAAATCTCAAATTAAAAACCAAACAATAAACACCCAGAAATGGTAACAATAATAATTTCTTATTAATATATAGTATTCAAAACATTATCAGTGGATAATATATGAAATTTTAATTATTTATACTCTATTTTATTAAATTATAATAAATTAACTTTAATTATATAGCTGGTTCAAGTTCTTTTGATGTTGGTTGAATTTGTGGTTAAGCATTTTCATCTCAATTTAATTTCTCTAAGACACATGTCTTATTCACCCTTATATTATTTATGTGGTGTATATAATTCCCATGAATATAATTTATAATTATCCACATAATATTTAATTAATATACATATCCATCAAGTTTCATTATTTCATGGGGAATATAATTCCAAATATACAAAAAATTAATGGGTATTTTGTTATAATCTCATTATTTATCGTGTTTATTTGTGATAATGTCTTTTATATATAAATTTAATGATATACATCTATATAATATATAAATTATTAATCTCTTTTAGTTAATTCTAGAGAATAAATTTTTACATTCATTTTTATCATATTGTCGAATTATGATACCAAAAAACACTTTTAATAAAAACCAACTTTTTCTATCTTCGGTAAAAAATGCTCTGTCATTTATGTTTTTATTTTATAAAAGAAATTTAAAGAATGTTTTTCCAATTAAGAAACGTTTTTTAATGTTATTTTTATCTATATTTTACTTCTACAAGAATTTTAAGGAATAATAATTCGAGTTTCCAGATCAATTATTTTTGAGTTTTAGCTGAAAATATTTATGTACTTTTTGTTTTAATGTATATGGAATTACCATAATTTTACATATTCATGAATGATAAATGTTTTTGAATTTTTATTTATAGGTTTCCAAGGTATTTATCCAGGAAAAGTTTACACATATTTCTTTTGGAAATTATTATAATTTAAAGAAGTTATTTAAAATTAAAAAGTTTATTTTCTACAATAAATATTACTAGGGATATTTTAAAAGAATTTCCATCTAAGATGTCATCTTATGATGTTAAATAGACATTAATGGGAATACGGTAAATTGATATAATCTAATTTATTTGTTTGGATTTAGTATTATGAGGATGGTTAGTTTTTTCATCTTTAAAAAAGTTGTCTTAACAATGGGTAAATTATGTTATGAAACCATTTCATTAAAGTGGATAATTATTATATAATACCCATTTATTTTCCTTGTGTTATTCTATGTTGAAATGAGTAAATGATTATAAAACCAATTTCCGTCACACTTGGTATATTAAGATCTATATTTTATGATATTATGGCTCACATATGTATGATTTTAATTACGTGATGGGTGGAACAAAAAATTATATAACCCTCCAATGAATTGGGTAAATATGGATATGTCATGACATAATAAAGACAATAATGGGGAGTGAACATGGTTCAGTGTGGAAATAAATCCACAATAATGGTATTTGGAGTCAACCTTGACTAAGGATATAATGGATTATAGAATGAATATAATCCATTATGATACCCTTGTTATTTTTCCATGATTTATAATGAAATGACATTATATACTTATGTATATGTTACACAATTATGTACTATATTAATGTAATGCTGCCATCGATCATTTTCTATGATTCATTTGAGAAAAATTTATTTTAAACTTCCAAAAGTTATTCCATGCCACAATATTAAGATCTTTGATATGATGTTTCTAGTTTTTAAATGATATAAACATTTTATTATACATTTATTGTAATTTTAGGTTAATGTAATCTGTTATATAACTAGTATATAATTATTTAGAATCAGATCTCACCCATTCTTATGTTTCAATTCCTTAGTACATAAATATTTTTTAACTTTGATATTTAAAAGAAGGGTTTCAGTTATTAATGCCATAGTGGGAAATGATATGGATCTATTATTCTTATGTTGATTATGTATCTATGCCTCTAAATAAACATGACCTATACGACTGTAGTGTGGATCGTAATGTTTTGAAATTAATATTCATCTATAATGAGTTAATATATATGTTTTGAAGTGCATTGTGTTGCATTTGTTGTCAATGAGGCATGAAGTTGTCTTGGAATGAATGGAAGTCAAGGAATGTCAAGATGTGAATGACAAAGGTTGTGATGGTGTTGGTGGTGAAGGAGAATGGCCATGGTACTAAGATGCATGTCACTTAGGAGATTCACTAAGTGACATAGGAGATGTGGTTGAAACATTCTCTATAAAATCTGACGATTGTTGAGCTGCTCTTTAAGTTCAAAGAACTTGTATCTTGCTGATAAATGTCACAACATGATTATAAGACCATGCATTGTAGTGACAATGCATGAGGAGTTGAAGATGATCCATTCACATGTTCTAAGTGGATGAAGTGGTTTAATAAAATCCATGCACTAACACTTAGTGCATGTGAATCTGAAGAAGTCCCAATTTGATCTCTGATTAGATCAACAAAGAGAATTGAAGAATTATTTGATTCAGGAGCTTCGGTTGATGAAGAACCTTCGGAATTCCCTCCTAAGTTGTGAAATGTTGAAAAGTTATTAAGAACATGAGGAGGAGATGGGTAATTCCTAAGAAGAAGAAGAATTATGAAGAAGATGGCTTGGAATGTGGCATTTGGCTTGAACTTATGGAAGAACTTTGTATTTGACAAAGTATTATTCTTTGCCTTAGCCAAAAAATTGGCCAGCCAAGGCACCTTGGGGGTTCAACCCCAAGGCATGGGCACTAAGGCACCACGCCCATAGGGGAACCCGTGGGGCGAGCCAGGGCGGCAGGGCGCACACCCAAGACACCGCATGGGTGCCCGGGGCAAGCCTGGAGGAGCGCGGCAGGGGCGCATGAGCGCACCCGTGTGTGCATAGTGGGCGCTAAGCGTTCCCGCAGGAGGCATGAGTGGGCGCAGAGGCGCGCCCGCAGGGAGCATAGGTGGGCGCAGAGCGCGCCCGCAGAGAGAACCCGGTGCGGGGCGGCACCGGGAGGGGAGAAGTTCAACTGGCGTATGGTGGAGAGCGCCAGGGTAATAAACCGCGTGAAAATCGCGGGCCGTTTCGATGTGGGTCGCGGAAAAATTCCTGGGAGCGAATCTGAGCCGCTCGATTGATCGCGCGCTTGATCTGCGCCGCACGATCCATCCGCGGCGCCCCGATCTGATCCAAGCCATCGAAGCCTTTTTGATCACCGCATCCAACGGCCCAGCGCTCGTCTCCTTCGTCGAGCCACCCCGAAGCCACCCGACGACCGCCGACGAACCAGAGGCATCCCGACGACCTATTTTGAGATTTCGGCCACCTCTGAAGAAGCCGAAGACACCAATGAGTTCGTATGGATCCAACGAACACAACCATGCATAAAAAAGGCATGCATGCAACAGATGGAGAATTTCGATGTTCGGCCGAGGCAAGCAAAGCTGCCGAGGCCACGTGGTTGGTGTTTTTGCATGGGATGAGCCTAAACCGAAGGCCGTGCATGCGTTATGAGTCGCATGCACGTAGAGGAACAAAAAATAAATGATCCCACGTCAAACCGAGAATAAATCTCAAGATTTGGAATGTTTTTAAAGATCCGAAGATCTCGGGAGTCTGAGATTTATCCCACGCGGATGAACCCCCTCTGCTTCGCCTATAAAAAGAGCCCGAGGCTCTCAAAAAGCTTGCTGATGCGCTGAATTTTTGAAGTCCCGTGAGCGCATCTCTCTGCCTCGCGATGAGTTTGAAGCCCCGTGCAAGTATCTTGCACGGCTGAAGACCCTTGCGCGCAACACCTTTGCGCGACAAGAAGAAGGGTCCCCTGCGCGCCTCACTTGAGCAGCAGGAAGAACCGGGGTCGCACCAAGCCTTGCGCGCCCTTGGTTGGAGCCCGCAGTGGCAGCACTTGCGCGCCCCGCGGCAGGAGTACCTTGCGCGACTGAACCCTCGCGCCCGCGAGGCTGTCCTTGACACCCTGCGCGCCCCCGCGGCATTTGCACCTTGCACCCGAGGAGATCACACCTTGCGCGCTCTGTTTGAGGCATAAGGTGTTGTGTGTTCAAAGGAGAAGGTCGAGTATTTTGTGTGCAAGAATAAAGAAAGGCCAAGTGTGTGCAAGAAGTGGAACGAGGCTTTGCCTCTTATGTGTGAAAAGTAAAAGTTGAAGGCCGAGAGGAAGTGTGTGCAAAAGAAGAATGCAAGTGGAGGCCGTAGCCCTTGTATGTACAAAGAAGAATAAAAGAACAAGTCTTGTGTGCAAAGGAAGTGAAAGGACGTAGCCTTGTGTGGGTGAAGTGAAGACCACACCTCATTTGAGTGTGTGTGTGTGCAAATTGAAGAGGAACACCCTACGACCATTTAAGGGTATGCAACAAGAAGTGTGAAGGCCAAGCTCAAGTGTGTGAAAAATTAACAAAGAGGCCGAAGCCTTGGGTGTGTGCAAGAAATGAAGTGTTGGCCACAACAAAGAAGAACTCATTCAAGTGTGTGTGCAAAGTGAAGAATTTGTGTGTGCTTAACAAGTGAAGGCCGAGCCTAGGTGTGTGCACTAAGAAGTGTGTATACAATTATAAGAAGAAAAGGGAGGACATCCACACAAAGAAGAACACACATTTATGTGTGTAGACAAATTGCTTAAAGTGTGTGAAGTTTGAGAAGTAGGTGTGTGCTGAAAAGAATTACACCCTCTAAGGGTTTACTGCACCAAGAAGAGAATCAGGGGAGTGCATGCATGCATGCATGCACATGCACACGTGAACAGTGCTAAATCAGTGGTGTGCATCTGAGGAGTCCAAGACCAGTGGTTCTTGAAGATATTGTGATGCCATGCATTCAGTGCATGAAGTTGTTTTGAAGTGAGACTGGACCAGACTGAAGTTAAAGACATCATTTGTCTGAGTATTCAGTAGTTGAAGAGAAGCCAGGTCATCCTTAGAAGAAGGAGATAAATCCTGAGCAAGACGAGAAGACCTGTTCACCACAAGTGATCAGAAGAAGAGCAAGGCCAGCAGCCTTTATCCCAGGCTGCTGAGGATACTTGAAGAACTTAAAGTGAAGAAGAGCTACTCGTGCGACTCGAGGAGCCAGGAGAAGACCCTGTGGGACTCAGGGAGAAGAAGTCTTCAGTGGGATTCTGGAGCAGGCCAGTGGGACTCTGGTAACACTGTGGGACGCAGTATAAAGACCCTCCTGTGGGACTCAGGAGAGATACAGTGGGACTCTGTATCGACCATTGTAATACTAACCGATTATAATGGGAGAATCCATGCTGGGAGAGCATGGCAAGGATGTAGGCCTTTGGTGCCGAACCTTGTAAATCCTTGTGTCCTGTGCCTTTTCATTACTGCATTATCCGGGAAAGGTTTAGAGATACAAGAAGAGTGGATCGAGGCTTTAACCAGCCATAGAGGTTTAATTGATTAAGAATCAATTAGTAAAAAGTTTTAAGGGATCACTGATTCACCCCCTCCCCCTCTTAGTGATTCACACTGATCTGGGCACTTCAATTGGTATCAGAGCAAGGTTACCTCTAAAAGATCCAAGAGAGTCTATATGGAGTGCAGATTTGAGGAAATGAAAGAACAGCCTCAAATGGAGATATCTGCCAAGACTCTGAAAAACAGAATGAAGAAACAGGCAAAGAAGATGAAGAAGAAGGCTGGTGCAATCAGAGAAACTCCTTTTATGGAAAGAAATGTGAAAGTCACATCAGATGACAATTCCTTTTATCATTCTTCTGATGAAGCCTTCTCTAGCTGTGATGAAGATGGAAGAAACAATGATCTTCTAAATGCAATCAAATATCTTCAGAAGAGAGTCCCCAAGGAAGTTGCAATGTGTATAGCTACAGGCCTCCTTGATCTTCAAGAAGAAAAATTACAGCTAGAAGATGAAGCCAATTCTCTGGAAGTCCAATTGGCAAAAAGGGTTGGCATAACCAACACTCTCAGAAAGCTGGTAAATGCCAAAGATGAAACAGTATCTCTTTGTAATGAAAGATATGAAGACACTGCTGAAGAATTTCAAAGAAGCCTTTCTGAGAATGAATTCTTTAAGACTGTGGTCAAAGAAGTTTTCCATGCACTGGAAAAGAGGCACAAAGTTTCAATGATTGTCAGAGATGCTCAACTAGAAGATAAAGTCAAAAGGGTGAAGGAGCTTGACAACTCAATGCTTGAAATCAAGAAGGTGCATGAAGACCAGTTAGAACAGCTGAAAGAAAATTGGGAAGGAAGGCTAAGAACTGTTGAGGATGAGAAGAACTCCCTTAACATGAAATGCTTAGAACTAGAGGTGATATTGAAAAATCTGCAATCACCCAAAGCTGAAGCCTCCCAGTCAGCTGAAAGGACAAATGTTGCTACTCAAGTATGCATTGAGCAGGATGATTCTAAAAGAAAGACATCCTCTAATGAAAGGGCAACATCTTCTAAAAAGAAGGTACCATCCATACCATCTTGTACTGATGCTTCTAATTGTGTTTCCACAAAAGGTGCAGGATGGAAGAATAATTCCAAACAAATATGGATGAAGACAGTGAAGAAGCAGAGCTCTCCTGAAAGAACACAACTTGTCAAGAAAAGTACCCTACAATCAGAAGAACTGAAGAAGTCAAGATTTGTGGGTCAATGTTGGTGTTGTAACAAGTATGGACATTGTGCAAAGGATTGTTGGTACAATCCACTGAATGCCAAAGCACAGAGGAAGCCCATGCCTAGGGGGATCAAGCCAGAAGGAAAGAATCAATATCCACAGGTCCAGAGACATCGGTTTACTGCTAACAGATTTGGATTACTTGACAACATCTGAGATGGTTGCAAAAGTGGTCAAAGAATTGATACATATCAATCTCCGAATGTATCTGAAGCTGGAATGAAGAGAAGATCACTGAACCTGGCTAAGATAGATTCCTTGGGAAGCAAGCATAAGAAAGTGGAAGATGCTCCCAAGAAGATTATGAAAAAGGAATAGAAGACCTTGGAGTCTAAGTCCAAGAAGGGTGATGCATCCAGTAGGACCACCAAGAAAACATGCTTCTACTGTGGAAAGAAAGGACACATCATGGACCTTTGTAAAGAAGCCATGAAACTAAATAGAAGCAGACTGAACTCCAAAAGACAATCAATCCAGAACAAGAAGGGATTGATTGAAAATAAGTTGCCTAAGAGAGGTAGCTTAGCATCATCCAAAGAACCATGTGGAACTTCCAAAACTGAGGCCACTCTTCCAGATGATTTACTTGTTATATGGCCACATCAGTTGCAACTTGCCAGAGAACTACAAAGAGTTGAAGATGAAGCTCTGGCAATTGCTAAAGCAAAAGGGAAGAAGAAGGTTTCACATGAAGATGTTTTGAGAACCACACCAGCACAATCATCAATGAAGATCAAATGTGCAAGTGTGAAGACTGGTGAAAATGGGACATCTCGGTTGAGAGAATCTTCTCAACCTTGTTGTTCACATTGATGAACCAATGAGGTTCCATCTTATTCCCTTATACTCTTGGTATATACATGTGCTAACATTGCAGGGAATTGAAGATGATGATCATTCTCATCTGGAGGATGGTTTGGACAGAATGGAGTGCACCCCTTTAGGGGGAGCCAATCTGAAGAATATGGGATTCTGAGATTAATACCATCTTGAGAAAAGTGAAGGTATTCCAATCATACTTTCATCCCTTGTTTCTTAATTGAGGCTATCTTGTCAATTAAGGGGGAGTATGGATTGAAGACAAATGGATGAAAGGGGGAGCTTTATCATTGCACTGAACTTTCTAATGAGTTTTGTGAAGTTGTGTAGGATTTAGCAAATTCATTGTTACATCTGAAAAATTTCAAACCCCCAAGCATGATCTCACATGTGTAGAGAAATGAGGACAGCATTATAAAACCTTGGTTATATCACTCTTGTTTTCTACACCGGGTTAGCCCAAGTAGACTTAGAGATGATTTACTAAAGGTTCTTTGCTAAAGAGAACATGTGACATCATCCCTCTCCTAGTGTTTTTCAAGAAGATACTTTTCAATGGGAGGAAGATATTTCTGGAAGAGAACCACACCACACCTTTGCATTTGATTGCCAATAAGGGGGAGAAAATATTGGCACACATATTGACCCATTCATATGTGCTGAAGTGGTGTATTGACAACAAATACAAAGGGGGAGATTGAAGTGCATTGTGTTGCATTTGTTGTCAATGAGGCATGAAGTTGTCTTGGAATGAATGGAAGTCAAGGAATGTCAAGATGTGAATGACAAAGGTTGTGATGGTGTTGGTGGTGAAGGAGAATGGCCATGGTACTAAGATGCATGTCACTTAGGAGATTCACTAAGTGACATAGGAGATGTGGTTGAAACATTCTCTATAAAATCTGACGATTGTTGAGCTTCTCTTTAAGTTCAAAGAACTTGTATCTTGCTGATACAATGTCACAACATGATTAGAAGACCATGCATTGTAGTGACAATGCATGAGGAGTTGAAGATGATCCATTCACATGTTCTAAGTGGATGAAGTGGTTTAAAAAAATCCATGCACTAACACTTAGTGCATGTGAATCTGAAGAAGTCCCAATTTGATCTCTGATTAGATCAACAAAGAGAATTGAAGAATTATTTGATTCAGGAGCTTCGGTTGATGAAGAACCTTCGGAATTCCCTCCTAAGTTGTGAAATGTTGAAAAGTTATTAAGAACATGAGGAGGAGATGGGTAATTCCTAAGAAGAAGAAGAATTATGAAGAAGATGGCTTGGAATGTGGCATTTGGCTTGAACTTATGGAAGAACTTTGTATTTGACAAAGTATTATTCTTTGCCTTAGCCAAAAAATTGGCCAGCCAAGGCACCTTGGGGGTTCAACCCCAAGGCATGGGCACTAAGGCACCACGCCCATAGGGGAACCCGTGGGGCGAGCCAGGGCGGCAGGGCGCACACCCAAGACACCACATGGGTGCCTGGGGCACGCCCGGAGGAGCGCGGCAGGGGCGCATGAGCGCACCCGTGTGTGCATAGCGGGCGCTAAGCGCGCCCGCAGGAGGCATGAGTGGGCGCAGAGGCGCGCCCGCAGGGAGCATAGGTGGGCGCAGAGCGCGCCCGCAGAGAGAACCCGGTGCGGGGCGGCACCGGGAGGGGAGAAGTTCAACTGGCGTATGGTGGAGAGCGCCAGGGTAATAAACCGCGTGAAAATCGCGTGCCGTTTCGATGTGGGACGCGGAAAAATTCCCGGGAGCGAATCTGAGCCGCTCGATTGATCTGCGCCGCACGATCCATCCGCGGCGCCCCGATCTGATCCAAGCCGTCGAAGCCTTTTTGATCACCGCATCCAACGGCCCAACGCTCGTCTCCTTCGTCGAGCCACCCCGAAGCCACCCGACGACCGCCGACGAACCAGAGGCATCCCGACGACCTATTTTGAGATTCCGGCCACCTCTGAAGAAGCCGAAGACACCAATGAGTTCGTATGGATCCAACGAACACAACCATGCATAAAAAAGGCATGCATGCAACAGATGGAGAATTTCGATGTTCGGCCGAGGCAAGCAAAGCTGCCGAGGCCACGTGGTTGGTGTTTTTGCATGGGATGAGCCTAAACCGAAGACAGTGCATGCGTTATGAGTCGCATGCACGTAGAGGAACAAAAAATAAATGATCCCGCGTCAAACCGAGAATAAATCTCAAGATTTGGAAAGTTTTTAAAGATCCGAAGATCTCGGGAGTCTGAGATTTATCCCACGCGGATGAACCGCCTCTGCTTCGCCTATAAAAAAAGCCCGAGGCTCTCAAAAAGCTTGCTGATGCGCTGAATTTTTGAAGTCCCGTGAGCGCATCTCTCTGCCTCGCGAAGAGTTTGAATCCCCGTGCAAGTATCTTGCGCGGCTAAAGTCCCTTGCGCGCAACACCTTTGCGCGACAAGAAGAAGGGTCCCCTGCGCGCCTCACTTGAGCAGCAGGAAGAACCGGGGTCGCACCAAGCCTTGCGCGCCCTTGGTTGGAGCCCGCAGTGGCAGCACTTGCGTGCCCCGCGGCAGGAGTACCTTGCGCGACTGAACCCTCGCGCTCGCGAGGCTGTCCTTGACACCCTGCGCGCCCCCGCGGCATTTGCACCTTGCACCCGAGGAGATCACACCTTGCGCGCTCTGTTTGAGGCAGAAGGTGTTGTGTGTTCAAAGGAGAAGGCTGAGTATTTTGTGTTCAAGAATAAAGAAAGGCCAAGTGTGTGCAAGAAGTGGAACGAGGCTTTGCCTCTTATGTGTGCAAAGTAAAAGTTGAAGGCCGAGAGGAAGTGTGTGCAAAAGAAGAATGAAAGTGGAGGCCGTAGCCCTTGTATGTACAAAGAAGAATAAAAGAACAAGTCTTCTGTGCAAAGGAAGTGAAAGGCCGTAGCCTTGTGTGGGTGAAGTGAAGACCACACCTCATTTGAGTGTGTGTGTGTACAAATTGAAGAGGAACACACTACGACCATTTAAGGGTATGCAACAAGAAGTGTGAAGGCCAAGCTCAAGTGTGTGCAAAATTAACAAAGAGGCCGAAGCCTTGGGTGTGTGCAAGAAATGAAGTGTTGGCCACAACAAAGAAGAACTCATTCAAGTGTGTGTGCAAAGTGAAGAATTTGTGTGTGCTTAACAAGTGAAGGCCGAGCCTAGGTGTGTGCACTAAGAAGTGTGTATACACTTAGAAGAAGAAAAGGGAGGACATCCACACAAAGAAGAACACACATTTACGTGTGTAGACAAATTGCTTAAAGTGTGTGAAGTTTGAGAAGTAGGTGTGTGCTGAAAAGAATTACACCCTCTAAGGGTTTACTGCACCAAGAAGAGAATCAGGGGAGTGCATGCATGCATGCATGCACATGCACACGTGAACAGTGCTAAATCAGTGGTGTGCATCTGAGGAGTCCAAGACCAGTGGTTCTTGAAGATATTGTGATGTCATGCATTCAGTGCATGAAGTTGTTTTGAAGTGAGACTGGACCACACTGAAGTTAAAGACATCATTTGTCTGAGTATTCAGTAGTTGAAGAGAAGCCAGGTCATCCTTAGAAGAAGGAGATAAATCCTGAACAAGACGAGAAGACATGTTCACCACAAGTGATCAGAAGAAGAGCAAGGCCAGAAGCCTTTATCCCAGGCTGCTGAGGATACTTGAAGAACTTAAAGTGAAGAAGAGCTACTCGTGCGACTCGAGGAGCCAGGAGAAGACCATGTGGGACTCAGGGAGAAGAAGTCTTCAGTGGGATTCTGGAGCAGGCCAGTGGGACTCCGGTAACACTGTGGGACGCAGTATAAAGACCCTCCTGTGGGACTCAGGAGAGATACAGTGGGACTCTGTATCGACCATTGTAATACTAACCGATTATAATGGGAGAATCCATGCTGGGAGAGCATGGCAAGGATGTAGGCCTTTGGTGTCGAACCTTGTAAATCCTTGTGTCCTGTGCCTTTTCATTACTGCATTATCCGGGAAAGGTTGAGAGATACAAGAAGAGTGGATCGAGGCTTTAACCAGCCATAGAGGTTTAATTGATTAAGAATCAATTAGTAAAAAGTTTTAAGGGATCACTGATTCACCCCCTCCCCCTCTCAGTGATTCACACTGATCTGGGCACTTCATGTGTGATAAGTATGAGTTTCTATATAATGAGGTTTTCCCTTAGAAGGGAGGGCCTATGCCCGTTAATGGGGATATTATACCCTCAATATCATCTCAAAGCACAAATAAATAAATATTATAATAAATATTATAATCCCCATAGTATCTTGGGGAAGATAAGTAATAAAAATTGAATATTTTTCCTATAAGGAATAAATGTCTCCCAGAGTGTAAATAAATGTAGATTATATGTACTCCCAAACAAATAAATAAATATTAGTTTCCTCTTGATTCTATTGAATATTTCTGTGAATTACATACACTTCTAGAATTCCATCCACTATAAGGACCTTTCCATTAAAATTATTTTTTTGTACTGATATATTAACGCTCACAGAAATTTATAAGTAGGGAAGGAGTATAAAAACATAGTATCACCCCACTAATGAATTATTATTTAGTGTTATCAAGTATAACATTGGTATTCATTGATAATCATAAATTTTTAGCATGTATAGAAATATTCCATCCAAAAATGAGTGATCATGCGATTTAAAAAAATCCAAAAACCCAAAATGTGCCTACTTAAGATCCGTGTTAGAAGAATAATTTTGGAAATATAACTAACCAAGGAAAGTACTCTAGGCTGATAACAGATATCCAAATGGTCCAAACACATCATGTTTGATTGGGTCCCAAAATATTCATATCCTAGATACATTAAGGTTTATGCCCCAATATTGTCAAACCATATAAGAGACATTAGTTAGGGCTCCAAACCATCATTCCCTACAAGTTATAATTTAGGTTAAGCCATCATACCATAATTCCCCAACCATTTTCTCTTGTCAATCATCATTTTCATAATAATCTATGCAGAATACCACTATTGTAATATACAAAACAAGATAATCCTCCTATCTAGAGTACCAATAATTACTTTTATGGAAAAGGTAACACACATCATAGGGTAAAACATACTGGGATGGGAAATCATATAATCATGAAAAAATATAGTAGTCGTAATTATTAACATGTCATAAAAAAATTCCATAAGAAAATAATTATGGAATCTTATTTCATAATGTGTCTCAAGGGAAACAAACACACATATGATCACAATCATACACCATTAATAAATTTTTGCAAACAAAACAATCATCCCAAAGCATGATTCCATGAAGATATCCACACTAATAATGTATCATTATACCTCAAAATGAATCAATGTTATTATAATGCAACAAGTGACTTGTGTGGTCTGAATGATGGAGTGGAAAACTCAGTGATCAAGAACACCTCATCACTTGAAAAATCCTTGTTGTTATTAATATGTTAATGATCGAGGTTTGTTAAGGATTAATATAACAAAAAAATATTTTAAATCCAAAAAAATTATTGAATTTGATGATACATTTTCTCTTATGGATAATTTTTATGTTATCTTTTAGGCCCAATTAGGACCAACAAAAATTCTACTACTAAATTATTATTTAATAACATGTGATAAAATACATCTGTCTCGATTAATCTGATAACATATGTGGTAATTTATAAATATTTTACATTTATAATTATATATAAATATCCACTAATAATTTTACATAATTATTGATTAATAATTTACATAATTTATTCTTAAATAATAGTTTTAATTAGATTTTTATATTTCCTACTAACTATATTTTGATAATTTTTAATAAACATTACAATTATATTTTTCATAAATATTCCTTTTATAATTTTATGTAATTAAAATTTCATAATTCCGTATAACTATTATTTGGTAAATTTCTAAAATTATACATTAATAATTTTTGGAAATAAACATATTATAATTTGAAGAAATTTTATTTTGATAATTCATTATAGTTGTCATTCTTTAATTATTAATAAATAAAGAATTGATATATTTTTATAAATTAGACTTTGAGAATTCGATGATTTTGTCATTTGATAATTATTTATAATTAACCTTTGATATTTTAAAACATGTACATTTTTTATTTTTCATAAATAACCCTTTGGTTATTCACTATTATTATATTTTGATAGAAATTCATAAATATCTTTTTATATTATTTTCAATAAATTTTACATTGATAATTATCAATTGACAATCTATTGAAAACATGGTGGATTTATCCCTGGATAATGTTTGGTATTACTAAATCTATGCACATTTGGAATGTTAACACCAAAAACTAAAATATAGATATAAATTTTTTCCAACAAAATCATCAATCCTTAGTGTTTAGATTCGCCCCTTTAGATAATTTCAAATTTAAATGTGGAAACTGACATATTCTCATAACATTTGATCAAAGGAGGATAAAATAGAGGTTCTCA
This sequence comes from Viscum album, assembly GCA_963277665.1. Lineage (NCBI taxonomy): Eukaryota > Viridiplantae > Streptophyta > Magnoliopsida > Santalales > Viscaceae > Viscum > Viscum album. The sequence goes on from OY728158.1 coordinate 89,401,165, forward strand.
ATAGCATAGAGAATGAACAAAGATAAAAGCGATAATATTATTAAAAAAATAAATAAAAGACAAAAATTGTTAAAAAATAATGTAAAAACAGTCATGTGCTTAAAATAAACAGCCAACCCACAAAAATGATTCATCATGTATAGGGTTAAACCCACATTAGGGCTTTAATGGCTGCCTCTGATTTCCCATCTGAAACACCATTCATAAGAGACTAAATTTTTTAAATACTATTTACCCAGGATATAATATATTTAAAATTTTTATTATATCAAAATGAATGAAATAAGGGGCCTAGAATTACACCCTCCCATAATGACTAACATTGATAATATAACATAAAATATTATATTGTTTTTTTATAAAATAATATTTCTCACATTTAATGTTAGTTCACCTTTATTTAATGTCATAAAAACACAAATAATGGTGATTTTAATTTTAAAAAATTATTTTATCTTAAATATAATAGTAATTAATTAGGTAACATGGTTTAAGTATTAATTAAATTTGGTTATATTACAATCCCTACTAATAATGTAATATGATGTTTTGAAACACCTAATTTTCTAACAAGGAAATTGTTTTTGTTAGTTGAAATGAACTTGATGTATATTTATTTTGAGTTAGTAAACAAAAGAATAATGGATATGGATTTAACATAAAATGATTTCATAATTTTATTCCATAAAAAATAATTTGGAATCACAAATATCATATTAAAATTTTGAATTATAAAAAAATTAAAGCAATGATACCATGTTTTAATATAAATCAACTATATTTTCTTTAATTATTTTATTCTATAATCTTGTTTTACTAATGACCAGATCATTTGAACATATTCAAAAATATATAATTTTTAAAAAAATATTTGTTTTATTAAAGATAAAATTTTTCTTATTTTATTATAATATACAGTCTTTTTTGGCTTAATGAAGAATTGACTCTATATGATGTTCTCTATCCATCAAATCTAAATTTTTATAAAAAGAAAATGGAAAAACTATATCCACCAGAACTAACCTTAGTATATATATATAATTATTAATGTCGTCAATCTCCCCCGTTAAAATAATATTTTTCAAAAAAAATATAATAACCATTGATTGAAGGTTTTCCATGAATAATGTCATATAAAACAATATTATGTACTTATTCTATGTTCTTAGAAGGGTTCAATGGTATATCATTAAAATATATGATACTATTTTTTCGCATTCACAGTATGGAATGGGCTCTTGAATATGGGTTTCTCATGTAAAAAATATATTTGGTGCAATAATAAAAAGGGTTCTTCCACACATGGTCCCAACAAAATTGTTTCCTCACTACCCTCTTGACTATATTGTCATTAATGAATGAAAGATTCATTCATATTTTTTATCTTATATCAAATCACTCTTCACTTCATATTAGTCTTTTTTCTCTAGTGATGTATGGGTGTCCATTTTCTTCAACAATTAGTGGGCATCCAGCCTCGAGTACCATCTCGTGATGCAAACATCTTATAGAAAACCAGTGCTAAAACATGCGTGGGTTTCCACCACAATAATATTAAGTACCCGAAAGTGGACCTTTAGGAATGGAACAAAAATCAATACATGTGATTTCTTTAGTGTGACTCTATCCAAAATGAGATCAATCAATCATAATCCAAAATCTATGACTGTTTGGATGAAACAAATTAAAATGAACTATTATATATGAAAAGAAACATAATAGATAGTCTCCAATAACATGACATGTTTACCTAAAAAGAAATCTATAAATATGTTCCTAATTGATAAATATTTTCACCTAGGATTTTTTCATGAATGTTTAAAAGGTAAAAAAGGGGAATCATACCAAAAATGCTCATAAAGGATTGGTATTTCACCAATGACCTTGAGGTGGTGGTAGGTATGGTTAAGGATAACTAACGATCTATATTCACTGATGTGAATCATTTTAAAAACCAAGCATATCTAAGGGGCTATGATGACTTATGTGATCATATTTCTTGAGTTGTTTATGATCCTCTCAACTCATACATTGATTCCATCCTATAAGAGAGGTAAACATGGGATTAAATACTCTATCTCTCTCTCTCCCTTGATAACTCTCATCACCCATATGGTTTCCAAGAATATTTTTATGTGTCTCCTTGGGACTTTATTATTTCTATGGAGGTGTATTACATTAACTGGCTTGTGAAACCACACAAATTATTCATCAGGAGGTGATAGATCCATCTTTACATATAAAGTATAGATCCATAAATAGGCATAACATTCTACCCATGATCCATGCTAGAATTTATAATATGTGGCTCTTATTAAAACTCTATAAATGAGTGTCTGAGTATAAATACATATTCATCAAATGAATATCCACAAAAACATTCATATTCATAGCTAAAAATTATTTATAAAATTATCAAAAGGCTTAAAAATACAAAAAATCCATACAATTTACATTAAAATGTTATATGATATATTATAGTGGGGATTCATTATAAATTTAATGACTTGAATGAGATTATATTGTTGGGTGGTAGGACCATTTTTTAGATGAAACATCTATCATTGTATTTTCTAGAAATTTATGTGTATGAATGAAGACAATTTTAGTCATTTTTTGGGGATATGAAAGGGGGTCACCTTGTCCCTGTATGTGTTCATTATAGCTCATGTCTCCATCCGAAAATCTAATGTTAGGGGAATTGTGAGTGGTTCCATCCTCCCCTTCAATATTATGAATCAATTATTTATTATTTCAATTCTTCTTTTAATATATAGTGTGGTATTCTTCGTTAATTGAAATATTAGATCCATTCATGGACTCGACATAATTTTGGATGAATATATCCAGTGGAGTGGTAAGATTATCAATAGTGAGAAAACTTGTGTGTTCATTTGTTAATTTATCCTAGTAAGATAATGAAACCATAATAGTGGATCACCAAGAGTTCATAGAATAAACATTACTATAACATAAATGAGTGGTCTTTTATTGATTTCTAGATTACATATTCATCACAATGGGGGGTTCGGGATGAATATTTTACACCACATTAACTATTTGAAGAACTGATTCTTATAATTTCTGTATTGGATCACCATTGTTAATTGCATATTCACATCATTTAAAATGAAAGTTATTTCTATTTTCAAGGATAAATAAAACATTTTGAGGAATATCGAGAATATAATCATTTCATTTATAAGGGATGTATATGTAAAAGAAAAGTTCAAATGGGTATCATAAGCTTAGATAGCTAATAAAAATCAAGCTAGAGGCATTATCCAATGATATAAAATGGGTACCATGGTGTGTCTATAATCTATGATGCAATGGATATTTTTAGAAGGCTTATCCATCTAAGAAAAATATATTATGGTGAAATATGAGAAGGTAACTAAAGATCCAATTGGTAGAATATCATATTTGGATAATCTAATGTGTGAGATATTTATATCTCTATTTTTTTGTGGTGGATCATAGGTTGTGGGAAGATCAATATTTGGATCCATAGTTTTTTGGGATCAGTTCATGGATTACATGGATGACCGAGACCCAAAATTTTTCTTATCTAGTATGAATTTTCTATCCCGTCATTTAGGTTATCATGAATCATTAGTAATTTGAGTTCCACAACAACATCATGGTAACATCTTATTAATACAACTATTCCATCACAGGATCCTTGGTAGGTTCCCTCTCAAACAGGGAATTACAACACACTCTGTATGTAAATATGAAACATGATGAATGGTAGGAACTATAAGATTGAAATAAATAGTTACTAAATATAACATCTTATTTTTGTATAACAAGATTCAAAATCACTCATTGGATGATGTCATCATATTGGTAGGGCTTAGGCACACATATAAGTTCCTATTTTTTCAGAAATCTAAGGAAAAATTTTATGATAACCTATTAATTGAAGGGGAGTGGGAGGATTCCATCTGAAGAGTATTTGGAAACCTAACTGGACTCAGAGAATATGTGATCACCTTTTATGATTTTTACAATCCTAGTTCTGTGACATGGGAGGCATAAACTATCAATGGAAGGCAATGTGGATTTAGTTAGAAGATCGATTCTAGTGCTTGTGGAATATCGGGAAAAAGTATTTTCATGAAATCCCAAAAAATTTAAGACATTCCATTCATTTATTTTATATATATTTAGAGGTGGGGATTGGTTCGCCACTAAAATTGTAGGATAACCCCCCCTCGAAAAATATGGTCATGGCTTACAGGAAGTCATTTCCTTATACTAATAGGTTATCTAATCTAGGTTGACCAGTTCATTGGAATCATCCCAGTAGATGCCATTAACATAACATTGATGGTTGTTATATCCATGTATATATGTGTCATTGATTTAAAATTTATGAATCAAAATGTTTTATTTTTATCCTTTGTTAGATTCTTTGGTAAAGGAGAATTAATCTGTGTATAGGTCAATCTCATTATCAATGGTGTTATTCTTTTCAAACACTATATATTCACAATTGATGTGATTGAAAAAAACTATTATTTTATCCATATATAACTTCAAGATAAGAAAACCATATCTTAGTTTATCATTAACTAGTTACAGAAGTGCAAGATAGGAATAACTAATTGAGTGAACTTTTTTCACATGTTGCATGAAGGGAAAAATCTTGTGGATGTTCTTGTATCAAAGGGAACCAAGGATAGTTTAAGAGAGATGATTTATATTATCAGATCCCCTGTATTATATTGATCATTTTTTAGGAGATGACCTCATGTTATATAACATCATATGCAATGAATTTTTGGACCCTTTATTTCAATAAAGAAATGTTTATCTTTAGATGGATGGACTATGGAAATTAATCAAAATGTAGTAAAATATATTAAATTTATTTTGAAATAATTATTTGGATAATTATAATTTTATTAATTAATGAATGTATATTGTCATGTTATATATATAATGGGTTTCAGAAAGACTATACAATTTATGTTTACCATTCCCATAGATAAACTAATAAATTTTTTTATTTATTATATGAGGGACTAATTATTATGGAAGAGCATGTTTCTAATAATGTGATTCATCAATCTCAACATATCATTAAAGTGATATTTTCACTAATTCTTTCATATAATAATATATAAAATATCGTTTAAATCTTGTATACTAATTATTTTGGTAGCATAATAGGGAATCCTACTAGTGAATCATTAGAATGATAATATTAATATGTTAAAGATGATTCTTTATCAGAGATTTTAATTCCTTTTATGAAATTATTAAATTATCCAAGGATTGGATGACACCAATCAAATTAATTATATAGTGAATGAAATTATTGATAATAATTATAAATAATTTTTTTGCGATTATGTTCCTTTATTTTAATGAATATGTGGGTGATTTTAATGTTCATAAATATTTTTTCTTTTTCTAAAATATTTAAAATTATGGTTACAAATATTTTTATAATTTTTCATTACTTATTCATAACCTCAACCATTGTTATACACATAAAATTCATAGGTATTCTGTGATTCCTCAAAGTCCCTATAAAACCATTTTTGGATATTACATGAGTTTGTCTAACAATTTACTATATATTAGTGTAATTTAATTATTGTAATTATCAAATAATATTATATAATTTTTGAGATATGAAATTCGTTATAAGATTTATGACATTTATCAAAAAAAAATATTTTTTAAAATATTGAATGATTCCTTATTTTATATTTCATGGTTTATATATATTGAAATAGTTATCATTTTCATTATTTATAATGAAAAATAATGAATAATAATTATAACATATCAAAAATATATTAAAAATAATGAAAATTAATGATATTTTATTTTACACTCTTTATCATAAATGTATTTTTAATGGTGATGACAAGTTTAAATTTAAAATAAATATATCACAAATTTCTGAATATGTATGATTGAAATAAAAATTTCCAATGATCTAATAGTATAAATATATAGTATATTGTATAATTAGAAACATGTAAAAATGAATATTATTTCACGGATGATTTATTTAAAATATTTCATTATAATATTAAATCATTATAGTACATATTGATTCTGTTTATGAATTCAATGTTTAAAAAAACATGTTTTTACCTAAAATAAAAGAATCAAATGTTTCAAAACATGAAAATATAAATTATTCGATAAAATTACTAATGATGTATAAAATAATCTCAATTATAATTGGATAATAAAATATAATCAATTTAAAATAATATTAACAAATGGTATGAATATTATTTCAATTATATAATAATGTGAAACTAAGAGAATTAATACATAGTCATTTTGATGAACTATAGTAAAAAATTAAATTTTGAAAACATTAATCAAATGATGTATATTATATTTAAGGACCTCAGGGAGAGAAAATAATTTCTAAACATAAATAAAAATTGAAATAATTTTATTAATGTTTTATATGGATTATTTAATTTAATATACTAAATCGAATGTTACATGAAGGGGAAAATAATATTACACTAATTATATGAAAATATTAAAATTCAATAAAAATATCATTCTAATTGGAAAATATAATATATTTATTAAAAAAAATTCATTATGTATATAAAATATTATAACGTATTTATGAAATTCAGATGGATATAATTCCTCTATAGATAGTGAATCTAATGATGTAAATGATTTTGTGAAATATAACAGAATTATATAGCTCATATTAAGAATCATTTAAAGTTATTAAGAAAAGATTATATTGTGGAAGATATTGTTAAGGGTAAACAATATACATTCCTTGTTCAAAATCCCAGATTCAATCAAGATAATTATATATTAATTCTAATTGTTTTGATATACTAAATGAAACTTCCTTATAAAAATTAATTATTTTTAATACAAAATAATATTATAAAATTTCATTTTGACAAATTTATTAAATTAAAAAAAATTATTTAATGTTTTCTATAAATGAAATTGAAATGATGAAAGTGAAATAAAAAAAAATTGGTTTCAAATACTTTTAAAATTGAACATATTGATGATTAAAATGTTATTCAAACTCATATTTCGTTGGATAATGTTTTTAAAAATATTTTAGACACTAAATAACTTCTTATGTGTGTTAATAAGTAAAACAAAATTTGGAAAAAAGTATATGTTTTCGTGAAATAATACTGTTAATATAATAGAAAATAGAGGTGCTTTAATTTAACATTATATAAAAAAATTATTAATATTTTATCAGTAAACTAAAATGTTCAAAAAAAAATTTGATAAAAATAAAAAATTAAATAATATTATATGAAACCATATAAAATTTTATAGAAGTTATAAATTACTAATTAATATCAACAAAATAAAATAAGTTTAATATTATACCAAAATAGAGTAACCTAGTTTCTGTCAATATAATTTGAAATAGATAATAAATTTCAAGTTTATTAGGTATTTGTTAGATTAATGGTATATTTTACACTATTAAATACTAATGTAAAGGTGAGAAAACCACATATCATGGGTGTGTATATGTTTTTTCTTTAAAACTGTTATGTATTGATTCATTTTGGGGGACCTGATTTTGTTTTATATTCCATTTTGTTTCTTGGGTGTCTCTTACTCTGTTTATCTGTCTATTTATAATATTCATTTTCAATATTTATTTTACATCTTATATACTATATTAAGTGTCTTAGATTGGATGTCTGAGTATATTTAAATTGGTACATCATTGTGGTTGGGATTACATTCAATTGACACCAACTGTCTAGGTTCTTATCTATGATGGGACATGCGAATCTTCTAGTCTTCCCCTTATTAGGATTAAATAATATGATAAAATAATATGATAATATCATTTAATTATTTTTTAACTTTTCAATGATGTATCCTAATATTACATATAAGGATGTTCTCCCTCTTTACCTTTTTTAATCAGACCTTTTTATTTGGGCATCAAATTAAAATATACAATATGAAAAGAGATGACAAAATTTTTGGGTTCATTTCTCCAAATATAATATTATATATATGGTTGAACTACCAATATTATGTTGTATATTATTCCATGGGAGGATTTATTATATTATGTGTTCCTGATCTCATGACTCATGATATAGATTATTGTGTAATGAAATATTATGTTATATGGATTGTACCTAAATAATTCAGTCTTTTTAGCATACTTTGGTACTAGACATAGAGTTATTTGGTTCACATAAGGATGTTAAATGATGTAGTATATTATTATAGAATTATATTTCTAATAAAAAATATATGGGATCATTATTCTCTTATGATATTGATCTAGCATGGTGGATTCGAGATATGGTACGATTGTTTAGATCACCATATTCTTCTAGTTTGATATAAATAACTACTAAGAAAATATATTATGACTCTATCTAATTTAATTTAATATGTTACATAAAATATATATAGAGTTGCTAGTGTTTTTATTTTTAATTACAAAAGTCCACCCCTAATACCATGTTAATGTTAAAATATTTTCATAGATTATATAGTTTTTAATAAGTTTTCATATGTATCTAATATGTTATTTAGAGTGTGTAGGGATCTTTGGTAGTTTCTTTATTCAAGATAATTATAAACGATTTCCATTTAGATTTTTTGGATTTTCAGTGTTCTTTTATATATTCAAACCTTTTTGTAGTGTTCTTGAATTTTAATTTTCTTTTTAAAATTTTCATCACAGAGTAATGATATAATGTTAATATTTATTTCTGTTCAATCACCAACAAGGCTTATGATTGGTTATCATATGATTTTGTTCATTACAATTGAATCATATATGTTATATCATATAATTTTTGACTTCTTGTATAGTTTATCGATTTCAGTATACATTTGTATCATTCATGTAGGTTATATTTGAATATATATCTATTGATTTTAAGTGCTTTTTCGAGAATTTTTCTACATCGGTTCCCATGTTTTTAGGATTAATCTACATTAATGGAATACTATTATACTACATCACATAAAATAGAATTTTCCATAGTAACACGGGTGTTGGAATTGGAATGCGGTATCATATATTTATCATATTGTTTTTATATGAATCCTTATATTTAACATTCAAGGGAATATAAATATATATTTGAAAAAATATTAAAATTTTATAAAATTTATGGATAAAAAACATATGATATTTTTTTTAAATATTTGGTTTATGAAAATATGATCACATTTATTCTATTAGAATAAATTTTAGAGCAGTAGAAATTCAATTAACATAAAATACATTAAAATGAAGATGATTTAAAAAGCAAAAATGTTATTAGGATTATGAAAATGTGTTTTTTATATGTAATCAAATTTATCACAATATTGAGTACTAAAAAACTGTATACCCTATTAAATATTATTCATGAAAGTGGACAACATTATAATAAAATAATAATATTTATTAAATTATTTATTAAAATAATTTATCTTTTTAATGGCTCTAAGATGGATAACATGAGGATGAAATAAATTTGTTCTAATTTATATATGAATGGAGATAAAAATCATTTAAATGATATTTAATGTCAAAATATAGTATTACTGACATCTATAAATTTCATTTCCTTTAAATTTTTTTTTGAATTATTCAATTTCAATACATGAAGATGAACTCTAATAATGTATTATTTTCCCATAGGCTTAATTACAATCAATTGAGTGTCATAAAATTATTTGATAATGAAAGTAAATTATTTTCATAAAAAATTGTTTTATTTGATATTTATAAATCATTCAATTTTTTTCGATAATGGTTAGATAAATGTTACAAATTTATTAAAAAATGGTATGAAAAACGATTCTAGTAATTTTTGTGCAATAGAGGAGAATAAATTATGAAACATGAGTCATATCAGCCATGTTAATATAAAAAATTATAATAAAAAATTATATGATAGGAATTCATAGAATATATGTGTGACTCAATAATATATTTTTTACTATTTTTATATATTTTATATTAATTAATACAAATCTTCATAGGGGATCACAAAATAATCCAATTCAAGGAAAAATGATGAAATATTCACACAAGTGGCTTTGGAAAAATATGCCAGAAAGAATATTTTTGAGGGTAGATCTATAATTTTTGGGGAGCATCATCAGAAAATTTATCCCTCCCATTATAAAATTCATAGTAGATTACATTGTAGAATTATAGAAAATTTAAAATTATATACATGATGAGTTTGATGAACTAAATATATCAAAGTAAATAAATAGCCTAGTATAAAAACACATACTTAAAATGAATGTGGAAATGGTAAAAGAGAATGTTATGTATGAATAAATGGAAATGGTGAAATTAAATGAGAAATAGAATAGGTGAAGAGAATATTCAAAATGTTGAAGATCACTTTTTTGGAATTGTTATGTTCATAGAAATTGTCCCATTGTTAAATCTCTTATTCGTTCCCTTGATACAAGTGATCCATTATTATTAAAAAAATTATCTTATAATTATTTTAGGTAACTCGGAGGCCATTGAATTCACACTCGTGGAAATACATTTTTTTCCTAAAACAGTCATGATATTTGGGAAGAAATTTCAAGGGTTCTGAAGCACATGAGTGTATATGATCATTCATGAGCCAAAATAATTAAATATATATATACATATATCTCAATCCATATGCAAGGAGAATCCTTCATAGTTAATTATATATATGAATATATAGAATATTTAAAAAGAATTTATTTTTATATGGAACTATCATTTATGGCTGATCAGTTGGGCCAAAAATAGATACATGTTTCAGATTTAAAAACAATCATGACACATAAATAAAAACATTGGTAAAACATTATAAATATTTCGTCATATGAATTTTATAAATATATTTAAAATTTCCCCAATATTAGGGACCTTATGGGAGGTGTTGAAATTACATATGGAGGATATATAGTGATTGGAAGGTAGGAAATAAATTTTGATAGATTTTTCCATCAATATGATGATTGGAGCACATCTATTGAATTTTCTATATTTACTTTATTTGGATTAAACAATAATAAAAATCCATTAATGGTTAACAAACTTAAAAATGTTCTAAGATCATTCTAGTTTTGCATTAAATTATATAATTCATGTATAATCTTTTTTTGTATGGAAATTATTATTTATTGATATAAATTTGAGTCGTATAGTATTCACATCAAGATCCATACTAAAAAATATGTAATATCCCTAATCTCTACAGGTAATGGATCAAGGGATCCTTCTCAAATTTAAATATCAATATTAAATATTTTGAAGAAATTTTTTCTTACTAACATGGTTATAATAAAATTCAGGTTGTGTATCCTTAGGAGGATACTAATTTAAATTCTAAACATGATACCCTTTGGAACACAAGGAAAGACTACACATAAATAAATCAAATGCTAAATGGATTAAATTTTGTGACATGAATTAAATAATTTTAATTTGAATAATAATAAGGATAATGTTGTTGGAATTATTACTATAGTCTCTAATATTGGATGTATTGTAATATAAGAAACTACTATTCCATTTTTATGTTTGTAAAAATTAGAAAACTAAGAAATTTTAATGAATATTTTAATTTTTAGTTTTTGGAGAGGTGATGATAATGTACAAGATGGGTTGAATGGTATTTAGTTCAAAATTATTAAGAGTATCAACTTAATGAGAAGAAATATATTGGTTCAAATGTTAAAAAATTCAAAAATATATATAATAACTGATAGAGAAAACAATACACAATAAAATAAATGATGAACACAAGATATTTTATATTAGTTTGGATTTAAATTATCATATATCTACTATTAACACACTTACCCTATTTATATTACCCACTATGGTATATCAAATTTTATGAAGTGGGACAACACTTCACTTTTTTTCTATTCATACCTAGATGCTAAACATAATTCCCTCGCCTTTTATGGGTTAATAAAAGACCCATCCTTTTTTAGCAGAAGACCCGATATGTATAGTTTTTTTGGCTCAATCCAAAACACTTTTCTTACGAGGTTTATAAAAAAACCCAGTCTATTACTAGAGAAAATATAACCTAACATTTTATAGATTCAGGCCCATCCTAGACATTCACAGGCCTATTACTAACTACATATATGTTACAGGTCAAGAAAAAAAGTCTTCTAAGGGGAAACAATATGCCTATACTCTTATATGATAAACCCTTTCCCATAAAAGTTTACGTGATAAGAGAATCCAATTAATCTAAGGAGAATGACTAAAATTGGTCGTCTATGGAGATATAAAAAACAAATACATATCTTTTTTTAGGATAGTATAACCCCATGGAAAATTCACTAATTGAGACAATAGATTGCATACAGTTAATATAAAATAAAAGAATAAATTTTGATTAACTAAGTGATTGATCGTTAATAGAGATTATGGGATTTTATAAGGTTGTCATATATCCCTGAAATATCATTTAATAGTTATTTTAATGAAATCAATACTATACCTCATATAGTATAAAAATAATGAAGCTCCAAAACATAGTTTCAGATTCTATATCATTTAAGAGTTAAAATAGAGTCATGCCACTATAACTTCACCAGATGATTCTATATTTTAGAAAAAAATTATTAAATACCTATTTTATATACATTAGAAACCATTATAATCCTTTATAAGTTTAAATGATAAATCTTTCATGTGGAGGTAGATTTTAATTATATTTTACAAGTTATAAAAAATATAAACAATTATATACATAGAGTATTTTTAGAATAATAAAAAATTGTAAAAATAAATATAACCATAAAATTTGATAATAAATTAATCAGAATCTACTAATAAATAATTTAAATCCTACTATTCATATTCCCAAACAATTATAATTTAGTCTTATTTATTTCAATGAATCAAAAATTCTCATGATTATATAATGAATATATAATTAATATCTAGATGATATTTATCTCAATATCATGTTTATAAAACATAACATAATAAATAATAATAAATATTAGTATCTATGAAATTAACCATGAAGGTATTCTCTGTAAACTCATTATATTCTATCTATATTAAATATTTATATCACATGAATCATAATTGGAATAGGAATATTCATACATTCTTAATCCAATGTGAATATCAACTAATACATTTAAAAAAAATTAAAACTATTCTTCTGAACTCTTAATCATTAATAAGAAATTATATAATTCAAAATATTAATAATATTCTTAGAAAACATGACTAAAATTGAAATGTAAAACATTTCATTAAATAGAGTATATTTCTAGTTTTTAGAATGCCCATTAAATTTACAGAACAACATAATAAAATCAATATAAGCATTTGACGTATCTTAATATCATACGGAATGTAACATATCCATTTTATATAAGAGAGTTAACATATATGAATATATATAGGGTATTCTCGTGTACTTTTTCAGGAGGATTCATATATAAAATTCCCATAATGAATTTTACATAGCCATTTCATGGTGGATAGCTTCATCATGATCAAATTCTAGCGAGGAGAAGTTCACTAATGTCATTCTAGTTTTACTCTTCCTATAAATCGAGTGTGATTATCCACTTTACATCACGTATTCTTCGGTTTCCACCCCCCGATTCCATAAAAAGGTGGAATAATCCTATAATAATAAAATTGACGGCCTTCGTGCCATTCAATGGATGTATTTATTTCTTACATAAATAATTTTTTTCATATTCATTTAAAAGAATTACAAAATTCTGAAATCAAAATAACTTATAAGTATCATGAACTAATGAATAAAAAAAATTATAATAATTATTTTTATGTTTGTTTGACTTATATTTATATAATTTCATTATAGTACAAAGTTATTATGATTCATATAAATCATACATATACTTCACTTGTTTTAATTAGAATATAGTGGAAAAAATATCCTAAAATAACATATTCCAGGCATAACAAAACAATTAATTTTTACCTATTTAGAAAATGATAGAGAGTGACTATGATTTATTTATATTACAATGAAATGTTTTTTATATTTCCAACATATAAAAAGTCACCAAATTATGTGTTTTTTTACAAATTATTTTGGATTAAATTATGAAGGAAGAATATTCTAGACAACTAGCTACAATTTTTTCAAATTGTCTACGTGGATTTATTATTGGATATGTGGATTGTGAATTCGATAAATAGTTTTGGATAATTTGGCTATACGAGAAAAATTTTAACATATATAATTTAAATTTAATGTCCAAAATGGATTATTTATTATTGGAACACATCATGAAGATTCTTTAAAATTTATTGAACATTCATATCATGAATACTCAATATAGATTAATCAAGGATCAACAATATGTAACCAATGATAAGAATTGATTTTATTAACACATTAAATACAATATATATAAAACATAATAAAAAATTATATACATTTCAAATAATGATCAAAGAAATATTAATTAATTAAAAAATGATTGAAAAAACTAAAATAATATAACCTTGCTACAAGAAAATATATTTATACAACTCAATGTATTTATACATATGTAATAAAAAAAACTTATGTTTATCAAAATAGTTTCTTATAAATTTAAAAATGTTTCTGTAGTACATAATAACATAATAGTTATAATAATAAATATATAAAGTTGTTCAAGGAGAAATTCAACATTTTACCCGGTTTGATAATAATAAAACCATGTATAATTTGAAAACTTCTCCCCATTTTTTGAGATTATAAAAATTATAAGGTTTAAATATAACATTATTTTTTTAAAATTACTATTTAAAGTTTAATTCACTTTAAATATAAACATACTAATAAAATAATTTAATATTAAAATTATTATATTAATCCATACTTCCGAAATCTATATTAAGGAACCACTATAAAATTGTCCAGTGTTATAATATGAGTAAAATTATGCAATCTATTAGTGAGAAATAATAATAAAACCTTTATAATAAATCCATTTTAAAAAACTAATAGTTTAAGAATGTAGATAATATCATTTACTATGTATGATGTGTCTAAAAAAATTGATATAATATGAAAACATTTTTAGAAATAAAATAATATTAAAATGATAAATAGTTTCCATATTTTTTTTAATGAAAAACAAAAAAAATCAAGACAAAAACAACCTCAAACTCAAACTTAATCGGAGTGTTCTATATATCAATTAAAATAATTTATATTTCAAATAAAAAACTCTACCTACATTCCATCGTAGAGAAAATATTTAATATAAATTTTATGGATATACATTTAAATTTATTAATAAGATTTGAAAAAAGTGTAACTCCTCCCAAAATAGATGCACAATAGTCAAAAATATAAAATCAATGAATTATTAGAATATGTAATATTCAAAAATGGAACAGTCCTAAAAGAACATAACATAAATTAATAAGGAAACAAAAAACATTTCATTTTGTATGAAATGAATTTTTAAATTTACCAAAATATAATATGATACATGTAAACCAAAATTTAAAACTAATACAACATAATCACTTTCCATATCAAGTAATTAACCAGATTTTTAAAAGGATTGGTGGCATCGAAAAAGTTGATAGTGTATTATATAATACTAAAAATGAATAAAAAATTATAATACTTATTCTAAAAAGAATATAATAAAAAATCACAATATTCATGTTATACATAAGAGTCATAAAATACACATAACCTTTTTATAAATAATGTATTGATTTTACATGACCATTAAGACATAAATTTATATACCAACATAGTATATGGTTTTTTGAAATTTATCCTTGAAATAAAATTTAGACATAAGATATATTTCGTTCACCAAAACATTGGGTCAATATAAATGGGAAGTCAGATTGATAATGACCATAAGATCAAAATTCATTGCAATTAATGATGAAATTCATGAATATATTCCATCAAAAAATTAATTATAATCATTAAATGAAAAAATTAATCACAATCAAGTTAATTCCTTTTAAGGTGAATTTTTTTAAAATAAAATGTAATTAAAAATTTAAATTTTTAAGCACATTGATTATGGAATGTAATTTAAAAATAAAACAATTCATTCATAACATTATCTATTCAATATTTCTTTCTAATATTTTATTTTTGAGAAAATTCCAAATCATATCAAATATTTTATTATGTGGAATAGTCATTCATTCTAATCTATTAATTTTAATTTTTATGATTCATAAAATGCTACTAATCATTAGACATATCATTCATCAATGAAATAAATCATATTTCCAACATTAAATTAATCATAGAAACAAAATTTGTAATCATATCATTTTCTCAACTAAGCATCAATGTTTAATAATCAATATATCTGTTTCTAAAAATTTCAATTTCAATTGATAAAACCATATTATCAAAAAACAAATTAAACATTGAATATAAGGTTATTTTTTTATAAACCATTTTATATTTATATTTAGGACAAACATGTATAGATGTTATTTTTTTCTTCATATAAATCAAACATTTATTTCTGAATTTCATTACATGGATCACTATATAAAGAATCTATAAAAATAAGATTATTATAACTAATATAACTATCATTACTTATACATTTCAAACAAATATTTCCTTATTTTATGAAATATGAACTAAGATCACTGGAACCAGAAATTGGAGGTCAAAGTGTTATCTAAAAATATTTTGAAGTAAAAGAAACATTACAAGTTTCTTTTAGAATTTCAACCTTATTTCATGAATTTCCTGAAATAATCCATGTAGTTACTTATTTCTTATAAATATTTTGGACCTTTTCTTACATTTTTGAGATTTTTGTAAATAGGTTTAATATTTTTTCTCTTCCTGCATCTATTATAAAGAATATTTGATGAATACAAAATAAAATTTGATATATTTTGAGTGATATCCCCATCAAAAATGTTTTTCCACTTTTATGGATATACACTCATGTTAATGAGTATAAAATTTATATAATTGGGGTGAATTAATATCATGGAACATTATTCCTAATAAGTAGTTATTTCAAGTTGTTTACAAATTTCAATCGATGTTTTATAAATATAAATTTTCCCAAAAATATTTGTACTAAGAGAAAATTATAGAATATTAATGAACATATAATGATGATCATATTTTACAACATATTATCACTTAAAACCAACCCAATACAACTTAGGAAATTAAAAAAATTAATCACAATATCTCAAAATAGAATATTGATACTCTAGATAAACATCCATCTAGATCTTCTACTGAATAAAGTTACTAACACTAAAATAAGGTGGCAGTGTCGAATTCAAAAAATTATCATTCCTCAAATCATTAATTAATGGATATACATATATTTTAGTCTTGTTAAAGACAAGGAGAAAAAATTAACACAATTAAATAGAAAAAAATTAACCTTTATACCTCCTCATGATTTTAAAAAATAGAAATAGATTATGCAGTATCAAATGGAGAGAAAATCTATTTCATCTTTAAAGAGTCCTTTTATGGTACAAATTGTTATTTATTAGTTAAATAAAATTATTATTATTTTATAAACCTTACGATACCAAAATGTAGTTCCCCGATAAGTTATTTAAATAGAATATAGTTGTATATTATTTCTCTTGAAATTAATTAGAGTATATATTAATTGATGTAAATTAATTGTTTCAAATATTAAACAGTTCTTTCACATAGACATTATAAATTTAAGATAAATAAAATAATATATTTAAAACATAAACTCAAGATATTTTTATAGTGTATAAGATCTAAATAATCATATGACTACACTTTACACCCCTACATGGTGTAAGGATCCCATTATGGAATGCCAATTTTCATTGATAGTGGAAACTATCTATATCAAAATTTCATAATCCTGGTGGTTATACCCTATTCTATTATGCATTATGTGTTCTTAAAAACCACATTTTTATGATATAATACCCAACCTAGACTTTTATATCTCAATCGTAACCTCTTTCCATTTTAATTTTATAAGAAACCCTATAATTTATTAGACAAAACACAAACCTATCTTTTTATCAGTGCAGACTGAACAAATACATTCACAAGCTCAGTTATAACCTTTTATATGTTAGCAGTAAAGGGGAACCCTTTCTAATTAAGGGAAAGACACAATGTTGGATCTAATAATTGAATCCAATTCCATATTAATTTTATCAGTTACAAGAAACCTTATCTTATAATGGGATAGATTAAACTTATTCTTCTATGGATATTGATCATACCATGACGTAGATTTTTTTTGTGTAGTATGACACCATTAAAGATTCACTATGTGAGAAAACATGACCTATATAGTTATAGTATGAATGATTTAACTAGTTTATCCTCGAAAATTATATTCAACAGAGATGCTGGTTTTTAGATCAAGTAGTTCTCAAGCCCAACCAAATTATAAAACAGTGAATCTCAATCATCAAGTAGTAAAATTCAGAAAAAAATAATTTATGAAGATCCAAGACTCATTTCAAACTATAAATCAAAAATAATTTAAAATAGAGTGATGTCTCTATATCTTCAATGATTGATATGGTCTTCTTAAACACTAAATATCAATGGTTATTTTCTCTAATTTTGATCCCATGTAGCTCATTTATAAATTAAAATAATAAATACATCATGGGGGGATGATTTCAATTAGCTATGATGTACTATAAAAATGAAAATCCATTCAATGTTAATAATCATGTTATAATAATAAAAAATTAAAATTTAAATGAATATATTTATAAAACATGAAAGTAAATAACTAGAATACTGCCATAAATAATGAGAAACCAACTATTCATTTCCGATAAAATTAAAAACATAACATTTCTCTTTTAATTCAGTTCAATTACTAATGTTTTATCAAAAAGGATAATTAATATCTAATTGATATTTTTTTGATATAATGTTTATAAAATTAATATAGTAATTAATAATTAATTTTAATATCCTTTACATATTCTAAAAAATAAGTTAGGAAAAATATTTATATTCATTGTATTTTGATTTTTTATATCATAAGTTCCAAAATACCAATTTCAATACTCACACATGATTAATCCCATGTTAATATTTGTTAATACATTAAAAAAATTAAAAAAAAATCTCATTAACTCTATATGATAAATACATAATTCTATATCAAATAAAACATTATTAATTTTCAAAAAATTATAGGTTAAATTGATATCGAAAGTATTAATTAAAACTGATAATATTTCCAATTTTCATAAAATCCTATATAAATTTATAGGAAAACATAATAAAGTACGGGTATGTGTTTGACATAGATGATTAATCTTGTAAATTTAGTTAACCATTTTATCTAAGTGATTGAGAATAACTAAATTTGTGTAGTCAATTCACATGACTAAATCTATGTAAAGGGATTTGTGTAGATGATTTATATAAATAATTTTTGAAATCATTTCATTTAAGATTATTAATGTAATTATTTATCTATATATCACCAATATATCATCATTGGATTTAATTTTCTCATTATGAAATATTCATGCATATATTTCTAATGTATGAAACTTTTCTTGAATTCATGAAACGATTTCTGGAAATTTTTAATGAAGAATTACTTATGATAATTCATACCACATAAAACCATTAAAATAAATGAATATATTTTTATTTATAGTATAATTATATTAAGATAATTTATTAATGTTTATAAAAAAATAAATCAAATTAATATATAAAAACTATTTTGAAAAAAATAGATTTCATGCTAAAAACATAAAGTAACTATTAACCTAATTTAGGCCATGATAGATATCGATTATGATTTTGATGTCTTCTAATGAAATGTAGATAATGTTTATAGATTTAAATTTCATTAAGAATCACTCAATTTGTTGTTTTTAGAAAAATTTATTGCCAAAATACAAAATTTAAGTGGTATTGGAAAATCTGATATGTGGATTGAAAATCAAATATATGGATTTCTAGTTTTCCACATGGTTTTTTAATTCTATGCACAGTGTTTGGTAATTAATAAATATTTTAATAAATTAAATCATATATATTAGATATTATAAATTCCCAAATGTACTTTTTTCATAGTAACTCTACACGAGACATTTTGATCATGTTTGTATCATTTTAAATAAGAAATCTCAAGATAAAATAGGCAAGCAAACATATATATAACAAAAATTATGGAATTGATTTTATAAATAAATAATATAAAATAATGGTAAAAATTAATAAATATGTTAGAAAAAATTCAATCTTTGATCAAATTAATAAATAATAATAATAAATTAAAAAATTATTAATATTTAAAATTAGATAACCATGCCATGAAAAATTATAATTACATACATCAATGAATTTATAATTATAAGAAAAAAAATTGTGGTTAAAAAAATAGGGTATTATGTTTTTAAATACACGTGATATAGGGAATTAAACAAATGAAGTTGTGGACATATCAATACAAAAAGTTGTTCAAGGTGCTAGTAAATAGTAATGACCCATAGTTGATGGGTGGCCTTCCTTTATCAAAATAAAACCACCACAATATTTCATCAAATAACAGTAAATTATAATATGATATCAAATCTTCACTATTCCATATAAATATGAAAATTACTCTATGCCTTGTTAGCTTCAGAATCAATTTTTCAATTTTTCTGGATAAACTGCATGATAATTGAATCCATGTTATGAGAGAATTTTTCCCGTCAACCTCCATGCCCAATGGAATTAATTCCTACATCATTAATTTACATATTAGTAAGAACAATTTTGATGAAATAGGGGAATCCATGGCTATTTATATTGGAAACACTAACCTTGATATCACTATAAAGTTAAATCTTTGAGGGATGCAAAAATCACTATTGATTTCATGACTACTAATCAGTTTCAATTTCTCCCTATAAAGAACATTCAAATATTCCTATACATTACTTCATAGTTATTTATTATTTGGATGAATAGATTCTAATTTTCGTATTTTTTATTATTGTAATGAAAAATTCATTTTTATGATAACATTCTACATTATCCTTACCATTATAATGAAATATTGTTCCACTAATTATTTCAACAACCAAATAAGTGTTATTATTAAGAGTTTAAGACGGTGTGCCTTTGTAAATAGATCACAAGGTGGATTCTATTAATGCAGCAAATGTTTTAAATATGGAGACCCACTCATTAGAATCCACCTTGAAATATATGAGAACTAATTGAGAAATTCTAATTTTAACCATCCAAACGCTAGATTCCATAATAAAGTAAAGGTTATGAGAATCTTACATACACATTTACACCATCTATATACTGATGAAATTATAATTTTTTGGAAGCCTTTATTACATCTCTGAAATTCATTTATTCTATTTTTATTCATTATAATGAAATTTTAGTTCATTCTATAATATCATAAAAATATTTTGTTGTATTTTAGATGTTTTCTTCAAAAATAATAGATTTGGTATGACCCTTGAAGTTAATAATGTGTTTATTACCTTTCATTGTTAAGGTTACCATCTTTTTATAGGAAATTTTATATATCATATAAAGTGGTATTTCCTCTAATATAATATAACATGTCAAAATATGGAATGTATAAAAATTATTTGTATGGAAAATTGTATTATTAAATTAGTTGATCATATAATTGTTTTTTATTCCATCTCGATTTATAAATGGAATTGTGGCCTGATTAGGAATTTTTGTTGGATATTGACAAATTTTATATATAATGGTTGTGTTAACGAAAAAATGATATTTCTTCTAAGAATGTATTTACTAACCCCATTTATTTTTTAATCATAAACTATTTCATGAAATAATTTGAGGCTTTTAGAAGAAATTTATATAGAATCTTCTTACATCTATGGATGAGGATATGGAATTTCTAAGGAATAATTGTTACAAAAATTAAAAATTGATATTCAAAGTATCCTTATGGACAGGGTTAAAGAAATACTATTATGAGATAATGAGGTTATAAGGATTGATTTTATATGGAAAATATAATAATAAATTCTTGAAAAAAACATGGTGGTACATACCTCTAAAATAGTTTGATTTTATGCCTTCGAGCATATAGAATTAGAATTATTTTTATTCAAAATAAAATATTAATCAACTTGTAGAATTTTTTATTGACTTATTCATGACATAAATTATCATTAAATCAAATTTATTGAATAATTAAAAAGTTATATAGTTAGATACCTAATGTACGTATTATTTTAGTGGCATTGGAAACATAGAAACATAAAAATGGGTTCATAAATGTGCTGCAATATCTCCCACTCTGTTATACATGACTGGATCCCTTCATAGAAACTACAAAAAGAATATGTAACTTCATAACATGGGGAAAATGAAACATAAATTATGGTGATATCAGATTCTATATAAGAGTAATGATGGGAGATATGCATACCTAATATTGACCATAAGGGTATGAGTATATTATCAGGAAAATAAAATATCATACCCATAATTTCAAAGATCATAAACATAATTCACAAAAAAAATCTAGGTAGTTCATAATATATGAATCAATAGTAAATAAATAACATAATACATGATAGAATAAAATAGGAACAATACATGGAATTATGAAAAATATATAAGCATATATTATGATTTACATATTAGTCATGGAATCACTACCAATTCGATTTTTGTGGATCAATTCCATTACCAAATCTGGTTCACTTCCTATTATAGACCTGTATTACTGAACTAATTTCACTCCTACTTTCATACCACTAATACTAAAATAAGTTCAATCCCCATTCAATCCATTTCTATTTCATGAGATAAAAATCATTACCCAATTTATTTCAGGGTGATATAGGTCCAAACCATTGTATAATGAAATCATACATACTTTGGCCACAAAAAAAATAATATCACGACCCTTGAAATGAAATCGGTATTATTAAAATTTAATCATATCTTAACCTGTGGAAATAGATACATTATTTATAATCATTTCATCAAATGCGTAAACTGTCAAAGTATACGTTTTTAAAATAATTTAAACAATGAAATATATACATGGTTGATAAAACTAATTCCATAAAATTATAAACCATTAAGAGAAATAATATGAATTCAATCTTTGAGTCATTTCCCAAAAAGGCATGAGTAACACCAATATATGGCATCTTAGATGGAAAATAATTTTGAATGACCATTTAAAACAATTTTTGAGGAGAATATCCTTTTTCGTTGAAAAAATAATACTAATACATAAAACAGTTGGAAAAATATTTTATTTTAAAATAAAAATTGAAAAATATTACTAATTCTTTAATAAAATTTGAAAACCTTTTTCCCAGAATCTTATTCTGAACCCTCAAACCCATTTCAAAATATATTTCCTTTAGAACATACAAAACAATCTTAAAACCCATTTTAGAACATAAATACTATTAAATAATGATCATATAAAGGATATTTATATACCAATATATTTAATTTCAATATTAATAGAATAAATTTAAGGCCACTATATACATGACACAAATGAATTATGTGGTGAATAAGTCATGTATCCCATGGAAATAAAGTGTGAGGTAAATTTCCATACCTTGTGTCTTGAATCTCATCATATTAATAAAAACCTCGTATATAATAAATATAAATTTTCTATACATATATAACCAATAAATATTCTTACATAAAATACCATATATGTTTTGATTATGGATTTATATTACCTTATTAATAATAATTCTTTGTTAAGGTTACACTTTAGATAATATCAATTTTTACATTTATTTTAATATGTTATATATTTGATACTTATACATGATCATGATTTATAGAGAGTAAAATAATATTTAAATATAATTTATATTTATTATATTTTTATTATTATAATCTATATAATAAGGAATTTTGTAATGGAATACACCAATCATGGAGATGGTATGTCATACGTAAGAATGAATGCTGTTTTTGGTTAATTGTTGTGTTAAAAGAAAGAATTTAATATATATATATATATATATAGAATTATTAATGTATATTTATTATATCATATATATCATATAAATTTATTAAGCATGTCTTTAATAGTTTTAATGTCGGGTATGAACGAATCACAATACTTTGAGGGGGAATAGTCCACAAACAATCAAACAAAATTATTATTTTAACCCAAAATGGAATGTATAATGATATGTGTTGTAAAATAATTATACAATATTTAATAAATAATATATAAGTTATATAAACAATTTTTCCATCGTTTTTTCTACTATGAATTCTGTTAAATGAATGGTGAACATTCATCATTTAGTGAGGCTGTAGTTCACCATACATGTAAACAATATGTGTGGTGCACATTAGATGGATGTATGTGTATGTGTAGGTTAAAATCATAGAATAAGAACATCAAGGTATATTTTATATTCTAGTGTTTTTATATAATTATGGAATAATAATAGATGATTGAGTGTAGAAATAATATAAAATAACGGTTTCTATTGGAGGGTGTTACCTCTTAAATGGGTAACACCTTTTGGTTTTCAGCAAAGAGATTAATTGGAAGGATTTCATACAAAGAGATTATTAAAAAAGAAGTGAGGTATTTTAGGGAGATATTGGGGTAGTGTTTGGTACAAGAAAAGTGGCTTAATATGTGTGATGAATTGTGATGAGAGAAGTCCTTTTATAATGGGGGTGGAGTTTCACTCTTGTAAAATTTTGGAAAAGGGAAACCCCACCCATGATTGATTTTTTAAATTTGATCTAATTATGTTCCAATGTATATAAAAGTTATTATAGGGTCGAAATATTCCTATAAAATAAATTTTTTACATGTTTATAGTTTATTTTGGGCCTTATGGTTATGGTTTAGTCCCTTAATAAACTTAATTTAACCATTACCATTTTAAATAATTTTTATAACTTCCTCTACAATTTTTTTTCAAAAAAATTGATTACATTATTAGGAATTATAAATTATTCTGATTATCAATATAGAATCCATTTTTATAAATTTAAAACACATATTTGGAAGAATTTAATTAAAATATAAGACCAGAAATTGGATGACAATGGGGGTTTATAATTTAAAAACATTCAAAACATTTCTATTTTTTTATAATAAATTTCAAAATTATTTTGACTATAATTTCCTATGTTAGACTATTTTATAAAAAATTAATCTAAATAAAAAATAATACCGAAATAGAATATAATTTAACTATATAAATAAATTTAATGATAAAGCAGTTTTGAGTTAAATATTACTATATTTCACTATTTATTTAAATATAAAACATCACATAAAAAAAATTCACCCTAACCTAATTTTTATATTTTGATTTTGAAAATGAAGTTTATTTTGGCATTAATTATTTTTAGAAGTTAAAAAATTTATATTTATAGGAGGTTTTTCATCAAAAAGGAAGTATAAGTACCATAGTAAAAATATAGGTTTTTCTGTGTATGATTTGATTTGTTATTATCAAATGGTAGTCAAGTCTATTAGATAAACATCAAAAAGAATTCCTTGAATATATAATGTATATATTTGATTTATTTTACTATTTAATTGTAATTAGATAAATTTATTAAGATAAATCAATTTTTTGGGAAAAGAAATAGTTTTATATAAAAATATTTTTTTTATATTCAAGGTGTTTATTGTAACGAATGAATACATTTTTTATTTTTATAAACTGTAGTTTCTCATAATTTAGTTTTTTCACTTCATTAATACTAACTTAACGACTATTTTATGTCTTAATATAATATTTTTATAAGATATTATTGATTGGTAAAACTCGATGTTGTGGGTAATGTATGTCATCTTGGTTTTGTGTGAAAGTAATGTCTAAATTAATTCATTGAATATAATCAATGTAAAATAATTCATTTGATAATAGGTCAATAAAAAACATGGTGTGTAACAGTATACCCCTCTTAAAATGATTTTCTCCCTTGAAATTTTTCATTCTTGTACTAACAAATGATGATACTTCTGCATCCTCTCATTATGATGTTCCCATATAGGTACAAATAACTAGAGATTTATCCATTCAAATTTGACGATGTGAGTGGAATTGTTTTTTATAATATTCTACATATGATCATCAATTTCAATCGGTTTCTCCTCATAAGAAATATTATACTACTGTGGTATGGCCTATGTGATTATAACACGTGAAGGGTTGGTAAAATAATTTCTTACAGGAGATACATGGAACACATAATTGACATGAGAGAGATTTTGAGGAAGATACAAGAGATGTGTTACCATCATGATATGATATAGAAACTCAAAGGGAAATATATAATGAGGTCTTAGTTTCACATTCTTCTCTAATATCAAAACCTTCTTCCTAGGGGAGATTTATAGAAAAATATTTCACCAACTTCAATCATTTTATCACATCGATGGTTATTCACATATATTTTCAATACACTATGAGCTTCCATGATACTTTGCGTAATGATTCCAATAATCTCATCCATTTCTTTAATGATCTCATTTCCCAATTGATTTAATTCACCAACATCAACCCTATATGTTGGATCTCTAGATTTATTCCCATATAGAGATTCCTAAGTATCCATCTGAATGACTGAGTGAAAAAACTTGTTGTACAAAAAACACTCTTATAGAAAGTTATTGACCCTAACCAAATTTGAAATATAGATAATAATATCTCAACAAATCCTCTAGAAATTCAATTGTTCAATCGTACCATACATCTTCCTGAACATGATATGCAATGCTAAAACAAAATTTTTCATCAAGTTCCTTGTGGAGACTTATTCAGAACATTGAAATAATGGTATGATGCTAATCTAAAAATAATGGTATTTGGTACACCGTGTTTCCATAAAACTTATTTAATGTATATCATGTAAATATGATCAAAACGTAATAATCTCTAGTAGCAATGATGTGTAATGAATTAGTATGGTGATCGACTACCCCACATATAACAATAAACCATTTAGAGGGTTTGGGTAGTCCAACGAATATATCCATAGTGATGTTCCCCCACATATATTCTCATATGGGAAATGGATGCCACACCCCTTTAGACATTTTCCTTTCAGCCTTAATGTAGTTTCATGACAAACAGAGATATAAAAATGCTAAGATATCTCTACTCATGCCACCAAACCAGAAAGATTCATTCATATCCCTATAAATTTTCATAATTCCATGATGATTAGAAAATGAATAAATATGATCATCCTATAATAGATACTTTGTCAAATATGGTTTGTAAGAAACACATACATTATTCTTGTACCTTATCATTCCTTTAGGATCAAGGTTAATCTTGAAAACATTTAGGAATTTATTATTAAGTCATACATTTTACATCTATGACTCCATAATCGTAACATGGATATATGGTTGAAAATTTATTTATGAAATATAAGATTTTTATTCATTATTAATTACTTCTAGATCCTTACTATGAAAATATTGAAGTATTTGGTCTTTTTATCTATCCTCATTATGGAAATTTTTACATGATTCTTTCACTTAAATCATCAACCAACTTTTTTGATTTCACAAGGTGGTAATATATTGAGTTGTGAAAATCTGGTCTCTGCTCCAACTATATCATATGATGAATTTTCAACTCCTTATGTTTGAATATATATTTCATACATTTTATGAATTGTATATATATCACACAATTTTCCATTAATATAATGCCTCCAAATCTATACTGAAAAAATTACCATTACTAACTCAAAATCACGAGTTTGGTAATTTACTTTTGAATCTTATTCATCTAAGATGCATATGCTATAACTATTTAATTATTAATAATAACATATCTCAATATATTCATGGATTTGAACCTATATATAACAAATCATTTTAAACTCTAGGAAAATGTAAGCACAGGTGCACAGACTAACATTTTCATCATTTTCTTGTAATTTTCCTCCAATTTATCTGTCAAGAAGAACGTGAATCATTTAAAAATTATCTTGGTTAGAGTATTTTATTTTAATGTGAAATGATCCAAAAAATCATCTATAATATCTTGATACACCATGAACACTATGAATCTTAGTCACCATGGTTGGTATGGGCCAAAATTCAATATATTTTGTCATTGATGGATCTTTTGCTATACCATCTCAAGAGATTATGTGACCAAATAATTAATCCTATTGTATCGAAAATTAATATATTTCAAATTTTAATAATATTTTCTCATTATTTGCGTATTTTATACAGTTATCTGTTGCACTCCATGATGTTCATTTCCGTTTTAATATATATCAATATCATCTATAAATAGTACTATAAACTAATTATGGTAATCTCTAAAGAATATATTCATTAAATTCTTAAAGGCAATAGGGGAATTAGTAAGAACAAATTCATTACAATATATTTATACTGTCTATACCTTCTATGGAATTACATCTTGGTTATATCCACTTTTGTGACCCTCAGTTGACGATTTCTAGAAAGCAGATAAATCATGGAAAAATATTGAGATCCTTATAATTAATCAAACAAGTCATAAATATTGGGAAGATGTTATTATTTCTTGAGTTTGATCATATTCATCTCTCTATAATCAATACTTGGTCTCATTTATCGATATACCTAATTTAAAAAAATAATTGGTGCTTCTCAAGGTGACACACATTGCCTAATAAGTCCATTTTCATGGTTTTCTTGGCATTTCTTCTTCAATTCCAACAACATAATCAGATCCATTCTGTAGGGAGTCATTGAAATTGGAGTGGTACCATGTATGAGTTCTATTGATAACATAATTTCATGTTTTCATGGTAGGATTGAAAACCTTTCTAGATAGAAATCCACAAATTACCAAATAATGTGAATATCATATGTGGTTATTTTCTCCCCAACCATTAAGATAATTAAAACATCTTAATGGGAATTAAGTACCATACACTAGATGTAATATCCATATGAATATCATAATTATTGTCATAATGATTAATGATCATAGGACGGTATCAAATACCATATTTAAACACCCTTAATCACTAAATTTTATAGGATTTACGTAGATAAATACATTTCATTCCTAAGAAGACATAAAATTCGACCCAATGAAGAATGAGAAGACTTGTTGGATGAAAAT
Organism: Viscum album; assembly: GCA_963277665.1. Lineage (NCBI taxonomy): Eukaryota > Viridiplantae > Streptophyta > Magnoliopsida > Santalales > Viscaceae > Viscum > Viscum album. The sequence goes on from OY728158.1 coordinate 89,430,242, forward strand.
TCCCACAAATGACATCCTGACTCGAATTCTATACTTGGGATCCAATCATTATACCATTAGAGGTTTTCACAACTAATTCAATATATAATTGTTTTCTAACAAAAAAAATAGATAGAACCTTCTATAGATATAAAATTATGGCAATATCACGAATCAACTAAGACATTTTCTGTTTTAGAGTCGGTGGTATGTGTAACATTAATCACGTATTTATCGCATCCCTAATCAAACAATAGTGATATAATGAGACTTCCACTTATCCCATATCTTAAGAGGATACTAATATTGATCATCAATAACATCCCTTTTGTTTGGGATCTAGTTATCATAATTTGTATTCTCTTTATATTGTTATCACAGAAGCGATATAGGTGCATTCTATATAGCTTTCTCTCCATTAGAATTTTCAGATAAATTCATCCCATCAATTCAAAAATATTTTTTGCAATGAAAATACATTCCAAAATTAAAACATTTACAAATACCCTTGAGTCAAATTCATACGTGCTTCTACCAACATTTAGTGGATAATGGAAACACTTCTTATTTTCTCCATGGGTTTTAGAGGTTTTGTTGAACTCCATCTTCTGTATCTTTTCAAAAAAAACATGGTAAATATGTGACTCCAACAACCATATCAACATTGATTCCAAAACCCAAAATATTTTTATAGCTATAAATGTCTCTTACAGATGATGACCATATGAGACTTAGCTATAATCAAATGAAGAACCTATCATGTTTTCTTTTGGGATAGATGATAATTCTTGAATCGTACCTTGCAGCTCTTGTGAAATTGGCCTCATAGGTACCCAATAATTCATCATCACATTCTTTTATATGAAAAAAGTATCTCCCTATATTTCTATGATGAATATGAGGAATTTACTAATTGAAAAATAAGTTCTTCAACTCTTCCCTTTCCATGGATTAAATCGCATATTTCTACCTCGTATTATTGGTTAAATTCCACCACTGGTCTTCTTCACATTTTAAATGATAAATATCCAAAATAACAGTGTCATGCACTGAATTTCAGAGAATATAGAATATATTTTCAGAAGAAAAGAACCATTGTTTTGAAATTAGTGGATTAGATGACCCTCTAAACAATGTTATTCATTACCTCATGAATGACTCAAACAAATTTGTTCTTGACTTTTCTCATTTGATAGTCTACCAAGATTCATTGATTAAGAATGTTTTTTGGGAATATAAATGATGTTTTTCAATACATATACTATATAATTCAGTATATCAAGATTAAAATTATTTCATTTTCTATCACAATCACCATTAATTTGGTTCCTTCAGGTTCCACCAATTGGATAAAACAAAAAACATAGAGTAAGAATGAATAAATCATGAAAACTAACCTATATGATGTATAGGTTATAATCCCAACATTATTCAATTACAAATAATGATTATCCTATTTTATACATGTCTAACATACATTTAAAACCTTGATAATGGTTTGTGAATATTTTGGGAATTCCAAAATCACATTCCATGGAAGTGTCAATCTAAGTGTGAAAAAAGTCTAATTTTCAAGTACCAGATTTCCCCAAGTTAGTCCTGTGTGCCATATCTACTCATAGTATCTTGATAGTCATTTTTTTCTAGGAATACACTCACTCTATCCTATACCAAAATTCTATGTTATTTTCATAGGATTTTCTTTATCTTTTGAATTAACATTAAAAATTTTCTTATGGTTCCCACTAAGGGTTACTCATACTAGTTTCCATAGGTTAATTAAATCCTTTTCCATTGATAATGACTATAACACCCCGATCATGATACATTAATATAATATAACATTTCTTGAATATGTGAAAAATTATAAAAACTAACACATAAAGACCATATTTGTTTAGTGCACTTGGAATAATGGAAACATAAACACTAGTTCATAATTGAGAATATTTATCACCCACAAGGTACTTTATGAATAGAACCATTCATAAACCCATCAAACAATTTATGTATCTTCTTAACCTAGTGGAAAAATATAAAAAGGGGTGAGAATAGATGGATATTAATGGTAAACAAGGTAGATATGTAAACATAATATTGTGTATATGGTTATGAGTACAAGATCCTAAAAATTTAGGATCTCGCCCATAATTTCAAAGATCATAATAATGAATCATATAATAAATCAGGGAAGTTAATAATACAAGAATCATAAGTAAATAAAGAATATAAAAAAAGAAGTCCTGACAGAGGAATAATATATGGAATTGTGGAAAACACATAGTCATTTAATATGATTTACATAGTAGTCAAGGAATCACTTACACAGACTTATTATTGGACAAATATATTTACATAATGGGGTTCACTCCCCGTTCCTGCCCTGTATCCTTAAACTAAGATCACTCATTTTTCTACCCCTATAATACTAAACCACGTTTACACCTCTTTCCATCGATTTCTATGACATGAGATATAAATATTTATCTAATGCATCGGAGGGAGATATAGGTCCCACCCATCACATAATTAAATAATAAATACTTTTTCCACAGAGTCATAAAAAAACATACCATAACACATGAAATGTAATGAGTATCATATGCATGTAATCATATCATAAACTTAAGAAAGGTATATAGGATTTACAATATTTTCATTATAATCATAACCCATCAATGAAGAAGGTTTTAAATGAATATAACTTATGATAGAGAAAAGGGTTTTGTAAACATCATTCTATATAAACATAAACCTTTTAAAGAAATAAAATAAATAAAAACATTGAATAATTTTCCCAAATAGGCATGAGTAACAGCAATGAATGTCATTGTGGATTGGAAATTATTTGTAATGATATTTTAAAAACATTTATTGAGGAAAATACACTTATTCTTTGAAAAGGTAATTTTTAAAAAAAAAATTAAAAACTATTTTCCTTTAAAATTAAAATGAAGACGTATAATTGTATATTTGAAACATTTTGAAAATATTTTTCCAAAAAAATTATAATGAATATTAAAAAACATGTCGATACGGTTTTCCTTGAGAACTTAAAAGAGAATCCTAAAATTCTTTTTAGATCATAAACCCTATTAATGAGATATCATATAATGGATCTATAAATAATCATTTATTTAAGTATAATATTCATATAATATATTCATGAGATTTATAGAAACCAAAAGAAACAATTGTGTGGTGAACAAGTCATATATCACAGGAAAATAAAGATGGAGAAAAATTCTATTACCGTGTGTGTTGAGTCTTATTGTAATCATTCAAACATAAGGTATAAAAAATATAAAATTTTTATACTTCTATACTATAACCATATTATTAATTATTACACCATATATAGTTTCAGTATGGCCTTATATTAATCTCTTATTAACCATTCAATTTTATTTTTCACATTGGGTAATATGCTCTTTTTTTTTCACAGGTGTCTTAATTTGTTATATATTTTTTCATTATATCTTGATTTCCAAAATTTAATCCATGAGTTTAATACAATTTATATTCAATATATATTTATTATATTAATCCATATTATATATAATAATTAGATATAATAAACCACTCAAGGAGACAGTAATCCATACATATGCATGCATGCTATTTATGTTTACTTTTCATGTTGAAATAATTAAATTCAAATATATATATATATATATATATTTATGTATATTTATTATGTCATATATGTCATATATATTCATTAAAATCATATTTTATAAATTTCATTTAATGTATGAATGTATCACATTTCTTTGAGGGGATTATTTTCCACATTTCCACATATGAAATTAGAATATTAACAAAAAATGGAATGTATAATGATATGAGTTGTAAAACAATTTCATAATATTAAAGACATTATATATTGAAAATATAAATATATTTTCCATCATAATTTCTACCATGTGAGGTGTTAATGGAAATAAGAACAATCTTCATTTAGTGAGGTGGTGGTTCGTTGTAAACGTAAACAATATGTTTGTTACCCGTTATACGGAATTGTGTGTAAGTGTATGTCAAAACCATAGAATTAAAACTCATATTATTTTTATGATTTTAATTTTTTTATTAAAACATGTAATAAAAATATTTTATATAGTAGCAGAAAAAAATAATGGAGCTTTACAGAGGTTGTTACCTATTAATTGTGTAACTCCTTTTGGTTTTCACCAAAGGGAATCCTTGGAGAAATTTCATATAATGGGAGGATTCAAAGAGTATGTGATGGATGTTGGAAAGATATTCTGTAAATTTGGGTCCATAAATAGTTTCATGATATGTGTGAGGAAGTGGGTAGAGAGGAGGCCTTTTATAATGGAGGACGAGTGGGAGTCATGTATTACTTTTGAAATGGAAAATTGTACCCATGTTTGTTGCTCTAAGAGGATCCAATAATGATAAAAAGCCTAGAAAAGGGAGTATAGGGGTGAAATATTTCCATCAAATGGATTTTGGAAAATATTATATGTCATTTTGCGCCTTAAGGTTATGGTTTAGTATCTTTTTATGCTTCATTCAACCTTAATCGTTGTAATTAATTTTAATTACTTTTACTAATATTTTATTTAAACTACTATATTAATCTTATAAGAAATTATAAATTATTCCGAGTTCAAATATTAAGTCCATGTTTCAAAATTCCAAACACATTTCTGTAAAATTTAATTTAATATAATCATGCATTCTTGATGACAATGTAGTCTTTTATTGTAATAACATTAGAAAACATTCTATGTTTTTATTGTCAATTTCAAATTAAAAATGATTCTAATATCCTAAAATATATTGATTGATAAAAAATTAATATAACATTAATAACAACATGAAATATAATTTATCTATATAAATAAATTAGATTAAAAGGTATTTTGGATTTAAATTTTACTAATTTCAACTATTCAATATAAAATAAAACATTCTAAAACAGTAAAAAAACACCCAAACCTAATAATATTTTTTCTATTTAAAAAACGATGTAAATTTTGACATATACAATTTATAAAAGTTCAAAAATTTATTTTTGAATTTGGTTATCCGTCAAAAGGTGGTAAAAGTACCTTAATAAAAATAATTTTTTTTTGTAAAATTAAGATTGTTCTTATATAATGCCTACAGATTCTGTTAGATGAATATAAAAAATATTTTATAGAATATATAATGTAGATTTTATTATAATACCAATCAATAATTTAAATCATCTTAATTTATTAGGTTAAAAAAATATTGTGAGAATAAATATAGTTTCCTATAATAATATTCCCATTATATTCTATTGGTTCAATATAACTAATTAAATCATTTTATATATATGTAAACCCTATGTTTTCATATGTTATTTAGTTCTATTTATAAATTCATACATAATGTCTATGTTATGTCTTAATATAATTTTGTAATTATATATTTTTCTTTTCTAAAACTGGGTGTTGTGTGTAATTTACACCAAGTTGGTGTTGTGTGAAATGAACGTTTGACTAAGTGCATTCCTAATCATAGTTGAAAATTAATTCATTCTAAAGAAATGGTCCTTAGAAATACCATGTTTTAATATTTATAACCACTGATATAATTTTTTGAATTTGTAAATAATCATATATGGATAGGAATTTGGTTATTTGGAAACCATGTATCATTATATCTCTATGAACTTTGTAGTACTATATATTAATATTTGATTAGGGAAAAACATTCATAGATATATTTTTAAATAAAATTATCCATTTATTTCATCATATATGTTCATTTTTAGATGTTTTGGACAAATAAATTTCAATATATGATAAACTCAAAAAATATGGCATAAAACATTCTAGGACATTCCTATTATGTTTGAAATGTATTAAACACAAAAGTACATTTTTGTAAGATGTCAGATGGAATTGAAACTTTGGGACTATACACATGAGTTGATCAATGTAAATTTTCCCCCAAAAAAATACAATATTGATATACTGATAACCATAACGGAATTGGTTTTTAGTGACTATATCATTATACACTTCTTGGTTACTATAGACATGGTTGTCTCCGTGATACAGATAACGTATAATGTCAATTATTTTATTACAAACTAGATTCTTTTTTATTCTATAATTATAATTAATATACATGTTTAGGAGGCATAAATAATTGATACATTTTCAATAAAGTATTATTGTTCTTATTTAATTATATTTAAAATTTGATTTATAGTTGGAATCTCAAAATATGAAATTGTTATTGATTCCATTCTATAGCTCCCATAAAATAAATCCTACATTAAGCTCAATATTAATATTGTGTCTCTAGTTTTATTATGCCCCTAGGGATGAAAAGGTGTATTCTAAACCCATTTTTTTCTTTTTTAGTTGATGCTTTCTATCATTACTTTTGTACGATTGTTTCATATGACGTGGAGCATGGGGTTATTATTCATGTGACCACGTAGGCTTCCTACCATGGTTGGATATTCATATCAGTTTAATATGAATCAATCCATATTGTAAATATTTTATGTTCAGGGTCATATATTTTTTATTTGAGATAACTTTAATATTGGTTAAAATTGTTCCAATCTATTTATAATCCATATATGAACTTGATTCATGTCTTCTTAGAGACTAATAAAATGATATATATGCATTATTGATGAAATATATTTTAGAGGAGTGTTATATGTGATCATTTCTTACCACAACTTATTATTTATCCATTGTTGATTTTGATGCAAAGGTTGAAATTTTAAGTCATATTTTTAAACCCTTATTGCAATGTATTTGTTTTAATTTTTAATATAATAAATTTATAATGATATTTAGAATCGATATATGAGGTTTTATAATTAATTAATATTACAAAAAATGTATTTTTTAAAATAAGTAGATATTTTTTTAAGTGAAATAGTTGATTAATGCTAAAATGACATAAAATGTTATTTTTTGTGATTATTGTAATGTCCCCAATTCTGTTCTCCTACGTTGTCCTTGGATTGGGTCACAAAATATTCATACACATGTCACGTCATATGTTAGAGTCCAATGAAAAGTAGTGAGGGTGTACAAATAAATTGGGGAGACTATACCCCAAAAATTCAATATATAATTGTAGAAGCTACATCGATATCATCCTTCAAAATATTTTAGTCTAAAATGAATCATGGAAAACCATTAAAAAAATTATACAAACCCATGATTGATAAATCTGAAAAATTTTACAATCTAAAATAAAACCTTGTAATAATAAGTATCTCTTGCAGATGGGTTATACACATCGATATCTCAAATAATAAAAATAATACAAAATTGAAAAATCTATAAGAATAGTCATGATCCCTGTCGTTTTCACCTCTACCAAAAACATATCAACCACACCAATCATTCGTCAACATAGATCCATTTCCCATGTCATGTCATGAAATCAATAACTCCACTTGGGAACCCAAGGAGGACCAAAAAAGGTGTGAGTATGAAAAATTAGGCAACCACCAATGGTGCCACAATAATTATAATGACTTAAAATGGTGCAAGATGATTTTCCATAATAAAAAAATGTATAAAAAAATAATCAAATATCAGTCCTGGGGTTCTATGCTGAAATTCTGTTTCAACCATACCTGCTTTTGCTAGTTCTAAGTTTCCATAAACATAATTCATAAAATCAATTGGGAATGGATACCCTCAAAATAACCATCAATCAAAAAACAAAACTCGTGGATAATGTCACCCATACCTAAATCCACATCAACAACATTTTAGGTTGGAATAGACACAATTTTAATCTCCTCATCAACACTCATGGGAATAGTTATACCTCCATAGAGTTACCTTAACATCATTAATAAGAAATAGTTAGCCACTTTAGAATTTCCTCTTTATCACTTATATGATTAGGGGATGGATCCTGTCCCTTGATACATCTCATTATCAATAATGGGGAAACGATTCCCTTCCCAAGAATCGCCTCATTATATCTATATGGGGGTGGTTCCCCTATAGAGAATCAACTAAAAAATATAACCACAAGAAAATTAAATCCACCCTCAGAAAAATCCCATAATATTTAACAATTTATTGATTAAACACATCATAAATATTATATAATTTATAAATAATACATTTCATACCAAATTTTATTCTTAAAATTTTAGTTTTCCTATCACATGGGTTAATCGCTTGTCTACAGTTTCTTTAAGAACTCTCTTTGTTCAACCTCATACTTGCCTATTTTTTCAAACTATTATATCCTATGGATCATCATAATCCATCAATGAATATATTTGAAGTTCAAAATTGCACTTACCTCACCCCTATGGCCACCTAAAACATTTCCCATCACATTAATTCTAGTAATTCTGCAATTGGATTCAAACGGTTTAGGTATTAACAGTAACAACGGATTTCTTGTGGATCAAATTCATATTTTTCACTTAACATAGAAATTTTAGTCACTTATGTGTTATTTATATATAACACACACTAGAATAGTATTAACATGCATTATAGACACAAATGAAACAATATTCGACCTAGTTATAATGTAGATACAACCAAGAATATGCTTGTAATAGGACAATCATAAAATATTGAACACTAATATGAGATAAAATTGATGAAATAACTGATGTGGAGTAATAGATATACTCTATATATTACCCATTAAATTTTCATTCAATTTGTCTCATGAATAGAATTGATCCCACCATGGAAGATATTAGATCATGATAGATGGAAAAGGGAAGGTGGTGTGTTATATTATTAGTGAGAAACCCACATTTTCATGTTTTCATGACCCCTTTACACAATTTATTTTATTTTTATTTTTCATTTTATATAAAAATTATATGTCCATGTGTAATGGTTATGAATCATAGAAAATATCCTAGTTATCGGTGTTATACCGAAACGTGTCACAGTCTAATAAAAAGAAATTTTCATAATGAAATGCTTACGTAACGATCATAATTTTTTCATGAATATGTATGGGTAAATATTCCCAATACATAAAGTCTGATAGATAAAACTTATAAGGGCCCTTATCTGGATAGAATTAAAATGATGGAATATGAAAAGGTCACCACAGTCATAATATGAAAGGTTCATAACTTTTCCAGATTCTATAAAATTCCATATTTAAATAGTCACCATTCCCCATATATAAGGGTCCCAAATATATCCAGAATTGAAATGTTGTGTTGAAGAGTCAATTGAATCACTAAGTAATGTTAATCTTATGCATGGGTTAATAGGATTCATATTTATGGGTCATATACTTTAAAAAATCTCTTACAATGGTCATATGTACGAGTTACTACACTCAATATATATGGGTTATAGAACTAGATAAATTCTCTCAAGAAAATTCTCATGGGCCATAATCCTAATTCATAGTGGATATGATTTTGAAAATTCTAGACAAATATATCATTAAATATGACTTCATCGAATGCATAAAAATCATTGCCTTTTACAAATATATATAAAGTCATATGTAATATCCATCATATATTAAATGTGGGGTACACCTCACATAAAACATAAGGGTTACAAGATATTACAAATCCAAAACCAAACATATGTAAAAGTACATAATTTTCAAATTTACAAAAACTTTCTTTATTTAAGGGTCCCCTCATCCCATACAATAGGGTTTTCCAAGAAGTACTTAAATCTTAATGTTTTTTGGGTCACCATACACATGATGACCCCTATTTATGAGAGATATCACATTTTAATGACATTCACTAAAACTCCAAATTATTCCCATATTTTATCTGGAATCATTTCCGAGGTCGGTATTTCTCTTAGAGTCCATATTAACATGACTTTAACTAAAATGGTAGAATTTTTTCTCAAGAACATACCAACTCATAAGAATCAATCCTTGGTCTATAATGACACCATATGAAACAATCATTGTATCTTAATTATCATAAAAAACCAATATTTAATTCGACATGGAACCCCAAAACACTCAATAATTTCATAATGGGATGAAAACATTAATATATATGTGTTTTGGGAAAAATTAAAATGGGTTTTTTCCTTGATATGTTATGAGGTATTAAAAAACCCAACCACAATGTTTCTCAAGATCAATCTATGTTCTTGAATATCACTAAGTCACATTGGAAAACTACTTAGGCCAATGTTCCCACATGTCGAACTCCACGCCCAAATTATCTTGTATTTGCTAGTTCTTCAAAAACATTCATACCTGAAGTACCAACTTTCTATATAGAATCTTCTCACACAAAAACACAATATGAAAAATATTCCCCTCAAATGACACATCATCGTTGATCTGAATTCCTTTTTTGCATATCACATGGGAATACTCAAAATGATATCATCAAAATTGTGATACATGAAATATTTTATTCAAAGAACTATGATGACGAGGAAGTGAAAAATATTATGATTATATATTAATTACATTAAAAATATAATATTATCTCATGAACATAGGGCCCAATTTTTAATTTCTATGAATACAAGGATTCAGAAGCCTAGAAAACACTAATAATAATAAATTATATCATATCAAAAACACTATAAAATGAATCATCAATAATCCTATGGTATATTAAAAACCTGTGTAGTCTCGAAAAACTTCATAAGAAACAAAATATGATCTAATTTTTCTTGTTTGAGATGTATCTTAATAATACCTAACTACCCATATTCTAGTTAACATATAGTTGATGGACATGAACTTCCATATAATCCATTAATAGGTTCCATCAAATTTATATTTTGGTAATTAATGATGTAAGAAATATTTCCATATTAATTTTTCTATCCTTTGAACCACTATAATTTGGAAACATACACATAAATTTTCTTCTAATAATATGATGGAAATGTTATATTTATTATGCCACTAATGATGATAAGAAATTATAATATGTAATACTGTTTCAAGTACCTTCTATAACCACGTCATAATGAATCATATAAACATGTAATCCTTATAAAAGGATATACACTATATTACTCTATTTAGATACACTATCTCACAGACATAGAGATCACTAATACTGTCAACATAAATGGCCTCTTGTATTGATTGGAAATAAGAATCCTTAGCCAACTTATCTATAGTTACTGAAACTACATCACTGCTTTTGGGTGTCCATTATAACCCCACTAAAAATCCATATTTACATCATCCCACATACAATGAATAAGTATTTGTTGTATTAGTCTAATACGTCATTGCATCTCATCATACATTCACTAACAGTTAGATCGTACCACAATAAATCACATTCCATATCTTTTCAATCTGATTCACCATTCAATACATTCCATATATTTTAACTCTGATCAACCATTAAATATTATTGTATATATTATTAATTCTTGATAATCATATCATTTTTTGGTATAAGATCCCCCATTAACTCCTCAATCATATTTATATGATCTATATCACAACCATTGATATACATAGTATCATAAACATCAAGATATAACTCTTATAGTGTCTCCCCATTATATATATATTCCATAATCACAAGATAGTCTTAATTTAACAATGACCTCTCATTCAATATTATGAGGAGAGATGTTGTGTTCAGTTAATTGAAAAGAATCAACTTAGAATTTTATTCAGAAATATCATGGAGAATCTATATAAAGTGGATATTAATCTATCTCTCATTGGTCAAATATTTCACCACGTATTTCAGATCCATTATACTCAATTCATCGACAACAATATTCCCCTATCGGATGGTAAGTTCCAACTCAGAAATAAATTTACTATAGATACCCTACCCACCTTAATTTCCAATGGTTCCATTCAAAACTAGCGGATACATATGAAAATAACATTTTACGAGAATACACTATAAATATCCTACTTAAAATATAATGTCGCCTACACAACAGGGCATAAAACAACACTTCTAACTAAGGATCATCTATTAGATAGTCATGTATGTTGTATTTATCATCATGGACCTATAAATGAATATATTTACCTATAACATTTGGATAACTACAAGACTTAATCCAATTGCATAACAATATAAGGTGTACTCCATACCCTATTAATGTAAGGTTAAGAGTAATGAAATCATCATTCTCCATTTTAGCTACTAAAATTCCCCCCAATTGAATAAAACTAGAGGTACATTACATTATTCTAGGTTAGAAATTAATCATTGCTTCATATTGATAAATGTATTATATAAATATTCTGTAATAAATATATAATCCTAATAAATTATGGACACAAATAAATTATTTCACTCAAATAAAACTAAAACCTTCAACTTATAATGATCTTATTATACACCAAACTATGATATCGTATTTCTAAATATTTACACCTAATAAATAAATAAGTGACACTACGAGATCATTTAATATAGTTTTTCTCTCATACTGTTCTAAGAACCATCTCTAAATATTGATCATTCTTCATCCTTCATCAATAGTAATTGAGACAATTATTAATAAAATTGATTCCAAAGGAATCCCATTAGAGATTAATTACACTACTCATTAGGTATATATATACTTATAGATTATTTTTCAAATTGAATGAAATTATAATGTTATCATATTGACCAAACCTTCTCTAGGACATAGTAAAATTTATTTCAAAAGGCTCAATCTTTCTCAAATGATAGCATGACATGAAATGAAACATAGATAGAAATTTATCTCAACTTATTTGGTAAAAAATCACCAATAAATTGAATTGGCCCAATTCATAACTATTTACTAGTTAAATCTCTACAAATATAGACATAATATCCACAAACTATCTTCCCTCCTAGAGAAAATTAACTGATCTTGTATGTGGACACACAAGGAAATATAATCCCAATTTCCTCAAAATACACAAACGGTTTCTTTTACACTCTAACATATATAGGAATCATCCTATAATCAAATATATATATGGCATTTTACCCTAGATCGAGCTGAATAATGAAATAATTCCCTTGAATGTGTGATATCCGTATGAAATCCTTAGGAAATATGTCATGATATAGGTCATCCATGATAGGATGGTCTACTTAATTTATCCCCTCATCAGCTTGTCATACATAGACCTAAAAATACTCAATAATATTATTAATTTTTAAATTTTAGTTATTTCTCTCTACTTCCATAAAGTTTTCTCTAAAATTGGGAGTTCATGGCTGACAAAATTATCACATGATTAATGTGAATAATGTTTCAAACTACGTGTAACATGGTATCATCCAATATAGTGTATCATAAAAAAAACACATGGTTAATGGATGAATTAGAAAATCATGGTTTATTCCCATGTGTGGTACTATTGTATATTTTTAGAGGGTTGATGTTTTGATAACCATGTGGAGAAACCATGTGGGGTTTCCATGTTCATTAAAAATAAGATTTTATTATTTATCATTCATAATTTTTAATCCTAAATATCTCATATCCTCTCCCATTTGGCTATTGTGACCCACATGGAGTCCACCCCATGGTTTATTTGTACCTCATAGTGTATTCATGGCTTTCTGTCACGGAATGAGGTCATCTCTTCAAGGTAATATTTCCTATTTTTCCTCTTCTCCTTCTATATTTCATTTTCTATTTGGTTATTCATATACATTGGATTTGATATTCAATGATTCATGTTAAAATTATTTTATAGGGGGAGTAATTTGTTAAGGATAATTTTGGTAATTTTTCTTCATTGGAACATTTTGTGGAATATTTGATCTGCCATTATCAAAGGAAAAATGCTTTCACATAGGTTAGCCTATGATCTAGACATTAAATTATGAACCATGACCTATTAATTATTGTGTTATTTAGTTCTATAATCATGTAAAAGTAATATAGAAAATTATTTTGAGGGATTGAATCAAGCTATTTCAATTTTTAAATTTTACTATGATTCATCAATTAGTTTTATTTTATAAATAATGTATCTAAAATATATTCTCAATGGTTAGGAACACATATTGACATATTTTTTTTAAAAATATATATATATATAAGTCAAAGATATAGTGGATATTGTTTTCAACTAGCCTATTTTTCATAATGACATATATGAATGTTTGGTTCCCTCAATGTATATATATATATGGGAATACTCATTGAAAATATTAACACATGGTTGGGTGAATTTGTACATTGGTACAAGTGTTATTTTTTTATATACTATGTTGCATATGTGTTTCTATGAAGGGTGGTTTCTGATGTTGAAAGATATCATTTAAACATTGTTTTTCAACTAATCAATGTTTCTTTTCTAATAACACATCCTAGATTGAACATTCATATACTATTTTAGAAATTAAAACACTTCATAAGAAATTCCCCATATATTAAGAAAAGTAATATTTGACATATATGTTATATGTGAGGTATACATAGAAAGAGTACTTATTTATTGTTTATGTTTCATGGAAAGGGAAAACAGAATGTTAATAAAATGGAATTCCAGGATGGGAAAAGGGATTAAATTTTTAATGAGAAATATAATATTTTTATTCATATTTTAGATTGATAAAATGATAACTCCATTTATTTATTATGTAAATACTTTGGTAATTATGTGGGATATCTTGAATAACATTGTACACTTGTTTATTATTTCGTGTTTACTATTGTTCCTAAGATGGAGTATTATCCCTTTATGGGATGTGACACTTGATTAGAATAGTGATGGTGAAATATAGAGTTAGGTAATTATTTTAATCCCATATAATGTCGTATATTGATATCCTTATATATTTCCCATAAAATATAAATAAGTTCCTCGGTTCCCATCATGATTATTTTCTTATATTTTACTTCATCCATTTTATGAAATTTTTCGAATATAATTTTCCTTTGTATGTTTTCCGTTTATAAAATTTATTTTACTTCATGTTTTTTTAATGATTTTCTTTTGGACATCATTATTTATTTGAATATTATATTAAAAATTAATGTGGAATTGAATCTACATGAAAATTTGTAACATAATTTGAAAAGACATGGTATTTTTATATATATTTTCTCAAACTAGAATGATGTGTTTTTCTTATTTAATTATATATCATTATGTGTAGTGTATATTGGATTCCCAATTAATCATCTTGGGTCACATTCCTACATTATCATTTTAGTTTTTTACATGTTTTTTCAATTTGGTATGTCATTACATGATGATGTTTTGATGTTGGTGGGGACCCTTTAGGTCACAAAACATTATGTTGAATTTCATATTTTTCTTCCAATATTGTTTTTTGGTATTAACTAGAACTTTGACCGAGGAACATTTTTTATTGAATATTGATAAATTCAATTAAAATAGTTAATAGATTTCTTATCAGGGGTAGGAGTGGTCTCAATAATGTCTCAGGTTTTGATATAGTGAAATGGTGTGAATACTATATAATGTTCCTAGATTATAGTTTCCTCAATGGTTTGGAAGCCTACTTATAAATGAAACATGATTTATATACCATGCAAGGGGTGGATGAAAATGAGTGTCCACGGATAGAGCCAGCTACTTGGGTTTCGCATGGGTTTTCAAACATTGTGGGTTCACCCTAGTAAAACCAACATATTGGTTCCCACATTAATAAGGGGATAATATAGTTAGTTCATGGTTTGGCCTACAGTGTAGAAAAACCTTGACCCTCTTAATAATATTGAAATTTATGATTACCCTATCAACCTTTATATGATATGAACTAACATTCATACATATTTTTATCCTACTGTAATTTGTTTGAACTAATTTCTATTAATCCTTCCAAGGATCATTTAACTTTTATTCGTAGGCATTATGATCATTATTTTGAAAACATTTAATTTATGGGTAATTCAATGAGTGTTCTTTCTTAAATTTTATGGAAAAAAATTATGCGGTTGATCTTATTGTTTTAAATACCGTGAACTATAATTTCTATATATTAATTAATTTATTTAGGCTATATTATTTTTAATCATGGGATGTTTTTGGACAAGTAGTTCTCAATGATAAAATGGTAGGTTATCTATAATATTTCACAAAAATTCATAACTTTTTCCTTCAGTAAGTTGTTCTGCCTTTGAACATATATGTTGATAATTTTAATCATTAGAAATAAAATTAAATTATGCTATTAAATTGAAGTTTTTCATCCATTTACCATGTTGGGTCATTTTGATGATTATGAGACCGATCCATTAGCCGCCCATTGTGTCTTCCAGTTCCATTTAAATGATAATGTTACCTATTTATTAAAAAAACTAGAATGTTTATTTCAATTAACTAGTTAAATATAATTTTATCATAATAGAATGTGATAAGTGATTATTTTCATTATCATAGAAAATTATTAAGGAGGTATGAGATGATAAATGGTAAATGTGTTAAATTTTTAACGGGTAATTTTCATGTGAACGAATTGTTTAAAATATTCTCTAATGGTGTGGCCATAAATAAATGGTTAAATGGAAATGTTATGAAATTTGGATAATGGATTCAAATTAAATAAACTATGAATAAATGTGGATAAATTATAAGGTGAAACCAGGTTGATATTATTAATAAAAATTCCATTGATGTTGAATAATGAATGAATGTTTAACTAGTTTTATGGGTTAGATGTTTGGTTGAGGCTCATCACTACTGGGTTAGGCCAGATCGATGATATAGGTACCAAAAATTCATTGCATCTTTTATATGTTGGAATATGGGTCCTCATATTTGGATTTGGAAAGACTAATTCTATATAACCAATCTATTTTATAGTTGATACAGGCATTTGGATCAATTATCCAATGTCATATGGTTTCTAATGTAGGATACAATACTGATACTTCATCTTACAATGATTAGAATTGGATTGGGTAATTGAATTGAGGGTCGATGGTACAATGATTTAGTTAGAATTGATTGATTTTTTTAATTGTGAATATTTTGTTTATTCCTCTCAGGGTATATGGTTCAGACATAACGCATGGGGTAAAGTAGGTTTTCTAGTTTTTTACTTATTATGGAATAAGTATCCCATTGGGATAATAAATTTTTTCATTATGAATCCAAATTTATTTAATATATGTATTTTATTAATTTATAAATCCACCTTTATTGTTAATATATTGGATATTTATTTACATTACATTAGTGGTGGCCTACTATGTTTTATACACACCTTGCTCTGGAGATCCTTGGTAGCCAAGATGATTTATTGGTTACATCATAGGATAAGGGAAAAAACCCTAAAATAGATAGATAATTCATGTTTTTGGATGGGGGTGGATTATGGGGATAGTCTATTTTTAGGACCTATTTTTGGATTGTTATTGTTTCATTATTTTGGGTTTCGTTGGGAACATGCTTTGATTTTTCATAACAGATTTACTATATTGGTATTTTGGAATTTACCCAGTTTAGGGAATGGATTATAAGATGAATGGTTATTGATTATTAGTTATTTTATTTATATTTATTTGGTTTCTAATAATTTATTACTCACATAAATATTGTATAGTCTCCACACATACCACGTTAGACCCTCACTATTGGTCCACAACATCTGGCGTAAGGGAGTATGCTCCTCAGGTCATATGGTAATCCGGTTTTGGGAACCAGTTTAGTAGAAATAGGTTTGGGGTGTTAAATATTGGATTAATACATTTTATTTTCTATTGTATTAATTTTTTGTAATGTTATAAATGATACTCGAATGTGTTTGTTCTTGGAAATGAGCATGATAATAAGATTTTCTAACCCATGTGTGGGTGACCCAAGTACCAAGGGTGGGATTCAGTTTTTAATGATCTCTTGTTATAGTTCGATATTACCACACCATCAGTTGATACACGTGAGGTGTGATATTATCTTTTCAAGAAATTTTTCATCTGGGTTGGTACAAAAAGTGATTTTTATGCTTGCATCATATTAGGAACTCTGGGATTTATGTGAAAATCATCCCATTAGGAAGACATGATAATGAATGTTATAGTTTTTTAGGAGAAATGAAAATATTTTTTTGTCCTCTGTGGTTTTAAGGATATATTTTCATTATAAATATTTGAAATTTTATTAATTAAGATGTTTTCCATTGTAATGGTAAAAATTAGTGAAAACTGAAAAATTTAATTATGGAGATTTTTTAAACATATTTATTCATGGACAAGGATATTGTTAGTTGAGTGTAGGGATAGTGTTTAAATTATAAATTTTGGGATATTGTATTGTGAGTGAATTATTTATGAAAATTTATAACCCCACATAACTATTTGTAAATTTGGGAGTGTTATGTTATTTCCCCGAAGGCATTATTTCATCATTGTAGAGAGATCTAAACATGATGATAAATACTAAATGGTAAAATGGACTTGATTTCTGAGATTTTGCTTCTATTACTGGGTCCATAGTACCCATTAGTTTTGTGGGATAGGAAATAAGTTATGTCTCATGATAATTTCATTCATTTTATATAGTTTATTTAAAGTGGTATTGTGTGAGATAATCTGGGTTAGGTTGATCAGAACAGGTTGTTTTAGCTGTGTCATTATCTAATATTCATTAAGTAGGGTGAACCTGAGAAAGATGAGTTTGTGAATGTGTTTATAGAAATGATTATAGATCACTTTTATACTCTTAGGGATAATATGTTCCTTTAATTATCTTATATGTAATGAGTACCAATGATGCATTGTTTGGATATTCTGGCATGGTATTTGTAGTTAGAGAGTATGGTATGGAATGAATTCTAGAAAAAATTCCTTGAGAACATTTACCTATATCTCTTTTGGTAATAGAGAGTTCTAGAGTTTAAGTGTTTTTCTAAGTGGAATATATAGCTGTTTGGTTGTTTTTTCCACTTCACATATTTTTAGAATTAAATTCAAACGAGAAGGGTTATAAGGAAGTAATATCCAAGTGTTTTAATGATGTTATTTGATGAGATATAATGTTGAAGGTGAATGTATTTATTTTGATGATGATTGAAAATGTAGTTAATTGATATCATGTTTATAAGGGTAACCTACAAAATATTCTATTGGAGTGTATATAGTTTGAGAAGGGTGATCCAGTTGTACATCCTCAGATAGTAGGAATATTTTTTTGATATCATTAACAATGATGATGGTGGGATGAGTATCATGGGTCGAGAATTTTCCTCTCAGGGATCCGATCAAGTGTTCTTCTATTAATGTAGAAGACTAGGTCACATGTGAGCTCAATTATCCTAACTAATCTGTTATATTTAGTGATTTTGGTCGAATGGGTAATTTATATAGGTTTATTAGGAACCAAAATCATGGGAAACGATAGATGATATATGCCAATGTAGAGAAGTGGGATGGGATATCCAACCCCATTTCAATATTTTAGTTGGAGTACTTCTAATTGTAATTGTAGATAATGTAATTTTCTCTTTAGGGAAAAAGTGGACATATAAATAGAGTAGTGTTTCATAGTGGGCTTAGACTAGATCATAGGTTATAAGGATAAGCCAGTGGTATTCATTTTTTCATTAACCTATTATTAGAGAGGTTGGACTATTGATTAACTAAGGTATGATTATCATGACTTATATTCATTGTAGGAATTTATTTGAACCAATATAAAATAATTATTTTTTTATAGTGAATGGTTTTAATCTGGATGTACGGTCCTTGTTTTGGAATCATGTCGATCGACACAATATTAATGGTCTGATAGGAAGGAATATATTTTTTTAATGGATGTTCCTTCAAAGTTGGTGAAAATAAATTTCATTAGGACATTTATGTTCTTAATATATCATGCATAAAATGGATATTGGGAAAGGACTAGTTAGTTTCATATTAATCCCATATTCTTTGTTACCATAGAAGGGTAATATTCACAACTCTTAAGGGTGAATCTTATTTTAACCAAGGGGAGTGCAATATCCAGATAGGTAAAGATGGATAGTTCAATAGTGTTTGGGTGATAACACAATGATTTTGGAATTCAATATTCATATTGATGATGGAGTGGATCATGATGTATTTATTTCTATTGTTGATCAGATATAAGAATTGTTTTAAAATGAGTTATTAAAGTTACCAACTAAGAGATAAATAGAATTTACTATTTAGATGATTCATGGAGATGATCCAATTTAATTAATTCCATTTATAATGAAACTATTATATATTTTTAAGCCTATGAATCAACTAGAGGTGTTAGTGAATAAATTATTCATCCATATAAATACATTACATTGGAGATCACTAGTTTCTTTCCAAACAGTCTAATGAAATAATTTTCTTTGGTATTAATTACATAATGTTTAACAAATAGATTATTATGAAATTTTATCATAATCCATGTGTTGATGATCTCTTTGTCCATTTGAGAGGTGTTTCTGTGTTTTCCATGTTTGACTTCATATTATAGTATCATCAATTTATGTTGATACTATCTGACATACCATGGAATTATTTAGAATAAGGTTTAGTGTGTATGATTTTTCTTTGATTCTATTTTGGATGAAATATTCCATTACTTTTTTATGTATTTGATCAAATGAACCATTAACCTATACTTGGATTATTTTTTTCACCATTGTTGATGACATCTCGGTGATGTAACTGATTCTTTATGAAATTTTTAAAGAACATTACATCATCCTAAGTATATTCAGATAAATGTTCTATATTACAAGTTATCTAAGTGTAATTTCATGATCAACATAGTACATCAATTTGTTCTGATCATCTATGAGGAAGATGAGTCAGTGGACCTTGAGAAAGATCCCGAAATTATTTATTAGTATCTTCCAATGTGTGATTTCCACGTTTGATTTAATTTTTGTTAGGTAGGTTTCTACTAAAGATTCATCGGAGACTTCTCACTCTTGGTAGCACCACCCTTATTCTTAATAAATAATGTAATTAATTTTAAATGGTATAAATATTGTTATAATTTTTTGTAGGATTTGAATAAGATTTTCTCCATAACATCCAGTCTGATTCTACCTATGTTCAGTAAGGATTAAACATTGCATTAAGATTTTTAAGGTAAAGGTATTGTGTGAAAATATTATTAAGGAGATTTTGAGACATTTTATATGGATTCAAGAATTTGAATTCACATGAATAGAATAATCTAAAACAATATATTTTATTGTCCAATTAATTTTTTTAAAATTTTGGTTGCATTATCATATGGTGGAGGGTATTGTCTCTTATACTGATCATAATATCATCAAATATATCATTTCATATTATGATATAAATCATAAATAATTTCCAGTGGGACAAGAATAATAAATATTTTATTTTTAATCTAACCAGTATTCTAGAGAGGGTAAAATTATTGCTTATGAAGTGAGTCATAATACATGGACTCTAATAGTTCATGAGTCCAGTTCAAGGTAAAAAATGAAGGGGTTTTACAATGATATGAATATTGGTTTTTATAAATAGAATGTTAAATTGAAACTCTTATAAATATTTTTATATCTATATATTCTAATTTGGGTAAATAAAATATAGGATGAGGATTCAATGTTCTTTTCATCGAGATACATCTTTAATGGTGGGTAGCATCCTTTTTATAGGAACATGAGGGATGATTATATTATTAAAATTCATGGTTTCTTATTTTTTCGGACATGTATGTGATATGATATGATATGTACGATTCATAACTCGAACTGGTAGGTGAACCCTAGATTTTCCAAAAAATGTACTGTGATCATAATATTTATTATTTTTGTCCTATAATGAAAAAAATATTGCTAGTTTTGTGACATGATTCCACACCTTTCATCTGGTGATGGATGGGCATCAGTGGGCCGCTGATCATTTACATCAATTTCTTTTTTTGAAATAAGAGTGGGATGATTTTACCAAGTAATTTTTTTTTGTTATTTAAATGACCCCATTAATGAATTATGTATTATATTTGATACTATAATGGATGAAAAATTTATCCCATTTATTACTATTTTTTGGGACATATATCATTTAGAAGTTCAGTGACTTGAATTTTCAAGAGACAATACATTATCTAATGATGCCTTAGATAACTACTTCATATCATGATCCATGTTTTAGTTTTATCTTTAATAATGTATTATAGTTGATATTGGATACTCAAGTGATTTTAAAACTAGATTTCCACCCAGAGACAAATTGAAAATCGAAATGTTCTATTAAAGTGTTTGAGAAAATGTTAAGAGAATTTTTACTACATTTTGGAGGGACATGGGTGAAGCACATAGGGCCTATTAATTTATCATATAATAATAGTTATCATAATACTATTTATATGGAACCCTGTAAATCACTATATGGAAGGCCATTTAGATCATCTTTATGTTGGATAGAGGTAGGGGAATCTGATTTTTTTGTCAGGTCTCATGAAGAATACATAAAAACATCTTCAATTGATTTATAAGTGTATGGATGTGGAACAGATTTGAACTGAGACATGTTTTGATTGATTTCCTTAACCTATTGATTTTATAGTAGGTGAATGTATGTTCCTTCAGGTTTCAACGATATTGGGTCACCATTGGCTTCCTAAAAATTTATGGTTAGTGGCCAGGTTTACTTGGAACTTTGAGATTATTGAGTAGATCATACTTGTCACATGATAGTTGGATATTCCATTCTCTAATGGTGTTATACAATATGATTCTCATGTGTCAAATATTTTGTATTATCGTCCTAACCCTTCACATATAATCGATGTTGATGATACCTAGATTTAAGATAATGCATCTTTTGAGGAGAAACCAATTTATATTTTATATATTTTTGAGAAAACTGAGCATGGTATGGTTATTCCATAAATATGTGTGTTTTGGATGCATGGCGATGTTCAAGAGGAAACATGTGTGTGGGATTCTGAAAAATATTCCTAGGGGATTTACCATTACACAATGGAGGATTTGTGATTATTGGGAATGCAACTCAAGGATGAGATTTTATAAGGCGGGGAGGAAATATTATCTCAAACATAATAGAAGGTACAATTTTTTTATATTCATTTTAAACTCACTTAAATGGTTTATAGAATTCCTACAAGGGGTAGAAGGGTTTTGGGAGTGTCTTGGGGTTTTAAGAAATAAAAATGGCGGTAAAGAGGCTACCTAGTGCATAGTGCATGGTTGGTTCATGGTTAGTGATAACCCTATTCCATAAATGTGAGACCTGATGGGAGAGGAATCATAGATTACACACCATTAATGTGGTTTTTTAAATCATGTGTTTTTAGATAGATCCATCCATTTATCATTCACATAATTAGTAAAATTATGGAGGTGCACCAACAAGAATTTGTGGTTTGGATTCTTCATGGATAGTGGGGAGTAGTGAATTGGAATATTCTTTCCCCAAACATGGATCCAAACTATTTATCTCATAAAAAGTGGGAAATTAATGATTTTCCCTAGAAAATTTTATAAATGATGACCCTATTTTCACACCCTTTTACTATTCCAGGGAAATGGCTGAAAACAAACCCTTACAATCCATCTTATTGATTAGTATCCATTAATTACAAGGTATTTGGACTGTCTTTTAGTCTGAATATGATCTATGTGTAAGCCTAGGATTTCTTTTCCTATAATTTAATAGATTAATATTTGGGACGTGGTTCTTATTATTCAGAATATCATGTACACAATATTCTAAATATTTAATAGTTTTTGTGTTTTTGGATGGTTTATCATGAATCAATGGTCATTTTTGGATGTGTGGTTGTCACTAATAATACAGTATTTGTCCTGTAATATATCTCCTATAGAAATGACTATTTTATTAATTATGTTGTTCTTCCATTACACCGTTAGGTTACACATTATTATCGTCAGCTATGAAAAGTAAATTGAGCCATCAAATTTATGTGTAGAACACTTCTCAGACCCCCATTGGTTTCAATTATTCATACAATATAGAGATTATGGGAATATATGTGTTTTGAAAATTATGTTTAAATGGTAATATAATATCCCTGGACCCACACTCTTGAATCTGGTCCCCAAATCCATAACGTTTCATATCAATCAATGATGCTGATAATTCTAACCCATTTTATTCCATAAAAATATTATGAAATAAAAAATAAAACATAGATCAATTAAATTTTGATGATATTTTTGGGTTTTGAGTTTTATAGGATTAGGAAAAACACCTATATAAACAATTCATATCAATATGGTCTCATAAAAAAGAGTTCAAAATTATTAACATCATCTCCTGTTATACCCAACATTTATTATTAAATAATGAACCATTAAAATATTATTTGTGAAATAATATATATAAATAAATCATTCAATGTCATTAAGTAAAAATGGTAGAATGGGAAACATAAGAAGTTTGAGCTTAGATTCTCAATAGAGGTAAACATAAAGCATAAAAAATGAATTCAATGTGCATAAGAGTGCATTAGGGTATGATAATGTTTCTAATGTTCATTATTGAATCAAAAAGAAACTAATACTCATAAAAAACAATCATATAAAAA
The DNA here is from genome assembly GCA_963277665.1 of Viscum album. NCBI lineage: Eukaryota > Viridiplantae > Streptophyta > Magnoliopsida > Santalales > Viscaceae > Viscum > Viscum album. The sequence continues at coordinate 89,454,656 of OY728158.1, forward strand.
TAGAAAATGGATCATTCATCAAAATAAATAATCATGATCTATGTGATATCAATCTCAATCATTATAAGAATTATAAACTCAATAAAATAAGAAGTTAGACATGTTTTTATCTTGGAAAATTATCTCACTAAACCCTTATAGAACCTTATAAATTATAATATCCATATTTATAACATCCAATATATTTCTCAAGAGAAAAGATTCGTTATACAGTTCATAAAAAACTACAACATTCTCACTAGATTCTATTGGGGATACCCCTTGTTAAGTTGTAACTATCTTTCCCTGCGCTATTTATTCCACTACATGTTATGATCTAATATAAATTATCAGCACTATATCAAAAAAAACAATCATATATAATTTCGATGAACAGAATATATAATAAAGTACATAGAGAATTTATTTCTTCATAATTCATTGGAAAAAAGAATTACTCCTTTCATAAAATTATTTATCCATGGAAAGGAAATGGGTTCCACAATAATCACTTTGAATCATGTTTAAGTCAAGGAAATTATGTGGGTTCCATTACAATATCATTTGGACATAATCAACAATGTTTTAATAAATTGGTTCAATAACCTCATTTTTGAACATTATTAGAAAATTGAAAAAATGGTTTTAATAAAAATATCTTTCAAACATGACAAACCCATGGAAAATAATTGGTTTCAATAATAGACTCATTGAAATAAGATTCCAATGTAGAAAAAACCAGTATCTATAAATTTTTTTTCCAATCAATATTAATCCATCCATAAATGATTGTGGATGGTATAAATAAAAAATATCCCTAGTCGAGGATAATTAAAAACAAGAACTGACAGTGTTATTGAATGAAAATATCACTAAAATGTCATTAAAAACATAGTTGATGAAAATAACCTTTAAAAATTCCGATATTCCACATTCCCCATTGAAACATTTAAATCATAATCTCCATGAATTAATAACATTTAATAAATATTATAATATATTAACAATTAAGTGGTCCATGATATATCATTTCATATGAGAAATATACACACCTCATAAATGAAGATGGGTGTATAACAAAGAAAAATGTATCAATGAACAAAAATTATGAAAAAATTAATTTCATACTGGGTAACAATGAAATCATAAACCCTATTAAAGATAGATCATCTAAAGGATATGTAAGACCCCTTAATTTTAATCATTATAACAATCAAATAAAATTATATACTTTATATATAAAAAACATATCAAAACAGGTGGGGAATTTGGATTATATCTCTGAGATGAAAATGTGAGAGGAGAAAACCCCTTAAAATGATTATATCATTAGTGAGAAGAAATAAATGAAATAATTATGTGTGCATAATTTAAATCCGAATAAATAATATTGTAAATAATTTATATAACAACTATAGTTCATTTATCCCACGTTCTTATTATAACATAACCAATGAAAATAAATTTAAACCCAATGAATGTAAATTTGATATGAAATACCCAAATACTTGAGTGAATTTTCAATCATAATACATATGAAATAGATGATATAAAAAAATAAAAAATTAACTATGAAAAATAATTTTTTTAATGATATAAAATAAAATAGGGGTAGTACATACACTATTAAAAAAATAATAATTCATGAATATAGTGTGTGCCTCAGCGATGTAAATGCAATATAATAATATATTTCTAATTGGTAGATTTTTAAATATAATAAGAATTACATAAATAACCAAAAATGGAACTCAAAATAACAAGAATTTAAATTTTTATAACATATAAAATACAATATAGTCATCATATACACCATAGAAAAGAATATTGGTGCATAACAATACAATATTCCACAATAATGTGAAATTGAGATGAAATCTATTACATTCAGTCTCTTTTGACATGATTTTTCTATTTATTAATGAATACTAAACTAATGTTAATTTGTATGTTTCTATATTTTCATTTTCTGTGTCTATTATTAATTTTATTTCACTTATAAATATGTTATATACAATTACATAATAAATAATGTTTAAGTCAGATGTTTTGACAATATTTCGGTTTGGTATCAAAACTGACCTTGATAGGTAAACTTAGTCCATGAGGTTATTAATTTGAAATATTCAAGATAATTACACTGACATAATTATCAAAATTTTACATCATTAAAACAATTCAAATCAAACAATAAATACGGTCAAGAAAAATGAAACAATTTTATGATCATAGAGATTGTTACTGGCACATATGCATAACTAACGTTCCCATTTATAATTGATATTTATGGAAATAAGGTATGTACAATTTTAATTTATAAATTGTAAATTACAGAATAAGTACCTTATTATTCAATTATATGTTACTATATATATCATTCATGTGGTTTGGAGAAGAAAATGAAGAATCACCTCACTTCTAATAGGCGTTAGTCCAGAAGTAAAGGAATGGCATTATCCCAGTTTTATTATTTGAAATGTAAAGATGAAAATGATATCTTCTATGTAAAGATAAATAATTATTTAGATAGATCCATAAATATTTATATTTTATCATATATGTTTTAATGAAAAATCTTTAATGAATTCCATGTTAAGGGATGTTGTATCATATTGCTTTGATGAGGTAGTGTTCCACACACCCACAAATTAGGTTTTCATAAAAACTCATCCTATATATTCAATTGTATCTTATTTTCATTTATTGTTAAATTATTTCTAAAATATTACTTATAAAATCATTTTTAAATTATATATTCCTAATATATTTAATCATATCCATTCCCTCCATTCCAATGGTGATAAATATTATGTTAAATAAATAATATTAATATTATATAGCTGTTTGATATGTCCTAGACTTTCATGTATCCCATGTTTTTGAAGAAACATAATGTTACATGAAATTCATGATAATCATGTTGTTGTATAAAATGCAAGATACATGGTTCATTTCATGTAAAACTAGGTATCAATGAATTTAAATTTATTTTAATGAATATTTTTCATAAAATATAAGGATATAATATGTAAAGTATGTTTCTATGTTGAATGTATAGTGTTTCATTAATTTGACCATGCATACATTTGTTTGGTATTTTTTAATGGTATAGTTGATAATTTCACATAAAATATATAGTGTAAAAGAGCTAATGAGATGATGAATGGTAAATGTGTTAAATAGTTAAATGGGAATGATCAGGATTCTAAATGTATTAAAATATTTTCTACTGGTTATGTTTATAAATTAATGGGTAAATTGACAACTTAGGATTTTTTTAATATATCAATTAAATTAAAAATCAATTTTTTTATATGAAAAAATAAGGCGCACATTTATATTTATTTTTGATAAAAAGTTAACTGATTAATAACCCAAAATAAATTTATTTTAGGTAATTTAATGATTATTCGCCCAAATATCATTATCCTTGTGTTAGACCAGACTATTTCTCGAGGTACTAATGATGCATTGTATAGTTTGAATGCTGGACTGAGAATCCTTGTCTTTGTGTATGTATAGATTGATACACTCAGACCAGCTGAGGTGATACTTTATTTGGATAGATGGACTAATTTTGTGCACTCCTATGGTTAGACATGATAGATATTGAACTGAGCACCAATATCTTATGATTATACATGGTTTTTGTGTAGCATCCCAGAACATAGAATCTCGGATCCTATTTCTACTATCAATTACATTTCTAGGATTACAAGGAATCAACACCTGATAAATAATCAATTTAGAATTCTTGGAAAACCAGATACATAAATGGGAATTTTATTACAAATGTGTTTTATAATTACAACAATTTTTTAGTTCTAAAAGAATAAAAACCATCGACGATAACTCTAATCCTTATTTTATAATATTTCGTATCTTTTAAAGTACACAACTTGTATTCATGGTGAATGAAAAATAATAATTCCATGCTCAAATTCCCAATAAGGTAAAAGTATAGCGGTATCCATAATAAATCAAATAGAATGGTAAATATGAAAAATTAAATAATTGAAAACCCAAGATATGTAATCAATTAACTAAATAGATGTACATTAGAAATATGGAATTGTAATACTAGAAATACATTCCATTCAAATTTCTAGATAAGTAAAAATAAATATGGCAAGGTATAAAACTAAAACACATATTATTAACCAATGAAGTGAAATGAAATTTTTCCATAGATATGTCGATGCATAATATTATGGATGAGTAATAACCAAATTTAATATGAATGAAATTCTAAATTATTGGATGCCATGTTTCCTTGAAACATGAAATAGGTACCTTCCACACCTATCACTGGATGGTTAATCTATCATGTAGAAACCCATCTAAGGAATCTGGGAAACTAGTTTTTCTCGTTATACTACTGATACAGAATAGGGATTTCATTCTCTAGTCCCCAACACATAGGGATTTCCCAAAATGGTCCCCACCCCATGTATTCCATTCCAAATCATTTCTCATATTGAACAATGAAACAAATAATGTTCCTTATCAAATTACATTTTTGAATGATAAATGTGGGGATGTGAATAGTTCCCTAGTTAATCTAATTTCTTCCAAAGTGTGCACTTTTTGTAAAATTGTATATGATTTAGTAAATATTAATATCAATAAAAAATTAAATAGATAATAATGGAAAATAAAAATATCAATGATAATAGTAGATTTAATACTTAATGGTGAATAAACATGAGATCAAGGAAGTGAATGTGAATATTGTTCTTGGAAAAATCAATAATAAACCATCAAGTTTAATAATACTGATGGTATTTAGAGAAAAATCCCATGTGGTGTAAAATATATGGATCTTTTTGTTGATGAAATAAAAGAACAAATTTTGAAATATTTGTTGAGAAAAATATTCTTTTCTTTTTATAAAAACCATCTAAAAATATGTTTTTTAATGACCTAGAAAGTCTGTGGATTTTTTTTAAATACATGGTATTTTTACAAGTCCATGAAAATTTACGATGCTTGATTCAAAGCCCCAATGTTCCTAGAATCAATTTCTGAAGTTTTGTTCAGGTACGTGCAGTAATCATATGATCGAGATTTTATATCATTTGAACCGATGCTCAGAATTCAAATATGAGGGTACCGTAGAATACGAAGCGCCAATATTCACTTAAGAAGACTTCCACCTTGACGGCACTAGGTCGAGAATGGAAGTTAGTTATTGTAGTTTTTAAGAATAATGATAAATAAAAATAAGTGTAGATTTTTTTTTTGGCGGTTAAAATCTCCAAGGGGGGGCTGAAGGTGGGGGCTACCACACCTGAACGTCCCGTGGGAGGTTATGGTGGTAGGTCCCACTCGATCATAACCTCTCCTAGGAGGATAATTAAGGTGGGGTCCACATGAGCTTCTTAACTTTTTTAACTCCCCATAATTGGGGGAAAACTCTTTAACTCCCCTCATTAAAGTGCCACTCAACATGAATTAATTAATGGAACATTAATTAATTAAACTTTGAAATCAATTGAATTCATGCCAACAATTAAATAATAGAAATATCTATTATTTCATTTTGGTTGGAGTATATTATTATGGTGACACATTTTGGAGAGGAGTTGGAAGCGCAATGAAGAACGCCTCTTCTACCAACGAAAAACAACAAACACATTCATCCTTCTTCAACCAGAACAAGTGAAGGAGTTGACCGTGAATAATTCCCTCTTCAACTTCGTCACCTCCGAATGATCATCTTCCAACGATGGATATCCTCTTCGTTTTCCTACATTGATGAATCAATGTCTGCCTTTCCACGACTTCGTCATTGATTAATAAATAAGAGGTAGATTATTTTAAGTTTGCAATTTTTTCCATCCTTCAACACACAAATCTTGGAATGTAATTTTCGAATTGTTATCACCATAACGTGGAAGGTTCAGGCCGCACCAATATTACCCGACCCTACCCCCTTAATTTATCCTCGTTTTTTGATGACCGCGGTGCGGACCAGCTGCGCCCAGCATGGGGCCAGCCTCGAAGGAAACTGGAAGCGCAAGGCCTCCTGGTCACCGGAAGGGCGCGACACCATTGTGCCACGCAGAGGAGAAGGGGGTAGCGACCAGGAAGGGATGTGGTGGAGGAGAAGGGGTGGCCGACGTTGGGCCGGACATCGGGGTTGCAGAACCGGCTGGCCGCTCAGCCAGCTGGACAAGACGGGACCCTCGTGGGTCCCACGACTTCCGAACCTACCCTTAGCACAGGTTCCATTAGACAAGCATGGGGCACGACACCCCCACCCCCAACATGTTGCCATCCGGTCCAGGGGGGCTACCAGCCAGCCATGCCACGCAGGACACCCGCCAGCCGGGCTACGCAGGCCGCCAGCCAGCCAAGCCACGTGGGCCGCCTGCCCGTCGGGCTGCCCTCGGGCTAGGCCACCCTCGGCTACGGGTGTCCGATCGATGAACCGTTTGCGGAAACATAAATAATAGAGCAAGACAGTTCTTTTGGAATACCACACTTAAGGTTTGGACACAGTTGGCATATGGTCAGGTTGGTTTGGACCTAAAAACCAACTGGGCCCCTGAAACACAAATTCCAATAACTCACAGACCAGGTGTTCATTTTTCACAGCATCTGTTGCATTGAAACCTCCATGATATCGTATACATTTGAGATACTTCTACATGGGACTTAGATACAGTTGGAGTATCGAAAAGTATCTCGTGGAGTGGATCCTCTCGAAGACGAGCGATCAGAGTACGGGGACCTAGTAGTTGTCTGAGACCTGATGACTACTGACCTTTCGACTCGGAGTGTTTAGACTTTCCCCATGGGAATCCCCTCTGTGTAACATGGCATACCCATAGTGGGGAGCACCTATGTGTGATGCGGTAGACCATGGTACTCGACAGGAAGAGTACCTCAGCAGGCTATGAGGGGGAGTGCCTCTATGTGATGCGACACACACACAGTGGGGAGGGCCTCTGTGTGACACAGCAGACCCACTGTACTTGACAGGAGGAGTACCTCAGCTGTCTAGGATAGTGGTAAGAACCTCTGTTTGACGCGGAAGGCCCACAATACTCTATAGAGGAGGATTACAATAGCAGCCGAGGGTTCGATAGTTTGACTAGGAATGTTACATGTTACCACCCCTAGAATGAAATCTTGGTTTTGAGTAGAGTCAATGACTTTAGTGTTTTACTAATGATTGAGATGGGTCACTAGATAACTTAGGTATTATTATGGGCATATACCTATGTAATGGATATCTGCTGATTTCATACCATGGGGTTTATCTTTTTTTTTTATTTTGTGAGACCTTGAGTGTATCGGGGTCCCTACTGAGGAGCGTTATATTCACCCCTGCATGCGCTATGCCCAAACCTGGTTGTGTTGGTTGTAGGTGATGGACAACGTTGAATGAGGATGAGTGTAGCAGGATTGGATGGTACCTGGAGGTGGACCACAGGGAAAGATGGTACGCGGAGCAGACGGACAAACGTGGAGTGCTGATGAGGCCATCTGTACCTACCATTCTGTTAATAACCCTGGAGGATTACCAGTTGTTTCTTTACATTTCTTCTTCTAGTTATATTTAAATCTTACTATTGGTATTTTATTTATGGCCACCTTCACTTTCAGTACACTCTTTGGTATATAGTTTTACTTAGTGTCTACTTCCAATTGTGTACTCTATTGTGTTTGTTTTCGGATTATAAAGACAATTTCTTTTTAGTTTAGTGATTTATGCCTTTTGTGCTAGTCCCCATCCCCTGGTCTATGAAAGGTAGGGTTGGGGTACTCATGATATAGCCCCGGGGGATGGGTCGGGGAAAAATGGTATCAGAGGAGTCATTTCTACTGGAGAACATAAGACTTTGATCATTCTTTTCTGTGAATCAATCGGGTTTAGTGTACTAAGTGTGGTTTTCAGTTCAGGGAGTTCATTGTTGGTCTAGGCAGCTGACATATCCATACACCAGGACCCTGAATACTGATTTACGACTTACTGCATGAAACTATTTATTGTGTGTATGTTTATCAAAATTTTCCTTATGTTAGCTCAACCAGGTCAGCTAACCATGTATAATCTTTTGACTGTGTCACATCTGTTTCTTTTAGTAACCTCCCCAATGATCCCCTAGAGTGGTACACATTAATAGCCCACCGAGAGACGAGGCCTCGGTGGAGGTCCCTTTTCCATTTGACGAACCAGAGGAGGCACCAATGGTATCACTTCACGTTGGGTCACCAATGGAACCAGTCCAGACAACAGACGATGGTCACCGCTTGAGCGTGTTGGATGAGTTTCAACGCTACAGGCCACCCAGGTTCTAGGGAGAGATAGACCCACAGGCGGCTGAGGATTGGCAGGAGGCTATGGTGAGAGTCTTGAGGCTTGTAGGGACACCATCAGACCTCATGGTGATCCATAATACGAGCCTCCTTCATGCAGCAGCAGGAAGATGGTGGAGACTGATGCTCCTGGTCCACGATGAGGTGAAACTATGCTGGATAGACATCGAGAGCCTGTCATGGGTAGAGTATGTTCCAGTGACCCTATGAGTAGTACAGATACAAGTGACACTTCATCTGCAGTAGGGCATCATGAAAGTAGAACAGTACTCAGCGAGGTTCAACGACCTCTCACGCTACTCCACAAATATGGTACATGACCCATTTATCAAGGCCCAGACTTTCGAGTAAGGGCTCTGGTGAGTTATCAGAGTCTCAATAATCTATCTGAGCATCCCGATGCAGGCGGGTGTGTAAGAGAGATCCCTCCTAGTGGTGAGTTTCATTGCTGAGCAGTCTCCGGCAGTGAGACCCACTACTAGTCGATATGCAGCGGAGTCTATTGTATCTACTACTAGACATATTACATAGAGGTCCAAGAAGTCCAGACCCATGGGTGGACGACCGTAGGGCACAGGATCTGTTGTGCGGAGCACCCGGGGCAGTGACCTATATTCTAGGAGCAGACAGTGTTACTCATGCGGCGGGTAGGGTCACATGGCACGTGACTGTCTGAACCACCATTCAGATGATTAACAGACAGTTGAGGGACCTCCCATGAAAAGGTAGAGGGTTGATCTAGGCGGTACTTAGGGAGAAGGCGGATGTGGCAGAGGACATGGCCATACAGCTGGAGGTGGATGACGTTACGAGGTGCTACCATCTCCACCACTAGGAGGTCCACCCTGACCACAGGGAGCGGGTGGATTGGGGAGAGCTCAAATTCCGGAAGATGAGGCCTACGACCATGGTGCTCCAGAGACGATTCGATGTACAATCTATGTCTACTACACCTTAGCTGGTGTTATTATAGACACATTTTCTAGTCATTATTTCATATCCTCTACCCTCATTTGGAGCTCAAGGATTTCGATGGGGCCATTGGCTCAATCCGTACAGCTAGAGACTCTTACGAGAGAAGGCTCAATGATTATGCATGGGGTCTGGCTATGTGAGATTACTCTAGGAGGTGATAGATTTGGTTGGGATCTCCTTATAGTGTCATTGAGGCCTTACGACGTCATTATGGGTATGGACAAGTAATCTACAGTCCATGCTCAAATTGACTGTATTTGGCGAAAAGTGCAGTGTGTCCACATGGATGGGACCAGGTTTACCTTCACTGGTGAGAAGGTAAAGATGTATCATAAGACATACTTACTCAGAGGAGGGTGCAACTGATCACTTATCAGTTGTCTTTCCATACCCTCAGAGAAATTCATGTGGAGAGTCCGACTTATCCTGTTGTGGTGGACTAGTATGCAGACGGTTTTCCTGATGATGGCCCAGGAATACCGCCTCGTAGAAAGGATGACTTCTACCTTGATATGTACCCCGGAACGACACCAAAATCTACTCCATAATATTGTATTTCTCATGATGATCTTTGTGAGATAGGTGTACAACTAGAGGACTTGTAGGGAAAGGGATTCATCCAGCCCAGTGTTTCTTCCTGGGCATCCACGATTCTGTTCTCCAAGAAGGTGGATGGGAGCTTAAGTCAATGTGTCAACTACCATCGCCAAAACCAGGTGACCATGATGAAAAAGTACCCACTCCTAAGGATTGATGACCTCTTTGATCATTTTAAGGGAGGACGATGGTTCTTGAAGATATACCTCATATCAAGCTAACACCTGCTCATAGTACGAGATGAGGATGTGAAGTAGATATCCTTCAGATGTCGGTATGGACACTATGAGTTCTCAGTTATTCCCTTCGGTGTAACCAACGATCTCACAGTCTTCATGTGTCTCATGAATAGTAAATTTCAGTCATACCTCGATCTCTTTTTCATGTTCTTTATCGATGTCATTCTGATCGACTCCACTACAGAAGAGGAGCATGCCTATTATTTGCAGGTAGTTCTATATACACTCTCAGAGCATCATCTGTATGTTAATCCCTCGATGTTTTATTTTTGGATTCGAAAGGTTCACTTCTCGAGACATGTCAACATAGCGGTTGGAGTTGCAGAAGATCTAGTGAATATTGAGGTGGTGCTTGCTTGGGAGCCACCCAAGAGTATCCTGGGGGTACGGAGTTTCCTAGGCTAGGCTGGTTACTACCGGAGATTCATTCCAGACTTCTCCAGACTTGCAACACAATAATCATCCTTGATGAAGAAGGGGAAACACCTCATGTTCTCAAAGATATGCCAACATATCATTTAGGAGCTGAGGTAGAGGCCGACTAGTGCCCCAATCTTGAGGCTTCTAGAGGAAGGCAGAGGGTACGTAGTCTACTGCAACACATCAGGGACCGGACTCGAGTGTGTCCTGATGCATGAACGAGATGTGATTGCATATGGTTCTCGGTAGCTGAGACAACATGAGTAGAACTATGCTACCCATGACCTGTAGTTAGCAATAGTGGTCTTCACCTTGATGATGTGAAGGCACTATTTGATGGGAGAACGTTTTACAATGTACTCTGATCACAATATTATCAGGTATATCTTCTCATAGAAGGACCTGAACCTGAGACATCAGTGATGGATTGAGTTCCTCTCGGACTATGAATTTGAGGATTTCTATACACTAGGGATGGGGAACGTTGTTGCAGATGCTCTTAGAAGGAGATCTGTTATACAGCTGCTAAGAGAGGTGATAGAGCAGCTTGCTGATTTACAGATTTCATATGTGGACCTAGATGGAACAGAATTCCTTCTATCTCTTACATTCAGTCCTCCACATCATCAGCGATTCTGGGAGGTGCATCCTGGGGATGCTAACTGTGAGACACGACTTGCTCAGATATCCATATGTCAGACACATGATGGATTTTATAAAGGTAGAGAGCACATTATCCTATTCAGAGGAAGTACCTTTATACCAGATTCACATCAGGAGGATGTGTTGAGAGAATTCAACACTTTCCCTTTAGTGGTACATCCGAGAGTGGTGATGATGTATTAGGACCTCAAACGACATCACTGGTGGCCAGGTATGAAGAAGGAAGTAGCTAATTTTGTCTCTCACTGTCTCACTTGCCACCAAGTGAAGGCAATGAACCAGGTACCAGCAGGCTTGGTTCAGCCTTTAGAGGTCACAGATTCGAAGTGGGATGGGATATCCGTGGACATCGTGACGGGTCACCCACTTACATCCAAGAGTCAGGATTCGATATGGATGATTGTTGACCAACTCACCAAGTGGGACCACTTCATATTGATCAGAGAGAAGGTTTCAGTAGAGAGCTTGGGATGCCTCTATGTGTAGGAGATAGTGATTTTTCATAGAGTAACTTCTTCTATTTTATCGGATCGTGATGCACACTTTACATACCAGCTATAGAAGGGGTTGCAGGAAGCATTTAGGACAGAGCTATGTATGAGAACCACCTTCCATCCTCAGACAGATGTCCAGACTGAGAGGACCAATTAGACTTTGGAGGACATGATCCGTGCTTGTGTCATCGACTTCGGTCACAGCTGGGAGGACCACTTTCTTTTGGTGGAGTTTTCCTACAGCAACAACTATCACACCACCATCTGAATGGAACATTTTGAGGCCTTGTATGCTCCACATTGCAGATCGCCACTGTGCTGGACAGACCCAGTGGATTCAGCACTAGCAGGACCAGAGATGGAACAAGCTACCATAGAGAAGGTTCAGATCATCTAGGAGCAGTGGAAGAGTGCACAGAGTAGGCAGAAGTCATATGCTGACAGGAGACGGAGACCTCTGTAGTTCGATAATGGAGACCACATCTTTCTGCGTGTCTCAACTTGATGAGGTCTACAAAGATTTGGCCGAGGTGGAAAGTTATCTATGAGGTTCATTGAACATTTCCATCTCATCATCAGAGTAAGGGAGGTGGCTTACCACCGAGTTCTTCTACCTCAGTTGCACTGGGTGCATGATGTCTTCCATGTGTATTAGCTAAGGAGATACGTGCACGACCATTATTACATCAACAACCATGGGGAGCTGGACATCGATGACGGGGCCACATTCACGGATGTTCTAGTGGATATTGAGGATAAACATGAGCGAGTCCTACTTGGATGGTCGATTCCTCTGGTTCACGTTCGCTGGCAGTATGGGAACCTCCAGGAGATCACATGGGAGTCAGAGGATCAGAATCGTGCTCAATACCCCCATTTGTTCTTATAGTTTGAGTTGTATCTTATGGGGATGTAAATCCCTGAGTTGGGGAGAATGTGAAGACCTAAAAATTCCATGTAATTTTTTTCTATTAAATACATGGGATTTTTAAGAGCCCATGAAAATTTACGGCGCTTGATTTTGAGGCCTGGTGTACACGGAATAAATTTCTAATGTTTTTTTAGGTACTTTTAGTAAACGTACAAGCAGGATTTTATATCATTTGAAAAAGTGCTCGAAATTGAAATCTGAATGCATCGTTGAACTCGCAGTGCCGGTAATATTTTAAAAGACTTTCATCTCGATGGTAGTTGGTTGAAAATGGAGGCTAGTTTTTTGAATTTTCAGGAATAATGTTAAATAAAAATAACTGTAGATTATTTTTATTTTGTCGGTGAAAATATCCAAGGGGAGGTTGGAGGAGGGGCCACCACACCATATACTCCCATGAGAGGTTATGGTGGTCGGGTCCACCTGAGCAATACCTCACTTGGGGGGATAATTAAGGTGGGGAACACCATTACTTCTTAACTCCTTGAACTCCCCATAAGTGGCTGAAAACTCTTGAACTCCCATCATTAAAGTTCCACCCCACTTGAATTAATTAATGGAACATATTTAATTAAACATTGAAATCATTGAAATTAATGCCAACAAATAAATAATAGACAAATCTATTATATCATTTTGGTTGGGATCTATCCTTTTGGTGGATCATTTGGGAGAGGAGTTGGAAGAGAAATGAAGAACTCCTCTTCTTCCAACGAAGAATGATGAACACATTCATCATTCTTCAACCAGATCAAGATAAAGAGTAGATTGAGACGAACACCGTATTCAACTTCGTCACCTCCGAAAACTCATCCACAAACGATGGATATCCTCTTCTTTTTTTGACATTGACGAATAGATTCCCTCCTTTCCGCGACATCATCGACGATCAAAAAATACAAGTTATGGGATTTAACGTTTGAAATTGTTTATGTCCTTCAACGGACAAATAATGGAATGTGTTTCGGAAAATTTTTATTGACATAACATGGAAGGCTTAGGCCGCATGAAGATGGCCTGACCATCCCCCCTTCGTTTCTCCTTGTTTATTGATGACCGTGGTGTGGAGCAGCGGTGGCTGGTGGCAGGCCGACCGTGAAGGTAACCTGAGGTGCAAGGCCGCAGGGTCACCAGAATGGCGGGACATAATCGTGTCGCGCAGAGGAGTTGGGGGACGGGGACAGCCCGAGCCATGACAGAGGAGAAGGGGCGGAAAGTATCGGGTCGGTCACCGGGGGTGTAGAACTGGCTGGTCGCTCAGACATCCAGACAAGCCTGGACCCTCTTGGGCCCCGCGGCTTCTGAACTAGTGCTTAGCTGCGTTTCCATTTGACAATTCGGGGGGCACGACATCGCCCCCCCCCCCCCCCCCCACAAGTGTCCTGCCGGGCCATGTGGGCTTCCAGCCAGCCGGGCCACGAGGGACGCCGGCCTCTCGGGCCATGCGGGCCGCCAGCCCATCAGAATGCCCTCGGGTCGGGCTTCCCCATCGGGCCAGACCACGCCCTCCGGTCGGGCCTCCCCCTCAGACCGGGTTGATCTCGCAGATCGGGTTGGACTCCGATCTAGACCCGGGTCGGGTAGGGTTAGTCCGACTGTGTTGGACCAGACCCGGACCCGCTTTGGCCTATTTTCACCTTTTCGCCCATATCTTGGGTTACAGGTGTCCGATTGATGAACTGTATGTGGCAGAAAAATTCATAGAGAGAGACGGTTTTTTTTTCAATACCCTAAATGATTTTTGGACAAAGTTGGGATACAAGCAGATTATTTTGACCCTAAAAACCTACCGGGCCCCAGGAAAAGAAATTCCAATAACTGACAGACCAGGATTCTGTTTGATGCGCAGTCTATTGCGTTGAGACCCTTATGACTAGGTAGACCTTTGAGATACTTCTACATTAAAGTTTTTGAATGTTTGAGTATCGAACAGTAGGTCATGGTGTGGATCCTCCCAGAGATGAGCAAGTGGAGTATGAATACCTGGTAGCTGGCTGAGTCCTGACGACTGCTGACCTTTCTACTTGGAGTGTTTCGACAAGCCCAGCGGGAAGTGACTCTGTGTGACGCAGAAGACCCACAGTGGTGAACGACAGTATGTGATGCGACAGACCCATGATCCTCGACAGGAAGAGTTCCTCAGCAGACTACTAGGGGAAGCGCCTCTGTTTGATGTGGCATACCTATAGTGGGGAGTGCCTTTGTGTGATGTAGCAGTCTCGTGGTACTCGACATGAGGAGTACCTCCACAGTCTATGATAGTGGGAAGAACCTCTATGTGATGCAGAAGGCCTAAAATACTATATATAGGAGGTGTACAACTGTAGTCGAGGGTTCGACAGTGTGACTAGGAATGTTACATGTTAACACCCCTAGAATAACATCCTGGTTTTGAGCTGAGTCAATGATATTAGTGTTTTCCTCATGATTGGGATGGGTTAATAGATAACATAGGTATAATTATAGTAATATACCTAAGTAATGGATATCCAATTATTTCATAAAATGTGGTTTATCTTTGTTAGATTTTGTGAGGCCTTGATGGTTTTGGGGTCCGGGGTGAGTATCATTATACTCACCCCTTCACGAGCTATGCCATCACCTGGTTGCGTTGGTTGCAGATGACAGACAACGCTGACTGAGGCAGAAGGTAACAAGAATATATAGTACTCGGAGGTGGACCACTCAGTGAGACAGTACATGGAGCGGAAAAATGAACATGGAGTGCTGAGTAGGCCATATGTACCAACCCTTCAGGTAGGAACCCTAGAGAACAACCCAATGGCTACTTTACATTTCTTCTTTGAGTTATATTTGTTCTTTACTATTGGGATTGTATTTCTATCCCCTTTACATTCAGCACTCTCTTTTGTATATAGTTTTACATAATCTTTACTTCCAGTTGCGTACTATGTTGTGTTTGTTTTCAGTTTATAAAGGCAATTCCTTCTAATTTATGGATTTACGCCTTTGGTTCTAGTCACCAGCCCATGGCATATGGACGGCGGGATGAGGGTAGTCATGATACGACCCGAGGGGATGGGTTGTGACATGTTTATTTGAAAAACCATTTTTAATGATATATTAAAAATAATAATTATATTCATTAGGTGGTGGTTTCTTGAAATGTGGACGAATGAATCTATACATGTCTTATGAGTTAAAAGGAATATTCCTTTTATTCGGTGAAATGGTAGAAAATGTGTGGTTTTGAAAAAAACAAAAAGATTCCATTAAAGAGATTAGAGAATGAAAATAATGGTAAAAATGAATTTTTAATATTATAGGGGAATGGAATAATATAATTGTATACAATTTCATGAAAACATGGTTTTGAATATTTTCTGACTGAATAGATGGTCATATCTAGCTTCTTGAAAAAATATTTATTACAAATATTTTATACCAAAGAGTAGATAATGGTAAATATACATGATTATGTCATTACATAACCAACGATAAGGAAACTCATAAGTTTTCTTGAGATATTGATCATTATATTACATATATGGAATAATAATGATAAAAAATCTCTGAAAAGTGAAGCGATTGTTTTAATGAACTCGTATAACTCAATAACATTGATCATAATCTACATATAAGTAACATAAATTATTTGAAGCATATAATATATTAAAAATATTTATATTCATGATATTCATAAAAATTTGAAATGTATTAACCTCAAAAATGAGATTAGGTGTATAATTAAACATAAGTTCGAAGAATGCAAATTGAGATAGTCCATTTTACCGATTTGGTATCCTATTAATCATAAAAACCATGAAAGAAGGATCATAAAATGGATATGTTAATAACCTTAAATTTATTTTTATGATAAATAGAATACAGTCATGGAACTACGTACACAACTAATAGGGAAAGTGTGGTGAATATAACATGTATCTCATGGAAATTAAAATTTAGATGAAGTCACATTACCTAGAGTTTACTTTCATGTTAATGTCCTATATCTTACTGTTGAAAAAATTTTAGTTAATTTTGTACTTTATTCATAACCTTTTTTATGTTTAAAATTAATATTTTTCATTTATAACCATGTTGTGTACACTACTTAAACAATTAATTTTACATTGGGAGTTTTTACCAAATTCGGTTTATGAAACAGAAAAACAATTGTTGTTCAATAATGGTTAAAAGGTTCATTATATAAAATATCCAGAATAATAACCATGAAATAATTGTTATATTTTTAAATCAATTATACTTTTACGATCAATCATTAAATATGGTTATGTAAATGATAATGTCTTACAATTATGGTTATGGTAGGTCATACGTACGCAGGAGTAACATTCCTATTTTTTAAAAGATTGTTTTGGAAAGATGGTGGGTAAATAAAATCATTAAATAATGATAATTATATAATTAATATCATAATATTTATTCATATATAATTGTATATATAATTATCTTATGTATTATGTATCACATCTTGTGGAGAAGGTGGTAGTCGATAAGTCCATAAACGATGTTATC
This sequence comes from Viscum album, assembly GCA_963277665.1. Classification (NCBI taxonomy): domain Eukaryota; kingdom Viridiplantae; phylum Streptophyta; class Magnoliopsida; order Santalales; family Viscaceae; genus Viscum; species Viscum album. The sequence goes on from OY728158.1 coordinate 89,471,782, forward strand.
TTGTTTAATGTGTGTGAAGGGGTAATAAAATAGATGATATATATATAAATATATATTATATTTATTGAAATATAATTACGTAATTAATGTACTACTATTGTTTTTTTATCTAACGTATTTTTAATTATTTCCATTCATTTATACATTCCATACAATTGGTGAACGAATCGTATCACTTTGAGGGAGAGGTAGTCCACACTTCCTCAAACGATATTTTTATATTCACAATACTTTTAAAGAATAATGGTATGTTATTAATGAAAAATATATAATAATAAAACATTATAAATACCATATATATTCTATATTAATTTATTTTCTTTCATTAATGTCCACTAGAAGTGGAAATAATGGAGAATTTAACATCCATCCTTTTGTGAGGTAGTAAATCGCCATTCACAGAAACAATATGTTTATTACCCATTAGATTTAGTTGTGTGTGATTTTAGGTATAGATAATAGTATAAAACCATCCTATTATATTGATTATACAGGTTTTTTATATAATCAAATAATACAACGAGTATAGGGAGTGGAGAATGGAAATGAAAATAAAAATATTAAGAGAATGTGTTACCTCTTAATCAAGTAACATATTTTGGTTTGACCAAATGGATTTGTTGGAACGGTATATTCCCAAAAGGATGATTCTAGATAGAGGATACAAGTTATCGGATACTCATTTTGATGTTATTTTCTGATCTTGTGAGGTTTGAGATGTTTTTTGTAATGGGTAGAGTTTGTGGCATTTTATATGAAATGAAAAGGACTCACTTGTAATTTTTTTAAAAGATGATAGGTGTGAACATGTTCATACGTAAAAAACCATAGAGACAGAAAAAAATCTCAATAATTGTATATTCATGGACTATATATTTATATCCAATGGGTGTGGGAAAAGTGTATATGTCATTTAGGGCCTTATGTTAAAGGATTTGTTCTCTATTATGCTTAGTTTTCCGTAAATAATTGTAATTAATTTTAATTACGTTCACTATTATTTTTGTTAAAACACAAAGATGGTATTATTAGACAATATAAATTATATATATTTTATATAAATAATCCATTTTTTAAATTTTAAAGACATAATTGGTAGTAATTAAATTAAAAGTAATCCCATTGATGGGACGATAATTCGAGTTTTCAAAGTAAAAACATCTGAAAGTGGGCTATGATTTATAGTGAATTTAAATGTGAAATTAATTCCAATGAACTAAATAGAATTATTTTATAAAACATTTATCTAAATAAATGTTAAAACCAAATAAAATTAATCTTTTAAATTATCACTAAATGATATTGAAGAATAGTTGAGAACTAATATTCTGTATTTTTTTTACTATTCCTTAAAATATGGAATCTCTCTGAAAATTATAGAATAATCATCCTAAATAATATATTATGATTCTATTTCAAGAAATATTTTATTTTTTAAATCTTATATTTCTAAAGGTATCAATATACAAATTGAAATTAATTTCTCAATTAAAATGTGGTAAAGGTGCCTTTATCAAAATATAGGATTTATGTATAAAAAATGGCATGTTATTATCTTATGCCAATAAAACCTAATGGATGAATATAAAAAATATTTTGTTGAATATATACAGTATGTAATTAATTATAATATTTATTTTGTTGTAATTAATTTAATTTATTATGATAAAATAACTTTACAGGCATAAAAATGTTTTTATATATGAACATTCCATTTATATTCAATTGGTTCTTATATTAATTTCTGACCAATTTTTAAACTATTGTTTAATATTATATTATTATAAACCATATATTTTAATAATTTAGTTAATACTATTCATAACTAATATTGTAATTTCTAGGTTATGTAATATTATTTTAAATTATAATATTTTAATAATATATTGTTATTTGGTGAAACATACTATTAGGTGTAACACAAGAAATCAAGGAAGGTCACTCTTGTGTGTAATAGAAGATATCATGAAATGTCACTCTTGTGTGTCACAAAAACTAACTTAGTTTTTCATTCATGTAATCTATTGTAAATACTAAAAATATTATAAATTATATCCATATTATATTACCTTATGTGATTATAGTCAGGTTTCATACATGCTATCGAATACATGGTTCTTACTTTGGTTTTTCAAGGCCTCACATTATCCCCACCTTATTTAAATTGTGTCCTTGTAATTTAAACATGATCATGGTGATATATTTTTCGATACTTCCTTTTTTTTAAATCCCACATCGTGAAAAGGGTTCATAAATAATCCTCTATAAAAGGGGAATTGAAATTAAAAAGGTTATATTGAATGCCATGTAATGAGGTCCCTATGTAAGATAACATTAGTGAAATGAGATCACACATAATTTGAAGAAAATAATAAATATTTATAGTTATTGAATGAGTTCATCATTTAAAAACAATTGAATAAAATTTAGAATGTTAATGGCCACAAATCCATAAAAATTTGATAATTTATAAGGCTATCGGTTATAATGATATTTTGGTATTAGGAAAACATTTAATTTCGTTGTTATTTTACTAATGTTGGTTAATCCTTTTACTGAACAATAATATAATGAACTTTTTTACATGATATGTTTCTATTTTATATGAACAATCTTAAATTTTGGATTTGCTTTGACAAAATTAAAATTCATCCATTAAATCCAAAAAATTAATTACTTGTAATGATTTTCTTATTCCTCAAGCACTTAAACCGACATTTAATGTATCCTAATGACTATAAAATAGTGAAAATTATTACTATTTCTATTTAACTATCTCCCACAATAGAATGTGTTAATAAATTAATTTCTCGTCATGAAAATAGTTACTATAGGTTCATAATTATTACTTATATGATAAATTTTTTGACTAAAAACAATTAAAATTAACAAGGATGTTGTGTAGGTCAGTGTTTTACATAAATCCCTTATATTCATTCGATGATGGGTTCATGGCCTAATTCCTTATTGATATTTATTAGTTGTAACCATACTTATATTTTTCCATTTTTTTAAAACATATTAATATAATTTCAAAAATATTTATTATGTATATCCACGATATTAGGTTAATAAAAAAATATAATTTTAGCTATGGTTTTCTACACAAAATCAATACATAAATTCGTTTTCAACTAAATTTTGCGTAGATCCTTCCATGGTATATATTTTATCTTACATGAGATTTCATTGATATGGGAAATTTCTAAGTTCACCAAAATTATGGCAATGTACTACAAATGAATATTTAGGACGAGCTTCATTTCTTTCCATTTTACTATTCTTTTAATTTGGAAAATCCTTTGTTTTATATCCTTCTTTTCCATAGATAAATAATTTACTTATTCTATTGAGAAAAATTCAAGGGTGTCTCCATCGTCATGTCTCACATGTTTAAAATAAATTATTATTTTCTTTAAAATCTACACCTCATGATCTCTTAGAGACTTCCATCCTTCTTTTAATTGGTGTAATGAAGTGTGGGTTATGGTATTTGATGTTAATCATATTTTGAGAAAACTAATTTTGAATAAACATTATATTCATCACTACAGTCAACATATAATTTGGTTTCTCATTTTCACCAATATTTTCTTCATGTTCTATGTTGTATTTAATACTTTGTGTTCCATACATTGATTAAAACTAGAATGAATTTTTTAGAAATCACATTCATAGTGAGAAAAGTATATAATCATCTATAAGCTCTCTAAATCATGAAATCAAAATTATTAATCCAAACACCTTAGGTTTAACCTAGATTAATCATTTTAATTATCTATTCAAGTCCATCTTAATTGTTTGTAAAAGATAAGTGGTTATTTTTAGCATATCTGTCAGGAGTGTAAAACCATGTGCATTGTAAGGCCCATTATCGTTTACCAGGTAAGCCCACAAAAAGTCTGGAACACCATGTTGGAGTTGTTAATCATAGGTACATCATTTCTAGAATGATGTGCATGTTTATTATCTAGACATTGATGTATTTCTATGACAACTAACATAATATACAATTTACCAAAAATATAGGGGTTTAATCTATGATTATTTAAATTTTACTTCTGGGTTAGGTTCTCTAATCTAGATTTTCCTAAATATAGTTCCCAATGTTGCTACTAAACATCCCTTGATACCTACTATAGAGACCCAGACCCCATAATCCTGACGAGAGTGTCTAATATAAATTAAATTGGAATTATTACAATGAATCAATCCCCAATGGACCAATTAGTTTAGTATTCATCGATAATAAGATTCATAAATGAGTATTGTATTACAAATAGATACAATAATTACAAAATATTGTTTTCCTCATAACTAATAAGCATCATCGAGGATAACACTAATCTATCTACTATATTCCTTCATAACTTTGATAGTATTCGTCTTGTATTCCTTGAAAATAAACATAATATGGGTGAGCTCAGATGCTCAATAAGGGGAAAGCATAGTATAATCCCTAATTAATCAATGATTATAGTCAATATGCCACGATAAATTACTGAACACGGATTCCATGTTATCAATAAAATAAACAAAAGTAAATAATAAATATTTCTATGTAATAGCTGGAAATACATTCATTTCTGATAACCGGATAAGGAAAAATAAATAAGGGAAGGTATGAAACTAATAACCATTCCATTAATCAATAAACTGAAATTAAATGTATCTATACAAATTTCAATGAAAAATATCATTAATGAATTAGAACAATGAATAATATTAAATAAATGATCAATTATAGTATTACATGTATCATCATTCACTAGATTGTTTAGCTATTGGGTAAACACCTATCTATTGTGGCCCGACAACTCTTTCATCTCATGATACTACTAATGCATCAAGGGGACTTCATTCACCAGTCCCTAACCCAAATGGATTTCCCGAAATGGTCACCAACCTAATTACACTGTTCTAAAGGATTCATTATGTTGAATAATCTATTAAATAGTTTTCCTTATCAAATAACCGTAATGAATGAGAAATAAATATTTTTGATGAAATAAAAAACTAATCAAATTAATTCAAATATAGGCACAATTGGTAAAATTGTATGTAGTTTATGTAAGAGTAATATCTATTAAAAAATTAAATGAATAGTAAAGGGAAATTCAATGTTCAATTGTCATTAGATATTGAATACATATAGGGGACTAGAAATGAAATCAATTAACTGAATATGAATAACATATGTAGAGAACCTAAGTCTGACGTACATGGAAATTACATTTATTTTGCGGAATACTTAGTACATAACAAAAACACACACATAAGGACCGTAATAGTTTAGTGTCTTTGGAAACTCAAAATGTAATCTTCTAATCATGGTGAAAGATCTTCAACATCTCCCATAAAGATCTTCCCCCTTTTTTTCTTACCTAATGCCTTTCTTTATATCCTAGGGAAAAGAAAACATAAAATGGTGAGATGAAATTCTCAGTAAGGGTAAACAAAAGAAATATCAATCACATCATATTCATAAGAACGTAACATTTTGGAAATCTTAACCTGCAAAAGAGATCATAATATCATAACATGGGATAAATCATAGTAGTAAAATGTAATCCCAATAATCATAACTTAAAACATGAAACATTGTGGCGTACAAACATAATCATAGAGAATCATTTCTGATTAGTCAAGACTCATTTCCAAGACTATCATAGTGGAAAAAGTCCATTTATGAACCGAGTTCATTCCTCGTTTCAGTTCTGTTTCACAGAACTGGATTAACCTTCCGTTCCAGCCATGTCGATCTCATGAGATATAAAATTTTTACCCAATGCATTGGAGGGAAATATTGTTCCCACCCATCTCATAATTATACCATTCTTATGTGTTGCAGAAAATCATAAACCATACATCATAGCATAACCAATGTAATAAAAATGGGAATCGTAAACATCATGACATCATAAAACAATTAATATAAGATAAATGAATTCAAAAAAAATAATTCCATCACATCATAATCAAATCAATGTAATAATAGGGATAGAAACAGAACCCTATATTATCTTAGATGGAAAATAATTTTAATAAAACAATTGAACTCCATTCTTGAGGAAAATATCCTTTCTACTTCAAAACAAATTTCCTTTCTTAACATGTCATACAAATTTAAACTAAAAGTAGTTAATTAAAAATAAACATGAAAACTTGTAAGATAATATTCTTGTAAATAATGTTTTAAAAATCCATTCATGCCGTATAAGTTAAAAGAAAACATTCTTCTCATACTTTTGTCGGAAAAGTAAAAAAGTTACTCGTACGAAAAATGACAAAAGATTCCTTTCATATCTTTTACTAAAAACTCACCAAAGGGTAAAATTGGATATAAACTATTTTAGAAGGATATAACTATTACATATTGAGGAAACATGTATGTGGATGATAAAATACGCCCCAGTAAATACCAAAGTATAAACAATCTCGGATAAAAATTAGATTGTGATATTTCCCTTACCTTAGGTCCGATTTTCTTCGTAAGTGTCCGAACCTCCTGTATAATGATTTAAATAATGTCATTGACATATTAAAGAATCATACTCATTGTTATGATATCATATATGGTTCACTTATGACTTTATATTACCCGTTCTTTTGTAAATTCCATGTTAAAGAGCGTTTTCGGTAAAATTGTTTCATTTGTCGTCCGTGTTTTGACTTGTAATTATTTGTATGATTACTTAGATCATGATTAATTAATTCAAGAATATAAAACATGATTTATATATAATATATATTCATAATATACATATATATAATATATCAGCAAATGGAAAGAAATACACTGTTCATGGAAACGGTAGGCCGTACGTACGCATGAACACTGTTTTCGTTTCCTTATTGAGTTGAATGGAATTAAGTAGATGACATACATATATATACACATAACTCCAGTATCATTATTATGTCATATAATTCATGATTACTTATTATATATACTCTATAATCATTCATGAATGGTTAACGTGGAGAATGAATCTTATCGCGTCGTGGAGACAGTAGTCTGTACGTACGCACGAGCGATGATATCGTTCTCAAGATCGTGAGACTGTATTGGAGTGTATGTATACTATTTCAGAATCAATATCACTTTAAAATAATCATATATAGTTATTATTTACACCATTATAACCATCCATGTAAGGTGGTGGTGGAAAATAGATTACACCACGGCGTGGAGACGGTATTCCGTACGTACGCACGCGCGGTGATTTCATTTTCCGTAGGATGGATAGATGGTGAAATAGGGTTGATTCATACTTATAATAACATATAAGTATATGAGTGATACTGATTTTATTACTTCATAATGAAACAAACTAAGAAGAAGATGTGGAAGAAGAAATAAAGTTGAAAGAATCTGTAACAGACATTACCTCTTCTTTGAAGCGTCTCTTTGAGTCCTCTTCTATGTGCTCTAAAACTGGTCTTTGAAGAAGACCAGGACCACTAGGATGTTTCTATGGAAGTGAAGAATAGAATTTGGCATGGGTTGGCCGAGTTTGATGGCTCGAAGTGGTGTGAGGAAGAGAGGGAGGAAGTGCCCTTTTATATGGGAGGAGAGGGGCACCTTTGGAATAACAGAAAATATTATTTTATTATAAAGCCAAATTCGGTTTCAAATAGCACCAAATTGATTTATTTCGAATATAAGGTGGTGATGGGTCAAAATCCTCTAATCCAATATAATTTAGACAACTTTATGTTCCTATTTTAACCTTATCATTTAGATTTAACATTAAGTTAAATAATTTTACTTTTACCGTGTCTTCTTCTGTTCTTATACTATAAGGTTAATAAACTTTCTATAACAAACCAAACGAACCCCAAGTTGTTTATTATTAATATATAAAACCTTATCTAAGTCTTTTTTCCAATCCTTAGATTTTTAGGAATAAAATAACAATTTATAATATAATATTTGTTTTAAAAACTATTTGATGTCAATTTTGACACTATTTAGTAATTGATTTTTGTTAAACATATAACAGAATTATTAGATCTAAAAAAGTTCATTAAATCAATAATAACATGTCATATTAACCTAGAAAATTAGTTTAATTCATAAAAAGTCTCAAATTACATTTATTTGGGTATTTATAACATCAATTATGTCAATATTTCATTAATAGGATAATTACTACATCTTAATTGTATCATAAATAAATTAAATTATTTTAAGTCTAAAAATTACAAATAAAATACCATTATGTTGGAAATCCTTTTATCTTTCTAATTAATATTTATAGTCGAATTTATCTTATGCATAACTCTATATTAAAAAGGATTTAGTTATTAAACATTGATTTTAACTATTTTAACCCTTCTTTAAATAAATTTATAATAAATGTCCTAATATAATCCAAGTGGGCCTAAATGGTCATATTTTATTCCTAAGGTTGTTTTTGGGTCTAATGAGATTTATCCAATAGAATTACGACATTTTTTAGGGTAATAATAATAATATCATTTTTACCCTTAATTACCCTGTTTACTTTTAACCGTGGTAAAAAAAAGTAAAAAGTTACTATTCACCAAAAATTACTTTCATCTCATTGAACCACATTTTACTTACTGACATAAACCGTGTCTCTCGGATTTTTGAAATTCCACTCACAGAAGTGGGAAAATTATGTTTTATGAAAAATTCATTTTTTTAACTACCACTTAGTGGTTTCACTATTCATCAAAAAATGAACGTTTCCAGAAAAATAAAAAAAATTAGGCCTAAGCTATATTTGATATTATGAACTCAAAAATGATGTCTATTTTTAAAAATTCAAAACATATCAGTTGCATTACTTAATTTAAAAATTAATTTCCGTCGTCAAAACAAATAGCGTCTTCATAAGAGATGATAACAATCAAAAGATTGACACTTGTTTATGTCTGGTTTAAATGTGCAATTACATCTTTTGACCAACATTGTATTAAATTGTAAAAATATATTATAAATATACTTTAAAACCACTCAAATTAATAATTTATCACTATTTATTATTTAGATTAAAAAATTTGTTTTTAATTAAAATTTAGTAATTTTCACTATTCATCAGAATATGAAAGTTATCCGAAAAGTACCAAAATTTCACCTTGGCTAAATTAGATAACATGAATCCAAAAATGAAGTCCATTTTGAGAGATAAAATTTCAAAAATTTTAAAAGGTGGTTATTACAATTCATAATGACTAGTTTTAATAATATTTTAATAACTTATCATTGTTTAGTGAAACTCGGAATTGTGTACTATACACGCTATTGAGGAAGGTCGCGATTGCGTGTAATGCAAGGCAACTCAAGGATGCGTGTTGTGCAAGATCCTTTCGGTGTAGCGAACAACACAAGATATTAATGAAATTAAAAAGAATATTTTTCGTAAAATCTCGGAGTGTTACATTCTACCCCCCTTAAAATGAATTTCGCCCTCAAAATTCGTTGGGGTTATAAATGGTTTACTATTCGAAAGTTTCATTAATAGAAACCCACATCGTAAAAAATAAATACCAAAACCAATATTCAAAAAAAAGTATTAAATGTAACGGTTACCCAAATAAACTAATCACTGGGTTTCCACATAGGTGAAAATATGGATATGGAAGAGAAATCTACCCATCATGTTCTGATGGAGAGTGGTGGAGAACATGGCTATGGAAAAGCCATCAATCACAAAGCCATAAATTTTTGATGATCTAAGGTACTATCTGATTCATCAGATATAAGATCACTAAGACAACATTCATGGTTTTCAAGATCATTTCCCTAAAGTTGATGAAATTGGAATTAGAAGAAATACTTTCGTGATTTTGGTATAGTCTCACCGTTGGTCATTTTTTGGACAATTTCCACTTCATCTCTTAAAGAAATGAAGTTGAATTTTTCATTCGTGATGTGTTAGCAGATCATGTGATAGAATGATGGGTCATTCCATCTGTCTCAAACAAAAGGTTAGAAAAGTTATCAAAAAATACATAAGTCCATCTATAGTGAGATTAATCATATATGGTTCCTAAAATGGACTTATACTTCATATATTATACTGCTTAATATAATAAAACTAGTTTCTACTAAACAGGGAATTCATATAGGCCAGTGGTAGGCGATAAAGGTCAGTCGCACTTCGGTTGTGGGTTCGATTCCCACAGCCTTGTCTGACGTGATGGGTTGTCGCCCATCCTACATGTTGTCTTTTTTCTAAAACTACATTACTATAACATCCCATAAATAATGTCAAAAATACTTCTATCCTTAAACAATACTAACTTATGTCCCACATAATCCATTCCAATCTTTAGGCTTATCCAAAATAATGTTGTCTAATCTCATATTATAGAAAAAACGATTACCAAAGAGTTCATACAAAAAGCATGTTAATACAACTGTTGATCCCCATATATCATGATATATGTCTTGTTGGTCACATTCTCAAACATTCAAAGGCCTTAATCATGTATTCTCTTGAAACAAAATGAATACCCAATTAAACCTTATTGAAAACATGAATGCTGTTAAAAGATAACTCTTTCCACATACCAAAATCCTCAAAATTCTATATACTCAAACCATGATATCACTTAGTCCTTATATCAATCATGAGATCATGAATACTGTCAAACAATTCATTTTTTCCTCATCCCTTCATTATGCACATAATATCTTTTTCCAAAAATATCTCAATCACTTTCCATGGTTACCGGTACCATAAAATTATTGAAAACCACAATAGACCAATACATAAATATTCCAATATTCCACGATACTATATAAAACATTATTTTGGAATCCAATTACATAAACACTTAATCATTCCACCACATCGTTGTCATATTCAACATTGCCAATGGTGATCGCATGTGACTTCCCTTTTTTCCTTTGCCTTAAGTGGTTGCTCATGTCGATCATCACTAACCCTTGCATTAGGGAATTTATTAGCATAATGCCCCATTTCCTTGCAATTGAAGCATTGAAGTGTAGTAGGTTCATTCTGTGTATGCCTTCCTTTGATTGCATCATTAGACATATTCTTCCCATCATTGCAGTATTCAAATGCCCGATGACCTTCCTTTCATCATTTGAAACATTTACATGTCCCTTTAAGACAATCTCCACCATGCTTCTTTCCACATTTTGAGCATAAGGAAACATTCATCTTCTTTTCACCATTATTCTGAGATTTCTCCTTGAACTCCATATTTCGTTTCCTGTCAAAAATTTGAGATGTATAAGTAACACCAACTTCTATTTCTTCCTTGATAGCACAACGCACAATTTTTTCATAGCTATGAAGTCTCTTATAGCTAATGCCCTTCGAAGACTTGTTTTTAAGCCACTGACGAATCGATCAACTTTACATTCAGGTTGGATGATAAAGCCAGATGCATACCTGACCAGCCATGTAAAATTCGCTTCGTATATAACAACAGATTCATCATCATTTTTCTTTAGTTCAAGAAACTCCTTCTCCATCGTTGTATGAATAATACGAGGGAAGTACTTATTGAAAAATAAGATCTTGAAGTCGTCCCATTCCATGGACTCAATTTTAACTCTTGGCCTCATATTCTTGATATGATTCCACCATTGATCAGCATCAGCTTCCAAATGATACACTACTATGATGACTTTATCATGTTCAGAACATTGAAGAACTGAAAATATCTTTTCAGTAGTACTGATCGATTGTTCAACAACAAGTGGATCAGAAGACCCACTGAAAGAAGGTGGACGTTGCCTCATGAAGGACTCAATAGAATATTGTTCCCTTCTCTGCTCATTCGGAAGTCCAGAATGATTCATAGCTTGTGTAAGTATAGAAATAAGATTTTTCACTCCATATCCCATAACATTTGATTGTTCAAGAGGGTAATCATTGAATTTTCCATTACATTGATCAACACGGTTCCTACGTGTTCCAGCAATCGTCTAAAACCCAAAAAGAATAGTATGAGAGGAAAAAATCATGCTAGGGAAAACAACAAAATAAAGGAGGAGTTCCTTCAATATCTATCATCTTAGGTTAAATTCTAATATCATTACCGTAATTATAGGACTATAACCTATACTTATACTTAACCTTAGGGTCATCCCTAGACATACCTTAGAAATATCTCTAGGGATCTCACTAAATTTCTCGCATCCTAGTTTCCAAAGGTTGATTAAACCTTTCCTCTGATACCAACTATAGAGACCCTAAGCCTGATGTACATGTACATTACATTACTTTTGCAGAATACTTAGTACATAACAAAAACACACACACAAGGACCGTAATAGTTTAGTGTCTTTGGAAACTCGGAACATAATCTTATAATCATGGTGAAAGATCTTCAACATCTCCCATAAAGATCATCCCCCTTTTTTTCTTACCTACAACCTTTCTTTATATCCTGGGGAAAAGAAAACCAAAAAAGGTGAGCTCAAATTCTCAGTAAGGGTAAAAAAAATATCAATCACATCATATTCATAAGAACATAACATTTTAAAAATCATAACCTGCAAAAGAGATCATAATATCATAACATGGGATAAATCATAGTAGTGAACTGTAATCCCAATAATCATAACATAAATAATGAAACACTGTGGCGTACACACATAATCACAGATAATCATTTCTTATTAGTCAAGACTCATTTCCAAGACTATCTTAGTGGAAAAAGTCCATTTCTGAACCGAGTTCATTCCTCGTTTCAGTCCTATTTCACTGAACCGGTTTAACCTACCGTTCTAGCCATGTCTATCTCATGAGATATAAAATCTTTACCCAATGCATTGGAGGGATATATAGGTCCCACCCATCTCATAATGATACCATTCTTATGTGTTCCCCAAAATCATAAACCATTCATCATAGCATAACCCATGTACTAAAAATGCGAATCGTAAACATCATGACATCATAAAACAATTCATATAAGATAAATGAATTCATAAAAATAATTCCATCACATCATAATAAAATCAATGTAATAATAGGGATAGAAACAGAACCCTATATTATCTTAGATGGAAAATAATTTTGATAAATCATTTGAACTCCATTCTTGAGGAAAATATCCTTTCTACTTCAAAAACATTTTTCCTTCCGTAACATGTCATACAATTTTAATCTGAAAGTAGTTAATTAAAAATAAACATGAAAACTTGTAAGGGAATCTTCTTGGAAATAATGTTTTAAAAATCCATTCATGCCGTATATGTTAAAAGAAAACATTCTTCTCGTACTTTTTTCGGAAATGACAAAAAGTACCTTGTACGAAAAATGACAAAAGATTCCTTTCATATCTTTTACTAAAAACTCACCGAAGGGTAAAATTGGATATAAACTACTGTAGAAGGATATAAATATACATATTGAGGAAACATGGATGTGTATGATAAAATACACCCCAGTAAACACCAAAGTATAAACAATCTCATATAAAAATTAGATTGTGATATTTACCTTACCTTAGGTCCGATTTTCTTCGTAAGTGTCTGAACCTCATGTATAATGATTTAAATAATGTCATTGACTTATTAAAGAATCATACTCATTGTTATTATATCATATATGGTTCACTTATGACTTTATATTACCCTTTCTTTTGTAAATTCCATGTTAAAGAGCGTTTTCGGTAAAATTGTTTCATTTGTCATCTGTGTTTTGACTTGTAATTATTCATATGATTACATAGATCATGATTACTTAATTCCAGGATATAAAACATGATTTATATATAATATTTATTCAGAATATACATATATATAATAAATCAGTAAATGGAAATAAATACACCTTTCATGGAAACGGTAGGTCGTACGTATGCATGAACGCTGTTTTCGTTTCCTTATTGAGTTGAATGAAATTAATTAGATGACATACATATATATACACATAAATCCAGTATCATTATTATGTCATATAATTCATGATTATTTATTATATATACTTTATAATAATTCATGAATGGTTAACGTGGAAAATGAATCTTATCGCGTCGTGGAGACGGTAGTCCGTACGTACGCACGAGCGATGATATCGTTCTGAAGATCGTGGGACTATATTGGAGTGTATGTATACTATTTCAGAATCAATATCACTTTACAATAATCATATATAGTTATTATTTACACCATTATACCCATCCAATTAATGTGGTGGTGGAAAATAGATTACACCACGGCGTGGAGATGGTATTCCGTACGTACGCACGCGCGGTGATTTCATTTTCCGTAGGATGGATAGATGGTGAAATAGGGTTGTTTCATACTTATAATAACATATCAGTATATGAGTGATACTGATGTAATTACTTCATAATGAAACAACCTAAGAAGAAGAAGTTGAAGAAGAAATAAAGTTGACATAATCGGTAACGGACATTACCTCTTCTTTGAAGCCCCTCTTTGAGTCCTCTTCGTAGGGCACTAAAATTGGTCTTTGTAGAAGACCAGTACATCTATGATGTTTCTAGGAAAGTTGATAAGAGAATTTGGCAGGGTTTGTCCGAGCTTGATGGCTCAAAGTGGTGTGAGGAAAAGAGGGAGGAGGTGCCCTTTTATAAGGGAGGAGGGGTGCACCTTTGGAATAACTGAAAATATTATTTTATTATAAAGACAAATTCGGTTTTAAATAGCTCCAAACTGATTTATATAGAAGATAAGGTGGGGATGGGTCGAAATAATCTCATCCAATATAATTTAGACAAGTTTAGGTTCCTATTTTAACCTTATTATTTAGATTTAACATTATGTTAAATAATTTTACTTTTACCGTGTCTTCTTCTGTTCTTATACTATAAGGTTAATAAACATACAATAACAAGCCAAACGAACCACAAGTTGTTTATTATTAATATATATAACCTTATATAACTCATTTGGCCGAACATTAGATTTTTAGGAATAAAATAATAATTAATAATATAATTTTTGTTTTAAAAACTATTTTATGTCAATTTTGACATTATTTAGTAATTGTTTTTTGTTAAAATTATAACAGAATGATTAGTTCGAAAAATGTTAATTAAATCAATAAAAACATGTCATATTAACCTAGAAAATTATTGTAATTCATTAAAAGTCTCAAATTACATTGTTTTGGTTATCTATAACATCAATTATGTCAATATTTCATTAATAGGATAATTACTGCATTATCATTGTATCATAAATAAATTAAATTACATTATGTCTGAAAATTACAAATAAAATACCATTATGTTTGATATCCTTTTAGATTTCTAATGAATATTTAGAGTCGAATTTATCTTATGTATAACCCTATATTAAAAATGATTTAGTTATTAAATGTTGATTTTAACTATTTTAACCCTTCTTTAAATAAATTGATAATAAATGTCATAATCTAATACAAGTGGGCCTAAATTGTCATATTTTATTCCTAAGGTTGTGTTTGGGTCGAGTTACACATATCCAATAGAATTAGGAAATGTTTTAGGGTAATAATAATATCATTTTTACCCTTAATTACCCTATTTACTTTTAAACGTGGTAAAAAAAAGAAAAAAGTCATTTTTCACCAAAAATTATTTTCATCTCATTGAACCACATTTTACATACTGAAATCAACCGTGTCTCTTGGATTTTTGAAATTCCACTCATAGAAGCGGTAAAATTATGTTTTATGAAAAATTAATTTTTTTTAACTACTACTTAGTGGTTTAACTATTTATCAAAAAATGAAAGTTTCCAGAAAAATACCAAAAATTAGGCCTAATCTATATTTGATATTATGAACTCAAAAATGATGTCTATTTTTCAAAATTCAAAACATATCAGTTGCATTACTTAATTTAAAAATTAATTTCCATCGTCAAAACAAATAGTGTGTTCTTAAGAGATAATAACTATCAAAAGATTGACACTTGTTTATGTCTGGTTTAAATGTGAAATTATATCCAATGACGAAAATTGTATTAAATTGTAAAAATATATTCTAAATATACTTTAAAACAACTCAAATTAATAATTTATCACTATTAATTATTTCGATTAAAAATTTTGATTTGAATTAAAATTTAGTAATTTTCACTATTCATTAGAATATGCAAGTTATCCGAAAAGTTTCAAAATTTCACCCTAGGCTAAATTCAATACTCTGAATCCAAAAATGAAGTCCATTCTGAGATATAAAATTTCTATAATTTTAAAAGGTGGTTGTTACTATTCATAATGGCTAGTTTTAATAATATTTTAATATCATATCATTGTTTAGTGAAACTCAGTAATGCGTACCACACACGCTATCGAGGAAGGTCGCGATTGCGTGTAATGCAAGGCAAGTCAAGGATGCGTGTTGTGAAAGCTCATTTTGGTGTAACGTACAACACAAAACATTAATGAAATTAAAAAGAATATTTTTCACATAATCTCAGGGTGTTACAATATCCATTTCCAAATCAATAATAAACAATTAAGAGGAAGAATAAATATTGTATCAAGACATAAAATCCCATTTAGGGTAAGATAAAGGTTTGTTTTTATTGATGATATAAAAGAATATATTTTAAAAAAATTATTCATGAAAATAACTTTTTCTTTAAAAAACCTTCTGAAAATAATTTTCATTAAATATATATTTTTACAGATATTTTATAAATAATTATTATAAACTTGACAAGGAGGATTCAATGAAATGATGGAATATTAATCCATACATGTCATATTAGGTACAAAGAATATTCCCCTTGTATAGTAAAAGGGTTGAAAATGCCTTGTTTGGAAGGAGATAAGAACATTCCTTTGAAGAGATTTGTAAAAGAAAAAAATTATAAAATTTTCTATTAAATATTATAGGGGAATTGAATAAAATTATTTTAAACACTTTTTAGAAAACATGGGTTTTAATATATTTCCAACCAAAGAGAGGGTAATGTATGGATTTCTTAAAAACACTTTCTTCACAATATTATTTTCCAAATAGTAGTTAAGTTTAATAGTAAATTATTATATAATGAAATAAAAAAATTATAAAAAACCTCAAGAGTTTTTTTGAGATATGTATCAAAAGACTTCATCGAAGAACGCATAAAGATATAAAATCCCAAAAAAGGGAAGGGTTATCTGAATAAGATCATATAACTCGGTAACATGTATCATAATATCTATGTACGAATGGTAAATTAAAAAAAGAATAGATTATCTTGAAAACAATTAGATTCATGATATAACATGTAAAATTGAGATATATGAACCGCTAAAAATAATATAGTATCATAATAAAACATGAGTTCAATGATGGAAAATTGAGACAAAACGTTTTACATATTTGGTTTCTTTTTAATCATAATCCACATGAAAGAAAGATCATAAAATGGATATGTGAGTACCATTAAATTAAAAAGTAATATATATATATAATAATTTCGTGGTCATTCATATGGTGAACAAATTGATATAGTGTTGAACATAACAAGTATCTCATAGAAATTGAAGGTTAGTTGAAATCCTATAACTTTGAGTTTCCTTTTGGGTAAACTTCGATTAAATATGGTTATGAAAATGAGAATATTTTACAATCATGGAGATGGTACGGTCTACGCACGAACGAGTAACATTCCCATTTATAAATGATTATTGTTGAAATAATGTATGCAATTTAAATTGTTATAGAAAAATAATCCTATAATAAATTTAATAATATTAATTCATATAAACTTACATATCTAATTATGTGTTCTAAAATTATGCACATTATGTCGAAGATGTGGTAGTCCACCCCACCATGAATGACACTATCTCCATAAAGTGTGTGCGAGGTAATACTGGAGATGATATATATATATATTTTTTTTATTACTAGAAATATAACTGTTTCATTAATATATTATTTATATTTTATATTTCACTTATTTTAATTATGAAAATTCATTTATACATTCCATGCATCATGTGAACATACCACATCGCTTTCAGGGGGCAGTAGTCCCCATGTCCTCAAACAAGATTATGATATTCACACAACTTCGCATGCATAATGGTATATTATAAAAAAAATACAGAATTATAAAACAATATAAATTACATATATATAATATATAAATATATTTTCCATCATAATGGACAACACATGAGGCAGTAATGGTGCATTGAACAATCATCATTTCGTGAGGCAGCAAATCACTGTTTACAGAAGCAGTATGTTTAATGCCCCCTAGATTTAGGTTTGTGTATGTGTAGTTATAAAAACTAGCATATAAATGTCCTATTAAATTGAATTTATTTGTATTGGTATGTTATCATATGATAAGAATAGTATAGAGAGTGGAGACATGAAATGAAATAAAAAAGCATGAGAGACTGTGTTACATCTTAGTTGAGTTACTAGTTTGGGATTGAACCAAAATGAGTTGTTGGAAGGGTTTATTAGAAAATTAATTATTTCAGATCTAGTATGGGATTGATGGAGACTATTTATTTATGGTGTGTCTGAGATTAATATGATTGAGAGTTGTGAGGAATTGGTATATTTGATGGCCTTTTATAGGAACGAAAAAGGACTCACTTGGTGTATTTGAAAATAAGTTAGGTGTGCACATGTTCTTACATAGTAAAATTCATAAAAAAAATAAAAAACAATAATGGAAAGTTAATGTTTAAATTTTCTCTATAAAATGGGTTTTGTATTGGTGTCTACGTCATTTGGGGCCTTGAATTAAAGGATTAGTCCTTTATTAAGCATAGTTTAACGTGAATAATTTTAATTACATTCACTATGATTATTTGTAAAAAAATATGGTATTATTAGAAATAATAAATTATTTTCACTAAAAAAACAAAATTCATTTTTATAATTACTATCACAGAACATTGAGTAATTAAATTAAAATTAATCCCACTGATTGGACGACAATGCTGGGTTTAAATGTAATAAAATCAAAAGATGGCTATTTTTTATATGAAATTTCAATGTGAAATAGATTCCAATGACATAAAATGGAATACCTGAATAAACTTTTATCTAATTAAAATATAAAAAAACAAAAAATAAAAATTTAATAAAAATAATAAATAATATTAAAACCCATTTTGAACTAAAATTTAGTATTTTTAACTATTTGTTAAAAAAATGAAGTGTCTCAGAAAAATTAAAAAATTCCACCTAACTGAATTATTTTGTTTATATTTAATAGAATAAGGTTATTTTGAGAAATTAAATATATAATGGTATCAAAATTAGAATTTAAAATTGTTTTTCCATTAAAAGGCGGTAAAATTACTTTAATAAAAATAGATTTTTTTATAATAAAATAGTGTTAGTTCTTACATTATGTATAAAAAACCTAATGGATGAATATTAAAAATATACATTTATGCATATATTCAATATATATTTCATTATAGTAATTAAATAATTGTGATTACTTTAATTTATTATGAAAAAGTAGCTTAGTGGGAATAAAAATTGATTTATATAATAACATTTTGTTTATAATCAATTGGATCTATATTGTATTGTAAATAAATTTTAACATATTATTTAGTCTTTTATTATTATAAAAAATATATTTTTCTAATTTCGTTAATACTATTCATAACCACAAAAGAACAACTAGGTTATGATGTGTTGTATTAAGTAATAATATTTTAATAATACAATGTTATTTGATGAAACTTGGTATTTCGTGTAACACATGCTATCGTGGAAGGTCTCAATTTCGTGTAACAAAATATTTCAAGAAAGAATGCTCTTTAGTGAAACACATGATAAATTGGTGTTTCATGCAAGTAATCTATTGTAAATATTAAACATTTGATAATGTATCTGTAAATAATATTACCTTACGCACTTGTCGTCAAGTGTCATACACGCTACCAAATACAAGAAACATTACTTTTTTGGGGCGTCACACTGGGTAATTGAAATAATGTTCTGAGGTATAATAATTTATACAAAATTGATTAATTATTTACACTAAGAATTAATTTTTTAAAACTGGCATGGTATTTGGTTTATAATTTTGCAATGATCAAAGATATATTTGGGATTTGGTGTTGTTGCGGGATCAGGGTTCCCATTGGGATAATTGATAACAATTTCATTATAAAACCTATTATATATATTTTTTGTATACAATTAATTTAAAATTTCATATATTTTATTATTGGATGGGATATTTCATTAGATAATATGGGTAGAGGCATAACGAGTTATAATCACACCATACTAAGGATGCCCATTGTATCTACCAAAATTTTATCAATGAAAATTACCTTATAAAAATTATGATATTAGTATAAATGAATACAATATCACATATATAATACAATAAAAAATTTATAATTACATAATGAAATTAATAATTTGTATTTCTTTATGTTAAGGAACATATACCAATGGAATAGAAATTTCACCTCTGGAATACGAATGTTAGCATTATGAATAGTACAACAAATAGTAGAATGGTAACCTCGCCTATGAAAGTCTAAAATAAAATTATATATCTAATAAATGAAAATATTCTGTAATTATGTCATACTATATGTAAATAAATGTTATAAAAATTATTAATTAAGTGTGAACATTTTTATAAAACAAAATTGTTTGTTCTCAATTTTATTTTTAAAATAATGTTATTAAATAAAATTCATTTCCATAAAATTTATTCATAAATTATTTTCCTTCTTGTCAGTATAAGGTAATTTTACAACACCGTAATTAATTTCTCAATGTGTTATAAAATGAGGTATAATTTTAAAATTATTTTTTTCATGTAACGGATTATTTAAATTAAAAATTAATATTATCATATTTTGAAAATTATTTTCAGATGATGGAGTTAATTTTTTAATTCTATATGGTGAAAAATATTTAGGGATAATATTTCGTATTTTTCTAAAATATTTTAATTTTTTGAAAAGTGAAATACAATAATTTATTGTGTATATACATTATAAGAAAAATACAATATTCCCTAGGTGATAATTGATTTAAGAAAAAAACAATATAGAACAATCTTTAATGATTTCAATATATTTATTGATAATTCTCAAAATATTCATATAATTGAGTAATAATAATAAAATAATGAATAAAATAATGAGAAAACCTTCTTCTCCTCCCATATAAATTCCATCCCTCACCACCTCTTCACCTCACACCAATCAAGATTTTATCATTGTCAAAATTCCTATCAAATAACATTCAAATCCCCCAAACCACTTCCGAGAACCATTGGTATTAAAAAAATACCCAAACCAATTATCGAAAAAATGTTATGAAGAAGAAGGATTCAAGAGGTAAAATCATCATTCTTTTCTTTTAATTTCATTTCCAGTTTTATTCTTTTCATATTATATCCTCACCCGACCACATATAAATTTCATTATAACTCTATCAACTTATATATAATGAAATTATATTATGATAAGAGAATAATCTATCATTATTTATATCTCCTCACCTTTTGTACTAAAAATAAATACATCATCTGTGATGTGATAATTATTCACATTCATAGATGAAAAAGTCTTCAATTTTTATTTCCTCCTTCAATATGCGTAATAAAACCATATTTATGGTTAAAATAGATTATTATTTATGTATTGAAACATATTTAATGTTATATAACAATTTTATTTCAGTAATATTAATTACAAAAACAAAACTACATTGTGATGATTGTAAAACGAAAAAAATGATATTAATGATTATAAATAAAATCTTATCTAATCTTTCATCCTCAACCCATGTTTGAAAATTAATTATATAACCATTTAATATTTTTATGTTAACTAAGTACATATAAATTCAATTCTAGAAATCCATTCTCATTTTACATTATTTTCCATGCACGTATACAAGTAACAAATCAGGAAAACCATGGAAACGAACGCTCCCAAATTATGAAATTACATCTTATTACTTATTAAATGTGTCAAAACATTAATAAATAAAATTATAATAAAAATATTAAACTGAAAATTTTCAAAAATAATTAATTTATGGATTTATTTTTATTATATAAGACATTAATATCAAATGCAGATCACTTTCAGACAAAAGATATCAGATTCTTCACGAACCTCTATTTTTTCCTTCTTGTTAAAATTCTCTCTCTTTACCCAAATGTAACTCTTATTTAATAGTACATAAATCTATTATATTATATATATAGATATATTTCAAAAATAATGTATTCATAGTATTTTATTCTTCTTTTTTGGGGACATACATGTATTAATTAAATCCCCTTCTCAATTCATCGCAATAGGAAAACCCATGTAAAGGGAACTTTTAAATTTTATTCCTGTTTCCAAGACCCATCCTTGTTATATGATAACAAACCAATATTTTCTTAAAATCCCTCATTTTAACATAAAGAATACCATATGTCGTTTCCTTTTATAAGAAAAAAATATTCCTTTTTCAATTTAAATGCTCATCAATATTTTCCATAAACTGCACTAAAATGTTTCAATTCTAATGTATTATAAGCACTTTTATACACATTTACAATAAAATTGGACTTATTGTATCATGAAATATTCGTATGATGCCATATTAATATCATGTACGATTTGAATCGATTCTCTTATGACACCGTCATGATATTCCTTTTTCATATAACTTGTGACATGAATATGAAACCCAGTTCTCTCCATGGGTAAACCTTAAGCATTGTAATGGCCCGGACCCCTCCAGTCCATTCCTTGTTGAAATCGATGTGGTCAACACGACATGTGTTATAATGATAATTTTTAATACTGATGATAACGTAAAAATATGTTAAATAATAATAATGATGACATAAATTGTGTGATTAATTAAACTAAAAAGAATAATCATGATAAAATGATTTATTTGTTGTTATTATTATTAATTATGTGATGTGGGAAGGTGTGTGATCCATTAGACGTTGATAAATGAAACATGCAGTTTTTTATTAATTGAGTAATTTTTTAAATTAAATTTGAATAATAATTATGGCTGTTGTGTTATTAATATTATTCATAATATTAATAATAATGAGAAATTGATGAAATGGGTCATGGTATTTATTGCAAACAAATAAATGAAGATGCACAATGGAAGCATGGTGGTGCGTTAATAAAATTAAAGGTGAGTTCGTTATTATTATTATGTAAAATAATAATAATAATGGTGGTGTAAAAATATGTTGGGTTTATTAAATTGAATGACTTTAATTTAATAAAAGTGGTTTCAATTTAATCAGTGTGAAATAAAAATAAATAGAATTAAATAATTAAATTGACGGATGTTACACGACATTGACGTGGCATGGTCGGATTAAGATATCGAACGGGGTTGTTTAACGTGGTCAATGCGATGAGCATAAATATTATCATTATTAAAAATAATAATGCTGATGAGTTAATAAAATAAGTTGATGAATTGTTTTTATTATTGAAAAACAATAAATGACAATGATGGCGTAAAACTATGTGCGAGAGGTGAATGAAATTAAAGGTATTAAAAAAGGGGTTTACCTTCGTCTCTCTTTTTGGTGCAACATGCGGGGTGGGATATTTTTCTTTTGTTCCATGGGATGCAGTTGAACTTTAAATAAAGATAATAACAGGATAAAGAAGGGTTTGGGGTTTTGTGATGTTTCTATTGCCTTCCAGTTTCTTTATCTTCTGATTGTGATTTTGGATCGAAAGGCCTTTGCCTACTGAAAATCAAGGTCGTTGGTGGCCTTTGCATGCGCAATTGATATCTGAATTTTTTGTGGTTGGTCTTGTTAAAACATGGAAAATGGATAAGCATGTAAAGACTGGCTGATTAAATGGGAATGAAAACCTTTTGTGATCACCCTGGTTGAACAAAATTTGAATAATGAACATGTTGGTGGTTTGGTTGTTTTGTGGGAGATGTTTTTGTTAACGATGGGGTTGAAATGGTAAGTGGTTGGTTGTGGAAAATGCCTTTATTTATGACAAATGTTTTGGTTATGAAAAGTGTTTTGGAAGTAAAAGGTGTTTTCAAATGGGGAAATGTTTTGTGTGTGGAAAGGGTTTTATGTGTGGAACTATGAAATAAATGAATTATGGAATGTTTTATGGTTGTGATAATATTTTGTAAATTAAATGGCATATGGTTTCTTGCGTTTTACATAACCTTGGTTGTGGATGGCAGGGATATGTTTGTGAAAGGTTTTGTCTGGATGATAGTTGCCCAGTAGTAATAATTTGTTAAACCATTGCATGAAACATGAAAACCTAAATGGGGTAGGGGGATGATTGTTTGGTTGTTGATGCATGCTTCGTGGTAGCAGTGCCAAGGCACATGGTCAGTTTCTCTTTTTAAGAAGCCATAGGTTGGGCTGTGTGTTTGGTATATGTATATATATAATTGTATCTTTGTGTTTTGTCGCACCACACCCATGTCAAGAACCTAGTGTCGAACACTCTCATTTTATGGGAGAGGGTGTTCCCCCTTAGTTACTAGCTCCTTCCTGCTCCTTCTTCTATAGGCTATGATGGCTTGAGGTGACCTTACACCCAAGACTCTTCGGGTAGGTCTCGGAGGCTGTGATGGCTTGAGGCGACCTTTAGCCCAAGACTCTTCGGGCAGGCTTACCATTCCCAAGAACCTTCGGGATGAGGCCCAGGTGTCTGCGGGTGGGTTAGTGGTTGTGGCCCAGGTGTGTGCGGGCGAGATACGTGGTTGTGAGGCCCAGGTGTGTGCGGGCGGGATGCGTGGTTTGGCCCAGGTGTGTGTGGGCGGGAAGAGTGTGGTAGCGTCAGGACGTTTGCCGTTAGGAAGAGCAGCATCTAATTAAGTGGGAAATGGTGCGGGGTACCCAATACTTTTGTTCTATATATATACTAAACTTTTTTGTGTTACTTGGTGAGTGTGACCAGTGAGGCTGGGTGGATAGTTTTTCCTTTTTAGTTTCTGGTTCTTCTGTTTTCTCACGGGACCTTATGGTGTCTCCCCACTTGTGCACGAGAGCTTTAGGTTTCCCTACTGAGTATACTTGTATGATCACCCTACGTTTACATTCAGGTTTCTAGGAGGACTACCAGGGCCGTGCGGGACCCTACTAGTCGGGCAGTTGGAGTTGTTGCAGTTGTTGTTCTCTTTTTTTCTTTGGCATTGTACTTTTGAGCTTCCTTGTACTTGTACCTTGTTATAAAAATTGTTTAAACATGCATGTGGTCTTGGTTTCGGTTTATTTATATACACTTGTTCTTTTCCCTTTTTGGTGGTTGACTTGTCCTATTTCCCGATCCAAAATAATAAAAAGGGTAATTCCTCCCATATTTGTGAAAACTCATACCCTTGGTGCTAGTCGCCAACCCGGGGCCTACTGGAGGCGGGACTCGAGGGTCATTATCTCCCTTTCACCATTGCCAGCTCAAGAGGGGCATCTTTGGTGGGAGGGGGTCGTGACAGAATGGTATCAGAGGCTGATGGTTGAGAGATAGGATGGAGTCTGGAGTTAGGCACAGTGAGGATTGCATGGGATGGTAGGGAAACAGTGTTCGTTAATCTTGGTCTGTGACATAGGCCAGGGAAGACCGGCTAGGACACAGGATTTTAGGGCCCCCCGTGATCCGATTCAAGGACTCTGAGCCTACCGAACGACCAAGTGAGACTATATTGATTACAGGGTAGAGACCCTAGGGAAGGTACATGCATCATCATGTTTGTGTTTTACTAGATTTGGGTGTTCTGGGAAAGAAATTGAAATAAAATGATAATTAAAACTTTGAGTTTTTCCTTACTACTTGGGCTTAGGCGATCCTTGTTTACCGTATATCTATGGCACTTGGACGTTAACAGAAATGCAGAGGAGTGGGACGCGAACAATTTCACGCAACAGAAGTGGCAACCCCAGCAAGGCAAAAGATCGAGAGAGATGTTTCATGTTTTACTTAAATGCTCTCGTTTATGTTTTGTTTAAATCCAGGAGCATCACACTCAATTGTTGAAACTCATTCTCGCCCATGCCTTGGGCCTGGACCTTGTTTTCCATGAGTCTATAATGCTATGTTATTTCCCTCTTTCCTTTAAATGTGTTTGAAGAGTCCTTACATGTGGGGAGAGGAGGACCTGATCCCTAATCGAGACGCATTAATGTGGATGCGATTAAACCCGTGCAGGAGAGTCAGTGCCGCCTAAAGCAGATAATATCTCTACATGGGAGAAGGAATTCCTCAAGCCATGTGTCCGGGCAATTTATTGTTGTTGTGTATGGTGTTGGGGGTAGTGTAAGTTTGGAAAATCCTAATATATGGAAGTCGGAAGACCTAATTCCTAATCCAGACGCATTAATGTAGATGCGATTAAACCCGTGATGGCGAGTCAGTGCCACCTAAAGTAGATAATATCTCGGTATGGGAGAAGGAATTCCTAACTCATATAATTAGGGTTGTCAGTTGTTTCCTGTTATGACAAGAGCCCTGAGAGGTATCTTGCGGGGTGGTTGTTCGGATCCATTCTTTTTCAGGGTTGGGTTTTAATTCTCGAGGACGAGAATGTTTTGAGAGGTATCTGATGTAATGGCCCGGACCCCTCCGGTCCATTCCTTGTTGAAATCGATGTGGTCAACACGACGTGCATTATAATGATAATTTTTAATACTGATGATAACGTAAAAATATGTTAAATAATAATGATGATGACATAAATTGTGTGATTAATTAAACTAAAAAGAATAATCATGATAAAATGATTTATTTGTTGTTATTATTATTAATTATGTGATGTGGGAAGGTGTGTGATCCATTAGACGTTGATAAATGAAACATGCAGTTTTTTATTAAATGAGTCATTGTTGAAATTAAATTTGAATAATAATTATGGATGTTGTGTTATTAATATTATTCATAATATTAATAATAATGAGAAATTGATGAAATGAGTCATTTTATTTATTGCAAACAAATAAATGAAGATGCACAATGGAAGCATGGTGGTGCATTAATAAAATTAAAGGTGAGTTCATTATTATTATTATGTTAAATAATAATAATAATGGTGGTGTAAAAATATGTTGGGTTTATTAAATTGAATGAATTTAATTTAATAAAATTGGTTTCAATTTAATCAATGTGAAATAAAAATAAATATAATTAAATAATTAAATTGACGGATGTTACACGACATTGACGTGGCATGGTCGGATTCAGATATCCAACGGGGTTGTTTAACGTGGTCAATGCGATGAGCATAAATATTATCATTATTAAAAATAATAATGGTGATGAGTTAATAAAATAAGTTGATGAATTATTTTTATTATTGAAAAACAATAAATGACAATGATGGCGTAAAACTATGTGCGAGAGGTTAATGAAATTAAAGGTATTAAAAAGGGGTTTACCTTCGTCTCTCTTTTTGGTGCAACATGCGGGGTGGGATATTTTTCTTTTGTTCCATGGGATGCAGTTGAACATTAAATAAAGATAATAACCGGATAAAGAAGGGTTTGGGGTTTTGTGCTGTTTCTATTTCCTTCCAGTTTCTTTATCTTCTGATTGTGATTTGGGATCGAAAGGCCTTTGCCTACTAAAAATCAAGGTCATTGGAAGCCTTTGCGTGCACAATTGATATCTGAATTGTTTGTGGTTGGTCTTGTTAAAACATGGAAAATGGATAAGCATGTAAAGACTGGCTGATTAAATGAGAATGAAAACCTTGTGTGATCACCCCGGTTGAACAAAATTTGAATAATGAACATGTTGGTGGTTTGGTTGTTTTGTGGGAGATGTTTTTGTAAACGATGGGGTTGAAATGGGAAGTGGATGGTTGTGGAAAATGCCTTTATTTATGAAAAGTGTTTTGATTATGAAAAGTGTTTTGGAAGTAAAAGGTGTTTTCAAATGCGTAAATGTTTTGTGTGTGGAAAGGGTTTTTTGTGTGGAACTTTGAAATAAATGAATGATGGAATGTTGTATGGTTGTGATAATCTTTTGTAAATGAAATGGCATGTGGTTGCTTGAGTTTTACCTAACCTTGGTTGTGGATGGCAGGGATATGTTTGTGAAAGGTTTTGTCTGGATGATAGTTGCCCAGTAGTAATAATTTGTTAAACCATTGCATGAAACATGAAAACCTAAATGGCGTTTGGGGATGATTGTTTGGTTGTTGATGCATGCTTCGTGGTAGCAGTGCCGAGACACATGCTCAGTTTCTCTTTTTAAGAAGCCATAGGTTGGGCTGTGTGTTTGGTATATGTATATATATATTTGTATCTTTGTGTTTTGTCGCACCACACCCATGTCAAGCACCTAGTGCCGAACACTCCCATTTTATGGGAGAGGGTGTTCCCCCTTAGTTACTAGCTCCTTCCTTCTCCTTCTTCCATAGGCTATGATGGCTTGAGGTGACCTTACACCCAAGACTCTTCGGGTACGTCTCGGAGGCTGTGATGGCTTGAGGCGACCTTTAGCCCAAGACTCATCGGGCATACTTACTGTTCCCAAGAACCTTCGGAATGAGGCCCAGGTGTCTGCGGGTGGGTTAGTGGTTGTGTCCCAGGTGTGTGTGGGCGAGATGCGTGGTTGTGAGGCCCAGGTGTGTGCGGGCGGGATGTGTGGTTTGGCACAGGTGTGTGCGGGCGGGAAGAGTGTGGTAGCGTCAGGACGTTTGCCGTTAGGAAGAGCAGCATCTAATTAAGTGGGAAATGGTGCGGGGTACCCAATACTTTTGTTCTATATATATACTAAACTTTTTTGTGTTACTTGGTGAGTGTGACCAGTGAGGCTGGGTGGATAGTTTTTCCTTGTTAGTTTCTGGTTCTTCTGTTTTCTCACGGGAACTTAGGGTGTCTCCAAACTTGTGCACGAGAGCTTTAGGTTTCCCTACTGAGTATACTTGTATGCTCACCCTACGTTTACTTTCAGGTTTCCAGGAGGACTCCCAGGGCCGTGCGGGACCCTACTAGTCGGGCAGTTGGAGTTGTTGCAGTTGTTGTTCTCCTGTTTTCTTTGGCATTGTACTTTTGAGCTTCCTTGTACTTGTACCTTGTTATAAAAATTGTTTAAACATGCAAGTGGGCTTGGTTTGGGATTATTTATATACACTTGTTCTTTTCCCTTTTTGGTGGTTGACTTGTCCTATTTCACGATCCAAAATAATAAAAAGGGTAATGCCTCCCATATTAGTGAAAACTCATACCCTTGGTGCTAGTCGCCAACCCGGGGCCTACTGGAGGCGGGACTCGGGGGTCATTATCTCCCTTTCACCATTGCCAGCTCAGGAGGGGCATCTTTGGTGGGAGGGGGTCGTGACAATCATGATCCATCATGTATCACACATATTCAAGATCATGTTATTATGATTTTTCACAGATAGTGATCCGCTTAATTGGGTATTATTTAAACTCACGAGACGTCACTTTTGGATTCCTTTATGGGAATTTTTGCACCATGTGGTATAGTTAGCGCAATTAGCCTTGAATCATGTTTATATAATGTTATATGTTGTTTACACATATTTATGATGTCATGGTTTTATGATACCATGTTAAAAATGTTATTATTCCTTATTTTTATTCACATTACATAACATTATCTCATCCTTTTATGCCTTCATACACATGTTATATGACTTATATCTATGCTTATTCCTTTAATGGGTTTTTTAGATCATCACTTTTATTCATGTTCATATGTGGATGTCCTATGAATATATAAGAGGTCAGAAAAATTTAGAAGCTCATTATGGAGGTCAAATTAAATATATAATTTTTTATTTATTATTTTTTTCAAATTATATTCCTAATCTTCCAAAGACACTTTAATGTACAATACATGATTTTATTTTATGGTAAATTATGATAATAATTATGAAATAATATGTTTCAATGGCCAGAGATTCTATAGATGGTATCCGGGAATGGTATTGTAATATTTGTATATTATTACTATAGAACTCTAGTAAGAACCCTAGAGATAACTATATCACCATGTATATCCTAGATTGAATCATTTGGTATCAAAATTTATGATATACTTTTAAATTAAAATATTATCCTTCTATGTTCAATGTTTTTTATATGTATATGAGCTATGTATTGATGACCCAAATTGTATATTCATTTTCAAAGTAAATCGATAGAAATTAAAGAACCATGTCAATAATATATCTGAAAGTAAATGTGACAAGATCCATAATGATACAATAAATATGATGAGAAGGGTGAATTAACTTTATGAAAGTACTTTCTCAACTAGCTCATGTTATGAATAATAACATAAATCATGTTGAAATGCCTCCTATAACAATGAAAGAAAATTTTGTGATATAATCATTTATAAAAAAATGGAATCCCATGTTTATTGGATATCATGTTCACCTCATTGAGGAATAGTGAATTAACTCTATTGAGAAGATATTATTAATCCATTAGTGTTTAGAAGAAGAGAAAGTTGTGATGGATAATTAGTTGTTTTGGTGGGGAAGATGGTCATTGGTGGACACTGATATAGAACAAAAATTCCAAGAGGAAGTTGATTCTATTAAATATGAATATATCATCATAATATCAATGAATAAATATTTTCTTCAAACACACCATCTTAATAATGAAAGTTATTTCCTCAAACTGATGAAAATGAAAGATGAGTGTATCATGGTCTATGATGTATACTTCACAATTCAGGAAACATACACCTTAATCATGGCCATGCATACTAAAAGCATGGTGGATCACATCATCAATTTTTTAATGTTGATTCTACAAAATGTTTTAGTGATTCAATACTTGGACTGTTATGAATATATTATATGTGGTCACATTAACTTTGAAATGGTGATTAAAGACTCTCAATGGTCCCATGTGACTAGAGGAAAAATTAGAAAACAGAGATTAACAATGGTGTATCAAAAAATAAATCCCATGAATGAAAGAAGACCCAACATTCCATGTGTCAAATGTATGGGTAGAATTATCCATTAAACTATTTAATGTAAACCATGATATACTTATAATGTGGAAGAAAGGGGAAATTGGAAAATAAATAATGATGGTATATGATGAATACCACTAATTAGGATGAAGAAAAGAAGGTTTGGATCAACTCTGGTATTGTAGTACAATGTTTAATCAACAAGAAACATGTCCATTATGAGAACCATTTCCCTAATCCATGAGTTTTTGGAAGAAAATAACAACAAAAATATATAAGGTAGAGAGTAAGGGAATATTAAATCACTACTACTGAGGTGTATCCTAACAGTGATGTTGGGATAAGTATATTGGTTATTCATTGATGAATAGATAACATACTATATTATTTTGGTTATTTAAATAATTTAAAATATCGAATGTTTAGTTGAACTAATTATCCACCATATAAAAATTTGGATTTTGAGATATCTTTAATAAGAGAAAATGGGTTAATTATTGAATTAAAATATTATAACTCATACCTAGTTATTTTTTTTGTGGAAGGAAAATCCCATAAAAAATTTTCATACTCCCTTTGGTAGACTTTTATTATATATTGGGTATGGATTGTATATCTTTATATAAATCCAACATCAACTGTTGAGAAAGGGAGATTACTCTTCTCACCCTGAAGCATATTCTATTTTTGTACAGGTGTGAGGAGATGGAATGATCTCCATCTGAAACATTGCATCAATTTTTGAGATTATTGCATTTTTAGAAATCATATATTTCTAAAATGAAGAACAAAATGGAGTGATTCATGGTCGAAGACATTCCAACCATGAAAGGATACATTAGTGTATTCACTGAAGAATTTCACAGTCCTTATCTTGATCAAGGGGTTGAGTTTTTAATTGAACTTATTCCTATATCTCTAAATATATCTAATACTACATATAGAATGGCCACTATTGAGTTATAAGAACTAAAGAAGATGTTACAGGATAATATAATCAAGGGTTTTATTTCCCGATGTGCTTCAACATGGGCTGTGTTCGTACTCTTCTTCAAGAAGAATGATGGATCAATTCACCTCTTCATTGATTATCATAATCTCAATAAAATCTTGACAAAAAATGTATCCCCTATCAATAATAGACTAATTGTTTGAAAATCTACACGGGAAATGTTTTTCTCTAAGTTGGGAATTTAGTCAGTATAACACCAATTAAAAGTGATAATGGAATATATTCCCAATACTACCTTTTGAACAAGGAAAATATACTCTGAGTTTATCATGACGTCATTCAGTCTCACCAATTCTCTAGTAATTTTCATGGACATAATGGATAAAGTTGTTAGATATTACCTTGAAAAAATTGTTGCAGTTATTGTTGATGATATTATGATATACTCAAGAACATGAGGGAACATTATTATTTCTTTAATACTATGATAAAAACATTGTGAAGTGAGATACTATTTGAAAAGAAAAAAAATTGAGTTATGGATTGAAGAAATATAATTTTGGGGAATTGTATCCCCAACAATTGAATATCTATGTACACTTCAAAGACCAAGGCAATTATGGAGTGGACTTGGAAGACATATATAATCGATATCTGATGATTCCTTGGTATAGATAGTTATTATATATTATTTCTAATTAAATTCTCACATTTTTTCAAATAACATACCAATATAACATTGAAGTTAGAGACATTTGTATGGGCTATTGAATGTGAATACCAAATTAAAGAGTTCAAGAATATTATTATCATAGAACCAATAATCACAGTTTTGAAATAATGGGAACCCTATTTGATGTATAGAAATGCTTCATATAATGAATTAGGTCGTATAATAATGAAAAATGATAAACTGATAGCCCAAAGTAAAAGGCATTTAAAAATTAATGAGAAACAATATCTGATACAGGGTCTATAGTTGGCCGATGTGTTCATTGTGTTGATGAATTCATAGATTTTTAGCTATGGTGATAATTGAAAAATATATACTGATCAAAATTGTCTCATATATATATTCACACATGAAGAGATTAATATGCACTAGATAATACGGTTAGAATGAATAAATGGTTAAAAATTCTAAATCAACTATTATCTTGGTAAATAAAATACGATATGAGTTAATATAAGTTAAAATGATCATGAATTATTATAAATAATCAGAACTATGAACTATCCAATCTTCTTAGAAAAACATAGGATTAACAATGGAATCATTATGGATGTAACATCAATAATACATTCTCAAAAGATTTTTCAACCATCCATTGTGGATAAAATACGAGGTGCTCAATGAAATGATGTGTAAATTTAAAAAATGATAGAAGCAATCATAATTGGGAAATCCTAACAGTTCAAAATTGATTGGGAAGAAATCATGAGATTTGGGTAACTAATAAGTGAAACATCTATTACATAAATAAAGTTCTTTTGAATAACCCACATGGTCCAACATTCTCCAATCCTTGAGGGAGAAAAGGGACGTATCAAGATCTCTGAGAGATCAATTGGTGGGATAATATGAAGTTGGAGAATAATGAATATACATCCAAGTGCATGGTAGGTCCAAAAATGATTGATGAAAGTAAAATGACTAAAGAGATGTTTAAACTACTACCCATACCATCCTAAAAGAGGTAAAACATAACCATGTACATTTTCACTATACATTTGAAGATATCCTGATGAAAAAATGCTCTGTGGGTTATTGTGGATCATCTTATTGTGAAAACTAACATTATCACAATTTCAGAGTACATCTCACTATATGCACCTGAATGGATATATATAAATCAGTATAAATGCTACATGGAGTACCTGTATTGATTGTATGTGATCAATTTCTAAGAATCGCCTCCATGTTCTGTAAAATTTTCCAATATTCATTAAACTCTTACTTGGACATTAGTACACCTATCATCCTCAAACTAATTTCCAATATGAGTGGCCTTTTCATACACTTGAATTCATTTTGAGAGTTAGTTTTATGGACATAAAATTAATATGGATCTATAATCATCCTCTATTCATGTCCTCCTTCAAAAATAGTTTCTACACAAGAATCCAAATGAATCTATATGAATCACTCTATGAAAAAAGATGAAGTACATTGGTATGATAAGATGAATTCAGTGAATGTAAGCTATTAGGACCTCAAATTATTGGAGAAATGGTAGAAAAGGTGATAACCATTCAAATAATATATCTGGGTTTCCCAATTTTGAAATAATATTTATGCTAAAAATGGTCGAGATACCATGACATTAAGGATGGAGACATGGTAGACCTTCACATATCTCCATGTAAGTGGATATTGTGATTTGGGGAGAATGGAAAGCTACATACCAGGTACATCAGACCCATAGAGATTATTGATCATGTTATAGTTATGGACAGTTGACTCGTACTTACACATACCATTTCTAATGTACATGATGTATTCTATGATTCCATCCTGAGAACGTATATACCAGATCCAACACATGTACTAAATTCCGAGGTGGTAAAATTGGAGAATAATCTCTCCTGAGAGGAGTAGTCAATGAAAATATTGGATCACAAATATAATGTTTTAGGAAACAAGACCACTCATATGTTCAATGTAATGTGGCGGAACTATAATAACAAATAGGAAAAATGAAAAATAGCAGAAGAAATGAATGTTAAGTACCCTCACTTTTTTTCCATAGAATATCAAATGAAATTTTGAGGGAGAAATTATTTAATGTGGAAGAATATAACAACCCAAAATTATTTGAATGAAAATTAACTTCTTATAATTATTTTCTATAGTAAAAATAACATAATAATAACATATATACACAATGAAAACATTACAATTGATTAATTAATGAAATAATTGTTATTTCAATGGTACGAATCCTATATCAATGAAATAATTACTTGACATTTTGAATAGTAATGTTACACTCCTCAATAGTAAATAGGAAAATTGAAACCCATACTCACCTATGAATGTATAAATTAATTTTATCCATATTATACATTAAAATATGGTGTAAACATATTATAGAATAAGTAAATACATTTTTTAGAAATTATTAATTAATGTTTTTATTTTTGTAAAACATAAGTGTATATTCTCAAATTTATAATTAATACAATGTTTTAATATAATATGAATTTCAATAAAATGTATTCTTAAATTAATATATATCTTACTAATGATTATAATATTATTTTTTGACACCATAATTAATTTATTAAAGTGTTATAAAATTAGTTAAAATTTTAAAATCCACATTTTCCATGTAAATGATGATTTTATTTAAAAATTAAACACCTCATATTTTTACAATTAACATAAGAAAATAAATTTTATATTTGAATTATGCACATCAAAAAATGATAAGGGTGGACTTTGGTATTTTTTTAAAATATAGTAATTTTTAGTGAATAGAGAAATATTGTAATTTATAGAATATATAATTTATTAGTTAAATATAAAATTATTTGAGACACGAATAATTTAATAAACATAATGTTAAAATCCCTTTAATTTTTTTAATATATTAGTGATAATTCTCAAACTATTCATAGCCTTGTGGAAAAATATTAATCTAATGAATAAATCAATGACCAACCACTCATCTCCTCCCCAATAAATATCACCCTTCACCACCACTTATTCTCAATCCTTTCAAGAATTTATCCTTGAGAAAATATAGTTAAAATATATTATAAATATTATAACCCACATCCATGAGTCATTTTTCTCAACAAAAAATTAAAACCAATCACTCAATGGATGTTCTCATGAATAAGGAATCAAGAGTTAAAATCGTCATTCTTTTTATTTAATTTCACTGCATGTTTTTTTATTTTCATATTCTATCATCACATTCCCTCATAAAAATTGTATGATAACTAAATAAACTTCTGTATATTAAAATATTATAATTCCAATGGAATAATAAATAATCATTTCATTCCCCTATCATTTTGTACTAAAAATGAAAACATCATCTGTGATGTGTCAATTTATCACATTCAAGGATGAAAATGTTTTCAATTTCTTTTAAATCTTTGACGACTGATCATAAAACCATATTTATGGTTAAAAAATTATAATTTATGTATTAATATCTATTTAATGTTTTGGAATAATTTATTTAAATATTGATAATTAATAGAACAAAAATATTTTGTGATGATCAAAAACCCAACAAAATAATCCAAATTAATATCCCATATGTCTTATCTATTTATTCATCGTAATCCAAAATTACCAAATCAATTATATAACCATTTAATCTTATAGATATTATTTAATTGCATGTGACTTAAATTTAAGACAACAATTCTCATTTTAGATGAGTTTCCATATAGGTATAACAATACACAATCATGAATACCAAGGTAACAAACATAATCAAATGAAGAAATTATACCTCATAACTCATAAATAGGGATTTAAATGAACATAATAGAATTATAAATAATCGAATAAATGTAGAAATTATTTTTAATTAATTAATTAATGTATTAAATTTGATTATCCAGGATGATATGATGAAGTGGGGGACACATTTAGACATAAGTTAAGGGTTTCTTCTCAATCCTCCATTTTTCCATTTGGTTACCGATTCTCCCTCCATACACTAATATAAATGTTATTTATTTGTTAAAAATTAAACTAATATATATATATATATATATATATATATATTCTAAAATAATGTATCTATATTATTTAACCCATCTTTTTATGGATATATATATTTAATAATCTTACCTTATAATTCATCCCAATAAACTAAACTGATTAAAGTGAACATTCAAATTTCTTACCCCTTTCTATGTACAATATATAATCTATATTTAAAAAACAATATTTTGAAAATATTACATATTTTAACATGAATATATACCATTTTAATTTCTGGTCTTATGAATTTTTTTTGTATTTTTTCCTTTAAATCCTCTGTAATATTTTCCTCAAACTTCACAAAAATGAATCATTTCAAAAAATTCATAAATATTTTAAAAAATTACACATAAATTTGACATCTCTTATAATGATCTATTACTATTTTAAAATATTAATTTCCAATTATGATTTAAACACATTATTTCATGGATACCAATATGTTATTCCTTTTTTATGCCTTATGACATGATTATGATACCCAATTCATTCCACGGGTAACCATTATGTTTGATTGTTATTATGGAACACATATGCATGAAAATGTTATAATGGGTGAACCCAGAGAGAAATAAAATTCATTGGTTAATTTTTATTCTCATGAGACATCATTTTTTTGATAGAGTTTGAACCTGGTTAATTTAGGGGACATTCTCCCCCATGTGATGTAGTCTTGGCTATCATCCCATGATAAAAATGTCATTCTTACTTATGTTTATTCATGTTTCATTCCTTTATGTCATTATTTTATGCCTTATAATCCATGTGATATGTTTTATTCCCATTTATATTCCCTTACTAGGATATTAATCTCATCCCTTTTGTTAATGTATTCTCTAGTTTATCCAATGGAAATGTAAAAACTCATTAGATGTTTTGAGGATATTATTGAGATTAAATAAATGATGTTTTATGTTCGGTTTTCATGTTTTCAAATTATTTACATAATCAACTATATACACTTACCATAAAAATAATTTTTTGTATTTTATGCTAAATTATTATTAAAATAATATAATAATATGTGTAAAAGGCTAAGGTCACTATAATTTTGGTACCCAAGAAGATATCTTGGTTTCCAGTGAAGACAAAGAAAAAGGCCCTATGATTGACGTATTATTTGGGATTTCAGGATGGATCATTGATAAGGGGATGAAAATAATATGAGGATCCATTTTATGGATTCTCATAATTTCATTATTTTAGGTTCACTTTGTCACCTGACACTATTATGAAATTACATATATACTATATTGGATTGAGGGAATTTACGCAGTTTTTGGAATTCCTGATACAATGCATGGTCATTGATTAACACTATTTTAGTATAAGTTTTTTTATTTCTGATGTTCTAAATCCGTAGTAAATATGAAATATCCTCCTCTATTTTCCCAATTACACCCTCAATACTAATCATCATCCTCTCACATATGGGGATAAATTCTGAATGTCATGTGGATAACTAACCCAAACACCATTTTAATGAAATAAAATCAAGGATTTTACAATTTTAATTATTATTTTTATTTCATATTGGTTAACCAATTTGTATCCCTACTAAATAATTCCTAATAGTGTTTGGTTTTATACATTGGTCTACTCTCCAGCATAGGAGGGATGGAAATTCCTCTCAGGCCACATTGTGGACTAGATTGGGTGCTCAGTTTGAGGATGATATATATTGTTTCATGAAAAAAATGGAATTATTGGTTATGTTCCTTATGAGTTATTAATGTAAAGATAAATACCATGCTATTTTTTGATTTATACTAGTTCAGATATAGGATTTTTGGAGTTAGAGATAAAATATAATGTGGGTACCTAATCACCCAACTATTTTGATGAGACATAACTTACTAGGGTACACCTGGAGTGATATTTCCCTAATTTGATAGTTGATTCTCCATTTGTTTTATAATTTGAGTATATATATATGTATATTGAGTTCAATTTTGAATAGTTTGTGTGTTACACTTCAGAAACTCCAATACTAGAGAGAAATATAAGAATAAGCTAGAGGGAACATGGTTATTGTGCACATTCATGAAATAAATGTGAAACCGATGTGGATTTTTCAAGGTACTTATAGTACAAAATTCATGGTTGTTTCATGTAGTTAAAAAATGTGTGGCCAGAACATGCATAGTTTTAAAATTTATAGAGTATTTTATCTTTCAATTTTCTTGTGATTTTTTATTTATCTTATTTTTTTATAATTGGTTTATGCTGATTTGTAATGCATGAGCTGATATTTTTGTATTTTTTGTGTTATGTTCTCTTTAGAATTTGAACTAATTTTTTTAGAATTATTAATAAAATTGTGATTGATTCTCGAAGTAGTATGTCCATTAGAAAAACATTATGGTTAAAAAAAATTATTAACCAGTTTTAGGAAAGTATTTTTTGTTTTTTTATGGAAAATAAATTTTAGAATTAAATCATTATATAAGGTAATTTTTAACCCTAAATGGATTATATTTTAAATATTCATTAAGAGGGGAATGTCAAACTTGTTAAAATATACTAAAATGTTTTTATAGAAAATGATAAAAGATATTTGAATGGTGTTTTTCATTTTATAAATGGAATATTATTTTTTTTTATTTCATTAATGGTATTTCAATATTTGATTCAAAATTCATGTTTGAGTTTCTCTATTCATGTTTTAATGATTATCTTACTTGTTTTTTTATTCTGATTATTTTTAGAGTGTCGTCTTATTATGTTCCATAACATATTGAAAAGGATCAGTAGGTTTCTCACCCACATAATTCCCCTTCTTTTATCAAGTCTCATATCTAGATTTTGTTAAAATGTTTTAATATATAGTACATACTTAGTTATTTATAAAATAGTACCCCAGAAAGTCCAAGTAATCATTACATAGTTTTGAGGTGATCTTCCTTTTTGGTTAAGCTTTCTCGGACCATTAAGACCGTATTCTACCCCTTTATGGTAGAAGGATCAAGTTGGATGTGTTGCACATCCATTATTCTGAATTAACAACAATAGGAACACTCATGTAATGTCCTGAAATTTGTTCATAAAATAGTATTTCAATGATGTAGTGAGGATATTGAGGATTATGAATTTTGATGGTCATAAAAAATGTGATTCAACAGTGTAGGATTATGATAATTTTTTCACTGAGTTTCAACTGTATATTCCAGATAAATCTAGGGACAAATCCTTGAAGTGTGGATACGTAAGATTTTTTTTGAACATAATTTCATCTTGGGGTGTCTTCCCATAACCATTAAACTTAAAATATTTAGTGTGTCAGCTTTTTTATTCCTATAATGAATTATATAGGTAGGTGATTGTAGTTAATATCTATGTTATCACTATAAGGGGTGGTGGTAATTTCAAAAAATGGAAAGGGAAATAATTTGGGTCTAGAGTGTCATGAGGTTGTTTGGAAATTAATCTATTCTAATTATCTATAGATTGACTATAGAGTAAATACATTGTGTTCCATAAATACCAAAGAAATAAAAATACATGAAATTTTCATGAATACAATATCTAAAAATTCGTCAAACTAATTTTTATCGTGGTCATCTCAAAATGTTCTTTAGTTGTGTTTATCATAATATTGGTGGATCCAGATCCAATAATTTTGATGATTCATAACTGTAGCATAGTGGACTTGGTGGTTGTGTAGTAATAAATCACTATTTTCTTCTATTTATATATTTTTCGTTTATATAGGCTCTATATGGGCATGTGTTTTAATCATTATTGTTTATTTGATGTACCCTTTTAAAATTTTAATGTTCATGTTTCTTTGGGAAAAAAAATCCTTGAAAGTCATAAATGGGAAATTACGATCCATATTTTAATCTAGTGATAGTATTTTTCATTTTGTGAAAAATTTTAAATTGATTTTGTTCTCTTAATGACCCATGAGTTTTTCACAATTGTAAAATTAGTGTTCTACTAGTGTCATAATATGGGGGGAGACCACCATAGAATGATCTCAAAGTGAATACGATCTTAAATAATTATTTTATTACCATTATAGGAATTTTATATTCACGTTTAGGAGGATATTAATTAATCCCACCTTGCCCAACATCAATCATAATATTCAGGTTCTCTTGGATTAGGGTTCAAGTGAATGATCATCACGGAGATCTCCAATAGAACATAATGAGTTTTATGGTTTTTATTTTAGGGGCCATGGTGTTCCCTATTTTAAGTTGTGTTGAGAGGAATATGTCAATGTTTCCTTTGATTATTTAATTATATGGTTTGAGTTATTTGGTATTGGTATGTTTCTCCATTATTTTTAATACAATTCCATGACGTTGATCCCTCTAGCATCCTCAGTGGTTTGGAGGTCTTTGGTTTCTATAGAAATTATTGTATTCTTTCGTTAATCCTTTTGTTTTGCTGTCTTCTTATATGTAGTATTAAATCCAAGACTCTAGTATTGATCAAGTAAGTGTCATGGTATTATCTAAATGTAGAAACGGTCATGTTGGTAATAATTATTACACTCTAACCTTAATCTACTATTTTATTTTATTTATTAATTAATTTTAATTATTTATATATTTTGGGGGTGTGTTCTATAAAATTTGGAGTTTTGGGAATGAAAATCATGTTACATGGTTACATAACACGGTTTTCCAACCCATGCGGAAACCGTATGAGAGCCTAAATATTTTTGTTGAGACAAAACCCAATGTTATAACATGTTTTTCCAAACCATGTTTCCATCTCATGAATGGGTCCCCAAAATCTCATTATATGAAACATAGTTAGCATGTGGTTTTATAAATTATTATTACAAACCATTCATGTTTCCCATGCTAAATAAAACTCAGATGTTACTATTTTACCTTCATTGTTTTAACCTCAAATGACTCCTTTCACGTATTATATAGATCATGTGATTCATAGGGAATCTTTCACTTGGTTACAATTTTCCTCATGGTGTATTATTTGTTTTATTCAAGAATTGATGTTTTACTATTAATGTAATCCTATTTTCTCTCATCCAATCTTAATTTCTAAATTTTTCTCTTTGGTTCATCCTTAACCATGGCTACGATGATCTGGGGTTTAGGTTACCATCATATTAATTTGAATGTTTTTATGTGTATTTTTTAATTTTGGCTGTTATTACTTATTTGGACCTCCTTGAGCAATATTTTTGTCACAGTTTTCAATAGTTATATGGTTTGAATTAGATTACCCTATTACCAAGATATTGAAATGATAATCATGGTTTCATAAGTTATTCAATGTGATTTTTAATTATATAATGATGTAAATTTAATATAAAAAAATTATTTTCATGATGTAATTGGTATATTCCTTATTATTCATGTTTAAAATTATTTAAATATGAATTTTATATCATAAATAATTTTTCTAGAATCTATACTGATAGATAAAGAACACAAAGTTAATAATTTATCTTCAAAGTTGTTTCATTTGGGGAATTTATAAATTTTTTTAACATTTTGTTGTCTCAGTATGTTACCATTAAAAAATAATTTCACACATTTTTCCCTCAAGGTCCTTATAGTTATTTCTAATATATTAAATAACTAACTAAAATTAGAAACTTATGAACATATAGGTATATTTTTTTATAACCCTTGATCTTTTCACACATGGATGGGTAAATATATACAATGTACAAATGGTTATTTTTATACATATTATTCTTCGTATGTGAAAAATGTATAGTGGTTAGTTATTTAACATGAAATATATTTTTATTTATCATTTTTCAAATGATAAATGATTGCTTTAAAATAATAATTCCATGTTAGCACATAGAGAAGTTCATTTTTAATAAAAACTCCTCTTATGGATTTTACTTTATATTAAGAAATGCGGTGTCTGATAAAAGCGTCATATGTGAAGTATTCATTACAAGGGATCATGTGTATTTTATATGTGTCATGGTAAGGGAAAATGAGGTGTGCATAAAAGGGAACTCATAAATAATGAAGGGGATTACTAGTTTTGATGTGAAATAAATTATATTTATTTTTTATGCTAGCTTGATAATAAATCAGATCAATTTATTTATCAAGAGAGTACATAGGATGATAAGTGAATGATCTAGGTATAAATTTTTACTAGTTTAACATTACGATCTATCATATATACTGAGAAATATTATGATCTTGTTATGGGATGTGTCCCTCAGTCATACTATTGAGGGAGATATCAATAGTTGGGGTAGACTTTTTGTTGATGTATGGTTCTTTTAATTTATTATATTGATATCATTATCTTTTTTCTATAAAATATAGACTACAAAATATGTTCCTCGCATGATCATCATTCTTGTACATTACTTCTTCTATTTTTTGACAAATTTAGGAGGTCATTTTCATTTGACTTCATTCCAATTGGATCATCAAATTTATTACATGTTTTTAATTAATGATATTCATCTGTGAATATATATTTCATTAATGTTATTTATAAAAATTGAACACTACTTATTAATTTATATCTTGTTACATATTTTTTAAATATATACTAATACACTATATTTATTTCTATATTAAAACTCACTATATATAATTTTTTATTTAAATATAAGCAATTGGGTCTGAATTATCATCGAATACCTTCTGAGTATGGTGGTTCTCAATGATAATTTTTAATTTTAGTTTCAGGATTGGTTTTGGCATTGGGATAATAATTGACAAATTGTGTTATGATGTTGGTGTTGACCCATGAAGTCACATAGTGGTATGCCTAGTTTATTTTTTTTCTATAACTTTTTGAATTGAATTATTTATTCTATTATTATTTGGTTGCATGTTTATTTTCATTGGATAAATCATTCCCAATTTCATTAGGTTTGATACATGACACTTGTTTCCAGACTTGGAGGATAAAGAATTCCTCTCAGACCATGTCACTAGCCAACTCGGGTGACCGGATCAGGTTTGATCCAAGTGGGTTTATACAACATCCAAAATAAGATGAGAAACCACATTTTCAGTCCAACCCAACTGTTTATCATTAGGTCCTAGATGAATTATGTTGATATTCATTTCCCTAATGTATACATTATGATATCCTTCAATATATTTAAATGATACCCTTCATTGATATAAGTCGTTACAAGATTGATATAGATCCATAAAATCATCTATGAAAATCACATAAAAACTACACATCGTTATCACAAAGAATACAAAAAAGAATCTATACCCAGATATCATAATGAAATATTCCTAAAAACTATTACTACCCTTATATAATATCATTATATGTGAATTGATTTGAATCAGACCGTTTATGTGATCTATGGGTATACCCAAGACACTAAAAAACTAAGACGATATTCTATAGTTCTATAAATTTGTGTTAAAGGAATAATACTCCAATGTGATGTTATCAAAATCATAACTAATCCCATATGTATCCTTTATCCATAACTAGCATGAGTATTCATAAAAAAATTGATCTGGTCTGATCCAAATATTTTATCTCATACTTCAATCCCTTTAAGATCAGATCTTTTATAGTATAATTTCCTTGTTCAATATGATCAAAGTCCTCCAACATGTCCAGAACATCTAGTGGAACGATATATATTATTATTCAATGGTCCGCATGTTCCATATCATGAAATTTTATCCTAATTTGATCTTATTCCACTACTATACTATTGGGGTCTCTTACAATATCACAGAAGGTTACCTATCTTTCCACACAATCAACCTTAAACATGTTATATGCCACAGTAAGAGACAATATTTCCAACCCTACCCCATTAATAACACCCTATTAATGTACCTCCACGTGGACAAAGAAAAGGGACACCAATATGG
Source organism: Viscum album (assembly GCA_963277665.1). NCBI lineage: Eukaryota > Viridiplantae > Streptophyta > Magnoliopsida > Santalales > Viscaceae > Viscum > Viscum album. The sequence continues at coordinate 89,516,121 of OY728158.1, forward strand.
ATACAATATCAACCATAATCCAGGTATAATCCATCAAATGTAACTTCAAACAAGGTGAAGACCCACTTTCATTCACCCAATAGAACCCAATATCAAAGATCCTTTACACAGATTAAATTTTTTCTTAAATATAAGGGCATAATTCATTAACTATGAAGAAAACTGAAGGCGAAAAACCGTAACCTTCACTTAAATCACATACCTCAAACTATCCTACATTATTCATTTTTAGACTAATGAGTTGGGACATTTGAAAAAGGAAAAAATCCCTATGAGTTTAGTCATTCATTCCCAAATCATAAGTATCATTTTATATTAGGAATGGAAACATTAAAGAAGGTATTGTAGGTTTTGTATAGTATTCAGTTTCTACTATGCGTTCAGAGTCATTTATGGTCATTGGCACTCCCAATAAGAATCATTAGGTTATAATGAGAGTCATTCAGACTCCATAATAATCATTTGAATTCATAATAGTCGATACCAAACATTGTAAGGGTCATTTCCAATATTGTTTACTGCCATTGAATATTTCATAATTGTATCTTACTATCATAAAATATCATTTTATTATGAATTTTTAAATGTAGACAATGAACCAATGAAATATAATTGTTATTTAATCTTATGAAATGATTGGAGTCTAAAATTATTGAAAATTCAAAATTGTATGAGTCATTTTTTAAATAATTGAAATTTCAAAAATAGCAAATAATTCATTAATAAAATTTTCAAAAGGATGATGAAAATAAGATGATGTTATATCCATTATAATTGTGTAAACATGGATATTATTTAGAAGGTATGTGACTCAATCTAATATTTAATACCCAGATAAAGGATGTATTATGGAATTTATGGCAGTTTCTCTATCATGAGTTTTTTATGCAGTATAGTTATTTTCATGTTAGAATGCAAGCCAAAAATGATATAATTCAAAATATTTGTAGACTTTATGAGGATTTTGGAGATGAAATAATTGTATTTCTATTGTAATTTTTTTAATATGGTTCAAATGAAAATATAATGGGGTTGTTTATTTCAATATTTAAATACATGAATAATATTATCATGATCAATATGGTGTTATTTGTATAATAATTTGGCAATTCATTCCCTTTATGTGAATTAAGGAATAGTTTTAATAAACAAACATCTAAATATTATTCGATAATTTTTTTTAATATAATAAAATTAATGAATAAGATAATATTTAGGAATAAAAATTAAAAATTTACATTTCAAAATTAGTATGTGTGAAAATGTATCTTTATAGAATTTATGATCTTTTTTTATCGAATTATGTGAATTGGAAGAATATTGAAAAGTTATATAATCTCATTATAATCCATTTCATGGAAAATAAGTGAGTTTTTTAATTGGGGTCTTGATATTGAGAAGTAATAATACTATTGTGTATTTTTGATTCATCATACATTGTTCATTCAATATAAAATATTGAAGAGGATGTTTTATGTGGGTAATTATTTTGATATGTCTCTAGTATTCAAAGATCAAATTCAGATGAAGAATTCATTTTTTTTATTTATAGACAATAATATATACATCAATGAATTTTTTCCCAATATGATTTTGATATCATATTGATGGTTAGTTGTTCCAATATAAATAACACCCATTGAGACCAGAAAGTGGACCATTCAAACGTTTTTAAGCAAGCCAATTCATCATTATAATTGTGAGATATTATTATGAAATTTTAATAATATAAAACCTAAAAGAGTTATATAGTATGTATTTGTTAAAAATAAATAAATATTTAATGATTTATGTTTCTTAATTAGATTAGAACCGTATAAATCATTTGGTGCTTAACAATTTATAAATATAGTTTCATATAGATAAGGAATTTTTTATAGTGGAGTGGATTTTCGCATTAAAAAGTCATATTGGTTTATCTCAAAATGAAATTTTCACAACTTAATACCACAGATTAACCCCCCTCTTATAGTTGAACATATTTATCATTAGTATTTATTGGTCTATCTAAGCTGACCATGTTTCCTCTATGGTATTAATGTAAGCAAAGGTTAGGTAGTGAGAAAATTATTTCAATCAACAATAATGAATACCAAACCTTTTATATAAATAACATAAATGTATAGAATAATAGGACGATGATCATTTTTTTATCCAATGTCAATAAATTAATTGATGTTATGAAAATAGTTTTCAACTCATTCGAATGATTTATTTTGTAACATTAATAAAAAATTAGAATATTAAACTATATAGAAAGTATAGTTCAATAATATTTTCATCATTGTTTGATAAAATATTTAAAATAGTAATTTGAATCAAGATGTCTTAAGTTATATAGGATAAGATAAAGAATATTTTTTAAACAAATGTAAGTGTTAAAAAAATCCACACTAAAAAATCATAGATCTATGTTTGATGAAATAAATAGATAAATATGAGATATTTGATAACTATTTCACTAGGGAGAATTACATAGTGTGTTGTATTAATTTATTTGGAGGTATTTTGGTCGATTCAACCATATTCAAGAAGTTGATAAAAAATTTACAAATATGTTCAAAACAATGATTTATTTTTTGGATGAAAAAATTATCTTTATCCCAAGATGGGTTAGGTAACACACTCCAAAATTTTGAAATATGGAAAGAATATGTGTTTAAAAATTTGACCAATGATGAAATTAAATGTAAAGGAAAGGATAAGATCATGATTAAGGGTAATGAATATGATGCATCAATTAAATTTGAAAATGATCAAGAAATTATGAATAATAAAGAGGGATAATGGTCCTTATTAATAATTATATAATAATGGGAATTATAAATATAAATAAACAATTCAATATAAAATTATTAGTTGGGGGGATACATTAAATGTTTAGATTATTATCCTAGAAATAAATTAAGAATGAAAATGATTATAATCATGACAAAATTCCTCTATGAAAAAATGGGGGTGTTTTTCTAAAAGGTAAAATATGTATAGTGATAAGAGACAAAAACCAAAAGAAATAATACAGAATCGTATTGAGTTAGTTAAAATATGTATACTATATAATAAGTAATTAGTTTATTAATTATTTTTAATGAATCATTTAATTAATAGATCACATTGAAATATTTGATGAATGCTCAAGTAATGTGGAAGATGAAGAATAAACCTATGTTGTACACATTGATAAAACATGAATTTAAATATGTATTGAGATAAAAATAGTACACAACAATGATATAAAATATGATAATAAATAGGCTGAAAAGTTTAATAAATGCAATGAAGAATTTCCAAAAAAATGAAAGTTGTTATGTTACTGAAACTAAACATACAAAAGTGAAATTTGGTGAGTAAGATGGAATATTGAATGAGTCTTAGAGAATATTTATTTTTAGAGAACACAAATTGAACCTGCAACCATAAATTTCATAATTTTAAGAACACCCTAGGGAATATAATAATTTTTTATGATATTGTTTTGGAAATAATTTTTTAACCAGTATATAAATATTAGTAATGAAATATACAAACACAGGTAAATATATTTTACATGACACCAAAATTGATAAAAAAAATTTCTATTAGTTCATGTACAATGATAAAATAAAGAAAATTATAGGTTATAAAATATACTAAAAATATCACTTTTACATCTAATAAATTTTAAATAATATTTATAAGGATTATCTCTCCTAAGAGCATATATCGGTCAGAAATATAAGAAGATATAAAGCTTCAAAAAAAATAGACCAATCATTTTCAAAGAAGAATAAGTTTTAAATGATATGTTTATTGTTTTGGAGTATATATGGAAAAAGCATACATAGTATGTTAAAAAATGGACTTTAAATTAAATCATATATGAAATGAATTAATGTGGAGCTATACGGAGAATAAAGGGAATATGCATAAAAAGAAATAATTCCCCAACATAATTTCACATTAGTTCCCTATCTAAAACTGATTTAATGTCCAAAAACTTTTTTTGAAGCCTATTACTAGTAAGGTAAATATGATGAGTGTTACATGACCATGATTATTAGATAGGATCAACAGAAACCTAAAAAATAAGACTCAAGTAAATAAAAATATAGATATAATAAATTCATTTTAAAGTGAGAACTAAAGTAAATAAAATGAAAAATATAGATTAATAAAATTGGATAATCATCATATATGACCAGCTATTTAATGATCATAAATAAAATAGAAGAAAAAAATTCTGGTTCTATATCTTTTTGAGAATAAATATACATGATGATTAATGGAATTATTTTTACTATAATCGATACAAAAATTTTTGAAGAAGGAAAATATGTTTTTTATTTAAAAATAGATAAAATATCGATAAAAATAATTATAGAATTAAAATCAAGGATGTAGATTGTTTTGGATTTTTTAGATTCACGTTCCAAGTAATTAATTTTACCTTATTTCAAAAGGTGAAAATAATCTTTTACACGAGATAAATGGGAAACATAATCAGAATAGTTTGAGTGAACATTCAATAGAAAATCGTGTCTATGTTATTCCCCAATTAGTAGATATATATGTGTTTTTATTTTCATTTTAAATCACTAAATTATAAAAAAACTTATTAAAATTTCAAATAAAATCAAATAGGACACTATATTTCATCCATTTATATTTATATGGACCTATAAAGAATCAATACATTTGAGTTGACTTATAAATCATCAAATTAATTGAAAATTATTCAATAATTTCTATTGTTCTATTAATAATATATAACAAAAAGGATTTAGAGATATCAAAATTTGGAAATAGGAAATCTAAGCATGATTTTTGAGATATTATTAAAAATTTGTTATATAAAAATTTAATGGTCCCTACATAGAATTTATTTGATTCATATTTGGGTAAACATTGTATATTATAGAAATAAAATAATCCTATAACTTCCACGAGGAAATGTTTTATAAATAAATATTACTGATAACATGGGTAAATAGGAATAGAAATTATTTTTAGTTTGAATTGCATAAAAAAATTCTAGATGGAAGTAGTGAACATAATTTGGTTTATTCAAAATTTGTTATTTATAATATATATTTCTGATGTGAAGTATTATAAAATTTCATAAAAAATTAAAAAAACTAAAATATCGTAGTCTATTCTAGTCGTTATTTGATATGTTTAAAAAAATCATGCTATTTTGATGATAATGTTGAGGAATTTTTATTTTTAGGAAACTATTACATTGGAAAAGGTTATAGGTACATGAAAAAAAGAAAAATATACGGTTATTGATAGTTATAATGTTAATTATGATGGAATCAAATATAACATAAATTTTATATATAGTATATTTTTTGAATGATCTAATAAAGATACTGGAAATATCTCTACAAATTTTTGTGATGAAAAAGAAACAAAATTAATGTTATTGAATTTTATTAGACCTACGACACATATGAGTCATATTAAAATTTAAAATTAATATATCAAATGAAAAAAATTATGTGGAATTAAATAATATAATGTGATACTAGAATTATCTAGTATAGAATATTTGGTGATTTAGAAGTTATTATCAAATTGATACTATCTCATTAGTCAAGAAACATTGGGTTTTAGAGTTTATAAAAAATTAATGGTTCAATGATATGAATTATTAACTCCGTTAAATATATAAATATGATACTTGGGATCTTTTCACTTGAAAAAAATACAAAAATTTGATGGACACATTGTGGGTATTCATAATCAAGGGTAATAAAAATACATTATTGTCATAGAACAATATAGTATTTTATGAAAATAATTTTTCCTAGTCAAAGGAATATATTTTTATTTTTCCTTAGTCGATATTGAAATAATAGATACATAATTATTTTCCTAGAAGTTATAATGAATATTATTTAAAATATATATCAAATTGATGTAAAATATACCTTCATAAATGGAAATATGTAAAACAATGTTTATACTGAGTATCATAATGGATTAATCCTTCATAGTTAATGAACAATGATTTTCAAGATAATGTAGGCTCTCTATGGGTGAATAAACTTCCCTTTTTCCTAGTATAATATTAACAATTATTGCATTAAAAATTTGAATTTCACGAAGGGAAATGTCAACAATAACATTTATATAAATAATGTGTAGGCATGTAATATCATTGTAACTGTATATGGTGATGATATTATATTTTCATGTGATAAATGGAATACTAAAATTAATTTTCAAAATAACAAAATATCTTTTTTATAGGTATATTTGGGGATAAATTATGTACATTCATTAGTTGTATGTTCTATAATTGAAATATTTTTTTCCACTGTATAAGTATTCAATAGAGTTACTAAAAGAGATTGGATTGGAAGACTTTACATATATTTTGAGACATATAATAGTTTCTATAAGTCATTGAAAGGATTCTAAAAATATTGTTTGAATCTAAATAACTTTTGATGATTTATAGGTATATTACATTTTTAGAAGGTATCCATAAAAATTATTGTTTGTGTGGTGACCCATTCTGAAGTGAATATAATTGATCATTATAAACTAGGTTTAATGGATTCTATAATAATTCACATGTATATAAAAGAAAATTATAATTTTTGTCTTATATAAAAAATATGTTTGTTCTAAAATCCATTTGAATTTACTTTTAATGACTGATATGGATATTATAGTGATATTAAGTCTACATAAGATGTATTTTTTATTATCAATTAAATTAATGTTAGATTGAAATGTAAGAAATGTATCTTGGTTACATTATAAATCATAGAGGATAAATATATGGTGTAAATAAGTGATTATTACCAGATTATCTACATGAAATAGAAACATGAAGATGTGAGGGTGATGATTCAAAAACCAGGAAAAATATCAACTGATAATTAAAGTGAAAATTAGCTCTCTAAAAAATATTGAAACACACTCAATCCAAGAACATTAACATCATATTCGACTTCATCAATGTGATGGTTTCAATAGGTGATTATAAGCTATAATTCACTCACATAATATATTAACTAATAGGGGTATTCACATTGGTAATTCCTAATAATAAATTTGTGGATTTGAGGATCATAATTATATTTCATCCGTTATATATAAATTGTGGTACTTCAGTAGTATCATCACTATGATTTGGAATTTATTTTCAAATGGTATGAAGAATTAAAAAACATTATACCCTCTCTCTTTTTGATATAGGGATTATATTATAGTAAAAATTGGTATAAAATGTTTGATGAGTGATCAAATTGGGGAGGAGTGAATCTATATTAATTGGAAATGAATTTATTTATATGAGGGATGCAATTCACTCATAAATAGTTATTTATCATGTGGTGTTGGGTCAATATTTTTCTTGTTGGACAAAGTCTATGATTTCTTGTTTCCTAGAGTTAGTTAGGTTTAAAAGAACCAAATGGTATGACTAAAGAAGCTAATATAAATTTTAAAGATACCATTTTTCAACTATTTTTGAATTTTTATGTTAGATGTTAAGGATTTTTTTATTGTGTTTAATTGATTTTGATAGAAACATATGATATTGGAAATTTTTTAAAAAAATATTGAAGATCTTTGATATAAGATCTATTTTTGAAATATATAGAGTTAACATGATATTTACTATCCCTTAGGAATCGTAATCAGAATCTTGAGTGGAATTATTTTTAAATGGAATGCAGTACTCTATGGATATTAATAAAAATTCCAATATCATAAGAGTTATTTGAGATCTATAATATAGAACTTTGAACATGCAATTCTAGTTCATAAGAGTAATTATAGTTTCATACGATTCATTTAGACTTCATCATGGTCATGGGAACTTATTGAAAGAGTAATTGGAATTTTGTATGATATATTATGACTCTATAAGTGTATTGTGAATTCATAATAGGTGTTATAGAAATGTATAATATTCATTATTGATCTTCTTATATGCCATGGAATATTTCATAATATTCATTTAATACTATAAAATATAACATGATTTGGAATTTTATTAAGTTAGAGACTCACCATGTGAAATGTTTGTGTCATATACTACTATAGAATGATTGTAGTATAGGAATTTGGAATATTCCTTATTTTAAGATAAATTTTCTCAATCCCTAACATATCAACAAATTTCAAATATATCTAACTTTAAATAATCCTAATGATTATGAAAATTTATAATAAAGTTTCCAATATTAATTATATAAATAGCCAAACATTTTAAAAGGGTTGGGATACAAGTTATTAATTTACAGCAAGCATATGAGTGTTAGGTGGGATTCATGTTAGCTACACTTTGAGGAGGACATTAGTCCATGAGGTTATTTTCATGAGAGAATGAATACCACTGTGAATAGAATTAAAAATACCCGAGGGTTTATTGATAGTTACAATGATTAAATAAATCATTTTTACATTGGATTATTTGACCATGAATTATATCATAAGATCGTCATGATATTAGTGGATTTATAAATTTATATATTTGAAATATAGTACTGTGGTCAAGATGGAGTAATTCTTATAAGATGTTGGAAATTTCTGATTCATTGGATATATTTATGGATCAGTTTACACATATAATTATTGAAAATTAATTTAAAAAATTCTATGAGTATAAATAATAAAAATTAATAATTTATGATTTATGTTCAAAAATTAATAATTCCAAATTAATAATTTAGAATTAGGAAATATAAAGTTTATTTTTTTAGGATTATAAATATTTTTTATATGACTAAAATAAAAGAACTAATATTAAAAAGTGTTATTAATGCTTGATTATCCATTGCAGAAAAATTTTAACCTATTTATTATTTTAATAATTCTATTTTTCCCTTATAAAACATTAGATTATTTTACATAATATTAATAAGGATATGTTCTAATTAAGAGTAAGATTTTGGGGCCTAAGGTTTCTCGATATATATATAAAAATATTAAATATATTATATCATGAACTTATTTTATATAAGAAACAATGGAATAACTCTCTAATGTACTCTCCAACATGAAATCTAAGAATGCCATTAAATATATAATATAGGTTATACACTATGCATGGAATTGACATTGTTTATGTTGTGGGTCTTGATATAGTGTAACCATGGTTGAGATAATATATATATATACATATATTGATATCATGGCCTTATCTCATCTATTTAAAACCATTTATGGAAAATCCATAGGTATATACTAATTTCCCTATGGATCTTACTGGATCCATTGAAGGTGAATTATTGGTGAAATAAAAATCGATAAAGGGTTAATCATTGGTGTTCCAAATGAATTTTTGGATCTAGTAAACTACTAAAAATAAAGAACCATTATTCATCAGTGGCTAATACAAACACAAGATAGGTTGTTTTTTTCATATAGATTAATCACATTATTTCTTCGATATTGATCATGAATAAATTAACCTAATAAACATTGATTTGCATATTTATTGTATATTATGGTTGATTCTTTTATCTTCTTATATTAAGGAATTTATATTTCATGGATTTTTTATTATGTTCATCAATTTCCTCAATAAATAATGGAGTTAAACTTGATTAATGGATGTGGTTATCTCTTCATGATTTTGATTTATGATATTATTTTTCAATTCATCATGAATTAATTATAAATTTTTATTATGGATAATGATTTTAAGGATATATATGATTAATATTTTAAAAATATTTCATTGGAACAATTGATTTTTACTGTAAGTTATAGTTGTTAAATGATTTTATGATCAAGGTTCTATGATGATGATATATGATTCATTGATGGATTCATGTATTTGGATACAATGGTTTGAAATTTTAAAAATTAAGAGTTTTTGAGGATGAATATAGTGTGGGTATGGTATCGAGATTATTTCCATAGGTAATAAAAAATCATGGTCAAACATGAATCTATTTTTATTATTGGATGTAGTGGTGGAATCAGAGGCTACACTGGCACAGGTGAAATACCTTGAATTGTTCTAGAATTTATGAAAAATAATAATATACATAGAGTGTAGTGTGGATAACGCATTCCATTTTGATCCTTGGTTGTAGTGGTTTGGGTTTTAGGAATATAAAATAGCACACAATGTGTGGAACCAACCATAAGTCGTGTGGCCCATCCCTAACGATTTAATATGTAACAATGATAACACATATCTTTAAAACACATTTCTTAATAATTAATTACATTGAGGTACACATATTAACATCCCATAATATCATGAACCCTAGATTATTTTGGAAATTAGATACATATCATAACTACTTGAAACATGAATAAAATTTCCTTATTGAAAACTTATTTAACAATATCCAAAATTTAATCTTTCTTGTAAAACTACAAGTGATATCCTGGATACATACAGAAGAAAGGTGAGAGATAGAAATCCCAGTATGGAAATAAAAAACTATAGAATAAGAAGATGTAGTAAATTTGATCAAATAGTCATATAAAGGTTACATAAGCTGGGTTAGAGTAATAATCATGAACAATTTGGAGTGATATAACATGTCAACATAAAAGCAATATAAGCTTGTTGAATCAAAAAATATTCGGTCATAAACATAATTCATGTATAATTTCCAAGACAACTTCACATGGTGGATAAATTCCCATAATTTATTAGTTTTACACCTTAATCCCATTCTTAATTTATCAGGTGACTGAGACATTACCCATAGCATTAGAGCGTTATCTAGGCTCACCCATCATAATATGTACACGATAATGGGTGTAACATAGATCATTCAAAAAAATTCATATTTAATCAAATTTAACAGAAAAACTATTTATTATGAATTAAATACCTGTAATTCCCCAATTAATTAATTATAGGAACACAGAGTTCAAAAACCTTGGGTGGAAATGTAGATTAGTATTCCCAAAACAATGGTTCAATTTTGGAAATAACAAGATTATTTCACCAACATAACCGAGTAATCAAAGTCTCATTAAAGGAATTAATGAGGGTTAATGTTGTTTATAATAACATCGACATCATATGGTTAGTAATGGTGTTATTGAATCACATAATACTACATAGAAAATATGGGATTTAAAAGGAGTGCAGTAAAGAAGGTGCATTAATAAAGAGTGGTAGAGGATACCTTACCTTGAAAGGATGCTTCTAAAATCACGGGGGATTCATAAAATCATGGGGAACATTGGGAGTACTATAATGAAAAAGGGAAGTGAGATAAAATTCTCCATGGGTTTTAAATATACTAGAATGGTAGTTGTGGTTTTTTATACAGAAAACAATATGGTAATTCATTATTAAATTCCCAATTTAATATTTTTACTCTTTAGGATATTGTAAAAAATCAACAGAAATTACAATGGATTTTCTAATGGTACCTACCTAATTGAAGTTTATTTAAATTATTTTACATTTTTAAGAATTGCTAAAAATAAATTAATACCCTTGTTCTTCTGTATGTGACACATGATTACAATGAATTTATTTTAAAATCATAAAATGTAATATCTATTTTGGATTATTCCTTTGTTTTTATAAAATTAATAATATAATTAAAAAATTAAATTATTTTAATGTTGAAATGATTATGTTTCATTTATGCTTTATTGGAATATATTACATCCCTTTTTGGTCATTATGATGTCATAACACACACCATATATATATAACATATTTACTTTGGACCCAAATAATCGATTGTCTCAACAAATTATGAAAAACCCATCATTATATAAAATTTATGATCTTGTTTCAAAAACTAAAATTTATTTTTTAAAAAAAACTAAATATGTGTTATATTATACACATAAAATATAATTTAATGTTTATTGAAAAATTATTGTTTTTTAAATAATAAATTTCTCACCCTTATATATATTAATATTAAATTTGTAAAATAATATTGTCATTTATATTTAATAAAATTTTTTAATAAAAATATTTTCTTCGAAAATCTTTTTTTTGAAATAACTATTGATTTTTTTAAAATAGGATGTCTTTAATGAAACAATTCATTTCCTAAATAAATTTTTTATTAAAATCGTATATGTATAAAAATCATTATCATATCATTTGAAAACTAATATTAGAAGCTGATAATTATAATAAGTATTTACATAAAAGTCACACTAATTATTTCTAGATAAATATCACTATATTACATAATAAAATTCCCAAATGGTTAGGTATTCAATGAGGATATTTAAATTGGGAAGTTTAGTAAACATCCATTGGGTTGTGATCATGAGGAGTATGAACTTCTCCCATAATTGGGATCACTCTTGCATGGGATATGGAATCTCAGCTTGGAATTCATCAAGGGAAATACTAGTGATGTTGTATCCTTCCAAATAAATTGTAAATGGTAATCATTGGGTATGATCCTAACAGTTAGGTCTTCGCTTCTTTAAACAATTTCAAAACAAAATTATCTTAACCCTTTCAATATATGAGTTATATGATAAATATTCAATGATTATAATATCAATTGTTATAATTCTTAATATTATTTGAAATCTAACAGGGGAAAACATTCTGAATTAACCAATTCAATATATGTGTTTTCTACACTTCATTACTTGATAATTCATATATTAATATAAAAATAGTGAATTTATTTTATAATTTTTTTGGTTATTACCATATTCACCCTTCAAGGATTTTATGCAAAAATATTTCATTTCGTAAACCAAAAAAGATGACTGTACTTTTATTTGATTACATATTATAGTTCCCATGTTACGTCCACAAACATGTTGTTCCACCATAACATTTTTTCAAAATTAGTTGTCTTGTTTTCTATAACATTATCTCTCGTATCTAAGATCATCACCAACTAATCCTTATATGACTGATCATTCTCATGTGTTAAAAAATTATAATTCAGTACACATAATGGGTTTGGAATGTACTTCCTCAAGAGGTATATAAGGAATACATCGTGTTATTAAGATAGGTTAGGTTTGAATTCTATTCAATAGTGCACCTCACCAATAAAGACACATATCTCAAAGGGGATAATATATCTAGGACTAAGCATTACATTATTATAAAACATCTTGTATTTTTCCAAGAGTAATATCTGAATGACACTTTATATCAAGCCTCAATCTATAGGTCTTGTTGATGATATTAAATGTAGCTTTTCAATCAACAATGTAGATATTTCATGGTATGCAAAATGGTTACAACATTGTCTATCATATCATTGATAATAGTAGGTCCCATTATCTTCCTCTTTCCAATTTCATCGCAATATATTTTACTCTAACAACTCTTCACATATATATCCTAATAAGTTTCCATTGGAATCATTGAATATAATATTTTGTAATATTATAAATGCACTAGAGGAAGGTGATAATACCAGAAACCATGGAAATCCATTGAACATGATCATACAATTAAATATAGATCCTGAATTGTACTTTTAATCTGATCATCCATCTAATAGTGATAAGAAATGTGGATGCTCGGTTATATACCCAACTCTTTCTGATGTATTCTCCAAAAAATCATGGTAAAACTACATTCTTTATTAGATAAAATATTGAATGGACCTATATATATTCCTATAACAAGCCTTATATATATCGTGGTGATCTAGTGAATAATGAGATCATCCTTACTAGTAAAAATGAACTAAATTTATAATGTGATCGACTACCATATATAAGGAATTACTCCTTTATAAGTCATGGTTAGTCCATTAATAAAATACAAAATTATGTTTTCTTATTTCCATAGAGGTATGGGAATTGGATTCATCATACCCTTAGACCACAGTAGGTTAGTATTGACATGTATTCATATTAAATGTTTACATGCATACTCTGAAATCTCAATCTCAATGTTATTAAAACATATGTTTTTGATCAATTATATATACATCATAATTATTCATAGTTTAATATATAACGATGATATATGTGTATAGTCAATAATTTCCCTCTTTATTTATGGTTTTCATGAGACACAAGTCCATGTTCAAAACATTATAACTCTTTATTCAGCAAAGTTGCACATTATAATATTCAATATCTTATTTAGTAACAACTAATCATATTTTTAGCGCCTTCTAGCCATTTATGAATGGATTTTTGAGAATTTAATTGATCATGGTAGAATAATGTTCATTTTATTATTCCTATATCCATCCATTCTATGTCTAGGAAGATTGGATCCCTTAGAGTCTTCCTCATGGATAGTGTTTCCGAAACATTTATAATTAGGGAATTTGAATTTTCATATTTTACATTAATTTAATTTACTTAGAAATAATAATCTTTAAACATCTCCAACTACCTTGATTTTAAAAAAAATTATATTGGTTGTGAATATTTACTTCAGGATTTTATGATCAGTGTATATGTCATACTTCAACCTATGGAGATAATGCACAAAAAATGTAATGTGAATATCATAGTATCCAATTATAGATAATAATATGGGATGTTTTACTCATGAATAATTAATTCATAGAAGGAATTGTATATCACATTTAATAATCATGCACTACGAAATCAAGACATTTTTGGACGCATCACTACATATCACAAATCTTTCACACCTAGTGGGTAATTAGATAAAATATATAGCTATAAACCAATTATTTATATCTATATGTATATTATTTTATATGTCATTTTTGATAAACATGACCATCTTCCATGTAATATTGGTTACTATATTTTAGAATCATGAGAAGTTTCCCATGAATCAGTGATATTACCTATTCAATCCAAGGAAAAGTTTTATTTCTACTGTAGATGTTATTCCCATACATCCATTAACATCCACGTTATCTGAAGAATCAATGGATATCCTTTTCTTGTGGATTAAATGTACCAATAATTCTACAAACTCCACACAAAATTATGATTTATTTGACATAACATGAATCTTTTCATTTCACAAGGTATTCATTATTAAATCCAAATTCCACAGAAGTTATTCCTTACTTTTACAGTTTATAAGAATATAATATATAAAAATGTTAATTTTTTTCAATGTAATTCATGAGGAACCCATTCATTTGTTCCGTGATGATGTTATGAAAATTAGTGAGTCCAAATGGTATCTCTATGAACAAGTAGTTAACATACCCTATAAAAAAAGTTATCTTGGGGTTATCCTTCTTCATATCCTTTTCATAATAATATACAATTTGAATATCCACCTTATAGAAATACGAGTCTCCACATATCTATTCAAATTATTCATAAATCCCTTAAATATTATACATGTTCTTTATTATGATCTTGTTCAGCTCTTGATAATTAATTCTGTTATTCTTGATGAAGAGGACTAGTGCACCATATGGTATATCATGTTGGTATATAATAAATATATCAATATTTCTTAAATTTTTTATTCATTTCCCCAGGTTTAAAAATGAAAATTTTATATGGATCCATGGATATTAGGAAAACACTATGTATGAGATAGATTGAAAAATCATCCTCATATAATGGATTAAGACTTCAAAATTCTTCGAAAAAAACAGCAGATAATTCCACTAAACGTAGAATGTAATCAAGGATGTTTATTTCATTAGTATCAATAAATTTATCTAGATACACTATCTCGCATGGTAATAATATAAATTCTTGAGTTGTTGGTAATAATGAATATTTATGGTTCTCCTCTAACTTTTATAGAATTGGAGGGAGATTTGTTATACAAATGGGTACTTCCTTCTCTTGAAAATTTATTTTTTCTCTATATAATGAAATCCAATACACAACCAGATTATTATTAAATTATAATAAATAGAGAATAACAAGGTTTAATGGAAAATTAAGCCTCGAAATATTAAAATGCAAGGATTTATATTCTTGGGATGAAATAATTGACACATTTTCAATCTTCACTGATAACTCTACGCCAATATTTTTAAGTGGTTTTTAAATAGTTATACTAAACTTGTAATATATGAGATAATAAATTAAAGCATTTATGATAATAAAACATTCCATATATGATTATGGTTCTACATTTTTTATTTTTCCAAATTATACATAGGTATGGAAATTTTAATATGATTAAAGACATAAAATATAAAATATTAAAATTGAAGGGGGAACCCATAAATGATATATGTTCATAATCATTTTAATATTTAGGGTTGTATCTAAGTAATACAATATATATTTCCTAACAAAAAACCTTGGAGAGATTTCTATTCACTTAAATTTTATAGAGAGTATAATTTATCAATGAAAATCCCTTAAGCGTGTTAAACCATGTGTGTAGCGATACTCATTTCATGAAAAGGATAATGATCAAGTCCCTCCTAATATATCCTTTCGATGTCGTCACCACTATGTACATATGTTCGTAATACACATCCAAAAATAGTATCTTGAAATGGACATATTTTCATTAAAAAAACTTCCTCTATACAATACCAAAATTTATGGATATTTTCATAGGTTAAGTATTATTCAAAATGATTTCTAGAGAGTTTCCTAATCCTTATAAGAATAAAAAATATACTATTATCTGATACCTACTTTGACAACCCTTATCTTTAATACATTTTATTTCATTAATTATTACATAAAGGTAGACATATTAAAATGACACAATATATTATTGACATATTTTTGGTATTTTAAAAACATATCATAAAAACATAATATAGGAATACAATGACATTACTAGGAACTTCTTTATAATACTCATAAAATCCCTCTATTATTCTATAATTTAATTGGATAATCTATGGACATACATAATAAAGGGGTGAGCTATAAATCAGAGTAAGAGAATAGAGACATAGCATAAGGTAAAATAGTACATGTGAAATAAGTGGAAAATAAGTGTAACATAAGAGAGTTGAGTATCAAAAACATGAACAATAAGAAATGGAATGGCGTGATTAAATAATGAAAATATAGGAATGTGGATACAAGATAAATAATTTCATAAACCTAAGGCAAGGATAACTTCCATGAAAACATCACATGGTGGATAGAGTCCCATAATTTGTCAGCATTTCTCCATAATCACATAAATTAAGTATCATAATACTAGTACATTACCTAGTTCATTAGAGGACTATATTTAAAAAACACTATAATATGTGCATACGTATTTTCACCACATTGATTATTCAAAATAAGGAAATATTTCATAACATTAAATAGAATTCTTAATGAGTGAGGGTTATTTTAATTTAATTCCCCAATAAATTAATTATATATACATATATGGGAATACATTTGACTATAAAGGTGTATGAGTATTCATAGAACAAAATTTTTTCCTTGAAAATCATATGACAATTTCAACATCATAATAGGTGTACACAATGATTCTTGAGATATTTAAATGTTAGATAAATGGGTATCTAATAAATTTGAAATGATATGTGAATTATGATTAAAATTGAATAATATAACACATCATGAGTAGTTGGGAATTAAAATCATATGACAATGAAGGTACATGAATATTGTGGAGAAGGAGAGGATCACATACCATGAGGTGTCATATCAATAATTTTGGGATGATAGTTTTAAGAGAAACATGGAACATTGTGATAAATATTTAGTTGGAAGGTATGATTAATCCTATGATCCAAGAGTTTTGAGGTAAAAATAATGGGATTATTGGTGGGTCTAAATTTCAAAAGAGAATATATTTTTTTTATTAATTTCCATACAAAGGTTTTGGACTATGTGATAAAATAATCAAAAATAAAAACCCTCTCATGGTCATTTCCCATGGTTTATAAATCATTTAAGTGTATTTTACTATTTTAAATTTTTTTTAAATTATATCATGAAATTAATAACAATTAAGATGTTGGGTAGAGTCTTGATTTCAAAGAATTTATTTTAATGAATTGAAATATTATAAATGTTATGGATTATTTATGAAATGTTTATAAAATAAATAAATATAATTTCAAATATAAATTATTTTAAATATGAAATAAATAATTTTTCATGGATCAATTTTATGGAACATATTATATATCTTTTGGTTCATTATAATGTCATAATACACATTATATATTTATTACGTTTTGAATTTTGACTGATAAAAGAAATTTTCTCATAAATTTAAAAAAACCCACCATTACAAAATTTCAATATAATGTTAAAAAAATACTTTTTATTTCATGTAAATAATTCTTAATGAATGATAATTTTACATGTAAATCAAAATTTCATTTTATTTCAAAATAATCATTTATGATAGAAATAGTGTTTTGACCCTTAAAAAAATTATTTCTCACTTCATAAAATTATATTTTAATTAATATATAACAAAAAATATTTAATAATAACACTTTATTAAAATATCATTAATTTAATAAATTATTTAATTCTTTAAAATTTATTTTCTTGATTGAAACTATACATTTTACAAAAATACAATATCTATTTCTTCATATAAAATTATTTTTTTATTGAACTCATTATGTAATAATTTAAAAGGAATCATTTAAAAGGGACAAATATAATAACTATTTAAAAAATATTCCTAATGTCATTTTATAGATGCATGTCCCATTAATACACCAAAAATTTACCTAAGCATTAGGTGGGTGATGGTGAGATTTTCATGGGGTGGTTCGGAAATCATTATTCATGTTGTGGAATCAATTACTTTGAACATCTATTAAATGAGATAAATAATTATTTAGTTGCTGAATAATATCATGGGATTAATCAATATAAAATACTAATGATGATATCACCCTCAAAACCTCTGATAAATGGGATTCATAGTTTATATTCATGCATTTCATGGATATAGCTTCTTCTTTATTTGTCAATTGGACATTACTTTAACCCATTATATATACTAGTAAAATGATCACTATTAAATAGGTATATTATCAATGGTTATAATTTATAATTTAAATTTCAATTTAATTACATATAAATTTCAAAACAACAAATGCAGTGATTGGTTTTTATATAATACCATCAATTCATAGGCATTTATTAGTTCAAAAAGATGGAATTTCATATTTAAAAGTTAATATTTTTATTTTAACCCGAGGGTACGCTGGTTTGAACATGGATATAAAGATGATCTTGTATATGGTACACAGTAATTTCGTGCTACATAGGTATAGCCCTGGATAGTGTACCGAAGCACAACCGTGTATATAGGTTCATCCAGAGTACATTATCATTGGATAATGTACATGGGAAGGGTACCTGAACAGATCTATGTATATGGGCCTAGGAATTTCACATGGTAATGGTCCATAATATATGAGCATAGACTTTAGAAAATTTTAAGTCCTTGGGCTATCGAAGACATGTCATGTATCCTTCTATATATGTGACACACTTTTTCGAATGTAGTTTGTGGCCCCTGTTCTCTTAATCAAGGAACGATATCTCTAGAGTGTGTCCCCTTGCTCCATCCATAAGAGGGTTTCGTGATAATACTTGTATAGATCATAAAAATTTATCCCATATAAGGTATGAGCCTTGTTTTTAGTTTATGATTAAATTTATTTAGCCCAGGGTATAATCCTCTATAAACACTTTTTTCTTGGTTGGCTTAGGAACCTTGTACAAACTTCCTTGGTTAGTGATCCCCATCCTAGAATGTTTTATCATGGTAGGGTCTAGAATCCCCCATATTCCATTTTTTATATCCCCTCTATAATTATAATAAGCACGTGAGATACAATGATTACTTATTCATGTAATGTCTTTATGAGTAATAACTATAAAATTATCATTATCAATGTTATCAGACTCATGTATTGAGTTCTTCTAAATGGTCATTACCATGAATCCTATAGAATGATTCTAGTTTGGATATATGGTTCTCACCTTTATTATAAGACTTGAAGATTATCTTAAGTATATGAAGGATATTATCATTCTTCCACATATTCCGATTGAAATTACTCTATGATAATGAGGTGACTACTCTATTTATTATTTACGATTTGTGATTTTGAGGTGTACTACTAGGTATGATCATACTCAACCTTGAATGGGATCCTCCCAAACATTTCATTTATATTAAATATGATTGTCCAATTGATGGTGTCATAGGTGGACTAGGAGGAGGTAGAGCGTAGTTGACCAATACAGACCATGGCTCATGTGAGGTGTTGCATTTGACAGCAGTCCCCACCTTCATAGGAGATTCGGCTCTTTTTATAGCTTCGGTGGAATTTTAAATGGGACATTATGGTTTAAAATACTTATTTAATACTATAATATTGGATATAAATGTAATCATTTATCCATGTTATCAGTTATATTTTACATGTCATAATTTTGTTGGTATTTTGGGATATCAATGTGGGTACAACTACCATAGGCTAAGTCCTATCATCTCTTTGATATGCCTACATGACACAAGTCTTTATCTCTTAGACTATTGGAGGTGTGATTGTGGTTTCTCACTCATCTTGTTACTATCCATATGATCCAAGGTGGGTCGGTCATGAAAAATGGTAATAGAGGTGTTGATTTAGTAATGGAGTTTAGATATTTTATATCCTTGATGTTTGATTTGGGAACCAAGGAAATATTATTTAAGTGGTTAGGGTTTGGATATTGGGATAGGAAATATACTATAGGTTCAGTATCAAATTTATCCATTCATTAGGACTATAATAACCATGTTTTTTCATCGATGTATGTAGGCCATGGTTGTCGGGAAAATTATAGTACATGCATCATATTCGAATGGTTTTTTGTTTCTATGTACTTCATGATTTAGTTACCCTAATATATGATTTAATTGTTCTTGGTCATGTGTTTTAAATATTACTTAATAATGATTGAATGTTATGATGCCACATCAATATCATCATGATGACTCTTATAGTGATGAGCCTTTAGTACAATGTCATATACATGAGGTGGTACCTATAGATGTTTTTCTAGACTTACCACATATTAGGAATAATGTTTAGAAAAAATCACATGATGACAATAGGAAAATAAAGTGAACATTTTATGAGTTTTATCGATATTTAAGTCTAATATATAAAGGAGATTCAGACCCCTATGAATTTGATGACTACATTAAGGTAGTAACCTGAGTATTATGTCTAGTCAGGATCCCTGTAGATTAAATAATGGTCATATACCTGAGCTTCCTTCATAGATATTCACAGAAATAGTGCACTCATATTTCTAAGAAAGGAAAATAGGTAGCTCTATATAAGACTAAATTATGTTATCTCATCCTAGATGATTTCAGTCCATCCATGTTGTGAGTAGTGCACAAATAAGTGAAATTTTATATTCGACATGGAAACATGTATATCGTAGTTTATTCATCGAGGTTCACTAACCACTCATGGTACATCATTGATATGGTTTATAAAAGAATTATTATAGTCATCAGAATTATATCAAATATTTAATAAATATATCAAGGTTCAATTTAGATATTTTTTTACTACTTATATTATATTTCACGAGTGATTCTTAGAAGTAGATAACTTCTTTGATGTGTAGTTGGTAATGGTATATTGTGGTACTAAGAACACTGGTGACGAGAATTCAGCAGTAGGTAACTGAGGTCATACACATTCTTCCATCTATGATAGGTGATTTTACCGATATTATATATATTGAGGATTTAGTGTTTAGTTATTATTTGAATTTTATAGTATGTTGAGAGATATGTATTTTTTATCCAGTGATGGGTGAGGTCATCGATTGTTAGATTTTCTAACCCATCATGCTGCTGATTGGGAGATCGAAAATAGTCATCCTAGTTAGAAGTAATATATATATAAGTGAGTTATAATTGGTGGAATATGTGGTATAAGAGTAGATATAGATGTGGGTGGTGGTAAATGGTTTGATTTTATAACACCAACACCCCAATTTGGTCCACACCATGCATATGAAGTTTGTCTTTATGGGTGATGAGAGATGAATAATTTAGATTCCCATGAACTAGAGACTCATCTGATGACAAGAGTTATAAGTATTGAATTTCATAGTTTTTCTATTAGATACTTATTTATATATGTGACTAACTCTATTCTTTTAGCATCCCTTTTTTGATACTTGGTGTGTTTGTTGGAGCATTGGGATTATCCTTTACCTTTAGATAATCTCACCATTTGTAATTCATCAGTCAAAAAAAATTTATGATTCTTTTATTAGTCATGTAGATGATATATAATTATTTATGTTATTTTAATGGTAGTGATGTGGCTTTATAATTTAATATATGTTATGTATTTTCTATGTACATTTTATATGTAAAATATCAATTTCTAGTAGTGAAATAATTTCATCAACATTACTGAGATGAGGTGATAATTTTTTTTTCAGAAGGGAACTAGGAAATTAAATATGATTATATATATTATTGGATAAAAGAAATTGATCATTATTTTTCTGTTATTACCCATAGAGTAATAGATTATATGTAATTATAGATTCCTCTAGTGGTGGTGGATATGAGGATGTTTTACCTTTGAATGATCAATGATTATCTCCCTATAGAGAGAATAAATTATACATATAATTACAATTAGGGTCTACCACAATATATATTCCAAATTATATTATGTATCACATAGTGTTTCATGAACCTAAGTTGTTGTTGTGGGAGATATAAATAATGGTCTCTCTTAGAAACAATGTTTCACATTAGGGAGCCTGATTTTTTTTTCACAATTAAATAAAATGGGATATTGAATTTTCATACATATTATATCCTCATAAAAAAAGTAACCATGAATAATTAGTATCCACTACTAAGAATAAATAACCCTTTAACCAGTTGAAATGGGTAATATGGTTCCTAAAGATTGTCATTAGTTTGGGTTATCACTATCTATGAGTTTAAGATGATTATATATAAAAGTTATATTTTGATGTATCAATGGTCACTATGAGTACATGGTGATGCAATTTGGTTTATCCATTCCCCTAGATATGTTTTTGGGACTCGTGAACCAAATATTTTATCACTTCATAGATCGTTCTGTTGTAGCCTTTATCAATGAAATCCCAGTGAACTCGGCATTTGACGTGTGGAAATGAGAAAAATAAGTATTAACAACTATGTACATAAAGATCACAAAATTTATCTAAATATCTAAATGAATTTTTTTTATTTAGGAAATTATATTCTTGGGAGATGTCATCTCAGAAGTGGGGGGTAGGTAACTTGGTAAAGGCTGTGGCATTTTCCTTTTGATATCCAACTAATAGTGTGATTGAGGTGTGTAGATTCCTGAGTATTACATGATAATATTATGGATTCCTACCCACTTTCTCTAGGATTATTTAACCATTGTGTTAATTTACTATAAATGGGATTTATTTTGTGTGAATGTAGAGGTTCCTGTAGGATTTTCTAGGATTGCGGTAGAGGTTGAATAGAGAAACCATTGCGAGATTGTAGAAGAGGTTGTCGATCATGTAGTGTTTTTATATGCCTCTAGAACATGAATATGAAATTTGATAATATAGAAACATGTTTTGATTTCCAAGGTGACATATTATTCAATACCCCATAAATATTACGATGTTACTTATGAACTAAATAAGGATGAATTGTTATCATCCAAGAAGATGTGGTGACACTGCCATATGTGTGGGAAATTTATTGTATATTCAAACCAAAATTGACTAAATAAAATATTTTTATATAAGGATATCATATTCATATATTAGTAGTGGAAATATGTCCACCAGGATTATGACTTTCGGACAATCTATATTCTCCTGAAGTGGAACAAGATGGAAGATTCTATCAGTAGGATATCTTGTTAAAAACTATTGTACGATGAATCAGAGTGGTTAAATTCATTGCATTTTTATTCAGTGGACAATGTTTTTGTATCTTACCTCTAGTATTTTCTTTTCACCTATCCTCTTATATATTATATTAGAGAGGGTCATCTTGGATATATCAACAACAAGAACTTTTATATTCATATATTCTCAAAATTTTCTTCGGTTAGTTTTTTGTGATATATGGAGCATGGTATTAGTTTTTAGCATAGAAAATTTTACTATTAAATATGTGAGATAATGGTTCTGATTGAGTTTTTTAATTCCCCTGTAGATGAACATACATGATTTTAATGACATATCATAACCTCCAACATCAGTTCTGGTGGAAAAAAATGAAGCATCATGCAGTGTAGTTTTTCTCTCGATTCCTTACTTTTTTGTAGGTGAATTCTAAGCATCATGTTCAACTGGGATTATCTAAAATTCTTGATCCTATAGAGTGACTATGGGATGGTGTATTTATGTTATTCTTTATTTTTATTCCATGACCATATAATGTAAAAAATTCAATATGGGTTATTGTTGATCAACTCACTATATCAACTCACTTTCTAGCCATTTGAGAGAAGAGTTCATTAAGGATATTTGGGTGAATTTATGTTCATGATAAAGCATATATTCCCAGATATACCTTGACTATTATTTAATCTCATGATTCTAATTTCACATCATCGTTATATTGAGGATTATAATAGGACTTTGGGACAGAGTTGCGTGTGAACATGATATTTTAACCTCAGACTAATGATCAGGTTAAGTAAACCATTTTAGTTCTAGAAAAAATTAACTATGCATGAATGTTGTAATTTTTTAAATAATTGGATGATATCATACCCATGTTTATGTTTATATATATTATTTATTAACACTCTACCATCATAATGGTACTATTCAAGGCCTTGTGAAAAAGACACTACAAGTCATCATTACATTAGAGTAGTCCATAAAAGTCAATACTCATGGAATGAGAGTTAGTAAAAGTGCCAATATATAATTTTTAGGTTATCCAAAAATTTATAAAGAATATCTAGATCCATCATTAATATTATTTGGAAGGAAGATTTAGGCCTTTTAAATTTGATTAGGGATAACATGTGTTCCCAATATTCTCACCTCTATAAGGATTCTGAATATTTAATTGTGGTGGAAATTTAACGTCATGTTTCATTAACCCTATAATATTACTTTTATTGGATCATAGTTGTTGAGTACCTATTAGTCATAGAATAATAGTTATTCCATGTAAACAATTTATTACATGTGTTACTTCATGGAGAGGGTTGGGCAGAAATCATTACATATTATTGAGTATGGAACATAGGGCATTGGTGTATATATGACTTTATAGAGCAAGTGGAATATATTTAAGATCTATAGGGGAATATCCTATTGTGGGTGAATTATTCCCTTGGTATGGGGCAAGTGGTTGTAATTTTTTTTAATGTAGTAGTTGGTGTCAGGAGAACCAAATGAGGCCTCAGTACCATCACATGTCTTACTATATTTTGACTTTTTAGGAAAAAAATCCAAGAGGTAAAGAGAATATTATGAATTAGTTTTTTATTTAAATAATTTTAAAATACTTTTTATATAAGGTACTCAGTCAAAATATGATTTTGAGGAACCTGGAGACTCTATAGTGATAAAAGAAAAATATTTACTATATTATATGATTCACATGTTAATTTTTTAAAATAAATAAATAAATCCTGATAATATTCTTGGAAGGTGAATATGAGTCCTTCTTTAAATATGGAATTTAAGTTTCACCTAATGAGTGAAATTTTTGTGTGTGTGTCGGGTGTCGGGTTTACGTGAAATCATCGGTGAATTTATATATCTATATATACATATATAAATATATTCATGTGTGTATTTTTTTATTTACATGAAAATTTGTCCAAAATAATCTCTATAAAAATTTTATTATAATAAATCCCAAAAATTATCTCCATAACCCTAGTTATGTAAGATGTAAATTTAAAGGATACAACATTGTATAACAATAAGGGATATATGGTTGATGATTTGTGTTCTAATATGATTCAGGGATATCACTAATAACTGATGAAATAGAACCATTATTCATTAGTGATTATTCCAAACTCAAAGTCGGTCGGTTGTTTCATTTGAATAAATCAATTTTTTAACCCATGTAAATCGGTAACCTCACAATAATTGATATATGGGTTAATGACTAGTTACATTTGATGCCTTTTTTATCTTCATTTGTTTATAAATTTATTTTTCACTTTTTATTCTTCAATATCATCATTATTTTTGGAATATGAATGGAAAATAACCCAAATATGGCATAAGTATTCTTCTCATGTTTGTGTTTTTTGGATTTCACCACATGATCTTCATGAAATTATCTTTAGTATTTCATTTTATAGTGATTCAAAAAATAATAGTGAAAAATAATTGCACATTCATTCACTTCTACACTATATGATTAACATGTGTGTTGGTTCATGATTAAAAGTACAATAATGGTTTTATGAAAAAGATAGATGATCGGGTGATTTATTGTAGGTGCCTGGTTTTTTGGGTTTGGTATTTTGGTGATGTGGAGAAAAGAGAGGCTATTCTAGTGTCAATTTTTCTCTACGAATATAACCACCAAGGATAATAATCCTTAGTTCCTCCCTGATATGGGTGTAACATGAAATTTTGTTTCAAAATATGTGTAAGTGGATGATTATGAGAAGAGAATAATGTATTCATATATTTATATATAATTAAGATATATGTGGTATATATCCAGATGAAAAACCATCATGTATTCTGCTATATACAACATCATGGGTTTCAGAAATAAATAATGTCACGTGTTTTCTAGAACCTACCATATGTCGGGTGACTCATGACTTGTGACTTGGTGAGAACACCTAGTGTGAATGAGCATATTCTTGTCCAGATATATAGGTATTACATGATTAAATGGGAACATCATTTTACATAGTCACAAACATGACTAGAGAGGCTGGCATGGTCATGTACATTAGAAAGTCAAAAGTACAGAGGTAGAATTCAGATTATATGGGAAGAGTACCAAAACATGACTAGATTTGTGGGCATATAAAGATTACACATGAATGGGATTTTTTGGAACTGATTTTTATATGAAGTTGCAAGGATACATCATTGGAAAAAATGTATCTAAAATTTTACTCGATGAAAAATTTTGTGAAGGACATGAAATACATTTCCATATTTTGAGATGTACGTGAAACATTTAAATCCATTTATAATAATATTTATTGGCTAATTCTATTTATCTCATGTCCCATTCATGCAATCCACTCAAATTGATGAGGAACATGCACTAAAGAGGTGAATGATGTGTGAAAGAGGCTGATCCGTAGATAATACTCTTACAAACCAAATAGCATACATAACCAATCCATGTACACATGCCTAATAATGTTTAGGATGGAGCATAATAGAATACATATTCCACAAAAAATAATTTCCATGAAAACACCAAGGATTTTAGCTATAGGAAGAATGAGAATCCCATATTTATTGTGTGATCCTCTTAAAGTTGAACCAACACTCTACTATGTGTAATACTTATATTCAATGACAACATGAAATGATATAACCATCAATGTGGGTATAAATAATAACTATTTCTCGATGATTACTCTTAGATTGGGCCCACAGTTGTGTAATCCTCTCCCAACAACATTGAGCTTATGATATGCAAGCACCAGGGATCCTCTTTTGTGAAACCTCAACCTTGTGCATGATAATCTCAAGCTCTGATCAACCCTGGACTTTCATGAAAACACCATTTCTTTCATGCAGCCCCACATTGATGCTCCATGGGATGACATTATACCAGAGAACCATGTTTGAGAACCCCTTATGTGCAACAGACATTCCTTGCATGTACCTCTTACACAAAAGACCCAAATATTACAAGTAACAATTTCATGGACACTTTTGAGTCATCATGTATAACCCTAGTGTATGTGACCCAATTCATTTTTCTTCTCAAAATAGGAATTATAATTCCATTTTTTCTCATCGTATGGATGTAGATGTTGAGGTTGTGATAAAACACTCATCCACGTCATTCCAACCTCTATTATTAGATCAATTACCCACCTAGAGAAGCAAGAATTGATCTTATGCAATACCAATTTATAATGAGTGATTACCGAATGTCCACACTTCATGAAATAAAATAGCCTAGCTACAATATCCTTAGAACATGTTGTCAAACTGTAGTCTTACCTGGGGTAATGCACATGGGATTTCCCATGTAAGATAATCATTATATTCCACATACTCTTTCCACTAAGCACAAGAAATCTCTCAAGGATAATATTCCAAAATATTCCCCACTGACACCTTATAAGATAAACCATGTAAGAATAATAAGGGATGATATCTACCTGGTCATCTTCTATGTGTAATCCCCGCAACATCACTCATTGACGTTTATTTTTTGACATGAGCATCATGTATATTTCTTCCCCTTTTCCCCACACAGTGCTTGAAACACATTGGTTTAGAAGTTATTAGAGATCATGACATCCCCTTAACCCCCAATTTGTAATACCTCTTGGATTAATCCCCCATCAGGTCCCCTTATTTGGGAATCTTCCTTGAGTAATCCGCAACATGATGGGACTCGTCCTGAGTATGCCCCAACTACCCAAATCAAACAATGTTCTATTTGATTCCAAAATAATTGGGATTAATAAGAAAACACTATATGGTGAATGCCCAATATTTTATCCACTCTATTCATTCCATAGAAAAACCAACCTTCCATCCACTCCATCCATTCCTCTTAAAACCCTACACTCTATCCCACCCATCAAAATTTTTCACAAGCCACCACATTGTAAGGAGATCATACCACGATGCATAATCCACTTATACATAATTGGTTCTACTAGAATCACATGGAAAACACAATGTGTATTCCATGAATGGTCCAACCATGATAAATCCTCTTACGAATGGATGATTTCATGTGGGATATCAACTCTATCAATCGAACTATGTGGGTTTTGATTCTTATGTTTTAAACATGGTACATAAGACAACCCATTGATGTTCAATCCAAACAAATGAAAAAACTCAGTGCCCTCACCTTGTGGTGGACCTCCCTAATCTACCTCCATGGGCATTCTATTCAACTGTTACATTGTGACACCTCCACTTTATTGGACACACCTCCAGGATCCACCTCCATTTGGAATTTTTTATCTATCCCTTTGTAACATTCACAGTGTTCCTTCATATGGGCACACCTCATTGATCTTCCAATTTGGGGTGTTATGATCAGTTTATATTTTCAAAATATGTTCAACCAGTGACTTTTCAAATACTCTTACCTCATTCTAAAAAATTTATGATTGAGATAGAAGTCATGGATGACATGGGAATATAGTGCTAGCCACCTCATGCTAAACATGGGATGCTTGATAAGAACATCTTGGAATAAATCCCTTTATAATAAGATAGAACATAATTGAAATGGGATGCCTTGGGTCCCACACCTATGATTCCCCTCTGAGATTCCCTCTTATGAGGAATAATACAAGTTGCCAATGATATTATTTTCTAAACAATCGATCATAGAAAAATGTTACTACTCTCATGACCAAGGTTCTATGGCCTATCATGACCCCTTGGAATGTATAGATAGAATTAGTGTAATTAAATACATTCCAAAATAGATGGAATTGGAAATGAATTTCATTAATATGACTTAATATAAGATGTAGATCAGGACTTGGTAAAGAGATCAATGGAGGAATTATTGGGAACTGACATCCTATCATCCAATTTTGATCAAGGAGTAGAAATTGATGATGGAAGAGATGCATGATTCATGTATTTGGAATTCATGAATGTTGGATAATAATGCTTGAAATCACACAATAACACACAATGAGTCATACCCTAGTGAAAGAATCAAATTCATAAATGATGAAACTAGCTTTAATTATTTCACCTTAAACCATTGGGATTTGTAGAGTTTGATACATCATCATATTAGTATGTCACCAAATCCCACTACCTATAACAATAACCCCCTAAATAAATTGTTCTTAGTATAGAATTCACTAGAAATTAGGGTAGTTAAACATCGAGCATTCTAGTTTGTGACATCATCATCGTGGATTTCTCTCTCTAAACATGGAGAATTGCATGTTGTGGGGGCATTGTGATATGATTTCCGTATACATGTTCTAACAGTTGTATCATAAAATTTTTAATGTCCTAAGACACGGTAAGTCATTTAAATATTACCCATCGATGAAAGGGTGGGAGAAATTTCAACACCGAAATACAACATGACTCCATCTTGACCATGACACCACCTGTAACCATGTCTACCGGAGAACCATTACCTATATCATCCTAATATATAATCCAGAGGTGTGTGATATATGTTCTTGTATGATGGTATAACAAAAAGTACATAAGGGATATGGATCTCTATATCATGGAGTCTTATTTTCATTTCCAATATAAACACCCACACAGGATGGACAGAGTTCCAGTACTCCCCACTCCAATGATAATCTACTTCAAGAACCTCTCTCTAGAGAAATCATGGGATTCACTCTCCTAGGAAAAGGATGTGGGGGTTTCCAGATTCACTGCCAAAAATTACTGACACCTAGTGGCTACCACGGATGCCTTCCACCAAGCCTCATTACTGGCAGCAGTGACTGGTCCTCTAGGCTGAGCAACATGAAGACTACTATCCTTATTTTCCAGCCCTAGTTTGAATGTCTCAACATCAACGTAGGGGGAATTCTCAGGGGGGGGGGGGTGACCAACATAGGGCTGTATCTCCCAAAACTCTAGTCCATCCATCCATCACAAGTGCATTCCTATAAATTTATACCTGTACAATTAAGGGACCAATCAATTTTTATTCATAATCAAGGACTCAACAACCCTACACATATGTTGTGATAACACTATTAGACTCTGGAATCACAAAAAATCAATAGGAATAATTATGTGTTGATGAAACTCAATACGAGGGAACTTATCTTATAATATTCTTCCAAAGTGGTGGCCCTCGTTTCTATGAAAATAAACATGGAATTACTCCCCATGTTCCCAACATCATCAAAAGAGGAGGTCTTCCCCGATTTAAGACATCCAGCATGTTGTTCATCCACATTCTTATGGTTCCTGATATGGGGTTCCTTCTCATGGCCCAAAAATATAGTGCATTTGTCCTCTTCTCAGCATTATTTCATCTAGTGGTGGTTATCCCTCCTCAAATAATGATCAATTCAGAAGTCCCGCCATCTTCATTGATGATCAGTATAGAGACCCCCATGCTATCACCACCTTCCAACACAAAGGTCCTCCTCATTCAATAGTGAACCAAAGAAGAGTACTTCCCCATACATTTATAAACATGTACATAGGCCCTCCCTTTAACTATTCATTTCAACCAAAAATTTTGCATCATGTCCTAATTATTAGATCAATGGACCTCCTTTCACTTCAACCCGCCAAAGTATAGCCCCCCCACCCTCACAACCATCATAGACATGTTCTATATGAACAAATCATCCCTCCTCCCTACTAAATCAACAATTAGAGTTGATGTCCTCTCCAATACATTAGAAACCCAAGTAGAGGAAATCCATGATCTGACAATAACCAATAAAGAGACCCTCATTTTATCCCCATAAATAAAGAGGAGGCCCTCTCCATTCAATCATTCATCAGCATAGAGTTTATAATAGTGTCAAGGATCGTACATTGCCAAAGGAAAAATACTGTGAATGACGGTAGATCAAACAATTTTGAAGGAAAACATCTTGTAAGTGAAATTAATTTTCAATCCTTTCATCTTATAAAATTCTATCGCTAAATGAGATTCAATGACGGATCTTTCACCCAAGTCTTCTACATCATAGTATGGGTTTAGAAACTTATATGTGGGTTTCTTCATACATAAGGGTGAGATCCTCCAAATTCCTGAATCCCTTCATAGGTATGTACTGGAGTACGAAGATGTCATTCCATTCCAATGTATTGTGGTGTGGTCATATTTTCATTCTTCAATTTCATACTACACCACTACATGAGATCTTGATTATTTTTCTATAACATGACAGATGATGATCAACCGATGGACCCAAAAATGACTACCACTTCCCACACACATGTGGCAGTTGTGGTAAATACTCATTACTATAGGGATATGATTATAAAGTAGGTTTGTACCTCGAGAGATGACCTAGAATGAAATGATTAGTTAAATCATGTATTGACTCCTAATGTGGATTGTCCACCGTTGTACTAACCCACATCAGTGTCACCACATGTTTATAGCCAGAAAATATTGAAGCTTCGTCCAACCAATATTCATTCCCCACTTCTGAAAAAGGGATCATGTGGTAATCTCTTTATACTAACCAATTTTCATTGGTTTTTGGGTTGAATTAGGTTACCAACATAGACATCCCTTAGTAACTCACCCAGGACAAGGTCACGTGTTTCCATAAAAAAATTTGATCAAATATTTTAAACTAAATTATCATTCATTGGATTATCAGAGGATCAAGGATAACATGTTGAAATTGATTAGAAGTGATGCGTAGTAGAGTTAGAAACACCCTAGTGTCTCAGAACCATGCATCACCTGAATACCATCAGATCCTTCAGTAGAGATTCTTTCAGATATTCATAGTGCTCCATGGAATCATTAAAGTGGCCTCCCAATATGTGATAATTTGGGGCTGGGTATAGTACACCACTATCCACTTTAGTCTAATCCAATGAAAAATAACTCTACCCAGTGATATTTAGGATATGAAAATTGGTATTTCCAAGTTGAATATGGATGTTCCCATGTTTTCTATGTTTGATGAAATTGATATATGATCCGATGGGGGGAACCCTCCCCCATGGGGTACTGCAATATCAGGTGGACACTCATACATGTGTCTACACTCATAGATAAAGCTATTAACTCATCCTTAGGGAAACCTCTATATGATTTCCTTCTATTATTAATAAAAATAACATAATGGGGCATGTCAACCCCTCAAATCCATCGAACGTTGTGAATAATACATAATTCATTCAATCATTCAATTATTTTAAAAATCAGGTCATAGGCCAAAATTATATCACACATGAGCTCCTTTATATGTGGTGCCGATATTATAGCTCTCCTCGATGGGATAATTTATCTTTTCGGTGGGGTAGTACAAGAATCTAGAATCTATACTTTCTCTTTTTCCCAAAGATGATCATGGAGATATTGTGCATCCTGAGAGGGCAGAGATTGTGGTTTTTAGTAAAATTACATGGTAAGTGTCTCCCAATACAATCGAGTTGTGTGATAATGTCCATTAATAACCAAAATGATCTACTCCACATGCCACTCTATATGTTGTACCATTATTTGTCGAGCTATCCTAGAATTTTTATGGTTCATTCAATGCATTGGGGTTCAATAATAATCCTCAATATTGGAATCCCTTCTAGGATGATCTACATGCTGCTATCACTGCTCAACTCGAAGCCCTAGAGATGTGATAGTTGGAAATACCACCGCACCCATGTCTGGCATGGGTGGATGTTTTGAGAGCACCACAGTATTTCATCAATCCAACTTTCACACCATTCAATGGGATTTCTGACCCACTGCAACATATGTTGCACTTTACCTCACGCTGTCAACCCATGTGGGTTACCCCATAGTTGTAGGAGGCCAAAAAGCTCTGATGATTGGTTTAGGTAATGGAAGTTCTCACATTTTTATTTTACACCCTGTTACATATCTGATTACACAAGGTGGGAATACCTATATAGGATGTTTCTATACTATTTCATCTACACCACATGAAACAAAATCCCTATGAAAATCTTCAAGTGAGATAATTTCTTGGATGAGTGTGTTAGAGACTTTTTTGAATACTAGAAGGGCCTCTTGTATTCACTCGAAATGATGGTAAACTAGGAGAACCTATTTATTAGGTGTGTAAGGTAATTAATGAATGATCTAGTCCCAAGCCTCATAACCTAGAATACACTTGGTTGATTCTATTATTTCATGGACAATGCAAATAGCCTGTAGAAAGCCTTGTAGTATGCCAATACTACACATATATTGCCTCATATATCTATATCAAGATGAAAAACAAAGGAATAGGATATCATCATTGTTCATGTTGAGGCCATACTGCCTCTAGATAATTTTTTTGATGATCCAAAACTACTTAATCCTTGTTAAGTGAAACAAACCCAGAAAGTGCCTCCTCACCCAGTATAGAATCAGGAGGCACACCCACATCAAGCACCAATTCCTATGCGAGTGAATATGGATTCGGGCTCCCATCAGGATTCATCCCCTGATTAGGTTCAGTATCATAAATATTTCTTATCGAGAAAGAGATATTGGTCATAATAATTCATAGAAGAACCGGTACCATGTTACTTCTATGGCACCCTGTAACAGTTGTTTTTAAAGCTTCTAGAGTGCAGGAAACCTCACAAGGATGTTGTACCTAATCACCATGAATGATTCCATTATGAAAAAATATATTTAAATACCATTAGGAAATGATTTGGGTCCAAATATTGGCTATAATATCTAGTTAACAATGTTGTGTAAATTTTGGACCATATCTGGGAACATGTGAAACGTTTCTCCATCGAACCTGACATTTTAAACAAAGGGGAATGGAAATTTGATTCCATCCATGGGACTCCAATGTATAATGAATAGTTGTCTCACAGAGCATTCTCTCACACTCATAGTTATTCTTCACCCACATATGTTGGCTTTATCCTCCTGACAACATTTTTACCTCTGTGGTTCATGCATTCAAGTCCACCTAAAAGAATTCTACATCTCGGAAAAGTTGTCACTGACGATGCAAGAGGAAGAAAAGTCCCCCATCAATGTCAAAGACATCTCTCATTCATGAAGAATTCCTGGATTCATGAATGTAAATCATACCCAATGTCAGTCCAATATTAGAGTACTCCTCTAACGATTTCTATTAGTGTGCCTCTGTGATCATCACTAAAATGGTGGACCCCAACATAGTCCCCAATGATGAGGAGTATCGTGAAATCTCTATGAATGATCCTAGAAAATTTCATCAATGAAAAAATCGAGAAGATGAATATTATCTGAATTCTTAGGCTAAAGCATCAATTTATGCATTGAATGAAACTAATATTATATATTAGGTGTTGCAGATTTCTATGAATGCATATTTTTCTTGATTAATCTATTATAATCACATCAACCAATAACCATTATATTAAACCAAAATGGTAGTCGTGACTACACCATGGTTTCTTTCCCAGAAGAAAATAGTCCCCATATTGTTGATTGTCATCGAGTAGTGGTTTTGGGTGAGTTTTCTAATAAACACCATGATATTTCTAACTCTAGTCAAACAAGTTAGAATCCCACATCTCAACAAACTGTGGTCATCATAGAAACATCCATAGCACAACTCCCTATAGAATGAAATGTTCAACATTAATGAATGTATGATGTTCTTAAGTGCCTCCCCATAATTCCTACAAATATCAAGATTATTCAGGACCTCCCTTTTTCAGAAAAAATGTGTGAGGCCATTGAAGACACGTTGAGATGACCCCTCTAGTTTAAAACTTATGTAATGCCATTGAGACCTACTGTGACAAGTAGTTTGAATAAGATTATTTTCAATAAATAATCTCATTCTATATAGACAATGATGACTACCCTGTGTATGAGAACATCTTTCGATTGTACATCATTGGCTTGTTCAATAGTGAGGAGGTTCATAGTTATCATATCGAATGAGGTTCCAGAATCAATATCATCCTGACCTAGATGATCAATGTCTAGGAAAGACTATTACAGATATGATTCCCAGTAACATGAAGATTCAAGGTTATTAACGGACATATAAGAGACCATTTGGTAGGATATATTTAAATATCTAATAAATTAGTTTGGTTGATGCCACTGAATTTATGGTTGTATCACATGATATTGCATACAATGCATTGATGGGTAGTCCCTATATCCATATACAAATAGTAGTTCCTTCCTCATATAACTAGTGCCTCACATACTCCATCAAAATCCATGTAGGAGTGATCCATGCAGATGAATTCCCATTTGAAACTAGTGAATATCAATTTATGGATGTTGTTTATTATAAATAAAAAAGATAAGAAGGTTCATAAAAATGATGTTGAGAACCCAAATGTTACATCCAACCTATGGATTGATCTCGATGATGGTTTCATCCTCATGATTCACTGTCTAAAGGACATGATTCCATACATAGGAAATTGTTTTGTCATTTTTTGCCGGAAATTGTGTTCTGTTCAAAACCACAAGGAATGATAGAATATTACCCCATACTCTTTGATTGGATATGCTTGAGTGATATCGTAACACATACCTCAAACAGGTATTGAGCTGATCGTCCCATGGATTCCACTTTCTATCAGACCCACATTTTATGTGGGCATTGCTCAGAATGTTAATCAGTTATTTTAGGTAAACCACAATACAAATATAGATTCGAGGTCTATAATGATTACTATATCCTTTCCTCTAAACGAATTGTAGTTGTATGTTTATTTCCTAAACCAACATCATGGTGTATTTACCTGAATTTATGATGAGATTCCATGTCTAAAACATTAGGTCACCATCCACTATCTATGTCTCTTAGTGAATCATTGTGATTTCAAGAAGCATCCCATCAAAATGAACCTTTTTCATGGTTTCATGGTGAATGATGAGGTTGATATGATTATATAATATAGATTATTCATGGATTTTTAGTACCCCATGTGGCTACAAAACATTATTCTAGTTGGGAAGAATAATGGGATGATCATAGTATCTATCTTCCTTTGAGACCATTATAACCACTATCCAAATGGCGGCTTTCCAATTTTAATGTAAGAGTCATTGATATATTCTACAAATGGGTTACATGTTCTCTACTTCATGGACGAAGATCCATACATCCCTCTGGGATAAGGATTATACCACCTTTAGTGAACCACAATGTACTTACAATTATCAGGTAATTCATTTTGGTATGAATAAGTTAATACCCACTTAACAGAGACTGATGCACCACATCATCAAACTGATCATTGGTACTCTGGTTGATTACTAAATGGATGATTTCATATAAAAATCTCTCCAGTTTCAGGACTATCTCAGTTTTCTTGAGAAGGTGTCTAACTTCCTGCTATCTTGGATGATAAATATGAGTTAATTTAAGTGTTCCTTTAGGGTTACCTATGGAAAGTTCCTATGCATCATCATCAGATACTGAGGCATCGAGATATACCCAAATAAGATAAATTCTATCAGCCATATTTGACATCCAATTAATCTTAGGGATCTATGATAGCTTTAAGGCCCCTTATCCTACATACACCAATTCATTATATTCCATGATGGATAGTGTAATATATTTTTTATGAACATTATGAATTGTGTTTTTACCAATGTGATCAAAATTTTATGGATTCTACCATGATAATCAATAAATATTTTTTATTTCCATTATTATTATGCCATAAAACTATGAAAATCCTTTGTCCAATTATTTTACCTCCAATGAATGATCCCACCTCACCCTCCACACAACTAACAAAAAAAACAAATAAATGAATTTTTATTATATCTCAGTTACATGAACCTCAAAAAAAATCTAGATACTCTCTTATTGAGAGGATATTATTCATGATGGTTTTACACGTAATGAAGTTGTGGGATTGTCATCAGCATCATGAGGTTCTAGAAGTTCCATGTATGGTACTGCTACAGTATATCCAAAATCACCTAATGTTGATTGGTCGGCTAGTACACTGGGTAGAAATTATTTAGTATTTCAACATCTAGTTCATTTTATTGAATAACATCCATGGTCTTGTGGAGTATGAATTTTTGGAAACCTATATGGCTCTTGAAGAATTGCCTTTAGATGTTGATATCACATATTATGACATTATCTTTGTGAATCAGGCATTGTCATACTAGAAGAATCATTTTGATGGGTCCTCCTAGAGCTCAACCGGTAGGACGCTAAAAAATACCACCCTTAGCAGAGTTGTTCTGGGGGTAATTTTCATCACCCAAACACAAGAAGGCATACCCTAATCTTTCCAACAATCATAAGTATACAACAATAATGAGACATAGTGTG
Organism: Viscum album; assembly: GCA_963277665.1. Lineage (NCBI taxonomy): Eukaryota > Viridiplantae > Streptophyta > Magnoliopsida > Santalales > Viscaceae > Viscum > Viscum album. The sequence goes on from OY728158.1 coordinate 89,554,058, forward strand.
CGGCTCTCATTACTATTCTCATGTTGGCACTCAATATTGATGTTCGATACATTCATTTGAAGGGATAAAACAAGTTAGTTATAATAAAGATCCACGGTGTCTGCATTGCAAGAATCCAAATATCATGCCCCTGCTCAAGTACACTCCCCCATACATAACCCAGTTTCCTTCTCATTTAGAGTTGAATCAAGTTCCTTGGTCGTAGAATAGTCAACCCGACACCTTGTCAAAAAATTCCACTTCTATTATTGAGTCATACCAGGATGATCTATTCATTCATGTGGTAAGTCGAAGGGTCATAAATCGCGTCATTTTTGGTGATGAGGAAATCTTGTAGGTAAACCACATGAACGATTGTGCTTCTATATCAGGACCACTGGATCCCCCTGAAGTGGAAAAACCCGATAATTAGATGACTCATTTTTTAATGTATCTCCATCCTGGCACCCTCTAACTAGAAAGAGTGAATATGAGTGTACCCATATATGTGCAGTATAGTTCATCCTTAAATGTTGTCCTAGACACAAGTAGACTCTCAATGGATTTGGTTTTGATGGAATTATTATAAGGGATGGGCCTTAAACAGTACATAATATTGAATTAAATTAATATTTCACATTGAGGATCTTTTTAGGTTTAGAGTATAAAAGAATTAGGACATAACTATTACATCTCAAAAGATTACAAAGTATAGACTTCTACACAGTTTCCAATTTTTTTCATAAAATAAATACTCTTGAAAAAAGATTCATGTCTACTTCTAGGTTTTAGATTGCATGACTTTTCCTTGATCCCATTCTTAACCCTATTCATCTTTATGTCCTGTTAAAACATTTCAAAACTTTGGATGAGCATAAAAAGTTCAGTAAGGGTTATAAAACAATGAATTAAAAAATATGTTCATTAATACATTCAAAGAAAATAGTCGTTTACTTGCCTCATGAAAACATAAGATTTATGAATAACACATAGAAATCATAAATCATAAAGATAATTTATGGAATCAATATCATACTTACTTGTAGCTGTCGCAGCTGCATATGGAGTTACTTTGGAATACCCATAATAGTATATTGCCTAAATCTCTTAGGTGAAAAATTCATGTTTACCTCTGCCACGTTACCGAAGGCATTGGAGAGCTATCTTGGGCTCACTTGCCCTCGGTTTATCATTGAACCACTCGTATACGTAAATAATTTCCATGAACCATAACATTACATAACACATAACATATGCATAAAAGAAAGATAACATTTCAACAGTGCAATAAAAAATATCATTGAAAGATATTGAAATAATAAATCCATTCTCAAAAATAGATTGAATATCAAAATACATAAAAATAGTATATGGTATTAATTTTTCCTTTTAAAAACATTATGTCTTGTAAAGGAAGCCAAAGATCAAATAATACTCACAGTGGCGGATAGGTCATTGTCACCGCTTACGTTAAAATAACATTCCTTTTTTGTGATTTAGTAAAATGCTTCTTATAAAAAGATTCCCATTGAATGAAATGACAATTCAAAGTGGTGTATACACTGTATAAAATAATGTCTTCTATAAAATAAAATATTCTGCAATGAATGGAGATTGAGACGAAGTCCCTTATCTAGAGTCTGATATGACTCGATCGTTCTTTAATCTCATGAATAATAAAATAATTTTAATTTCTACTTGCATAAGAACCTTTTTCAAGTTTATAATTCATTTTATATCACTTATTACCATATAATAAACATTATGTAATCTTTTTAGATAATAATGGGCATTTTGTCGATATTTGGTACTTGAGTCAAAAATAAAAACCCTATATTTACCAGTTGTCCATGTGGTCAATACTCTTTTATATCCAGAATGAAATTAATTATTGAGATATCATATATATCATATATATACAGTATATATATAATTATAATATTACATATCATTTGAAGGTAAGAAATGAAATGCACCATACATGAAGACGGTAAGCCATACGTACGCATGAACGCTACATTCATTTCTATTTCATATTTTAATTGAATTTAAACATAAAGATATTTAGGTATATTATAATTCCAGTATAATATCATATATAATATCATTAACTCCATCCTTTATATGTCCCACACATGGCATTAAGGAGTCATATCACATTGAGGGGGCGGTAGTCTGCACTTCCTCAAATGAAATTATTGCGTTTACCCATAATGGAAACCATAAATATATGATATAAATGGTAAATACTGGAGAATAAACAAAACATAAACATAATATATATTTCATATATAAATATAGTTCCATATAAATGGCCACCATGAGTGGCGGTATGGGATAATCGAACAATCATCATTTCGTGCGGCGTTTGTTTTCCATCAAAAAAAAATTATGTTCTCACCCATTAGATGAAGGTGTGTGAAAATGTAGTCTGAATCCATATCATAATAAAATCCTAGTATATTGAGGATACTGTTTTTGTTACAAATGAAAGTAATAAATAGAGTTTAGTGGTTTTAGAAGTAAAATAAAAGAAAACAATTTAAAAGAAATTGTTACATTTAATTTGGATAACTCTATTTGGTTTGAACGAAAGGATTTCTTGAAGTGCCATCTGCCTTAGGTAATATTTCTAGGAGGAGGAGAGGGATGAAGGTAGATTAATTTGGTAGAGTTCGGACAAGCCAAAAGGTTTGAGAGGTGTGGGAAATTGGTTAGAAGTGGTCTCCGTTTATAAGGGAGACGAGGGGATCTTTTGGAATGTGTGAAAATATTATTTTATTATATAACGATATTCGGATTCAAAAAGACCAAAAATTATTACAGTCAAAGATAAGATGACTTATGGTCGAAATAAAATCATCCAATAATAATTGGACAAGTTTTTTATGTTATTTTAATATTTATAATCATATTTATTTATATCTTTTATTAATGTGTAAAATACTACAACATTATTATGTCATAAAAAATTTAATTTATGTGAAGTATGAAAATTATAAAAAATACCATTATGTAGTAAAACCTTTTATCTTATCAGATGAATATATATAGGAAAAAATATTACTTATATAACTCCATATAAAAATTAATTTACTAAACGATTTTTGTTTATGTCATTTTTTCTTTTACAATAAATTAATTAATCTAAAAGTGTCATTATCTTTCATAAGTGGCTCCATGGGGTCCCAAAATCGACTAAATGATAACCATGGTTGTCCATAACTCATCCAATTAGGTTTGGACAAGTATTGAGTAAATTTTTAATTATTATAATATTCTTTTTACCTTTAATTATGTTATTTACCTTTAACCGCTGTAAATAAAAGTCAAAAGTTACTATTAACCAAAAATTATTTTCATCTTATAGAACAACATTATACTACCTAATAACAACCATGTATGTCATATTTTTTAAATTAAATTCACATAAGTGGTAAAATTTCATTTAAATGAAAAATTCAGTTTTTTTAACTACTACTAAGTGGTTTCACTATTCATAAAAAAATTGATGTTTTTCAGAAAAATACCAAAAATTCAGAATAATCCATATTTGATATTATGAATTCAAAAATTTTGATCAGTTTTCCAAATTCAAAACATAAATGTGTCATTAATTAATTTTAAAATTAATTCCCATTGTTGAAACAAATAATGTGTTTTTAAGAAACATTAACTATCAAAATATTGACACTGGTTTATGTCCAATTTCAAAGTGAAAGTAATTCCAATGACCAAAATTGTATTAAATTGTAAAAATATATTCTAATTACACTTTAAAACCAATTAAAATGATAATCTAACCAAGAAAATAAATTAGATTAAAAGGAAATTTTGAATTAAAATACAATAGTTTCACTATTTAAAGAAAATGAAATTTATCGAAAAAATCCAAAAAATTTACACAATGGGAATATTAATGTCTCCTTTATAAATAAGGATTATATTTGGTCAATTTAAATTTATTAAATTGGAGAAAACTATATTTAAAGAGGGTTCTCAATTAAATGGCAGTAAATCGACCTTCCAATGTAAATTATGCTTAAAATTAGATTCATTCACATTTTAAGCCTATAAAATTTATTGGATAAATGTAAATACATTTAACAAACATTTATAATTATATTGTAGTTTGTTTTGTTCATTACTGCCAATACAACGACTAGGAGTTAACTTCAATATAAAATAATATTATATTATTATTGTGCAATGTAAGATTTCAAAGGAACTCATTGTTGTGTATCGAGTATGCTATCTAACATAGCAACCCATTTAAAGTAAAATTAATATTTAGTTCACAAATATTAATCAATATTTAGTATGTATTATTCTATATTTACCTGGGATGTTACATCTGCCCCCCCCCCTTTTAGAACTGCGTCCTCAAAATTTTACTTATCAAAATAAGTGGGGGAATTTATCTATTATATCATTTTCAGATTCCCACATTGCCTCCTCAACCATATGGTTTTTCTACAAACCATTTACTGGGTGAATTAACTTATTCTAAAACACTTGCTCTCTATGGTCAAGAATCTAGACTGGTTGTTATTCTTAAGAGAGATTCTATTCTAAATGAACTACCGCTGGTCTCAAGACAGGAGATGAATCTGGTGTATACATTCTCTATATCAAAACATGAATAACATTGTGTAACTGGGATAAAATTTGGGTTAAATACACTCTGAATGCAACTGATCTAACTATCTCCATAATTTTATATGGTCCAATGAACCTCGGACTCAATATTCCATTCTTACCAAAATGCATAACACTTTTCCATGGAGAATTTTTGAGATAGTCATGATCACCTAGCTCAAAAGGAAGATCCTTCCTCCAGTTATCTGCATAACTTTTTTGTCTTCTCTGAGCTATTTTCATGTGCTTCTGAAAAAATGATCCTTCTCTACCATCTCTTCTACCAGTTATAGGCCCATCAACATCCTTTCACCTACTTCATCCCAAAATCTATAGTTATACATTGTTTTCCATATAATTCCTCAAATGGAGCCATCTTTATACTTGAATGAAAAATGTTATTTTATGAAAATTCAACCAAAGAAAGATTTATGTCCCAAAATCCCTGATAGTCCATCGAGATAGAACGTAACATTTCCTTCAATTTAGGAATTGATCCTTCTGATTGCCCATCTAATTGAGGATGAAAAGATGTATGAAAATTTAATTCATTACCCAATGACTTTTAAAGGCCTTTCCAAAAGTTTGAAATAAACCTGGGATCACGATCAGATACAATGGAGAGGGGAACTCCATTCAACTTAACTATCTCTATAACATTCAACAGAGTAATTTTATCTAGAGAAAAAGTGTCTCAAATAAGATGTAAATGTGCAGATTTATCCAATCGATCAATAATAACCCAGATTTCATAATTACCTTGAGATGTCTTTGGTAATCCAACAATAAAGTCCATTAATATATTTTCACATTTCAACTCTGGCACCGGTAAAGGATGAATATTTCCTTTTGGTAACTTCCTCTCTGCTTTAACAGACTGACAATTCAAACACTTCATAGTGAAATCAGAAATATCACTTTTCATTCCACCCCACCAATAATACTCTCGAAGATATTGGTACATCTTAATACTACCAGGATGAACTAAAAATAGAGATATATGAACTTCACATAACAACTCATTAATCAGTTGTGAATCACAAGGCACACATAATCTCATTCAAAAACATAAAACACATTCATTATCAACATTAAATTTATGCAACATACCCTTATGAACCAACTCTAAGTTTTTCTATAACTCAATGTCTTCTTTATGGGCATGCTTTATTCTGTCTGATTAAGATGATCTCACTAACACCAAATACAAAACAAATGAATTTCCTGTACCAACAACTTCTATGGAAAAGTTCATCAAATAAAAAACCAAAGGATATTGTTTCAAACGTAACATTGTTAATGAAGCATTACTTTTTCGACTCAAAGCATCAGAAAATTTATTTGATATTCCTGTATGGTAATGGATCGTGCAATCATAATCCTTGATTAATTCAAACCATCTCCTCTATCTCATGTTCAATTCTATTTGAGTGAATATATACTTAAAAATTTTGTGATCAATATATATTTCACATTTTACTACATAAAATGATGCCTCCAAAATATTAAAGAAAAACAACAACAGACAATTCCAAATAATGTGTAGGGTAATTTAAATCTTGTGGTTTCAACTTGCGTGTAGCGTAAAAAATTACCTGATCATTCAGCATAAAGACACATCAAAGTCCATTCAAAGAAGCATCACTGTAGATAAAAAACTCATCATTTCTGGATGGTAGTGCCAAAACACTAGAATTCAACAATCTACTCTTCGACTCCGAAAAACAATCATCACATTATTTTTTTCAGATGAACTTAACACCTTTTTTAGTTAACATAGACAATGGACTATATAACTATGACAAATTTTCAACAAACCTCTTCTAATAACCTACCAAACCAATAAAACTATGAATGTCGGTTATATTTGTGGGTTTTGTCCATTCTTCAACAACATTTGTTTTAGCAGGATCAGCATTTATGGAATTTTTTTGAAACAATGTGACAAATGAAAGAAATTTATTATAACCAATACCCACACTTCCTGAATTTCCCATAATGTTTCTTTTATTTTAAGATTTCTAAGATAACCATTAAATTAATTTAATGCTCTTCATTACTTTTAGAATAAACCAAAATATCATAAAAGAACACAACTACAAACATATACAAGAACTCACGGAAAATTCTATTCATAAGATCCATGAATAATGAAAGTTCTTTGGTTAACTCAAAAGGAATACCTACAAATTCATAATGGCCATATCTAGTATGAAACATTGTCTTCAGAATGTTTGCTTCCATTACATTAATCTAATGGTACCCTGACCTCAAATAAATATTTGAAAAATAATGAGCTCCACGGAGATGATCAAACAAATCATCGATAGAAGAAAATGGTACTTATTCTTAAAAGTGATGTTATTCAATGCTCTATAATTAATGCAAAGTCTTATGGATCCATATATGTTTTTAACAAACAATAAAGGAGCACCCCTTGGTGATGTTCTAGTTCTAATGAAACATTTATATAATTACTCCTGTAATATCTTCTTTAACTATAAAAGTTTAATTTGAACTATTTGATAAGGGGGTTTTGAAATTGTCTTGGCATCAGCAACTAAGTCAATTGTAAATACAACTTCTCTATCAGGTATTATACTAGGCAACTCATTAGGAAAAACGTCAAGGTACACATTTACCACTAGCACATCATTAATATGAATGGTTCTATTGTTTTCAACAATATGTGCAATGTAAAATTTATTTCCATCTTCTACTAGTTTCTCAGCTTCCTAATCTATTATCAAAACCAAGAGGTCATTTTTGTATACAAACTAAAAAACATTCTGAAAAGAAACCTTTTTATCTCTGTAGTCAATCTTATCATGATTAACAGAAATCCAATCCATACCAAAAATAACATCAAACCCTAATAGAGGCAAAAAAAATGTTTTCAGGTAGATTCTTTCCGCACACGAGGACCTGGATGTTCTTATGTTTTGTTTTTGTCTCAATATTTCCTCCAGGTGATTTTACCTTATGTTATGTATTCATATCTTGAGATGGAATTAACAATTTCTGAGAAAACATATCTGAAATGAAAGAGTGTGTAGAACCTGATGCAAATATCACATTGGCATAATCTGAACAAACAAATAGTGTACCTGATAAAACTTCATTTGATGGCCCAACATCTACTAAAGTAGTCATATAGGATTTCACCACCCATTTCTTCTTGTAGTCTGCTTTATTTCCTTCAGTTGAGTTCTTTTTTGGACACTCATTTGCAAAATGACCCATTTCATTGAACTTATGACATTTTACTGACTGTAACTCATAATTGTTATACCATTATCCTGATATTTTTTAGTGGAATTACAAGCCTTATGTCCCATTTTACCACAATGGTAGCACTTACGAGAATTCAAAAAACATTCCCCAACAAGATTTTTTAAAAAAAATCACAAACTAAAAACATAAGTTTCTTATCATCAGACTTTTTTGATGAGTTCTTCCCTTTTTCCTGCCAACTCGACCTCTAATTCTATTGTTTGTCAAAGAACCCCTAATCATCAGAAAACTACATTTCTACCTTCTCCGCACAACGAACACATTTTTCATAACTTTTTAACTCCTGAGAGGCTAACACTCATCGATATCGTGGATTCAATCGTGAGTAAAATATATCTATCTTACTATCAAGATCTTAGATGAAATTTGGTGTGTACCTTTCCAGTTGAGTGAAAGTTTCTTCATAAGAATTCATTGAGTCATCCTCTTTTCTCATTTCTAGGAATTGTTTTTCCATACTAAGACAAAAAACCTTAGGAAAATATTTTTTCATGAAACCTATATTAGAATTAATCCCAATCAAGAGATTCAATATCCTCACTATCCATGATATTTTTCACTATAGACCACCACTGATCAAATTCACCTTCAAAACGGTAAATAGGGAGACTACACTTTTGATGTTCTGAACAACCCATGACATCGAAAATCTTCTCCAATACTTTAATCCACCCTTTTTCTTGAACCGGGTCAGATGATCCTCTAAATGATGGGGGATGTTTCCTCATGAAATGTTTCACTCCTGAAATGTTCCTCTGTGGTTGATCTGGCTGATCTCGTGCATTAATACCACCACCATTTAAATTCTGAGTTAACTCTACCATCACTACAAAAAACTGTTCAGTTCAAATTCCGACCATCTTAGGTTACTAATTTGGAATTTTTTCTTCCTCCTGATGTCATCCCAACATAGTTGCCCTATTTCATCTATTGAAAACCATACTGAACACATAACTTTCTTAGGCGAAGAAACATGTTAATCTGTAAATTCTATATCATTTCAATATTACCATAAATTAAATTATGGACATTTATTTAACAACACCCTAACTCCTAAAGTTGTCTAAACCAACCTGTGTTAACAACATTAGGTACCCGACCTTATACATTACATAATATTGAATTAAATGATAATTCACATTGAGGATCTTTTCAGGTTTAGAGTTTTAGAGAATTAGGACATAACTATTACAACTCAAAAGTTTACAAAGTAGAAACTTCTACACAGTTTCCATGTTTTTCATAAAATAAAAACTCTTGAAAAAAATTCATGTCTAGATCTAGGTTTTATATATCATGACTTTTCCTTGATCCCATCCTTGACCCTATTCATCTTTAAGTCCGGTGAAAACATTTCAAAACATGGGATGAGCATAAAAAACTCAATAAGGGTAATAAAAAAATGAAATAAAACATTTTTTCATCAATAAATACAAAACATATTGTCTTTTACTTGCCTCATGACAACATATGATTTATGAATAACACATAAAAATCATAAATCATAAAGGTAAATTGTGGTATCCATATCATACTTTCATTGTAGCTATCATAACTACATAGGGAGTTACATTGGAATACAAATCACAGTATATTCCCTAAATCTCTTATGAGAAACATTCATTTTTACCTCTATCACATTACCCAATGCATTGGAGAGTTCTCTCAGGCTCACCCACCCCAGCTTTTTCACGAAACCACCCATACATGTAAATAATTCCCAAGAACCATAACATGATCATAACACATAACATAAGCATAAAGGAATGATAAAATTTCCACATTTCAATAACAAAATATCATTCCAAGATATTGAAAAAATAAATCCATTCTATATATTATTTTCAATAACAAAATACATAAACAGTTTATATGGTATTTATTTTTCTTTTTATAAACATTACGGCCTGTTAAGGAAGGAAAAGATCAAATAATACTCACAGTGGCAGAAAGTTCGTTGTCACCGCTTACATTAAAAAAACATTCCTTTATTGTCATTTAGTAAAACGCATCATACAAAAAGATTCCATTTGAATGAAATGAAATGTAAAAGGGGTTTATACATCATATAAAATAATGTCGTGTATAAAACTAAATATGCCTCAATGAAAGGATATTGAGACGAAGTACCTTTCCTCAGGTCCGACTTGACTCGATCATTATTTAATATCCTGAATAATAAACTATAGTTAATTTCAACTTCATTAATAAACATTTTCAAGTTTATAATTCCTTTTATATCACTTTTTACCATGTTATAAACATTATGTAATTATTTATGTTAATAATGGTTTTTTTCGATATTTGGTACATGAGTCAAAAAATGAACACCTTATATTTACCAGTTGTACATGTGGTCAATAGTCCATTATATTCAGAATAAAAATCAATATTTAGATATCCTATCTATCACATATATCCATTATATATATTTTTATAACAATAAAAATCATTTGGAGGTAAGAAATTAAATGGACCATACATGGAGATGGTAAGTCATATGTACGCATGAACGCGACATTAATTTATTTTTATTATTTTAATGGAATTAAAACATAACGATACATAGGTATATTCTAATTCCACTATAATATCTTATATAATATCATTAACTCCATCATTTATATGTCCCATATATGGCATTAACGAGTCATATCGCTTTTTGGGGGCGGTGGTTTGCACTTTCTCAAATGAAATTATCGCGTTTACCCGTAATGGAAACCATAAAATTATGATATAAATTAAAAATGACAAATCATAAAGAAAAGATAAAAAAATATATATCATATATAAATATATTTCCATCTTAAAGACCACTATGAGAGGTGGTAGGATATAATTGAAAAATCATCGTTTCGTGAGGTGTTAGTTTTCCATCCACAAAAAAATTATGTTCTTCACCAATTAGATGGAGGTTTGTGTAACTGTAAACCGAATCATTATCATAGAAAAAACATAGTATATTTAATATACTGGTGTTGTTACAAAATAAAGTAATAAAAAGAGTTTATGGGTTGGAGAAGTAAAATAAAAGAAAACAATTTAAAAGAAACGGTTACCTTTAATTTGGGTAACTCTCTTTGGTTTGAACCAAAGGACCTATTGAAGTGCCTTAAGACTAAGGTAAGGCATCTAAGAGTAGGATAGGGATGTAGGGAGATTAATTTGGTAGATATTGGACGAGCCAAAAGGCTTTAGAGGTGTGAGTAATTGGTTAGACGTGGTCTCCTTTTATAATGGAGAGGAGGGGCTCTTTAGGAAAGTGTGACAATATTATTTTATTATATAATAATATATGGTTTTGAAAGGCCCAAAAATAATTAATATCAAATATAATATGACTCATGGTAGAAAAAAATCATCCAATAAGAATTTTACAAGTTTGGGATGTTATTTTAATATTTATAATCATATTTATTTAAATATTTTATTAATGAGGTAAATATTACATTATTATTGTGTTATAAATAATTTAATTGATGTGACGTCTAAAAATTATAAATAAATTTCCATGATGTAGTAAATTTTTTTAGTTCTCCAATTAATATTTATAGGAAAAAAAATTCTTTATATAACACCATAGAAAAATTATTTTACTAAAAGATTTTTGTTTTTTTCATTTTTTCCTTTAAATTAAATTCATTAATCTAAAGTGTCATTATCATTCAAAGGTGGATTCATGGGGTCCCAAAATCGACCCAAAGATGCCCATGGTCGGCCATGACTCATCCAATATGTTTCGAGAAAGTGTTAATGTAATTTTGAATTATTATAATATTCTTTTTACCTTGAATTACCTTATTTACCTTTTACTACGATAAATAAAAGTCAAAAGTTACTATACATCAAAAATTAATTACATCTTATTAAACAAAATTTTACTATCTAATAACAACCAGGTATGTCATATTTTCAAAATTCAATTCAAAAAAGTATTAAAATTTCATTTAAATGAAAAAGTCAGTTTTTTTAACTAATACTAAGTGGTTTCACTATTCATCGAAAAATTGAAGTTTTTTCAAAAAAATACCAAAAATTCAGAATATTCTATATCTGATATTCCAAATTCAAAAATGAAGTTTTTTTAAAATTCAAAACATAAAAGTGTCATTAATTAATTTTAAAATTAATTCCCGTTGTTAAAACAAATAGCGTCTTTTTAAGAAACAATAACTATCAAAAATTGACACTTGATTATGTCCAATTTCAAAGTGAAAATAATTCCAATGACCAACATTGGAATAAATAGTACAAATATATTCTAATTACACATTTAACATAATTAAATAGATAATCTAACCATATAAATAAATTAGATTAAAAGGCACTTTTGAATTAAAATACAATATGTTGACTATTCAAAAAATGAACTTTATCGGAAAAATCACAAAATTTAACACAAATTAAAATTTGATGTCCCCATTCTAAAGAATGATTTTTTTTGGTAAATTAGAATTTATTATATTGAAAAAAAACATTATTTAATTATGGTTATCCATTAAAAGGAAGTAAATCTACCTTTAAATTTAAATTATGCTTAAAATTAGATTCATTCTCATTTTAAGCCTCAATCATTTATTAGATAAGTGTAAATACATTTAACAAACATGTATAATCATATTGTAGTTAGTTATGTTCATTCCCACCAATAAAAGATCTAGGAGTTAACTACCATTTAAAATAATATTATATTATTAGTGTGTAACCTAATATTTCAAAGAAATCCCTTGTTGCGTATCTGGTACGCTATCGAACATAGAAACCCATTTAAAGTAAAATAAATAACTAATACACAAATATTAATAAATATTTATTTTTTCTTATTCTTTATTTACCAATGATGTTACAATTATACTCTAATTCATTCAAGGATATGAGAATTTATTGGATATTTAATAATTTCATGTGGGTCCAATGGTGGTCTTTATGAAGGGTTAAATCTCTCAAACCCGTTTTGACGGTTGGGCTACTTATAACCCTCCATGATCCATGACTTCATCATGTTCACTATTAATATCCATTCATGTTAGATCCATTAAATCTTAGTTATTCACCCACTATAGCCCCTCCCTAATGAAAAGTATTTTTATCCCTTCATCGTTTGGGGGCTCTATGTTGTGGGACCATATCCACCAGAAAAAATCGCTCCAATGTAGGTTCATTCTAATTGTGAATGATTTATAATCCCTTGGGGTATAATCAATTCCTAATAATGAAATCAATTCCTCATTAATTGTTTAATTAATGATCTCTAATACCATCCATTGATTATATGTACCTAATACTATTCTCACTAATAATAACACCAACATCAAGGTATCTGAGCTGAAGAAGCAGTACGTGAAGTACCACCTCCGGTCTAACAATAACTCTCACTAAAATACATAATAAAATGAATTGATAGATGCATTAAACAAAACCCCCTACAACATATTTTATGATATGGTGGTCCATAGCAACAATAATCTTCCAAACACGCTGCCCAGTACTCTATCGGCCTATCAGATGTCAACCTAATATTTCTGCCATGTGACTCTATATTCCATGGGGTAGGGAATAGATTCAATCATTCCCACTGAAATAAAATATTCATCACCCCAATTATTTATCTATGATATTAATGTTCAAGTAAAAAAACTACATGTCTGCCTATATGTTCTAGAATACCTTGATGAGAAAAGGCCCTAGGCCTTGCACAATCATGAGAGCTAGCAGAAAAAGATATCCAGAGCATTTAAAAAATATTATAACTCTTTTTTTATACCAATTTGGTAATGTATTTTGTCTTTGGATTCTGATGATACCTTGTAGGATGTTTCAAAATCTAGATCCCAAATGGGATTCTCCTTATATCATCCATATGTTCTACCCCAATGGCACACTCTTTGATCACTATGGATGGAGATAATATCACTCCTCCTAAAAATGTGGGTTTCTTAAACAATACACATCATAATGAGATTTATATCTTCCATACATCATTTTGCTAAACTATGATTCTATATTAATCATTTAATGACATTAAAATTCATTTCCTTAGTCTAAGAATAATGACATTAAACTATATGTACCATTCTATCTAGACTATATTTTATTGTGTTGGAACCCCTTGTACTTCATTGATGAATGCTTTTCTTAAATACTATAGTAAACACATACACATTGATCCCCCATCGACATGGTCCAAAATATATGGTCTTAATCAAATATCATTTTTCCATGAATCATGACAATAAACAATTCACAGAATGTCCATGTATTATGAATACAAACTATTTTCATCCCTCATTTTCTGAAATTCAAGTGATTAATTAATATGCATGTCTTTCTTAGGAACATAGAACATATCACATGCCTCCATGGACCTCATTAATTTTGAGTTATATGTGATACACCATTTTTATTCTTTTTAGAACAACTTTTCCCTTTTTCCTAGTGAGATGATAATAAACAACATAGCTTCATTTTCATGGTCGTATGATGATAAACTACAATATGCCATACTATCCTCACATGAGAGGACAATTCCCACAGAATTTTTCATCTACCATGAAATAATCAATCACGATTTATTGATTTATCCTTTTCAACAAAATATATGTAGTGATTCCTAGATTATAAATCCTAGTCCACCAACAATACTAAAAAATACAAAAATAAAAACAACAAATAATGTATGTCTGTGCATACGAGTCATACCTATGCAGGGTGTTTTCCTTTTAGATCTACATGTGACTGGATTACCATCCTTTTGTGATATATAATGATTTATAGAAACATTGTATTTATACTTATCCACCTGTTTACCAAACATTCTTCACCTTTCCCTAAAATTATTTTGAGCATCAAGACTCTATATAGTATCTAAGCCTCAGGAAAGAATATGTGGTGTGTGGTCTTCTTTGATCATCATCTATATTGGGATTATTAATATTCCACATTATTTGTATCCATTTTTGAGTGCTCACTAAATCATATAAACTCTATGATCATAAACTATGATTCAATGTCTTCAACACATTATTTTAAACCTTGATTTGATACTGAACATGTCTTGGAATCATCATAATAACAGTGGGAGGATTTAGTATCCTTTCAAGAGAGGATTTCCCTCAAGTGTGTTAGTATATTCCCATTCCCTGTTATAGGACTATGCGGGGATTTATTTCCATATAAATTATATATGTAGTGACTCCCATGCACGTTGTCTTCAGGCCCAACCAGTATCTTATCAAACCATTCCTCCACCATGACACAATTACGGTCTGGGAAGTATGACCTTCAACTATATGATGTTCATTGTAATATTTTTATGTGGTATGTGAGACTCCATAGTTCCATTCATATATGACATTGACTCATATGTTCCATATATACACACCCTTGGATCGAACGTTTAAACTACTTTCCAAGAAACACAATAATAATTATTTTTATATGATCCAGACCATGTGACCTTGTCATGTGTGTGTTAGCATTGAAATACACCATGAAATATGAAATTAAACTATTATTAGGGCTCAAGATTAAATAATTATTTTCATAACACATGTTTCACACTACAGGTGTTTCATGAATTGGTTTTTTATCATCTCTCAAATTCAAATGGGACCCCTAACAGTGTTGGTCTAAAGCCAATTTTACTCACCTACATTGTTGGCCTCAGTCCATAATGCATCTCTAGTGGAAATCAATGGATTTTATGTTTGTAATTTGTTATGTATATGGTTCTATGATTTCACACCACATTCTTGATTGGTATGGTTGAGGTTCATGTGATTCAAACATGGTCAATAATTGATCCCTACTCTCAAGTCATCACATTATCCAGATCATGAATGTCTTAAATGACCTCCTTTCCACTCCCATGTATCATTGTGGGATTTGAATCCATTAGTGTCATGCATTATTTTAGTTTCTACAAGTTATTAATACCCAGTGTACCATTCTTGTTTCTCAAACCAATAATGTCTCACATGGGCATAGGAGTTATGGTAGGTTATATACCGATGTGGTCAAGTCACATAGTGCATTGTGCTAGCATCAGAAAAATAATCTATGATTGATCATTCTCTGTAAATTTTTTTGTGACACTTGTATTTCGAGGCCATCATTCTCATTGTGTTTTCACTCTGTTGCACTATATATGGATTCCTTGGGAAGTCTCTTTTCCTAAGTCTGGGTTATATTATAATATACTTAGAGACTACGTAAAATCATATCATTAAACTGCATGTGAATTCCTTATATTGTGGTTTGGGACCCATGGTCCCCATTCACATCCACATCCATCTATTTCGGGTTTCCTTTGTTGTACCCAATATTCTATTAGCATATTCACGTTGGTATTTATTTCATCATTACTATGATAATATAAAGGGAATATGAATTTCAATGATCCATGATATAAGAATTTAAACTATTCTCCAGGTGTCCAATCTATATGAACAGAACTTTTGTGTGCAATTATAGCCATATAACAATAAAATATATGTGTATATTTCTCATTATATAATTTATAATTGTAATTCATCCAAGGCCTTCAACTAAGAGGAACTCTCCTCCATTACTGGTACTCTATTGCTTCATTAACATTACCAGCTATCGCTTGGAGCCTATGATATATATACGCATGGATATGTGTTTAATCATCATTCATAATAATGAATCTTTACCAATGTTTTCTGATCCATGGATGCATAATTATTAGTGTGCTATAATCCATTCTAACATTCCATCACTCTGTTTTCATGCATCATGTGCCCCTTATTTGGATCTGCTTCCTCTTCTACATCTAAAGGTACCCCCTAACGGCATGATCTCATGCCATTTTGTCTCACCTATCATCCTAAGTCAACAAACAAGAGGTACTTGGGAAATATATTGATACAGGTTTTGTGTTTTGAACATAGTTAGTGGTCAACCAACATTAATTTTCCCCCATTCATGGCTAGTGGTACATGTGTTGTGTTTCAAACACAGTCACCAGTTATCCTATATCAACATTGGACTATACTTGTTTTATAAATTTTTTACATCATGATTCACACATCTCATTCACATTTATTCTGAGAGATTTCAACTCCCTTGGTGTTATCTCGTTCATGCATTATGGGACATTTTAAATAAAATTCAGTTTTTCAAGGAGTCTTTTCTCTAGTAGCGATCTCTACTATCCTAAAGATCATAGGCGATTAGTCAATAATTGAAGAACTCATTGTTTTATGAATATCTAACACTCTCCTTGAAAGAATCAATCATATAGTCCTTCAATTTGTCTCACACTAGGAATTACCCACATGATCTTAGGGATTTCTCAGTTGTTGTCTCAGACATATGATTGAACCGGGATAATGAAAGTAAGAAACGAAATGTTTTTATGAATGTAAATGTTTCAAATGAAATAAAAAAGTTGATTTATGGAATGGTTTTTTCAAATTATGGATCCTCTAATTTTCCTTGTAAAAATATACCAATGTATCTAATCTGGATATCGAGTTCTTCTACTCTTCCACCCTATGGAGTGTAGCCTCTAAGATTTGTTATCTCTTTCCATGTTCTCCTCCCCTATAATTTACTATTGAATGAATCATATCATCACTTTTCTATGACCACCGCCAATCAAACAATATAAAATAAATATGGTTAGTTACATAATTCATTTTTTATATACCAAATCTAGTTGAGCCCTTGATTTGATGATGACATTTTTTTGATTTCTAACACCGTTAGCATTATCAACTACTTCTCCTCTAGATGTTGAATATCTTGGTAGACTTCTTGATTCTTGTACATACCATCAAACTTATCCTAGATCCAGAAAAAATCATGATTCCAGATCCCCTCCAACATCTATTCTATGAGATAATCACAGACTAGTGTGTGAGGAACTCAAGCATTCATACCTTTGATGCACAGATTATGCAACTAATGGTATATGGATAATATCTATTCCAATAATTGTTACACTAGATACTAGACAATTATTCTCTTTTCAATTCCATGTCATGTGAGGGATGATGTGCTTCTCTTCTGTCACATCAAAATCATCATCATCCATCTCATCAGGATATGTATGCCCATACTTCTAAAATATAGTAAGGAGTATAGTAACAAGTACTTACACTGAAATATTTTAAGACTGGCTGGGATATAGTCCATGATAATGACCATACTCACTTAATCACTCATTCATATATTCTTTCACACCTGTATCAAGTTCTAACCCACAAGTAGAATCTCATTCATCCACACCAACCCTCTAATTTGAGGATAAAAATGTATTATCTTGGATAATCGGTTCCTCATGAAATGAAGCATCCATTAGAATGGATCATGATAATTTCATATGCCCATCTTCTAACAGGGATTTTTTACTTCCATGAAACATTTGTGACAAAGGAATCATATTCAACGTGATTAGAAAATGACATGTATGACTTTTTAAATAAATGATTATATGATTTTTGTACTTCTATATGGATATCCCAAGTCCCATGAGGACTTCCACCACATGGGGTGCTTCATCATAGGGTAATTCAATGACTAGCACTGATTTACCTTATATCGCTTAGGTATAAGTTGTATGGAAGACAAAAACCCATGATTTTAAAGCCCCGTGAAAGTACTATTATGTTCAAATGATTCCAAATATTCCATTACTTATAGGGGTGAATTTCGATTATAAGCCACATCAGATTTTCCACCTCCCCCAAAGTGGGTGTCACTATTTGTATAACATGGTGTTTTACCCCGTATATAATATGTAGGGAGTTTTATTTTGAATATGTCACATTGACCACCTCATCCTCAAAAGGATCACAATATGCGTCGGCTAATGGTATAGGCCCCAGAACCCAATCCAATGCACTGGTTTTCACATCTTTTTCCCATAGATTGGGGAACTCTTGATCAATATCTAGATGATCTTATATAATATATTTTTTGGTTAGCAGATTGGATTAATAAAGGGGGAGGATCAAATAAATATTTTTATGGTTATTATGAGATACTCAGACAACTCATCCATACAGTCCATGATCTCATAACATTCAATGGGAATCCATTGATACGAATTTATCCAATAGGATACCCCAACATCAAACCCATATTCTTCTTCTTATTTGTCATCAACTTCTTCCTTAGGTTCTTGTCTACTCACAATATGATTATTAACCTAGTATAACATTTACCAGGGTGGAGGGAGCTTCATACATCACCCACTAAGAGGCATAAATATTCAAAACTATTGGATATGTTTCCCCCCATAGAAAGTCCAACCCATCTGTAACCCAAATTAACTCAATATGATAAAATTAAATGTATCTCATCTTCATCATCAACAATAAGTCTTCTATTAATATTGGCATCTGTGATGTCTTCTAGGAAATCCAGGGGTAGTTAAATACATCATCAAAAGATGGTTAAAAATAGTGCCTAAAATTTTTACCAAGAAGAAACCTTTGTCATTCATTGGGGGTTACTTCCAATTAAAGTCCACTCATGGAGGTTAGGACACAGACACACTATGATACATATCCTTTACTAAACTTATATATTGAAAACACTAATGATGTATATTTTTCCTATTGGGGGGGGGGGTTCTTATTACTTACTATTATGGATCCTTGCTAGCTTTCTCAATAATCTGAATGTTCATTTGTAGGATCACCTCGATATATGATTCCACTTATTTTCTCACATTTTCATTCAACATGCCAACATCAGAATTGATTGGGAGCATAATAATGGTTTCACTAGAGTCTAGTATAATAATCTTGAACCACCATTTGAAAATGACATAGGGTTATTTTTCTTTCATAGAACACCATATAGACTCTCTTCACAACTCATTATGGATATCTAAACTTCTTAAAACATTATCCAGTGTGTACGGTTCCCAAGAAACCAAATCTTCAATTTATGACACCAAATATTCCAACTATGAACATTGGAAGTTACTCCCATTTCTCTAGTGAACCATACATGGTTTCCACCATTAGACCAACTAGAGTATAAACGATATTTATGTTTGTGTTTTTCTGGTTCCATAACCCAAACATAATGATGACCACATCATGGATCATAGGAAAGACTCAAAAAATATACAACATGGATTGTCACAAATTTACATTTTAATGATTCATGAAACTCATAAATTTGTAACCACTGAGGTGTATTATAATTCAACCATGAAAAAAACTATAACAACACATTTATCCTTCTTGGCATGTTTCCTCAAGAAATTCCTCCCAATTTGTTTCAGATTACATCGTGTATTTTAACACCTACGTAAAACTAGTGACCATCTTCCAAGATCTTCATTATCAATTATGTAAAGACCCTTAAAATTCAAGGGAAATTTTTTCTTAATTTTTTTTGGAATTTTACAAGAGTGCGGTTTCTGACGGCACCTGATTCCGAGGCCCGGTGTGCCCGGAATCATTTTCCGAAGTTTGGCTCGGGTACGTTCAGTGAACGAACGAGCGGGGTATTTCTAACTTTTGAACCGGTGCCCGGAATCGAATTCCGAGGGCACCGATGGAACCGTAGCACCGGTAAACGCTTAGGAACTCCTGTTCTGGAGTTGCGTTCATGCGAGTGTTGATAATAAAAATTGTGGATGTTACGTTGTAATTACACTACAATTTTTATTATTTTACTCTAAGTGTTATCTCTTGTTGGAAGTTGGGTAACCACCCAACCTCCCTTGGGAGGTTATGAGGGTGGTGGGGCCCACAAGAACCCCACCTCTTCATATCCTCTAAAACCCCTCAACTCCCTCATAAGTTATGATATCTTAAGTTATAACTTTAGACTTAAATAAGGTGAGTTGTGTGTGTGTTTTGAATTTCAAACTCTTGAAATTCTAGTGTGTTGTTGTGTTAATAAAATAAGATAGAGTCTTATTTTATAGTTTTAGTCTCCTTGAGAGAGTTGGGAAGGTTCTTCCTGTTTCTTCATCTTCTTGAACCTCGACGAAGAACACGAAGAACGTCGTTCTTCAACGAAGAACTTCTTCGCCGAAGAACACGGTTCTTCCGCGACGCCATATCCGCGACGTGACGTTCTTCTTCCGCATCGTCTCTTCCGCGATGGTTTTCCGCGACGAACGCCATCGACAATGACTTTTCCTCCGACGTCAAAGGAATCGACACCGATATTCCACGACTACGTCAACGTGCGACTATCGAGGTAGGGGTTGTTGATTCTTGTTTAATTATTTTATTCTTGATCGTGGATCTAGCATGTCTAACGTGAGGCTTTTGAATATTATTTAATTTGTGTTTTAACGTGAGGGGGCCGGACCGCATGAACACGGATGAACCCCCTCATTCGTTCTTGGTGTTTATTTTTGCGGATGAATCAAGGTGGCGTGGTTCCGTCGCACCACGCGGATTTTCGCCGAATCTTTTTACGCGACGCCGTCGCGCCGCGCCATGGAAGGATCATCAAGAACGCGACGTCGTCGCGCCGCGTTGAAGGGAATCAAAGTGAGGCGGAGGGGCGCGGTGCCGTCGCACCGCGCCGGACGACGAACACCGCGGCCGTTTCCGGGCCGCGGCAGAATGAGAAGACCGGCGGCCGGGCCGCCAGCGTCGGAAGCCGAAGATGGGACCAGATTTTCCGGTCCCGTTGGAGAAAACCGGCCGGCCAGCTGGCCGGCCGGATGGTATTAAACCGGGGGAAATTAATCCCCTGGCCATCACACAAAACCCCCCTGATTTATGAGGGGGGCGGTTCCCTTGAGGGGGGGGGGCAGGAGGCCCCCCCGGTTTTTCTTCAAGCCGGCCCCCACGTGGGGGCCGTTTTTTTCAAAGGGCGCGGCATATAGCCGCGCCACCCAATCAATCCAGCGGGGGATTGATTCCCCCCGTGCTGCCTCCGTGCGGCGCCAGGCCGCCGCGGCCGCCGCTGGCCGGCCGGCCGGCCGGGCCGGGTCGGACCCGGGTCGGGTCGACCCGGTTCGGGCCGACGCAGGGGGGGTCGGGCTGGGTCGGCCCGGACCCGGACCCCCCTTTTCGAATCAGATTCGGTCATTTGGCCATATCTTGAGCCACAGACCTCTGATTGACGAACCTTCTGCGGAAACACGATCCTTGGGTCGAGACGGTCATTTCAGTATATCGCACTCAAGGTTTCGGATTACTTTGAGTTCGGCCGGGTTGGTTCGTTCACGAAACCAACCGGGCCTTCGGAGCGGAACACTCATATCTTGAGCTACGGACGTCCGATTGACGTGCCGTCAGCTGTGTTGTGTTCCTCTTAGTGAGACGGATCTTTTGGAATACTCCGCCCGAGGTTTGGACGCTGGTGGATTATGGTCGGGTTGGTTTTTCCTTAAAAAAACAACCGGGCCCCGGGGACGAAAATGGCAATAACTCTCAGACCGGGCGTCCGATCGACACGCCGTCTGTTGCGTTGAGTTCCTGTTGACGATACGAAACTTTTGGATACATCAACTCTGGACTTTGTGACAGTTGATGTATCAGCCTCTCGGCTCGTGGAGCGGACCCTCCGAACGAGCTTGCTGTGTGCGGGAACCCTAGTACTGGCTGCGACTGTTACTGTGACTGCGACGATGACAGTACAGAGATCCTGTATGGATTCGACGACGACGACTACAACACTCAGCGATCCTACGTGGATCAGTGCTACAGGTCCTGTGTGGGCCCGATCCTGTGTGGATTCGATGACGACGACTACAGCACTCAGCGATCCTACGTGGAACAGTGCTACTGGTCCTGTGTGGGCCCGATCCTGTGTGGGTCCGATCCTGTGTGGGTCCTTGCGCTCAGCGGTCCTGTGTGAACCAGCGCCTACAGGTCCTGTGTGGGCCCGATCCTATGTGGGTCTTTTGCGGGGGTTAGTTACCTATCGATCCTTCGTGGGTCCGACGACTTAGATGGATCAGTGATCATCTTTATCGTCTTTTGAAGAAGTATACTTGTGTGAGCTGAAACCTATTTCTTTCCTGTGTGGATTGTGTTATGCAATCCTGTGTGGATTACGTTTTGCTTTCCTGTGTGGATTGTGTTGTGCAATCCTGTGTGGATTACGTTTTGATTTCCTGTGTGGATTGTGTTGTGCAATCCTGTGTGGATTACGTTTTGCTTTCCTGTGTGGATTGTGTTGTGCAATCCTGTGTGGATTACGTTTTTCTTTCCTGTGTGGATTGTGTTGTGCAATCCTGTGAGATTTACATTTTGCTTTCCTGTGTGGAATACGTTTACTTTCCTGTGTGGACTGAGTTGTACTTGGGCTCGGAGGTTGGAGCGTATTTGAAATTTATGACTTAGGTATATGTATGGGCATATACCTAAGCAGTGTCGGTTGTTACTTCGTGATTGTTCCTTTTTTCATGGTTTATCCTTTGTGGATTTGAGAGACCTTCAGGGGTCTCGGGATCCCTACTGAGTAGCTTATACTCACCCCTGCACGGGCTTTGCCCGCACTACGTTGTGTTGGTTGCAGACGACGGACAACGTTGACTTTAGCTGAGGCTAGCAGAGCAGGATGATACCTGGAGGTGGACCACTGGGCGGGACGTACTCGGAGAGGACGGCAGGACACGTGGAGCAGTGGAGCTATCTGTACCCACCCTTCAGGTGGGATTTCTAGTGGAAAGCTCGGTGTAGCGGCTTTTACTTTTTAGTTGCTGTTTTCCCTTTCGAGTTGTACTTTACTTTCAGTTTGGGTTTGTATACTGGCCCATTTACTTTTCCGCACTTTCAGTTGTACCCTGCTTTTGTTTATTGTTTACTTTCCGCTTGCTTACTCTGTGGTGTTTGTTTACTTTTCAAAGGAAATGCCTTCCCTTTTTACCGGGATTTACACCTTGGTGCTAGTCGCCAGCCCCTGGCCTATGGAAGTCGGGCTTGGGGTAGTCACGACACGGACCCCGAGGGCGGGTCGTGACAAATTGGTATCAGAGGAGTTCGGTTCTTCCGCGAAATCTGATCTTTTCTATGTGAAGCAATAATGTTTAGCGTATTGAGTGTGGTTATCAGTCCAGGGAGTCCAGTGTTGGTGCGGCGGCCGACGTATCCGTACACCAGGACCCTGACTTCTGATTTCCGACTTAATGCACGAAAACATTGATTGCGTGTGTGTTTAAAAGTTTTCTTTGTGATTTCCTTGTGTCTGCTCACCAGGTATACTGTTGACCGTGGCGCACCTGTTTCCTATTCAGGATGGCCCCATGACGACAGCTAGTTAGGGTTCCGAGAGTTGAGCGTGACGACAGCCCACCGAGCGACGAGGCCTCGGTGCAGGGCCCTTTGACAGCAGTGGCACCGGCGGTAGCACTACCCGCCGAGCCGCCGATACTTCCAGCACGAGCCGCTGACGATGCACGTCACCTCAGCGCACTGCATGAGTTTCAGCGCCAGCGACCACCCATGTTTCGCGGGGAGACGGATCCCCAGGCAGCAGAGGACTGGCTGGAGGCAGTGGTTCGAGTGATTAGGCTAGTGAGGACACCAGCAGACCTCATGGTGATCCTCGCTGCGAGCCTACTACACGCAGCAGCAGGACGATGGTGGAGCTTGATGCTCCAGTTGCACGATGAGGCATCTCTACTTTGGACGGACTTTGAGAGCCTCTTCCGCTCGGAGTTCGTCCCAGCCACCCTTCGTGCGGTGCGTATCCAGGAGCTTCTACAACTGCGGCAGGGCAGCATGACGGTCGCTCCGTACTCGGTGAGATTTACCGATCTCTCGCGCTACTCGACCGACATGGTACGGGACCCATTCTTCCGGGCCCGGAACTTCGAGCAGGGTTTGAGACACGAGATCAGGGCATCGCTGATCTCCCTCAGCATACCGACTCAGACAGGAGTACTGGAACGGGCCCTTCTGATCGAGAGCTTCTTTGCTGAGTCTACACCAGCACAGAGACCCACCGCAGGGCGGCACGTGGCAGAGTCATCTGCAGCAGGCATTCGGCGGATGACTCTGGGGTCCAGACAGACCAGACCTTCCGGCAGACGACCTTAGGACACTGGCTAAGCAGTGCGGGGCACACAGCGCGGAGCCAGTCTTTCGAGAGGCAGACAGTGTTACTCCTGTGGCGGTATTGGTCACATGGCTCGTGACTATCCGACCCGCCATGCTGATGATCAGCAGTTAAGTCAAGAACCTCCCAGGCAGAGGCAGAGGTTCGACCGTGGCGGTCCGCAGGGAGGAGGCGGATGAGGCAGAGGAGCTGGACGAGCAGCCGGTGGTGGGCGACGCTTTGAGGCTCTTCCACCACCACCACCAGGAGGTTCACCCCGACCACAGGGAGTAGGTGAACATGCGAGAGCTCTACTTATGGCAACCGAGGCCTTCAATCATGGAACTCTGGGAGCCGATGGACAGGAGCAGAACTAGTGGATACATCCTTTGTACTTCTGGTTCCCTGTTGCATTTGTGTAGCGTCTTGTATTATGAGCTGCAATAATAAAAGACACATACCTTTGTGATATTTTCGTTCATGTCCTCCTTCGTGATGTTACTAAGAGGTACCAGTTTTAGCTGTTGACTTGACCCTCACTTGTGAGACATCTACTGGAGAAGACCCAGTTACCACACACTGATGCCGACAGTGTGACTCAACCCTTGGAGGCGAGAGTAACGGTTGAATCTCTTAGTAGTAGCGTCGAGGCCTTACGACGTCATCCATGCCATGAATTAACTAATCATGACGGAATTGACTGTATTAGGCAAGGAACGTGGTTCATCTAGGGTATGAGACCAGATTTCACTTTTCAGCAAAGGAGAAATCTTTGCAGATAGCCTATTTGCAGATATCCTTCGTGGATAGAGATGGAGCAGCCTTCCTTCAGTCTCTCACAGTCACTCCTCCACTATTGCAGCGAGTCAGGGAGGCACAGCGTGGGGACGCTGACTGTGAGACACGGCGTGCACAGATATCCTCGGGACAGACACCTGATGGTTTCTACCTTGGAGCAGTGCACGACATCCTTTTCAGAGGACGTACCATGGTACCAGTCGCTTTGCGAGAGGAAGTGCTGAGAGAGTTTCACACTTCTCCTTTGGCGGTACATCCTTGAGTGGCGAAGATGTACCAGGACCTCATACGACAGCACTGGTGGCCGGTCATGAAGAAGGCAGTAGTAGAGTATGTTTCTCGATGCCTCACCTGCCAGCAGGTGAAGGCAGAGCATCAGGTACCAGCAGGCTTGGTACAGCCCTTGGAGGTTCCGGAGTGGATGTGGGACGGCATATCTATGGACTTCGTGACTGGACTTCCACGCACTTACAGAGGTCACGACTCCATCTGGGTGATTGGTGACCGACTCACCAAGTCGGCACACTTCTTACCCATTAGAGAGAAGGGCTCAGTGGAGAGCTTGGGACGTCTCTACGTTCAGGAGATTGTGCGGATCCACGGCGTGCCATCATCTATCGTATCCGATCGAGATGCCCGCTTTACTTCCCGGCTTTGGAAGGGGTTACAGGAGGCGTTCGGGACGCAGCTACGTCTGAGCACAGCCTTTCACCCTCAGACGGATGGTCAGACGGAGAGGACCATTCGGACTCTCGAGGACATGCTTCGCGCATGTGTCCTTGACTTTGGTCGTAGCTGGGAGGACCACCTACCCTTAGTGGAGTTCGCGTACAACAACAGCTACCACTCCACTATCGGGATGGCACCGTACGAGGCATTGTACGGCCGACCTTGTAGATCTCCTTTGTGCTGGACAGACCCTGGAGAGTCAGCACTGGTGGGACCGGAGATGGTCTAGGCCATGACAGAGAAGGTCCAGGTCATCCAGGAGCGGATGAGGACAGCTCAGAGCCGGCAGAAGTCATATGCTGACAGGAGGCGGAGGCCACTAGAGTTCGAGGATGGTGACCATGTCTTCTTGCGGGTCTCACCTCGACGTGGTATTCAGAGATTTGGACGAGGCGGCAAGTTATCTCCGCGCTTCATCGGACCCTTCCAGGTCCTCAGCAGGGTTGGCGAGGTGGTTTATCGCCTGGCTCTACCACCTCAGTTGCACCGGGTGCACGACGTCTTCCACGTATCCCAGCTGAGGAGATACGTGCACGACCCGACGCACATCTTTGACCATGTGGAGCTTGACGTTGACGATGAGGAGACTTTTTCAGAGGTCCCGGTGGAGATAGAGGATCGACAGGAGCGGTTCCGGCATGGGCGATCGATTCCTCTTGTGCGCATCAGAGGGCAGCACAGGAATCTCCAGGAGAGCACATGGGAGCGGGAGGCTCAGATGCGTGCTCAGTACCCTCATTTGTTTCCCTAGTTCTTGATATATCTTTACGGGGACGTAAAGCCCTGAGGTGGGAGTAATGTAAAGACCCGTAAAATTCAAGGGAAATTTTTTCTTAATTTTCTTTGGAATTTTACAAGAGCGCGGTTTCTGACGGCACCTGATTCCGAGGCCCGGTGTGCCCGGAATCATTTTCCGAAGTTTGGATCGGGTACGTTCAGTGAACGAACGAGCGGGGTTTTTCTAACTTTTGAACCGGTGCCCGAAATCGAATTTCGAGGGCACCGATGGAACCGTAGCGCCGGTAAACGCTTAGGAACTCCTGTTCTGGAGTTGCATTCATGCGAGTGTTGATAATAAAAATTGTGGATGTTACTTTGTAATTACACTACAATTTTTATTATATTACTCTAAGTGTTATCTCTTGTTGGAAGTTGGGTAACCACACAACCTCCCTTGGGAGGTTATGAGGGTGGTGGGGCCCACACGAACCCCACCACTTCATATCCTCTAAAACCCCTCAACTCCCTCATAAGTTATGATATCTTAAGTTATAACTTTAGACTTAAATAAGGTGAGATGTGTGTGTTTTGAATTTCAAACTCTTGAAATTCTAGTGTGTTGTTGTGTTAATAAAATAATATAGAGTCTTATTTTATAGTTTTAGTCTCCTTGAGAGAGTTGGGAAGGCTCTTCTTGTTTCTTCATCTTCTTGAACCTCGACGAAGAACACGAAGAACGCCGTTCTTCAACGAAGAACTTCTTCGCCGAAGAACACGGTTCTTCCGCGACGCCATATTCGCGACGTGACGTTCTTCTTCCGCATCGTCTCTTCCGCGACGGTTTTCCGCGACGAACGCCATCGACAACGACTTTTCCTCCAACGTCAAAGTAATCGACACCGATATTCAACGACTACGTCAACGTGCGACTATCGAGGTAGGGGGTTGTTGATTATTGTTTAATTATTTTATTCTTGATCGTGGATGTAGCATGTCTAACGTGAGGCTTTGGAATATTATTTAAGTTGTGTTTTAACGTGAGGGGGCCGGACCGCATCAACACGACCGAACCCCCTCCTTCGTTCTTGGTGTTTATTTTTGCGGATGAATAAAGGTGGCGTGGTGCCGTCGCACCACGCGGATTTTCGCCGAATCTTTTTACGCGACGCCGTCGCGCCGCGCCATGGAAGGATCATCAAGAATGCGACGCCTTCGCGCCGCGTTGAAGGGAATCAAAGTGCGGCGGAGGGGCGCGGTGCCGTCGCACTGCGCCGGACGACGAACACCGCGGCCGGTTCCGGGCCGCGGCGGAATGAGAAGACCGGCGGCCGGGCCGCCAGCGTCGGAAGCCAATGAGGGGACAGGATTTTCCGGTCCCGTTGGAGAAAACCGGCCGGCCAGCTGGCCTACCGGATGGTATTAAACCGGGGGAAATTAATCCCCCGGCCAGCACACAAAACCCCCCCTCATTTATGAGGGGGGAGGTTCCCTTGAGGGGGGGGGGGGGGGCAGGAGGCCCCCCCCGGTTTTTCTTCAAGCCGGCCCCCATGTGGGGGCCGTTTATTTCAAAGGGCGCGGCATCTAGCCACGCCGCCCAATCAATCCAGCGGGGGATTGATTCCCCCCCAGCTGCCTCCGTGCGGCGCCAGGCCGTCGCGGCCGCCGCGCCGCCGGCCGGCCGGGCCGGGCCGGGTCGGACCCGGGTCGGGTCGACCCGGTTCGGGCCGACCCAGGGGGGGTCGTGCCGGGTCGGCCCGGACCCGGACCCCCCCCCCCCCCCGTTTCGAATCAGATTCGGTCTTTTGGCCATATCTTGAGCCACGGACCTCCGATTGACGAACCATCTACGGCAACGCGATCCTTGGATCGAGACGGTCGTTTTGGTATGTCGCACTCAAGGTTTCGGATTACTTTGAGTTCGGCCGGGTTGGTTCGTTCACGAAACCAACCGGGCCTTCAGAGCAGAAACACTCATATCTTGAGCTACGGACGTCCGATTGACGTGCCGTCAGCTGTGTTGTGTTCCTCTTAGTGAGACGGATCTTTTGGCATACTCCGCCCGAGCTTTGGACGCAGGTGGAGTACGGTCGGGTTGGTTTTGCCTTAAAAAACAACCGGGCCCCGGGGACGAAAATGGCAATAACTCTCAGACCGGGCGTCCGATCGACGCGCCGTCTGTTGCGTTGAGTTCCTGTTGACGATACGGAACTTTTGGATACATCAACTGTGGACTTTGTGACAGTTGATGTATCAGACACTCGGCTCGTGGAGCGGACCCTCCGAACGAGCTGGCTATGTGCGGGAACCCTAGTGTTGGCTGCGACTGTTACTGTGACTGCGACGACGACAGTACAGAGATCCTGTGTGGATTCGACGACGACGACTACAGCACTCATCGATCCTACGTGGATCAGTGCTACAGGTCCTGTGTGGGCCCGATCCTGTGTGGATTCGACGACGACGACTACAGCACTCAGCGATCCTACGTGGAACAGTGCTACAGGTCCTGTGTGGGCCCGATCCTGTGTGGGTCCGATCCTGTGTGGGTCATTGCGCTCAGCGTTCCTGTGTGAACCAGTGCCTACAGGTCATGTGTGGGCCCGATCCTGTGTGGGTCTTTTGCGGGGGTTAGTTACCTATCGATCCTTCATGGGTCCGACGACTTAGATGGATCAGTGATCATCTTTATCGTCTTTTGAAGAAATATACCTGTGTGAGCTGAAACCTATTGCTTTCCTGTGTGGATTGTGTTGTGCAATCCTGTGTGGATTACGTTTTGCTTTCCTGTGTGGATTGTGTTGTGCAATCCTGTGTGGATTACGTTTTGCTTTCCTGTGTGGATTGTGTTGTGCAATCCTGTGTGGATTACGTTTTGCTTTCCTGTGTGGATTGTGTTGTGCAATCCTGTGTGATTACGTTTTGCTTTCCTGTGTGGATTGTGTTGTGCAATCCTGTGTGGATTACGTTTTTCTTTCCTGTGTGGATTGTGTTGTGCAATCCTGTGTGGATTACGTTTTGCTCTCCTGTGTGGATTGTGTTTGCAATCCTGTGAGAATTACGTTTTTCTTTCCTGTGTGGAATACGTTTACTTTCCTGTGTGGACTGAGTTGTACTTGGGCTCGGAGGTTGGAGCGTATTTGAAATTTATGACTTAGGTATATGTATGGGCATATACCTAAGCAGTGTCGGTTGTTACTTCGTGATTGTTCCTTTCTTCGTGGTTTATCCTTTGTGGATTTGAGAGACCTTCAGGGGTCTCGGGGTCCCTACTGAGTAACTTATACTCACCCCTGCACGGGCTTTTCCCGCACTACGTTGTGTTGGTTGCAGACGACGGACAGCGTTGACTTTAGCTGAGGCTTGCAGAGCAGGACGGTACCTGGAGGTGGACCACTGGGCGGGACGTACTCGGAGCGGA
This sequence comes from Viscum album, assembly GCA_963277665.1. Taxonomy (NCBI): domain Eukaryota; kingdom Viridiplantae; phylum Streptophyta; class Magnoliopsida; order Santalales; family Viscaceae; genus Viscum; species Viscum album. The sequence continues at coordinate 89,584,629 of OY728158.1, forward strand.
CGGCGGGACCCGTGGAGCAGTGGAGCTATCTGTACCCACCCTTCAGATGGGATTTCCAGTGGACAGCTCGGTGTAGCGGATTTTACTTTTTAGTTGTTGTTTTCCCTTTCGAGTTGTACTTTAATTTCAGTTTGGGTTTGTATACTGGCCCATTTACTTTTCCGCACTTTCAGTTGTACCCTGCTTTTGTTTAGTGTTTACTTTCCGTTTGCTTACTCTGTGGTGTTTGTTTACTTTTCAAAGGCAATTCCTTCCCTTTTCACCGGGATTTACGCCTTGGTGCTAGTCGCCAGCCCCTGGACTATGGAAGGCGGGCTTGGGGTAGTCACGACACGGACCCCGAGGGCGGGTCGTGACAAATTATTTCTTTGGAATTATCCACATCCCCTTATATCTGATTGGCAGCAGCAACCTTCATAAAAATATGTTAATAAATGATGTGTAACAAACCAATTGGTCCCATACACAGTAAATTTTGTTCCCCCCAATGTTTGGTATTTTACATATTCTATGATACAAAATTATTATCCCACATTCCCCCTCTATGATGCAGATAGAAACTTCTTTACCCAACCCGATCTTATCACCATCTTATACATCCTCAGGAATATATTGAACCACTCCTAGAATAGGATGTACTTTTCGAAAATTTGTGTGAATTTAAACTTATCCTTCACAACCTAAAATGTATTTTTTTCTAGTATATGAGTTTTCTAAATATTCCTCAACATATTATATGGTGGATGAAACAAATCATACTATAATACATCAAATGAAATTCCCCGATGCAAGATATTTCCCAAAGACTGAGGCAAACATCATTGTGATTGAGGGGTATTGTATTTTTACCTAGTGGCCACCAGCTAAAGAGATCAAGAACTAGCTCTTATTTAATGTAAAAAATGAAACTATGATATCCCTAATTATCAAAATAACATGATATAGTTCAATTCTGTCCCATATTTCTATAATATGTAGTGCATCGAGTATGCCCACACACACTAACTGGTAAAATATTCACCAGACCTCATGCCGCAATCCTTCTGTAAGAATTTGCTATTGTCTCTCATGAAACTCTAGAATGTAGAAGTATAATGTACCAAGAAAAATTATGCCTTGGGATAATCCCCTATATATGTCATTGTCCACCCTTTCAATGCACATGTGGTGATGTCCCTATGATGTATGGTATCATGACAATGAACAATGATGTTCTATTGATGAAGGTTTTCCCCATGTGTGGACCATGATCATAGTGAATCAAACCTAATGACTAAGATGTACAATTATTCTACCATCTTGAATTTCCATTTAGGGAGATAGTTGTTGGAACCGGGCGTGCAGCGGAAGCCCCAAATAAGTGGGTTTTTAAAATTTTTCCACCGCCGTTCGCCGTAAACTTGACGACGTCGGTGAAGAGCAGCCCGGTCAAAACCGAGGACCACGCGTGGAGGATTTTAAGCACAAAATTAAACCGTAAAATACCTGGTTTGAATCCAAAGCCGCGCACGACGTCTGCTCGTCGTTGGCGATCGCTGCTCGAAGAATCCGAAGCCGAATTCCTCTAGATCGTCCACACGCGCTTCAAGAAATCTGCGGGAGCGCCGTTCGTCGTAATCCGGGTGCTAGCGCGGATCTGCGACGATGCCTTCGATGCTCCAACGACCACCGCATCGCTTCGCTAGCGATGCCCGAGAGAGAGCTCCATCCGAGCTCTTTGGATCCAGAGCATCTCTCTCTAGAATGTGGGAGAGAGGAGAGGAGAGATAAACTCCATGAATAGTATTTGGAAAATGCCCCTCCTCTTCTATTTATAGTGCATAATTAAAATACCCGGTATCGCCTCGCCAGCCCCGAATACTTAACGCACTATTAACGACGTTTTTATGACTTCTAAACTGAGCCATAAATATTATTATCATTTACTTGTAATATATTAAAATATATTACATGATAATAATTAAGTCATTAACCCGACTCGTCGCTCCCATAAATATTAATTGAACCTTGAATAATTTAATATTCGTCAATTAATATTTTTCATGTATTTACTTAAGACTCGTAAATACATTTAATAAATAAATTCAATACTCATTATTCAAAACTCGAATAATATGAATTTATTTATCGCATTGGTGATCGTTTAACTTTGGACAATTCTCGGACCCCTAGGGCGGGGCCCACTATGTCCAATACTCCTATTCAACTGAATAGGGCAGATTCTTGAATACGCTATTGTGTGTGACCCTCTAGGCCCTTATTTCGACAGCCGTGAATAATATTCACAGACCAAGAGCGGGATCTAGCAACCCATCATGGCCCCTGAAGAAATAAGGATTGTCACAGCAGCGACAACCAACCTACGAACACGCACTGTGTAATATAATCTCTTTGTCTATAATATCTCATAAAGCAGGACGCATTCTCATGTCATCGCCCTTTTCTTGCTTTATTGTTTGTTGATGTAACTGGATGGATTTACCCTCGACTGCCATGGCCATGGTCTTATAAAGGTACTGCCATCCATATCAACATGGCCAGAGATATATTACTTTCATAACCTGGAAGCGACAAATCCTTTCTTGACCATTCAACCAATGACATGCCACCAATGACGCGCCCGACACAAACTACCTCGCCACGACTTCATTGCCATGGTTTTCGTCTTGCATCAAAGTACGTGATCAAATGACATACATTGGTAATGATCTCAAGTCAGGAGACCATTACACATGATCGTAGATAGGAACATCCAATGACACCTGAAACATGTGGTGTTCCTATTGGCGGGTCAGTCCTCATGATCTCACTACTAGAGATCACCAAGTGCGAACTTCATGAGAAGAAGTCTCAATGCTTATGAGCCCCCAGCACCTGATGGTCAAACATCTACTATGTCCAATTAGTAAGATGTATCTAGACCATAGAACATATATTTAAGATTAATGTCATAGTATCTAGAGGTTCTCATTATAGCCTGGGAACTGCTATAACCTTTCGATATGACAATTAATCTTTGGACATTACCATTTCAATAGTGGACGCAGAAAAGTCTACACTATAATGGTAAGATGACATCATGCATAGTTAACTCTATACACGATATGGTAATCAAAAGCACATAATAGTTGGGTCTAGGGTACCCACTATTTCAACACTCCCACTTGCACTAGAGCCATCTTTCTAACCAAACTTGTTAGCTACTCACATGATAAGCATCATGTTTCTACTGAGTAAAGGCCTTAGATACTGGGTCTGCCACGGTTCTGCCGCATGGCTATTCTGCTATAGCGACCTCATCTCTTTGATTAAAACTTCTCAAGAGATGGTATCCCGAGTATATACCCTTTTGTCCACTGTCATAACTTGACATCTTGGCTAGTAAGAATATCATAATCTACATTATGATAATACTTTTCTAACCAGGTGCGATTCCAAGAACTGGAAAAAATCATTGCATTTAACAGCTTCTTAGATATCTTAGAAGCTGCAATGTACTCGGTCTTATAGATATGGCCACCACAGGCTGATATGAGCTTGACTCGCTCTTCGCCTTTAGCCTAACTGCAATACTAGATCTCTTGATCTTTGGAAGACTAGTTTTTATCCCCAAAAACTAGTATCCTTTATTCTCTACTTACCAGGTACATATCTTTTGTACTTGCTGAAGTACAATTAGATTGTTCTGACTGCATCCCTTGCAGTGCTCCTGGATATAACTGATATTTGCCTATTGTAAAATATACCTTGGAAATATCAGTTCTTGTACATATAATGGCATACGTGATTGATCCATCGCTCCGACATATGGATTTAAACTCACCACATTTATCTCTTCTCATGTCACAGACAGGTCAACATGGAGAGATTATGCCCTGTGACATAGGCAACAATTCATCTCTTGAATTGTTCCAACATGTATTTTTCAATATAATGTCACAATATGTACGATTGACTAGAACCAAGCAACCTATAGATCTACCTTAATAGATCTTTTTCCCTAGAACATAGGTTTCTACTTTAAGTCAATCATTGGAGAGTAAATTTCATTTTGGTCTTAACTAACTGTCAGACCAATGTGTGTTTTCCATATGTTACCAAACATATTTATTATTGGAAAACCTTAGCGCTCCCACTAACCTCTGATAGACACATGGCAAACATTTGTTTTAAATGTATATACTATGATCATTTTGCTTACTTTAATCCTAAACCGGATTTTAGTAACTTGAAACCTTTATTAGCATTCTGTGACGTGACCATCCCTTTCTGGTTGTGTCATATAGACACCATCCAAGATTGGTGGTCATGAAATCTAATGCCAAATAAATTGATCATAGATATTAGCTATGATAAGTAAAATTCTAACGGATTTAGGCATAACAACTTGGTGAAACCAATTGAGCCTTATTGGTACTAAGCTCGTACCATCCATGTATCAACTCACTTGAATACCCACCGCAGTATTCAAAATAATAGCCCCTTTCATACTTTGATACATGGAATCCATTAATTGAATTTTAGTTGATCTTATCAATTTTAGCTAATTTCCATATACTGCTTACTTGTAGGAAATATTATTCACTTTGAGTAATAGATCACGGCCGTAGTGAATATAAAATCATCACCATGGTTTTATCCTTCCTACGCAGTATGTGTCTCTGGAAAATACTTTGTTCCACATGTACTTGTGGAACTAGTTCCTATGCCAGCTATTTTGTGCATCTTGAGCATTGACTAAACACAAGTCAATATAGCTCCCACTATCTCTAATAGAGATGTGCCCCCTTATATAAAAGTGTAGTCTATTGCTTGACTACCTATTCTTCTATCTTGTAACATCCTAAACAACTGTTAGGATTATTACACTAAATGCACAATGTGTTTGTCTTGACGCTAGTTTTTTTTTATGTCATAACAAACTCTTTGCATCCAAACACATGTTCTTATGACATAATGGGTTTACATCATACTATGGCTCGTATGATATCCATTTGTCATTATAGTTGGCATATGGTTGTGGGATATTGCTGTTATTTGCAAAGCATTTCATGAAATATAGTGGAAGTTTCTGCTAGTTCCAACATTGATATTACTTACATCAATACTTTGATGTATAAAATGTGCGTTTAGGAATTACTCCACGCTACATTTTGTTGATCAATGTTGATATGTAAGACTTCATCATCAATCCTCCCCATTAACATCAATGTCATGATGTTGATAAGGTAATGTGCGTTTAGGAATTGCTCCACGCTACATTATCATGATTGATGAATGCTTGGTCGAGATATTCTTCGGTATCCCAACCCGAAGTAACTCATATCTCCTGACCATGAAAATACTTCACTTCGATATTCCTTAATTACTTAAAAGAATCTTATGAAGTATATATACCTCTAGCTTATTCTTGGAATAGTTCATACTATCATGTTGAACTATTTCCAAAAGCTTTGTGACGTACCTTTATTTCTAAAGGCTCCTTTGTCTAAACTAAAGACATCGATAATACCAAAAGTATTTAGCTGTGCCGAGCCTAAATACCATACTTGGTATATTCATGAAGTCCATTTTTAGTATTACTTGACAAAGAATTATCCTGTCACAACTGGGTATAAGTCTTACATTTATATTCGTCACTAATTGCCTATGATCCATGTATCACTGAACTAGTGATTGAGTTTACCAAAAACAACATTCATTTCAGAAACTAAAAGAATGTCTCCTTGGGTCCAAGGACACATGAGATTAATGTTTGTGTTTATACTCAACAATAGTTCAACACGAATCTTTCACTTGGCAATTAAAGAAGTCGTGTACTTCTCACCACTGGCCTAGGTATCACCCTTTCACAGCCACTTGGAGAATACACCTGACTTCTAGTAAGTTTTCTATACTAACTTGTTTATCGTATTAAAATACACATATGTTGCCAACATATTGTATTTAATACCCAAGTAGTAAAAGAGAAACATTATAATGATGAATATTCCTGATGTAGAAGTGGAAACATGCTTCTTTAAATCAGTTTATTGCTTTTAAACTTCCAAAGCATTATTTTATAATATGCAATGCATATAACCATTGTTACAACCTCATTAATTGAAGGACGTCGCTAATTTGTCCTTGGTATTAAATGCCTTTGGCCTTTTCACATTGTCTTTAAATTTATCCTCCATAAGAATTAAAGCTTAATTGTCTTTGATTCTTATTTACTTGGAGTACCTTACCTAGATAGGTAATGAAGCGGTTACTCAATACTTGTTCGTTTTGTATCTTAAAACGAGACTTGAGTAATGTGGTGAAAATGATATTTAAAGATCATGATCAATCTTTAAATTTACACATGTCGGTGTAAACTTCACCTTATTCATATCATTGCTTCACTTTCTCCTTACAAACATCTCGGAGATGAGACTTTATGTTATATCATCTATGTCCTGGTGTAGCGACCGCAACTGACACCGGACGTTGATGAAAGCATAATGATATAACTATCATATGATTTGTATATTAGTCTCCTGTAAGCAATTTTCACCCTCGCTTCTTGAGGTAGTTTAACAGTGTTGGGGACACTAACACCTTGAGTTTCCTATATCATAGTTCTATGCGCACGCGCCTGTACTATTCATGGATACTCGTGTCACTATGGACATTTACTTTGTCCATTATAATATTGCAGTTTTAATCTTGTGGTATAACTTGCCATTTTTCAACAAAAAATAAATTTTAGCAGATAAGTGCCTTTTATCTGGATTACCGGTTTAGACATTTTGATCATTTTATGTCTCCCACTATTTTTATCGGATTCTAGGAACCCTCTGTGCTAGAATCGGAATACTCTGTCGCTTGAGTATTCTAGTGGCAAGGATCCCGGAACCACCCCTCATAGTCTACAAGCTAAGGCTACGCCACTAATTGGAGGGTTCTAGGTAGGCTTTTGGCTGACCGACCGCTTTAACTTGCGGTTCCTTGATCTGTTGAGTGAAGTCCCAGCTTCTTAAAATCAAAATTTGATTTACTCAACGCTTGCCTCTAAAATGATAGCAAGTTAGCTAGGGCTAATCCTTACTAGCACTTTAGTTAAGTCGACCCATCATTCTTATAAGGACTCCCCAGTAGTAAGAGGCACCCTCAGCTAAGGCATGAACCAGCACCTCAAACAGCTGGTTTTGTCCAAATTTGAAAGACGGAAGGCTATTTAGACTTAATATATCATTGAGGGTTTTATTATTTTTAGTGTGACGAAAGAAATCATTTTTCTAATTTTATAAGCACGAACTATGTGATCGCACTCACAACTGGCCGTGCAAGAAATAGAAATCTCATCGCGTCACATGTTCATTTTATCTTGCATGTTTGTTTATTATTATACTATGTGATCGCGCAATAAATTACACATGCACAAAAATAATAAACCATGCAGAAATAAAACGAACACCTGATCATGAGCCGGTACTATTGGTTGATCCGTTGAGTGAATAACGGACCAACCGAAACCCTAGGGGTAAATACCTTTAGTCGCGTGGCTTGCAACTTGAATATCAATATCTGCTCATCAATGCATCCAACTCCTGTCTGGTGCGTCGCCGTCACTTGACACGAAATGCGTCACCGGTCGTCTCGTCATTATACAATTTTACTCGCACGCAGGCGAGGGGGTCTCGGGGTATAAATATACAACTCTGAGAATGGGCGCGCAGGCCCTTATACATATAATCACCCTTGAGACGACACGCAGATCGTCTTTTATTTAATTAAACTAATTATTACAAAACCATTGCAATAAATAAATAATTAAATAAATAAAAAACAAACACCAGACATGCATTGGTCGGTCTCAGCTCATGATCAGTTATATACGCATTAAACTTGCGTATATTAACAAGTGCAGAATAAAAATTAAACTTGCATTAAAATTAAACTTGAGGGCATTTTAATTGAATTAAAAATTTCACTCTAATTTTTAATCCAATATTTACGTCGTTCGGTCTCATTTAATTAAGTTAATTTTTAAAACTAAAAATTAAATTAATTAATTAATTTAATTAATTTCCCAATTAATTATGCCGCATTAATTTATAAACCAAAGTTAATATTTAATTAATTTAATTCTGAACCGTAATTAAATTAATTAATTTAATTAACTTCTGATTCAAATAAAAATAACCGCACCCCATTTACCCCGAGCAGGGCCTGCGTGGGTCATGGTGAACCAGCGAAGCCCCATCCCGGGTAGTGCCGACCTCGTATAGAGGATTTCTTGGATGGGCAGGTCCTTCTAAGCCCATTCTAGAGTGGGCAGGCCCACTGGAACTTGTTTCGGGGTAAACCTATTTTGTGAAAAAGGTTACCTTGTGTGGTGCAGGTCGGTGGTGTGAGGCGCGGTCTAAAGGGTGTGGAGTCGCCGCGGTGTCCGGGAGCGGAGAAACTAGGAGGTGCGGCCTTGTTTTTAGGCTTGGTGCGCCGCTGCTCCACACGAGGGAGACCGAGGTGCGGTCCTGGTGAAGGCTGACGCCGAAAGTGTGTTGGAAGGAGGAGGCCAGACAAAAAGTCGAGAGGCTGGCCTGCTGTGCGCAGCTTCGACGCAGAAGGAGGCTGCCAGTCGTGCGCCTGGTTTGCTTGGTCGAGAGCGCATGCTGGGGGTGGCATTTCTCAAGCGGGAGCCGAACAGGCGGGCACCCTGGTTTTCCAGCCTGGTGCTGCTCCGTAGGATAGAGGACGGAGGAAGGTGCCGCCGCAGTGCATCCGATATCAATATTATTATAACAATATCAATATTATTATTATAATAAAACCAAATAATTTTATTATTATAATAATAATATAATTAATTTTAAGAAATTAATATCAAAACCAAATTGATTTTCCGGTGAGTATTTCGTACCGAAAATCAATCTCGAATCCGAATTCGAGACTTCGGATGGCTGCAGACTGACCATCCGATATCCGATTCGGGTTCTGTCTGCGGCGTTGGGACCGTTTCGACACCCTCTTAGCATTTTAATGCAAATTTAAATTTTTCTTGGCTTAAAATCGACACACGCACCCTCTGATACCACTTGTTGGAACCGGGCGTGCAGCGGAAGCCCCAAATAAGTGGGTTTTTAAAATTTTTCCACCGCCGTTCGCCGTAAACTTGACGACGTCGGTGAAGAGCAGCCCGGTCAAAACCGAGGACCACGCGTGGAGGATTTTAAGCACAAAATTAAACCGTAAAATACCTGGTTTGAATCCAAAGCCGCGCACGACGTCTGCTCGTCGTTGGCGATCGCTGCTCGAAGAATCCGAAGCCGAATTCCTCTAGATCGTCCACACGCGCTTCAAGAAATCTGCGGGAGCGCCGTTCGTCGTAATCCGGGTGCTAGCGCGGATCTGCGACGATGCCTTCGATGCTCCAACGACCACCGCATCGCTTCGCTAGCGATGCCCGAGAGAGAGCTCCATCCGAGCTCTTTGGATCCAGAGCATCTCTCTCTAGAATGTGGGAGAGAGGAGAGGAGAGATAAACTCCATGAATAGTATTTGGCAAATGCCCCTCCTCTTCTATTTATAGTGCATAATTAAAATACCCGGTATCGCCTCGCCAGCCCCGAATACTTAACGCACTATTAACGACGTTTTTATGACTTCTAAACTGAGCCATAAATATTATTATCATTTACTTGTAATATATTAAAATATATTACATGATAATAATTAAGTCATTAACCCGACTCGTCGCTCCCATAAATATTAATTGAACCTTGAATAATTTAATATTCGTCAATTAATATTTTTCATGTATTTACTTAAGACTCGTAAATACATTTAATAAATAAATTCAATACTCATTATTCAAAACTCGAATAATATGAATTTATTTATCGCATTGGTGATCGTTTAACTTTGGACAATTCTCGGACCCCTAGGGCGGGGCCCACTATGTCCAATACTCCTATTCAACTGAATAGGGCATATTCTTGAATACGCTATTGTGTGTGACCCTCTAGGCCCTTATTTCGACAGCCGTGAATAATATTCACAGACCAAGAGCGGGATCTAGCAACCCATCATGGCCCCTGAAGAAATAAGGATTGTCACAGCAGCGACAACCAACCTACGAACACGCACTGTGTAATATAATCTCTTTGTCTATAATATCTCATAAAGCAGGACGCATTCTCATGTCATCGCCCTTTTCTTGCTTTATTGTTTGTTGATGTAACTGGATGGATTTACCCTCGACTGCCATGGCCATGGTCTTATAAAGGTACTGCCATCCATATCAACATGGCCAGAGATATATTACTTTCATAACCTGGAAGCGACAAATCCTTTCTTGGCCATTCAACCAATGACATGCCACCAATGACGCACCCGACACAAACTACCTCGCCACGACTTCATTGCCATGGTTTTCGTCTTGCATCAAAGTACGTGATCAAATGACATACATTGGTAATGATCTCAAGTCAGGAGACCATTACACATGATCGTAGATAGGAACATCCAATGACACCTGAAACATGTGGTGTTCCTATTGGCGGGTCAGTCCTCATGATCTCACTACTAGAGATCACCAAGTGCGAACTTCATGAGAAGAAGTCTCAATGCTTATGAGCCCCCAGCACCTGATGGTCAAACATCTACTATGTCCAATTAGTAAGATGTATCTAGACCATAGAACATATATTTAAGATTAATGTCATAGTATCTAGAGGTTCTCATTATAGCCTGGGAACTGCTATAACCTTTCGATATGACAATTAATCTTTGGACATTACCATTTCAATAGTGGACGCAGAAAAGTCTACACTATAATGGTAAGATGACATCATGCATAGTTAACTCTATACACGATATGGTAATCAAAAGCACATAATAGTTGGGTCTAGGGCACCCACTATTTCAACAATAGTATCTAATGGGATTATCCTTCTATGATTGTGTCATTATGAATAATAGAATTTGTTTTACTGAAACAAAACTCATAGCCTAATGAACTGGAGTTTTCCCAATCATTTTATCCCTATGAGTGCGAACAACATCTTCAATCTAAGAAGAATCCTATTGATCAGTTATTTAGAAAGTCCCTGAATGATTTTAGTACATAGCATTCATGATTAACGTTTCTTTTCCCAATGTGTGGTTTTGTGCATAATATCGAGTAGTGGCCACACAGAATTCCGAATTCTCAAAAATTTGAAATCACAGAAAAAGTAGAAGCTATGGAAAAGTTTTGTTCGAAGCTCAGTTTTTTCACACTTCAGGATAGAACATATGAACATGAGTGAAAATTTCATATGACATAGAAATCCAAGGTATCATAAAAAGGGACAACCTCTTACTATTTATAGGATTGGACCTTGTTTTCCATGCCCATCCAAGGCTCTTGCACAACAACTATTGAGTTTTTCTACACACCCATGGTAATCAAACAATGTATGTATAATATCCCTTAGATATAAACCTTATGGTCCCCTTTTAGCTTAAATTATGAAGGTTTAATTTCTTGGGGATGAATTCCACCTGAGGATGAAAATGGGAACCTTTGGGAAAACAGAATTTATAATATGAATAAATGGAAAATTCCAAGAAGTCCAAGGAAGGCCAATGTTTTATTATGTGTAATGGACTGGGTTTTTGGGGTCCATTACTTTAAGAAAATATCAAGTTGGGTTGTCTGGTTTGGGAATCTCGGTGACGTTTAGCCTAACGGTAGGCCTACCGGTAGCCTTAGCCTACCGATAGCAGGCCTTCTGGTAGCTCATTCTACTGGTAGCTGCAACCTGCCGGTAGCTCAGTTACCGGTTGATGTCAGCCACCAGTAGCTCTCTACTACCGGTAGCTATCAGCCACTAGTATCTCTTAGCAACTGGTGGCTCTCACCTACCCCCACGGGGTATTTCTAGTAGTGCACCTTTTTGCGCAAATTGGGTTTTAAACACTATTTTGAACCCTTTAAGATTGTTTAAAAGCCAGGTAACACCCATAAATGTTTTAATTAAATATTTAATGAATTAACCTGGTGTGTGCATCAGTTTAAACCACACAACCCTTTAATAACGTGTGGGGCCAATTGGTCAACCCACGACCCCTGCTCCTACTGCGGTTCCACGTTGTTATCTCAACCTCCACATCGCTTATAAACTAAAGGGATCTCCATGGGTTTCTTATTTCCTCGATCACCTTGTGCTAGGATTACCCTTCATTCAAACAAGCTTGTTTTCGTTCAGGTGAGACGTATATCTTTCCGTGGAATTCAATACCCAGGATCTGCGTTGATTGTTGATCAACATGTAGGTAATTTCTCCTCTGTCTCTCCCTTTTGTGTATCATGTGGGGTGGGCATGCTTTTGATTCTGTAAAATTGGATGAACCAAACTAAAATAAAGATAATGAATGGATTCTATAAAGGACAAAGAGAGGCTGTGATTGATGACACTGCTCTGTTTTATGATTTTCTCTTCTGAATTTTGCGAGCTTACGCCAACTGAAAATCATGGTCGTTGGTGGTCTTTCTCTATGCACTAATAAACCCTTGGTGATGTTTTAAATGTCTTTTTTTGTAGTTGTGAACTCTTACTATGAAAAGGAAATTGGTTAATCACGTATATCCAGCTAAATAAATTGTGCCACCAGGATCAGTCCTTCTGTGATATCCCTGGTTAAAGCACATAGAAATTGAAATCACAGAGTGTGTTAAATCTTATAAATCTGAAAATACCAACATGGGCCTGCTTAGTGGTGGTGGTTTGGTTGTTTTCCGTTCACGGGCCATTTTTTGGTGAGATGTGGGTGGGGATGTGATCCCCTGTTGTTATGGATTTAGTGGTTGTGAATGGTACAATCGGGTAGTTACCTTGTTTATATCACGAATTGGGGTGGAATCCTCTGTTGTTGAGAAACCTCTTGGCTCCTGGATATTGGACATGGGGCTGTATCATGGGGTTTTTCTTTGGTTGTTTTGGATTTACGAGAGAACCGGATGTGGATGTTGTAGTTAATGCTTGATTGTTTGCATTCATGGACGTGTGCCTATTCTTAATAGTTTCCCATGTAGGTGAATAACATACTTAAACATCACTACTGAACATGAAATCGAATAGGACAAATGGGTTTTGTTGGCAAGAGTTGTGACTCGGACTTGAGTGATATTTGTGTTCCCTAGGCTAGTTGAGAATCCTAAACTTGGGAGAGTTCTTGTTACCTATATATATACTTTTTGTTTTTTGTTTCTTATTCCTACCCCACCCAAGTTGAGCTCTTAGTTTTGAACACACCCATTTCATGTGGGAGGGTGTTTTTCCCAACACTTTTATTAGTGGCTGGTTGTGAGCTCCTTTTCAGATCCCTTTCTCAGATAGCCAATGTATCTTCGGGCAGGATGTGATGGCATGAGGTCCATTATTAGCCCAAGAACCTTTGGGCAGGGTAGTGTGGTGGTTATGGCCTAGGTGTGTGGGGGTATGTAGTTTCCCAAGTATCTTCGGTATGAGGCCCATGTGTCTTCGGGCATGGCAGGGGATCATCTAGCCCATGTGTCTTTGGGTGTGGCAGTGGTTGTTCTGGACTAGTTGTTTACAGGCGTGGTTACGTGTGACAGTTGTGGCCCATGTGTGGCGGTCAAGGTTTGGCAGTGGGACTGCGTGAGGTTGTGGCCCAGGTGTGTGCGGGCGGGGTGTGGCAGTGGGACTGTGATGAGAATAGATGGATTGGTTTGATGCATAGGATGTCTTCAATAACCAGTGGGAATGTGGCGTGCGGTACCCAAACTTCGATGTTCTCTTATTATATATATTACTTGACTTGCGTTATTTGTGGAGTGTGCCTTGGTGAGGCTTGGGTGGATATTTTACCTTGTGAGGTGTTTGGTTTACACTTTTTCTCACGGGACATTAGTATGTTCCCCCACTTGTGCATAAGAGTCTTTGGTTTCCTTACTTAGTATACTTGTATGCTCTACCTACGTATATAAAACTGCTTTCAGGTTTCTAGGAGGACTTCATGGATCGCGCGGGACCATACTAGCTTGGACTTTTGGGGCAGTTGCAGTTGCTGTTTTTCTTTCTTGGTACTTTACCCTTGTAGTCACTTTGTTCTTTGTGGATGTTACTTTTGTAACATGCATTGATAATGGTTCATGGTGTTACTTTTACCTTTCTCTTTTGGTGTTTTTGGATGTACAATCTTATCTCCCGATCCTATTAAAAGAAAAAGGTAATTCCTTCCTTTTAGTGTGTGATTCTATACCCTTGGTGCTAGTCGCCACTCCAGGACCTATTGAAGGCGGGTTTCGGGGGTCATTATCTCTCTTTCAACTTAAAGAAAGAAGGTCCTGACAATCTGCTGACCCTTCCCTCCTTTTGGTGAAGGCGGGTCGTGACAGAATGGTATAAGAGGCAAGTTGAGAGATAGGATGGAGTCTAGAGTTTGGCATAGTGAGGATTGCATGGGATGGTAGGGAAACAGTATTGGGTGACCTTGGTGTGTGAATTAGGCCAGGGAAGACCGGCTAGGACACGAGATTTTAGGGTCCCCCATGATCTAATGCAAGGACTTTGGACCTACCAAACAACCAAGTGAGAACATGCTGATTGAAGGGTAGAGACCCTCGGAAAGGTACATGCATCATAATGACTTGTGTTCTCGTGTTTCTGGGGTGTCTTGGGAATGAAGAATAAATAAAAAGTTTAAGATGTTTTAAGAACAATATTCTGCACTACTTGGGCTTAGGCATTCCTTGTTTACCTGGCAACTATGGCACCTGGAAGGAGACCACATTTGGTGCGGGTGATCGAGGCCCCGAAGACTACCTTGGCCGATCGGTATAGAGCTGGTCGAGAGGAGGAGGATGACCAGTGGAAGAAGAAACTTCTGGCCTTCCAGCGACAGACCATCGAGAAGTATGAGGGAAGCACCTCGGATATGAAGACAGAGGTCTGGCTTGAGGAGCTAGTGATAGCCTTCGGCTAGATCTGGGCTCTGAATTATTACTGGGTTCCTCTAGCCGTCAGCTAGATGCAGGGAGTGGTGCGTCAGTGGTGGACGCTTTAACTGGGGGAGAGGAGAGAGGCTGAGGTGGCATGGGCTGATTTTGAGAGGGAGATCCGCTCGGAATTCCTCTCTTCTACGACGAAGGCGGAAAAGAGAGAAGAGCTAATCTCCCTCTAGCAGGGGAATATGTCAGTGAGTGAGCTAGGAATCAAGTTCAAGGACCTCCTATGTTTTTCTCCATACGTCTTTCCCGACGAGGAGTCTCGGGCAAGACGTTTATTGGAGGCACTCCGACCCTCCCTCCAGTATGTTGTTACACCCTTTACCCTGACGACGTACATGGAGGTCCAGAAGAAGTCTGAGGTGGTGTAGAAGATGCACGCTCTAGGAGGTGTGTAATGAGAGGGGACCCAGCCGGGACCATCGAAGGGGAAGGCTGTCAGCACCAGGCCTCCAGCGTCAGGACCCTCCAGGTTCTGACCAGCAGGGAGCAGGCTGCAAGAGTTCCAGTTCAGGTCCCCTAGTCCTCGCCCTTTTCCATCGGGCCCAGGACCGCAGTGCTTCGTCTGTGGGAGCCATGGAAATCTTTGGAGTCAGTTCCCGGACCGGGTACAGTACGTCAGTGGCAGAAAGCCCCAGCACCCGCCCCAGCAGCAGCTTCTAGCCAGGCCTTTCCAGCAGCAAGAGAAGGGACAACGATCTCTTGCTCCTCCGAGGGCAGACGTAGGAGGAGGAGGCCGACCTCAGGGCGCACCTCAGGGACCTCAACCAGGGCGTGGTCGGGGAGGTGGATGACCACCGAGTGGTAGAGTAGCTAGGCGTGGATAATTACACACCGTGGAGGCAATAGTTCCAGCAGGGTCGGAGGTTGTTCGAGGTACGATCAGTTTGTTCTGTACCCTTGCTTATGCCTTGTTCGATACCGGAGCATCGCACTCCTTCGTTGCACCTATTCTATCCCGGGATTTGGGTATAGATGTCGAGAGACTTCCAGTTCCGCTGGTGCTGAGCACACTAGTTTGAGGTCAGACTGACTTGTTAAATGTTTTTTGGGGATGCAGACTAATGATAGGGCCACATCAGTTGGTCAGGGATCTTCTTATGCTACAGATTCAACCATACGATGTCATCATAGGCATCGACTGGCTATTTTAAGTGAGTTACATCATCGAATGCTTCTGTGGAAGGGTTGTGTTCTCCGACATGTGCGGTCGGCATGTTACTTACATCGGCGAGCGAAGCAATCGGAAGGGCAGTAGGCGAGACGAACCCCTCATCTCCTTGTTAGCCAAGCTATCAGTGGAATCAGTAGAAGCTGAGATGGTGGAGGTGTCATAGATCTTCCGTGAGTTTATGGATGTCTTCACTAATGAGGTGACGACTCTACCCCCTCGACGTGATGTCGAGTTTGGGATAGACCTGCAGCCTGGAGCTCATCTAATTTCGATGGATCCTTACCAGATGGCACCTTCAGAGCTACATGAGTTACGGATTCAGATTGACGATATGATGAAGAGAGGTAATTTTCGACCAAGTGCGTCACCATGGGGTGCTCCAGTATTATTCGCAAAGAAGCCATATGGTGGTCTCATGTTGTGCATATACTACAGGAGGATGAATCAGGTAACAATCAAGAATCGCTACCCTCTTCCGAGGATAGACGATCATTTCGACCAGATGAAATGGGTAGGGTGGTTATCGAAGATCGATCTGCGGTCTAGGTATCACCAGTTGAGATTGAAAGAGGGATACGTCCCGAAGACGACGTTCAGGTGTAGATATAGACACTAAGATTTAATAGTGATGCCCTTAATTATTATGAACGCCCCGACTGTGTTCATAGGGCTTATGAACTCCATCTTTCATGAGTACCAAGATCAGTTCATAGTTGTGTTCATCGAAAACATCCTGATCTATTCGAGATCAGAGGAGGACTATGCGGAGCACCTGAATACGGTTTTGGAGGTCCTCCTGCAACACTAGCTCTATGGTAAGTTGTCAAAATGCATGTTCTGGACACGAGAAGTGCACTTCCTCGGGCACGTGGTGTCCGGGAAGGGGGTACCGGTGGACCCATAAAAGGTTAAGGAAGATGTTTCTTGGGTAGCACCCAAGAATGTGGCAGAGGTCTGTAGTTTCCTCGGGCTGGCGAGTTCCCATCGGAGGTTCGTACACAACTTATCCTGAGTTGCAGCCCCTTTGACATCCTTGACCAAGAAGGACAAGGTTTTCGTGTGGAGTGAGCATTGTGAGGCAACCTTTAGCTATCTGATAGAGAAGTTGGTTAGTTCCCCAGTGCAGAGATTACCAGAAGAAGGGGTGGCATATGAGGTGTTCTGTGATGCTTCAGTACAAGGCCTGGGATGTGTTTTGATGTAGCGACAAGGGGTTATCTCTTATGGGTCTAGGAAACTACGCCCTCATGAGCGTAATTATGCCACACATGACCTAGATCTTGCAGAGGTCATTTTTGCAGTGATTTTATGGCGGGACTACCTCATCGGAGAACGCTTTGTGGTCTTCACAGATGACAAAAGCATGAGGTATATCTTCTCCCAGAGGGTCCTAGACTTGCGGCAGCGGAGGTGGATTGAGTTCCTCCGTGATTACGACTTCGAGGTTTCCTATACTTCAGGGAAGGGGAATGTAGTGGCCGATGACTTGATCAGGAGGATGCCGAAGGATAAGGTCCGAGAGTCGGTAGAAGCCTGGAAGGTGATAGAGGAGTTGGCTGGCTTACACATGGATGCGAGGATGGATAGTGTTAGTGGTTTCCTGTGTCAGATGGCAGTACAGTCGTCTCTGTTTCAAAAAGTGGAGGATTCTCAGTGGGGAGAACCAGAGTGCGAAGTGATGTGTGACTGAGTTGACAAGGGCAATGCTCCATAAGGATGGACAGAGGATGGAAAAAACCAAATGCTTTTCCCGAGAAAGCTTTTTGTTCCAGAGGCGATGCGCAGCAAGGTTCTCAGTGAGTTCCACAACTCACCCCTAGCAGTACACCTTGGAGTGTCAAATATCTACCAGAGACTGAAGAGACAGTTTTGGTTTCCCGGAGTGAAGTGGGAAGTGGAAGAGTTTGTGGCCATGTGCTTAGTGTGTCAGCAAGTGAAGGTTGAACACCGTGTTTCAGGCGGCCTACTGCAGTCTCTAGATGTCCCCGAGTGGAAGTGGGATGCCATCTCGATGGATTTCATCAAGGGACTACCCAAGGTCCAAGGGGGATACGACGCCATATGGGTGGTAGTGGACCAGTTGATGAAATCTTCTCACATTCTGGTGATCAAGGAGTCGAGTGCAGTGGATGCTTTGGCACAAATGTACATGGATGAGGTGGTGTGATTGCCTGGAGTTCTGAGGTCTATAGTCCTGGATAGGGATGCACGGTTTACCTCGTGAGTCTGTAGAGGATTTCAGCATGCTTTTGGCACCCAGTTGCAACTTAGCACTGCTTTCCATCCCCACACAGATGGACAGACAGAGCACACCATGTAGACCTTGAAAGATATGTTGCGGTCTTGTGTTCTGGTCTCAGGAGGATCATGGGAGTGACACTTGACTCTGGTAGAGTTCGCCTACAATAATATCCATCAATATACCAATGGAATGGCCCCATTTGAAGCCTTGTATGGGAGGCCATTCTGCTCACCTGTGTGTTGGACCGATGACAGAGAGGTGGGCATCCTTGGCCTAGAGGTGGTGCAGAGCACGTCGAAGAAGGTTCAGCTTATACGAGAAAGGATGAAGGCGGCCCAGGACTGACACAAGTCATATGCTGATACCAGGAGGAGGCCCTTGGAGTTTGAGGTTGGAGACCACGTGTTATTGATGGTCTCACCTCGGTGTGGACAACAGAGGTTTGGAAAAGGGAGTAATGTTTCTCAGAGGTTCTTCAGACCCTTTAAAGTGTTGCGGCGGGTCGGTGAAGTGGCTTATCAGCTAGGGATACCATTACCACTACTGAGGATACATGATGTAATCTATGTGTCCCAGGTTCTTCAATACCTGCATGATGATTCACACGTCCTTAATTAGGGAGAGCTAGACATCGAGGATGATGTGACTTTTGTGCAAAGACCAGCGATGATCGAGGATCGTGAGGAGAAGGTGCACCGTGGGTGAACCATCCTGTTGGTTCGTTTGTTATGGAGACATGATGGGCTTGAGGAGAGTACATGGGAGAGGGAAGCACATATGTGTGTCCAGTACGCAGAGTTGTTAAGAGTTTTTTACAGTTCGGTTTATAGCAGTTGTGGTAGAACATTTTACATTGTTGGCTATGAAATACTGGTTTATTTCCTCTAAATGTGTGTGAAAAGTCCTCGTTATGGGGAAGGGAGGACCCAACCCCTAATCAAGATGCATTAAGGTGGATGCGATTAAACCCATGTGGGAGATTCATTGCCTCCTAAAGAGGATGATATCTTGAAATAGGGGAATGAGACTCCCCAACTCACATGGCTGGGCAGTTGACAAGGTATGTTGCTTGGTTCATGACAGAAAGGAGTTCTTAGTTATCAATGAGGTTCACTCTTGGGAGGTATCTTTCGATGTGGTTGTTCATACTCTCTCTTCCCTTATAGGTTGTATTTATTCTCGAGGATGAGAATCATTAAAGAGGTATATGATGTAATGGCCCGGGTTTTTGGGGTCCATTACTTTGTGAAAATATCAAGTTGGGTTTTCTGGTCTGGGAATCTCGGTGAAGTATGGCCTAACGGTAGGCCTACCGGTAGCCTTAGCTTACCGATAGCTAGGTCTACCAGTGGCTGCAGCGTGCTGGTAGCTCAGTTACCAGTGGCTGTCATCCACCAGTAGCTCTCAGCTACTAGTGGCTCTCGCCTACCCCTATGGGGTCTTTCTAGTAGCGCTCCTTTTTGCAAAAATTGGGTTTTAAACCCTATTTTGACCACTTTAAGCTTGTTTTAAAGCCTGGTAATGCCCATAAATGTTTTAATTAAATATTTAATGAATTAACCTAGTGTTTGTGTCGTCTTAAACCGCCTGACCCTTTAATAACATATGGGGTCACGTGGTCAACCCACGACACCCGCTCCTTACGCGGTTCCACGTTGTTATATCAACTTTCCCCTGCCCATATAAACTAAAGGGTTTGCCATGGGATTCTTCTTTTCTCGATCACCCTGTGCTAGGAGTACCCTTCATTCAGACAAGCCGCTTTTCATTCAAGAGAGCCGCATCTCTATCCGTGGAATTCCATGCATAAGCTCAGCGTCGATCATTGATCAACAAGTATGGAATTTCACCTTCGTCTCTCCATTTTATGTATCATGCAGGGTGGGAATGATTTTGATTATATAGAATTGGATGAACCAATCCTAAATAATGATAATGAACAGATTCTAGAAAGAATGAAGGGGAACTGTGATTGATGATGCTTCTTCATTTTATGATCTACTTTTCTGAATTTTGCGGGCTTACCCCAACTGAAAATCATGGCCGTTGGTGGTCTTTCTATGTGCACTAATGAACCCCTGGTGATGTTTTAAATGGCTTGTTTTGTAGTTTTGAACACCTGCTGTGAAAAGTAAATTGGTTAATCACGTATATCCAGCTAAATAAATTGAGCCACCAGGATCAATACTTCTGTGATAACCCCGGTTAAAGCACACGAAAATTGAAATCATGGAGTGTGTTAAATCTTATAAATATGAAACTATCGGCATGGGCCTACTTAGTGGTGGTGGTATGGTTGTTTTTCCTTCATGAGACATTTTTTGGGTGATGAGGGATGTGATGGGATCCCGTATTGTTATAGATTCAGTGGTTGTGAATTTTATGACCGGGTGGTTACCTTGTTTATATCACGAATTGGGGTGGAATCATCTATTGTTGAGAAACCATTTGGCTCCTGGATATTGGACATGGGGCTGTATCATGGGTTTTTATTTCGTTGTTGTATATTTACGAGAGAACCGAGTGTGGATGTTGTAGTTAATGCTTGACTGTTTGCTTTCCTAGACTTGTTCCTATGCATATTAGTTGCCCAAGAAGGTGCAAAACATAATTAAACATCACTACTGAACATGAAAACGAATGGGACATATGGATTTTGATGGCGAGAGTTGTGACTCAGACATGAGTGCTATTTGTGTTCCTTAGGCTGGATAAAAAACCTAAACATGGGAGAGTTCTTGTTACTTATATATATACCTGTAGTTTTGTGATTCTTATTCACGCCCCACCCAAGTTGAGCACTTAGTGATGAAAACCCCCATTTCATGGGGGAGGGTGTTTTTCCCAACACTATTATTAGTTTCTACTTATTAGCTCCTTTTATGGTCCTTTTCCTGGATAGCCCAAGTATCTTCGGGCAGGCTGTGATGGCCTGAGGTCCATTATTAGTCCATGAACTTTCGCGCGGGGTAGTGTGGTGGTTATGGCCCAGGTGTGTGCGGGCATGTAGTTTCCCAAGTATCTTTGGGATGAGGCCCATGTGTCTTTGGGCATGGCAGTGGATCTTCTAGCCCTGGTGTCTTCGGTCATGGCGGTTGTTGTTCTGGCCTAGGTGTTTTTAGGCATGGATATGTGTGATAGTTGTGGGCCAGGTGTGTGCGGGTGGGGATTGGCAGTGGGACTGCGTGAGGTTGTGGCCCAGGTGTGTGCGGGCGGGGTGTGGTAGTGTGACTGCGGTGAGAATGGCAGGATTGGTTCGATGCGTAGGATGTCTCCAATAACCAGTGGGAAAGTGGAACATGGTTCCAAAAAATCGATGTGCTCTTATTATAAATATTACTTGACTTGAGTTATTTGGGGAGTGTGTCTTGGTGAGGCTTGGGTGGATAGTTTACCTTGGGAGGTGTTTGGTTTACTCTTTTTCCCACGGGACATTAGTATGTTCCACCACTTGTGCACGAGAGTATTTGGTTTCCCTACTGAGTATACTTGTATACTCACCCTACGTATATAAAACTGCTTTCAGGTTTCCATGAGGACTTTAGGGATCGCATGGGACCATACTAGCTCGGACCATTGGGGTAGTTGCGGTTTCCGTTTTTCTTTCTTGGTACTTTACCTTTGTAGTCACTTTGTACTTTGTGGATTTTACTTTTGTAACATGCTTTGGGAATGGTTCTTGGATTTAATTTTACTTTACGTTTTTGGTGTTGTTGGGATTTACAATCTTATCTCTCGATCTTATTAAAAGAAAAAGGGTAATGCCTTCTGTTTAGAGTGTGATTCTATACCCTTGGTGCTAGTCGCCACTCCGGGACCTATTGGAGGCGGGTTTTAGGGGTCATTATCTCACCTTAAACATAAATAAGGAAGGTCCTCGCAATCTACTGACCCTTCCGTCCTTTTGGTGAAGTTGGATCGTGACATTATGATTCTCACATAATATTTAAATCTCTGTGGAGGACTCTTGTGTGACCAATGTAATGTATATTGTGTCCCTTCTCCATGGGACACAAAAATGTCTATGGAAGGTGCACATAAGATGTATTATATATTTGAAATAGGATTATCCCTGGGTAAGAATCTTATGTTATGAATGTGATGTGGAACTGAACATGGTATTCCTGCCTACTATAGTTAAATATTGAGCTACATAGAATACCTATTCCCCTACCAAGATATTTTGATCCAACGTCGAGGATATCAGCTATAAGAAGAGGTAAACTACCCTTATGCAGAGTTTGATCCTCTAACATTCATACTAACACTCTACAACACATAAGACTAACATTTAATGACATGTAAAAATTATAGAACACTAATGGTAGAGATCAAGCATTAACAATTCCCTATGGTCCCAAAATTGAGTGATCACAAAATTGAGTGGTCCCATAGTTGAGTAATCCTCACCCAACCACATTGATAATAATTTAGGTTCATATATGGGTCCGTCTTTCATGTAACACATAATTTTTTTGTGAAACCAAGGTCTTACATGCAGACACTGTTTCTTGCATGAACACCCACTTTTATGCTCCATAGATGGCCTTTATTCCAAATAACCATTTCAGAGATCCACTTCTGTGAAACCCCCATGCCACGCACACAAACCAAAACATATTCATGAAAAAATTTATTATTCCCTCATGTTTTGTCACCTATGGCCCTATTCCACGCACTTGCACATTGTTTTAATCTCATTATATGTATGAAATTTCAATTTACTTCTCAGAATGTAGATACTTATGTTGACCTCATTATCTACTTCTCCTCTACACTATTCGAACCAAGAATTTCTAGATCCATGTCCCACACAAAGATGAATGATCTACTGGTACATAAGTTATAGGGGTATGACGTGAGCACCCAATGCCTTCATAACATGATGTAAAAATTCCTAGCACCAACGTCCTCATCACATGGTGTTAAACAATATATTTACACCATACAATGCACACAGGATTCCAAATATTGGATTATCATGGGATACCACCTCTTCTAACCATAGTTCACATGACCACTCCCATGATCTTCATTTATGAATTATACCCACACACCCTTCATAGGAATCTTCAATAATGAATCAAAAGGAATTAAATTCATTAAGGAAGATTCTATGCATAATCCCGAAACCATCCCTCGTGGAATATTTTTTCATGATAAGAGATTTAGGTCTACTACTTCCTCTAATTTTTTACCATATTCTTGGATCATGTGTTCTTAGTGGTTAGTGGAGATCATGAAATCCCCTCAACCCCCAAATGTGAACCCCTCATTGAGTAATCCATGATAATCTCCCCTAATCTGACAAAATCCATGAATAATACCCAAAAATATATTTCTCCTTATGTGTAAAACCCAATTCCCCTCATCAAAATACATTTTCTCTGATTACCAACTAATCTGGAATTGTTGGAAGCATCTTTGAGGTCCAAACCCAATATCCCATTCACTCCATTGATTCCTCCCAAAATAAATCAATCAATTCACTATATCGATTCCACCTAAAATCCAACACTTCATCAACATCCATCTTTATTTTCATAACATGATCCCATCTATGTGATGTCATGACACCCACCTGGGTATCTTTTATGGGAAATCACCATTCAAATCATTGTTACTCCTCAAAATAATCAAGAATCATAACATGCATTCTCCAAATGATCTAACCAAGATCAATCCTATATTGATGGGAATCAGCCATGTTTATTCTCCACTCCATCCATACAACTATTTGGGTTTTGATCCCTATCTACCAAACAAGGTATGTGGGACACCTCTATGACTTTCAATTATAAGAAATTGTAAACTGTGGTCCATACCATATGTTAAAACATCATTGATCCATATAAAAGGTCATTATGATCAACCATCATTATTTTAATCCTCTCTTTTATGAGAGAAAACCTCCTCGTTCAACCTTCATCGATGTTTTTTATTCATCCACCAGTAATCCTTCTAGGTGTTACCTCCAAGGTATGCACCTCATTGATCTGACGTCACAATAAATAATGATTAATCTTTATCTCCACATGTTTTTAAACATGAAACCTATCATGTAATATTACATCACATTCAACATTGGATACCTGAGGTTAAATCCTTATATGATATGCTTCGATGGAATCAGTTACGTCATGTAAAACGATGTATGACTGAGGTGAATTCCATAGAATATATTCCTTTGGCATCAGATACCTCATGAGTAGCATATGATGCCTTGGGTTTTATGCCTAGGATACCTCAATGATATTCCCTCCACTATGGAAGAATATAGGTTTCCAATGATTCCATCATCCTAACATTACAACAATTCCCAACATCACTACTCTACTATCCAAATGATGATGGCCTATCGAGACACTATTGAATTTCCAGACAAATGTAAAGTAATTAATCGGAATCCACAAGGAGAATAAATTGTGAATGAGTATCCAAAATACTATTAAATCCATGGGGGATACCCAGAAAAGGTGAAAATTTCCCAACAGGAATACATTGAAGGGGGAACGAACATCCAACCATTTAATTTTGATCATGGATTAGACATCGTTTATTGAAGTGATAAATGTTTCCCTCTATTGGAATAAGGGAAATCGAGGTAACAATGCATGCCGGTGCACAATAACATGCAAGGAGGTCCACCCCGAAGAGAGAATAAGAAATATCTATAATACATGGTCATGTATTGGAGTATATATGATGCCTATAGGGTATCCAAGACATGTCATGTATACATTTATACATGTCATCTAACTTTTATAAGATATTTGAGACCCACATTTTATTCAACGTGGATCAAGATATCAAAGATATTCCCCCATTCTCAATACCTATATGAGTATATTGAGGCATCAGGTACTGAGTATATAATTTTATCCTCTAGAGAGGATTAATCTACCAAACATTTCATGTTTCCATACATTTTGATCATGGTGTGATATTTTTTCATCTTTCTTTTATTGGTTTGATCATGAATATTCTTCCAATTTCCAATGTGAGTGATCCCAACTATAGGTGTTTTAAAATGAGTTGTGTTAGGATTACCCTATCAGCCCACGGTGTGATATATATTACTTTTACAGACATATTTTGATATATATAGTATATTACATTATAGAAAGCCATAGATTAGATGATTTCTTGAATGAGCATCATTTGTGATTTCAGGCTCATCGAGTGAGTTCTCAAAAAAGAGAACAGCATTGATGTATTGAGTAGGATCTTAGGATGGTTGTGTAGTGGAAAACATTTCCTTTAAACATTAAGTCTACATTGAGTATATAAGTGTTATTATTTTTGTGTCACATATTTCGATTCAGATTCCACAATTTATAGTTAGATTAATACTCTCACTATGGTATATGTTTAATGATTTAAACATGTCCTTCTAATATGGATATACCTAAACCTATATGGTATGTTTCCACACATGTAGTGTTTTTGGTATATCATAGACCCATCATAATATTCTTACATGGGTGAAGAGTATTTGTACCATAGTTTATCTAGACTTACTATGGTTTGTACCGAGTGTTTCATTTAGTAGATATCCCCTAGGATAGGTATTTTTCTGTAACTTTGGTGGGCTTATATTTGGACCTTTATGATTTCTAGTAATTGTTTTATACTATGATATGCGAGAGTCACATATGAATTCAATATTGGAATTAGTTATATTGTACCCTTAAATAGTGTATAGTTATTTTGAAATGTGTCTGTGTGGAGGTACCATAGGCTAAGGCCTCCCATGTGAGTGATATACCTAAATAGTGTGAGTCACCAGCCCCTTAAATATTGGAGGTGGGATTAGGGTGTAACACTCATATTATCATCACCGATGAGGTATTTTTTTGGGTAAAGTCACAACAATTTTCTTGTGTCTTGTTACTCAAAAAGAAGAATACCAAGGTGTATATGTTCACTGTCATTCTCATTTTGATCATTCAAAAATATTGAGGGTTAATTCCAATATTCATGATATTTTATTGATTTTTATCAACAAATAAGACACTTTAATTTTCATAAAAATATAATTTCTTTAATACAATGACATTTTTTTATACATCAATTATCTTGTCCATACAAGATGAGTAGGATAACTACTAAAATAATGATGGTAAAAATATAAATTATTCCATTTTTTTCAGAAAGTGGATGATACCAACATTAGATAGGGGATGATACATTCCAAACATTTTGTGAAATTATTATGCACTTATAATCATGGAAAACATGAAATTGTCTTATAATATCTATTTGGTAATATTCCAATCACATAAATGAGTATTTATCCTCATAGAAGTAAAACCTATAAAAACACATATGTTTAATTTAATTATTTATAATATAATTACATATTCATAAGGAATTGATGAAATATGAGTGTATTTTTACCATAATATTTTACCATGTTCTATTTATAAATGAAATAATAAAAAACTACACCACAAATTCACCCCCACCCCTATTGTGGTATCAATTGAACATAATATCATCATATATCCCTATGATATCATCTGCTAATTATGAATTAAAATACTATCCTATATATCAAAATAAGATACCCTATAGATAATTTTTATAATATTCTAGCCGTATCAAGCCCGGTGGTCATCCACACTACATATCAGAAAAAAAAACTATCAAGGTAAAAACATAATGAAAAGAAAATTTTATGTCATGAAATCCCATAGATAAAAAATCAAATTTAGTGTTCCAATAACCCTTAATATAACAAAGAGGCTATATATCTTCCCCCATGACAATGACCCAAAATTACAACATCGATGATGAGTCAAACCCAAATTCCTATACTCAGTAGTTCCCATATGATAAGGAAATGCACTAGACGTTTGTTTCAATGATATTCTATAATCTCACCTATAGTGGGATATTTTCATATAATTCAATCCCACAATTAATCAATCAATAAATTAAATTTCCCATGTGATGAAACTTTCCCACTAAAATTATAACCCTTACAGTTTATCATTAGATAACATTTACATACTCAGTCCCCCTTAGAGAACCCCTCATCGAGTAACATCATACCCATATAACTTAACAATATATCACTCATGAAATGAAAAGATTAAAAGATACATTTCATGATCATATCACGAAAAATATGTTAATACTTTCACTATTGATATAATATTAATCAATAAGGTCGTCCAAAAAAACCCCTTACATAAGGATTCATAACCCCTCAAAATATAAGGTCACCCTTCATTCATTAGACCTCAAAATGCCTATAAAAAATGTTGAAGTGGAGAAATACTATATGGATTCCACTACCAATTCCAGAAAACTCAATAATGTTGAAATATCTAATATAATAATGTATAGAAAATATATACCTACTATATCATGATCCTCATAATCCTAGAGTTTAATAAATAACCCTTTAAAAAAACTAAAACCTTATTGATTCAATATCCAAACCATAATAACCATATACCCATCCTACATTTAAAAAATATATGAAAATGAATATAAAATTTTGTATATAACTAGATACCACATACCTCATACTAATAATAATTGACATTTCTTACAACCGCACATTATTTCATGTCAATTAATTGAATTTGATATATATGGGAAATACCGAAAATTCATAATTTGGATAAAATCTAGAATATTAGGGAGATGATACTATATTAGATTTTAATAGTGGAAGATACCTATAATAATGAATTTAATGGGGTGAATAATTCCAAGATATGATATCAATTAAGAGGAAAAACCACTTGAAAAGGATATAACAGGGAGGACATCTGCATTCTATTTATGGTTCTGACTAAGTGGAGTAAAGATGTGATTTTTGAAAAAATATTAGCTTCAAAAAAATTTCAATAATTATCAAAAACGTAGAGTTTGTCACTTAGTATCCAACGTGACCTGATCAACTACACGGTTAACATCATATACTCAGTCAAGGGCCACATGGTAGTTATTGATCCACCTATAGATTTCTGTATCCCAATGTCTCAACACTTGGTAAACAGTTACTAGAAATATGGTACTCTACAATGACACCATGAACTAAAATGTAATAATAATTTCCAACAAAATTACATTCCACATTCTTTTATATTTATAAGAATAATCCAATAGTAAATCCATATTCTCTATAATACAAAATAGAAACGTTTTATCTTGTATTAACATTATTCAAATTTTTAATATCATACCATATATGGTTTTTTTATTTTAGATTCCAATCATCTCAAATGTGTTTTCACCTTAGTGAAATATATATGGGATACACATTTTTTTTGTGGAAGAAATTTCTTTTCCAAGCGTAAAATATAGAGGTTTCAAAAAAAATCAGCCACCGAAACAGTTTATCCTAAACAATCAATGGATAGGAATTAACATTAAAACCATTATATTATAATGAAATTAACAATATACATTTATGAAAATTTATCTAACATAATTTTAATAGTTAATTCAAAATCTATACCATTTTACGTATTGAAAAAATATATAATGAAACTTCATTTTAATTACCATTAAATACATCAATTTTCATTTTTAATAATATTTTATTTTAAATTTCTAGTTTCTTTAGAAAAATCCTATAGTTGATTAAACCACTAATTTATGTCCTGTCCTAATTACGAAAAAATTACACTTTTACAGAATCATGATTTTTTAGATATCAACTGAAATGTACTTCAAAAACATAATTAATTGGTAATGAATAATAAATTAACTAAATCAATGATTACATTGGAATCTTATACCTAATCATGTCACTCCCATAACATAAAAAATATAGAATTTCTTGAACCTCACTTCTAGAAATAATCCATCAATCCCAAAAACTGATAAAGGAAATTCCTCAATTTCAATCCCATAGAAAGAAAAAATCCATATGTACTATTCAGATTTATGGAGAATAAATTAAATATATAAATAGAATCAATAATTAAATTATATATAATATCCTAGACATTTACTCCACATTAATCTAATTAATTCCCACAATAAATTGGATACATGTAGGTTGAGATTCCTAAAAACACCCCAAACAAAACATAGATCTATCAAAGGTTGATTCAGTGAGAAAGTATTTTTAAGGTAATTAAATCTTTAATTAAAATTAAATCATTTTATATATCACTTACATGAATGGATAGGACGAATAGTTTTGATGTGTTTTGACATAACCATCTAGTAAAACTAAAATATTATCCAGTGAAGGATGGTTTTTAGAGACATTTGGTTAACTATGAGAATCTTCTATAGAAATCCCTAAACAAATATTTTTGATTGATACATCTTAGATAGAAGTGTGTGAAACTATACTTATCTTCTTATTCCTTTAAAAATACAAATTTTCACCACAAAAATATCAGGGAAAAGGAAATTTCCAATACATAGGAATTAATTTTTTTCCATCCATTGGAATTTTCATAAGAAATTCATATCGGTTAGTAATCCTCATAAGTAATCTCATCCACTGGGACTAAATATCAGTCTCTCTATCTCCCATGTCTCATCATCAATTGTTCTATTCTACAATGGTACCCAAAAAAAGGAACTCTACTCCCATGACGAAAATTATTCCTATGATCCACAACTTAAACTAGTATTCAATGAAATATTAAAAATTATCTAGGTCTATAGTATCCCCCCATAAATCATTGAAAAATTATATTTTATACTTTTTAAATTATTTAACATATAAATCACTATGAAATATTAAATAACAGTAATGAAAATATACCTAAAAAGACTATTTATCAATTCATTCAACAATATCATATCATCCCACATATCATGACATAATGTTTATTTACATTAAATATCATATATGACCAATTTTAGAAATCCTTTTGAGGAACCAAAAATAACTAACATCAAAATTGAAGGGTTATTATTGATAACCAAAATCATATTTGGACTGATGTTAATTCGAACTCATACATAGTTAATTTAATCATATCTATTATTTCTTCTCTTTCATGAAATCAGACCCTATAGGTTTCCTCTCACTAATTCTATCCCAATAAAAAGAAAACCACCATGGTTGACCTTAATCTTCCTCAAATAGTTTCTCCTGAATATAAAATTGACTACTGTAATTATATATAAACTCTATAAATGAAATATGATCCTCCTAAGATCATATAAAATCAGGAACTACTTCATTCATTATATCCACTACAATATAAATAATATGATCAATATTTCCATTGTATTAAATAAAATTCATCATGATTATCATCATTTCGGTTATCAAACCTATTTGTAATACACGCCATGAACTAAATGAAAAATGGCAATTTATTATCATTGTGAAAACATTGAAACGTAATGAATTATAATAATTCAATTCCATTAAATCATCTAAATCTCATAAATATAAAATTATTCTTGTATAATTAATAAATAAACTAACTACATTGGTCGATCCACTATAACATAAGAACCATCATTCTTACATGGTGTTCTATATAACCCAATAAATATTTCAATTGAAATTTTCACCATTTTTATGTGTAAATTTAAAGAGGTTGTGATAAAAATTCTATTAGTTAGTGCTCATCCCTTTAAATACTAACATACCCAACAATGGGAAAAATAAAAAAACATTTGGCTTCATTCCCATCCACCAAAACAAATTTTATTTTCTTGATACTTCTTGGTATCTTCTATATTAACTTCCATAATGAACTGGTAGAACCTATCTAATATAAACATCATGAGATCTGTATGAACAACCACATATCCTCAAAATAATTTCTCAAATATTATACAACCAATGTCCCCAATTTGGTATCCCCACTATTTATGGTTACCCTAATGGACCTAAAATCCTTATCATATAGATACAAATATTTACCAACTCTTCCATTATAGACATCACGTATTGGGAGGAAATTACTATGTCTTGTGTCATATATTTCAATTTATGGTGAAGGTCAATAAAAAAAATCATCAGATATTATATATCAAAAGTGTTTGATACTATTTTACATGTTTTATTTCAACTCATGGAATATTCAACTATATTTATTTTAAATTTTGTACACTTGAGAATAAAATCAATAGTATATTGATACTTCACACAAATGAGCTATTTCTAATTGATGTCACAAATATATAAAACATAATTAAAACATTAATTATTCATATACACTAATAATTTCTCCATATAGAAGTAATTAATCAGATTTATTAGTAAATAAAAAATAGCTACTACCTCCATGTCAGCCGTACTGTAATTCTTCTAATGTGATCTTTGTTATCTTGAACTACACACCACAACATTACCCCTACATAATGATATTTTCCATACACAATCCTGATTCATTATTATATAATTCATAACAAATTTATGATTAATAGATTATCTAACATAGAGTATAATTTAATCTCCATTTAAATTTGTTGAATGCCCCTGACAATATCTACTCAACTCAAAAAATCCTTCACAAGTCAACGATTTCATAGGAGAATCAATTTTAATAACTTCATATATAAATATTAAATAAAATCATTCAATTTTCTACAAATATCAAATATAATAAAATTACCTATACTTTCTCATGTTATGAATATTATAGCTAAAATTTTATAGATAAATATCCCTTTATCAAAATAAATTTAATGATTAAATTCCCCAAATGAATCCAAAAATGTTGTTTTGAGAAAATTTCATAGATCTATTTCTCAGAACAAATCCTTAAAGAAGTCTATATATTTCTCATATAGTCTCAATTATCTTTTGAATAAATGATCCCTCAAAAAATTCATCTATAAAATTTTCCAAATATAAGTGGAAAATCATGTTCATCAGGGCTTTAAAAATCACTTGAGAATTTTTACCACCAAAAGGAATGATCAGGAAAAGATTATGGAAATAATTATATCATTAATTAATTTTTAATATATAATATTTTATTACCATTAGTTAATGATAACTATAAAGAAATTAAAACATGGAATACTCAGAAACTAATTTCAAATTATTAAAAAATTCATAAATTATTTTTTATGTTTTATTTTTCTACAAGATCATTTGCATAAAATTTTCTTTTTTGTTATGATACCTGAATCTATAATATTTTTCTTTATCAGCAAAATAATATTTTCCCAAGAGGAAATAATTGGTTTGATAAACCAACTATACACTAATATATAAATATTATCCTTATTTCTCACAATTTCACTATTGTCATTAGACATGATAAGAAAATAGGCTTTATCTGAAACACTAAATCATTGGAGAACATAATTCCCCTCTTTGAAGATATTCAATAGAAATAAATAGTAAAAATGTGCTAGAATCAATATAACACCCATGGAAGTTAGTGTAAATTCAAATCTTATATGAAATATTGTAACAATACCATTATCTAATTATTAAATAATCAATCATCGCAAACAATAACAAATTTCTTACTAACCAAAATATCAAACACTCTTATAAAATTGTTGATTGTCACATATAGTGTTTTAAAAAATTAACATCTATGGAATTAGTTTTGAGCTTTAATGTGAATTAGTCAATCAATTATGATGATCAAGTCATACATTTTCATCTTTATGAATACAAATATTAATAATATTTTCATATTTCGGATCATGATCTAGTAATATTGATGCTTAAATCCTTCTTTAGTACTCTCACCCATTTCTGTATAAAATCTCAATGAATTCAACATTAACTAAAATTCTAATAAAAAATGATCAATAAATTAAGAAGAGATAATCAATTTCATACCCCATTATTATATATATATATAAGTATAATTTATCAAAATTGTAATTTACACCATATAAGATCTCATATTATATTTGGCATCCTTTGGTTCCCACTAATTTGAAACGTGTTTCCCCTGACTCTTCTGAGGTATTATGAACAAATTCTGATGAATTATCCTCACTTGTCAGATATTTGTGGAGTCATCCTACATTAATACATCCACATGAATATTTGGTCACATTAAATTGTATCATTCACCACCAATACTCATTCATGAATGATGTTCCAAATAGAATATTATATTCCACAACATTCAACCCTAATGAAACATACATAGAGGGTCTGGTCCTATTGACCATATGTAACCCAATTCGCTACACTAGAATCATTCCAGGGATCTCACTCCCAAATAACTTTAAAATTAATTCCAATACTACTAAAATAATAATACTAAATTCTTACTATTTATCCCACTATGTGTATTATTTCAACCTTCTAGATGAATTAGAATACAACTCAACTTCTATGTATCAGACATATCATCCTCTAAAAATGAAATTACACAAATGTGAATAACATAAATAGATATATTTAAAATTATAATCATTGGAAAAATAACCAATCAATGTATCATATCAATACTCTATATCTTTATTTTATCGATTTTCACTGTCTGTAGAATATACATTACCAACTCAAAAATATAATATGAAAAATTTATAAGACAAACATTTCCCTACTATATTTCCTAGAACTCTCAGTCCTTGAAAATATCTAGATCATCCTAGAATTATTTATCATTTTAAATACTATTTAACCTCTTCCAGTAGAGATATTTATCTTTCAATGCATCCAGAATCACTTCTCACTCATTCTTATCTTTTTCCTTGTGAAAATAGGATATATATATATATATATACCCATAAACTTTAATTTATCCAAGAAAATAGTGAATATGATATATGATTATTCTTATCAAACCATTCTTTATCCTACTCCATCCCCACATAGCTATGATTGAAATATAGTTATTCTTTACGAATTATGATAACCTGTATATTTCGCACAACCTATCATAATAACTACCAATTGTGATATCCTCGATTGCCTAATGATCACACCTAACAAATGATTTTGGGGAAATTTATTAACTAATATTTACTTTGAACTTTTCCCAACCGTAATTACTATTGTATTCATATGAAAAAATACTAAAAATTATTCTAAAAAGCCAATATATTCCTCAAGTATTATTAATCACATAAATCCATATATCGAAGTGTGGGTTAGAGGAATCCTTTTTCTTTAGGTAATTTCAATCCTAATATTTACACAACAAAATTAAATCCATTTCAACACATTATTTTATTTAAAAAAATTTAAAAATATATTTATGTATATGGAAATCTATTTTCATGAAAGGAAAAACGTTTTAGTTAAATAAATTTAACAAGTCCACAATATGTTGAGTTTATACATTTGTTATAACTAAAAATCCAATAATAACAAATTTAATATATTGAACATAATAAAATATTACAATGTGTTTAGATGAAGAAATCATGTTAATGTGATAATGGGATTTTTTATCCCTAAATGATGTAATAATATATTGATTACTGAAAATTTTATGAGGATTTAACAAACAATAAAAATATTAAAACTGAGTTTCTTTCCTTATCCAAATGAAATGAAATGTGGTTATATTTTTATTCCTAGATATATTCTTACATATTCATTCACCTGAAAATAATATTCACAGAGTTATTGAAAATATTTAATGGGGACTAATATTATTATGTATTTATAAATCAATTTGATGATGAAATAGATAATATGACATATACTATAATTATTTTTCAGTATGATTATTGTATAGAAATAACCTGAAATGTTATTATATTTTTTGAGATTAAGAACATCCAAAGAAGGAAATATTTTAATATAGAATGGATATTTCATGATATTTCATCAATAGGATGATTAAGAGAAGATGGTTGTTGACTTTATTGAAATACATATCTAAATTCCACCCTTCTTTTTATCAAGAATAATGAATTCTATATCACATTTAAATTTACATGTAATTTATTTTATGAATAATTGAAGTTGTGGATGTAGTGTAATACTGTTGAAAAACTCTATGTATTATTTAAATAATTTATAAAACATAAAATTTATTCTTGGGATGATTGAAGTTGTTTTTATTTTATTAAAATGTTATTTTAAGATTTAGAGATGTGTTGATGATGAATATTGAAAGATGGTGAATTTTTAGTTAGTAGTTATTAAAGGTTTCATAATGTATTTATTTTGTATACGTCATTTTATCAATAAAAATGATTCATTATGTGCCACAAATTTCTACAAAATTGAAAATGATGTGATACATAAGAACCACTATAAAATATCACTAAATAATAGACAATGTCCATGGGAGTTTCATAATTACACATAATGACCACACCAAATAAAAAAAATTAAATTTGATATAACTATCAAATAATAGAAACATCCCTAATATATAACCGTTATTATTTTGATTCATAATTCTTATTTTATTGATATTCCATGGTCACCCTAAATAGAAAGTGAAAATTTGGAAAATTATTGAGTTGCCCTGTGATAAAAAGGGTTGGTTTCAAATTGATATGAGTAATATATACTGTGAATTTTACATATAGTATAGCCTAATTATAATTCATATGAGTCGATATCTGATATGAAACTGTAACTCTAATTATGAATTTGAAAATTTATGGTGATTCATGGATATATATCAGAGTTATTTCGAGGAATATATATAGAATTCCATTATAATACAAATATTTAATACCTTTCCCAAAAATTTGATATTTAAAAATTAAATATTCTAATAAATATTATTTTATATGATCTATTAATTATTATATAAAATATAATTATTATGACTATAATCATGGTTAATGATGAAATTAAAAAAGATATATAACTCGTATGATGATATGTTGATATTAAGTGACCAAAAAACATGTTTCTAATTGTGATTAATGATTGTTTATGTAAAATAGGATTTTTAATATAAATAAAGTGATTAAACTATGAGTAAAATTATACATCATAGTTAAAGATTAATAAAATTCTTAAATAATTTATTATGTTATGATGTCATTCCTAAAATCGAAAAACAATGTTGTAAGGAGAGTATAGACAGTGTCATGTCATTATCGTAGATTCCAAAAGGAATTAATGGGAAGATTAATAGAATCTATTTAATGTTTATGTGTATAATGTTGAAACTATTTCACTAAATGTTTTCATATTGACATGGATATTACAGTGCATTATGTATAGTGTAAAATTTAATAGAATTCTATGATAATTATAGATATTGTTTTAATAAAAATTGAATCATCTAAAAAATCATAAATTTTAATACAATTAAATGACATATAATTACCAAGATATGTGGAGAAATATAAATAAATAAACACATAAGATAAAAGCAAAATAATTTATGAAAATAAGAAACATATGAAGATAATTATCAAAAATATTGAGAACTGGAACAATAATTTTGAATGTAAATTGATTAAAAGAGAATAATATATCCCAATTTCTGTTCTTTTAAGCCATCCATGTTCATTGAATAAGAATAAGTTAGAGAAACTCATTTACCTCTATTTGTTTAAATATATTATAGGCCAATGATAAATTGGTGATCATTCACTCACACAAATTTTCCCCCATTCGCAATGTCATTTTATCAATCATTGTCTAATATCTATTTGGGTTAATTCCATGTTTATAAATATAATTATATTCTGAAAAGTATAAAGTTTTCATAATTTATATTTTTATTCTTTAAATTTAATAATTAATTAAATATATGGAGATGAATACTGTACAACTGATCAAAATTATATCTCATCTATAAATCTAAAAATATATGGAATTAATGGAAAAATACATTAATAAATCCCTCTTATTCAAATTATATGAGTAATTAATTTCCACTTTTAGTAATACAGGTGAAGATGTTTTCTTCAAGGGAGAAGAAGAACTGGTAGTTAAGTCAACTACCAAGGATACATAAAGCTCTTATAGTATATTTGGTTCAATCCATTAATGTGAATAAGAGGTAAAGAAAATCAAATTCCAATATTTCCCTATAGAATAAATTATAAAAAGTGGGAAAGATCAGAAATATATTGATTCAAATGATGAATTTAATTCTATTTTTAATAAAATCCTATATAATTTTCCCAAATAAAAATTCACTTCCATTTTTCTTCCTTTTAGAATCATCCCGAAGGGGATCACCCATATTGGGGAAGAATAAAATGTTTTGAGAAATATTTAGAATAATGGGTATTGTTTCTTGTTTAACTCTCTAAACTAATAAGATCTATAAATTCCTACAATATGACGGATAAATAAATAATCACTAGACTTGAGGTTAATTGGATCAAAACAGTTATAGAGAGTGAACAACCCAAAAATATAATGAAAAAATATCCATATAATATAGGAATTAAATGTTATCAAGGAACATAAATCAGGATGAAAACGAATATGATTTAGTACCTTAATATCTCCTCCTACAAAAATAACCAAATTAATAATGATAGATTTTATATGATAATAAATGTTTGTTAAGAATGATCATAGACATTCTAAAATGAGAAAAATATCCTCAATAAAAAATGTCTTCAATTGTATATTAAACATGAAAATATGGATGCGACACAACATGAGTCAGTACAGAAATATTATTGAAAAAAATGGGTTTCAAAATTTTTTGGAGGATATTTGTGATAAAATACTTATATTCAGTGGAATGAATTTGATGATAGCATATAATGATCAACATCTATCATGATCAAACAAAAAGATACCATCCATCTAAGATTATTATTATTGTGATAATTATAGTTTCATGCATAGCATATGATCTAAATAAAAACATGTATAAATGCATGTAAATATTTGACAACTCCCCCAATAATACATCTATGGTGGATGTGAGAACGTTTGGTAGATTTTTTCCCCAAGTTAATCATAAATAAGGAATATAATTTCACAAAAAAACATTGATATAAAAAATTATAGATTTTATATAAGTTCAGATACATCATGGGTTGTTGGATATTATAAGTGTAGTGATATAATTTTGAATAAATATTAAGAATATGTATAATATTTCTCTCCATAGATGATGTGATGGAATATATCAAGGGACAATAGTACTAAGAAAAAATAAATAAAATAGAAAAATGAAAATAATTTTTTCATCCCTAATATATTTAAAATCTTATAGAATTTTTTTGGTAGTAAAAAGAGTAGTTAAAAGGGATAATCATATTATTATAAGATTAGAAACCATATTTATTACATAATATTTTAAATAAGAAAATTTAGAACTAATTTAAAGAGAAATTAATATTGTTTACACTTTTTAAATAAAAAAAGGATAAAATGATTTCTAATACAAACCCATGAAGACCCAGATGAATTCGAATCCATGAAGAAACAGAAGCATTTATTTATTTATATGGGATCACACCATGAACTTTTACAAACAATACAGGTGTGTTTGGGTCGGTTGAGTTAGGCATAATATATAATGAATTATGTAATTACGTAAAAATATTAAAAGGATTGACATCGTGGAATGAATTTATGAAAAAATATTCGGAGGAACTAATATTGAAAAAATTCTAAGAGAATGAAATTTAAATACTGATGTAATAAATCCCATCTGATGAAAAATCTAATTTCATATAGGATCATATAAAAAGGAAGAACCAAAATTTTTTAAAAATATATGTGGGATGTGAAAAGAGAATATGCAAAAATAAAAATATTGTTTGATAATACATTCATCAGATACAGAGATGCTAAAGAAGAAACAACATGAACCAAGAGATTAATGTTCTCTATTAACTGATGAAATGATGATAGATCCTCATAATTAATTTTTTAGAAATGAAATATGTACATGTTATTTTTGATATCATTATAGAAAAATAATGGTCAATCATTGAGATTTACCTCAAATCATATGCTAAAATAAAAAGAGTGTCTTTATTAAGAAGAAACACTCATCCTTGGTGATCAAAAATATAATAATATGAGTACCACATGTTTCCATATATAGTATGATATTTATTTATATGTTGGTAATTAAAGGAGATGCATGATTTAGGGGGAAATTAGAAACATGGGAATGTTGGAATAATTATTCTAGACCTCATGGAATTCACTATCATGGAGTTTTTAATAGTTTGGTATCTTGAATCCTTTTTGATGAAGAGATCATCCTTAGTGAAGAATAGTTGGAAAATATCCCTGGACAAAGAGTGGGTCAAGAAGATTATATAATCCTACATTTCATTAAAATATTTAATATTTATAATTTTATTTAAATATTTCACTGAAAAGATACTAATACAAATTATATCATCTATGTTTTGAACGAAGAGAATCTTAGGTCAATTGTAAGAAGTTGAATTTATCAATGGAATGAAAAAAAATAAAATTCATATGATAATTTCAAAAACACACATTTTAATTATTTTTTAATATTTTTAATATCTATTTTAGAATGAATAATGGAATTCATGTTGAAGATATGTCATGATAATATATTTCACAATTGTTATCATCTAGAAAATGTTTGAAGAACCAATGAAAAATGGATTTTGAGTTGTTATGAAATTTTTATTTTCTTATAGACTCTTTTTATGGAGGATAATTCATATATTACCAACATCTATAATTTATCATATTCTCCAATAGTGGAATAATTTATGTTACATTAATTTATGAGAAATTATAACACCCTTTTTGAAGGCACATTGAATTTATTTCCATGAAACAGGAGAGGGAATTGTTTTAGGGAAAACAAATTGACATGAATTGCATATATTTTGTTAAAAAAATTCAAATGGGGAAGATTTTTCAACATACATGGTGTTGTTTATTATTTTTTACAATAATATTATTGAAATTATGTATCAATGAAGAACATTGTGGACGTATTTTATAATACCCAAGAATATATAATAGAATATATAGGGGTGTAACTATGAATGATAATATTATATGTAGAGTTGTGAATATTTAATTTGTATTGAAGAAAAAAAATGGAGATTGAAAGTGTTTTTAATTATCCATATGAAAAATGGAATATTGTTTAAGGGTTTCATTTGGATAAATAAATTTATATCCATTTATAATGAAAATATGTTTGAGAAAATTACTACCAATATTGGTCGGTGATTAGTTTTGATTATGACTGGTAAAAATGGATAAACATGATGTGCATTATACTACATAGAGTATAAAGGTATTTTATATGTTCATATTTAAAATTTAATATGTTTTATTATTAAATAATTGAGACTATAAATATTATAATTTTAAAATATTTTCACAGATCTAGGTAACTACATGATATTATATCATTATGAACATTAATAAAACGTTGTTTTCGAATTATTGTTTTTTTTGTATTTGATTCTATGTCATTAGGAATCTTGACGAGTGT
The DNA here is from genome assembly GCA_963277665.1 of Viscum album. Classification (NCBI taxonomy): domain Eukaryota; kingdom Viridiplantae; phylum Streptophyta; class Magnoliopsida; order Santalales; family Viscaceae; genus Viscum; species Viscum album. Next base: position 89,625,287 of record OY728158.1, read on the forward strand.
CATATCATATAGAAATATTCTTGGATGATGTCATATGAATAATTGATGTTGTGAATATAGTGAAATACCATTGAAATAATCTATGTATTATTTCATGGTTACATAAAGATGTAAAATTTTTATGGGGATGAATGATGTTAATTCAATGTAATTATAATTTTATATGAAGATCTTTATATGTTTTGAATACATTTAATGAAGTATTTTTAGATTGTGGGTTGCAGGTTTTTGGAAATTTTACGAATTAATCAATATATTAATGTATTTTTATTAATTAAATTGAGTCAATATGTGCTTTATATTTCAAAAAAATAGAAAATAACTTAGTATTTATGAGCCGCTATAAAATATCACTAAATAATTGTAAATTATCTGGGGAGTTTAATTGTAATATGTAACTCCAACTTTTCAATATGTAAAGGTCACTCATACTAGATTTTTGAAAAATGTAAGTTTCTATGATACATAAATATAGCTGTATTTATTTATAATAATCATTTTTATGACATTAAATTGTCACCCTTAGTAGATAGTAAAAATTTGGAAAATTATAGAGTGATCATGTGAAATGTATTTGTTAATATCTGATATATAAGAGTAACATGGACTTATGAAATTGAAATTTAGGAACCTTCTATACAATTCATATGGCTCATTATTTGATGAATAATAGTAACTAAAAATGTGAATTTTATAAAATTCAATTGATTAATTAGGATATATAAGGATATTTTTAATTAATATTTAATTCTCACAAAAAAAATGTTGAATTTCATTTCATTCCAAAAATAGATATATGTAATGATTAAAAAATATTATAATGGATGATTAATATAGAGGATTCTTACTCTATCATCAATGATTGAAATATTATGAATGTGATTTTATTGATATTTCATACCAATGTTAATGAATTCTGGGAATGATAATGTTTTCGTTCTAATATTTAGAGACTCATATATCATTATGATAATTTTTATTAGTTGTGTTATAATTTGATATGAGGTTTTTAATATAAATAATATGATCATGACCTAAGGAGAATGCCACGATGTGGTGTATGATGTAGAGAATGTTTATAGAAAGATTTACTTCATTGTTCTATACCTTTAATGATTGGAAAATCACGAGAATTAGATTATGAACTATTTCATAGACTGATAAAAGATTCAACAATTAATGATTTCAATGATTAATAGAATATGTTTGTGTGTAAGTGATTCATGTTGTAACAATTTCATTTAATTATTTCATACAAACAATATGTTTATATTTCATTATGTTATTTTTTAATATTATATTGAAATACAAGAAAATTTTTTATTCAAATTGAAAAAAATCTGTGTCATTAATGTGATTAAAATATATTAGTTTTCATCATATTAAATTATATTTTACGTTTAAAATTGATACATAATTAATGAAAAAAATAAATATCTAGGAATGAAGTTATGAATAGATATTAATAATAATGAGATGAAGATAATTATTAATGATAGTGAGAATGTATTATATTTTCATGAAAATCATCGGTGTTCAAAAAAATAAGATATCGAACATGGTGTCTTGAAGGTAATAATTGGTTATTGATGAAAATAAGAGATACATATATATCATCATTTCCTATAATGAATATCTTATCGGTGAAAGAAGAGGAGAATTTACTTCCATCATTTAATATATTTAAATTATAAGGACTGAAGAATGTGAATACTTATATGATTTTCTACAATTGAGGGGAATATATTGTGACTTTATTATATAGTCTGTTATGAATAATTTTTAGGAATCCCTTAAGATTGTTCCATCTTGAGGAAGAAGATTATATCTTGTTTCACCTGAACTAAACTTGGGTGATACTACCTATAATTAGTCATAGAAGATCATTATAAAAAAATTATTTTAATATGATATACATTGTAAATTCTATATTCGAAAATATGTAATTATATTCTCTCATTTTACCAGGTTTGTTCCAATAGTATAACTAAAAGGTTAGACACTTTCATGAGTTTATTTTAAATTATAAAATATAAGTATTGGTCAGGTAGGCTCACCAAAATCATTCACTTATGAAATATTTATCTATATTTGAGGAAATACTTATTAACAAATCATAGTGTGCCAAATTATTTTTCTTTTTTACTTAAGTACTCTCAAGAATACTAAAGATGATTAAATTTTGATAGTTAAACTCATATAATTTTTGAAGATATATGAATGAATAAATAATATTAAATTTGTAATATATCACTCAAATTAACTCACCCCCCCCCCTCGGAGTGGTTACACTATTCCTGGTTGAACAACACTATTCCATATGACATTGCTCCTACTATGTACTCCATAATGAAAAAAGTTCTTTTTATTTTAACCACTTATGGGTTAGGGAAGGAAAAATAATTTACAATACAGTTATCATTAACAAATCCATTATCCAAATGTACTCATGACTTTGAGTTTTCTATAAGAGCGATAGTTTGTCTTTTTATGGGTATGTTCTGATTCTCAAACATCTTATTCTATAAACCAACTAAAGTTATAAGTAATTATCACTTATAACCAACTATACATCCAATTTTTATCTCCCATATAGTGAAAAAATACTATAATCCATAAAAATTACATCATTTTATCAGAATATTAAATAAATTACACATAAACACAACCGGAGATCTTATTAGATTAGTACAATAGGAAACCTAGAATCAATAATTCTGATCTACTGGTGAGATACATCATCTCGTACAATGTTCTTCGCTACTAGAACCATTTATTGACACAACATCCATAATACATATCTTCATAACATGGGAATAGAAAAGATACAAATGGGTGTGATCATATTTTCAGAAATGGAAAACATAAGAGATACATAAGAATAACATAAACATAATGGTGTTATAATAGATAATACACTTATAAAATCATACCCTATAAGTAAATGATTAAAATCAAGTGTCATGTCTTAAATATTATCAGTTAATAAGAAAAGAATCACATGGGAGTCAAAGAACATGAACCTTGAGGGAATAAAAATGGAATTAGACATGAATTTTTTCATACATGTATGCATTGAAAAGTAGTTCCATATTAGTCAGGCCTCAACACCGACACCATAATAGCATATAAAGTCATTTACTGTATTGCATTCACTCCTCCTTCCTACAATGTATTATTATTCTGATTTCACTCCTCATTCCATCCTTATATTACTATAAGGGGTTCACTCCCCCATCCATCCATGTCTATAACCTGAGATATATAAATCTATACCCAATTAATTGGAGGGTGATATATATTCCACACATAAAATAATTAAAACTATATTTATGTTTATTGTAAGATCATAAAAATGCCTCAATGGGAATGATAAAAATATAATCTTTTCATATCATCTAGAAATAATTTAAGTTTCATAATCATTTCATCAATGAATATCCCATTATATTATTTGGGTTTAATAACATTATAACCCATGGATGAAAAATGTGTTTCAAATACATCATACTATTAAAACATAAAATATTTAAGGAAAGAATTTGTGTTAAACCCTTGGATCATAACCCGTGTAAGGAATTATTTACACCAAAAGATTTCATATTAGATGGAAAAAAAATTCATGGATAATTGAAAACATTTCAATATAAAAATATCATTTCCGCATTGAGATTCACATTTAAAAAATAAATCATTTTGAAAATAGTTCTACTAGAAAATCACATTGAAAAATTATAAAGGATTATTGTAAAATTATTTAAAATAGATTTTAAAAAATAATACATTTTTAAAATTCTTTTGATTTAAAATTATATTAAAATATAATTTTAAAATCTTTTTTAAAGCCATTTACATAAAACATGGTTGTGTAAGACAACCGATTTCCGAATAAAGAGTCATATAAAGTACTATTTTCTTAAATAACTATTTCTCAATTGATTTAATTATCAAATAGTGGGAAAATTGATACATTACTTGAATATATCATAAAAACTAGAGTTAAGAAAAATTCATTAGAATTATAGAGATTTTCATCATTATATTTTAATAGTGGAGTCAAAAGCATAAATAATTTAAATAAACAATGATATTGTAAAAAAAGTATTCACCACTTTGTTATAAATCATGATAAGCATGAATGAATAACATAAAATGGAGTATAAATTATCATATTTATAATTAAATACATTATCTTTTATTTCTAAGGTCTTATATATTAACTTATTAATTAAATATATGTGCATAACATAACACATGTCACAAAGAAGGTAATTTAAGAAAAAAGTCCATTACTAAATGAGTTACTTTGGAATATTGAGACTCATTGAGGAATAAAATAAATTGAAAATTTTAATATAATTAATTAAATTATTTTCATGATATAACATGTCATAGGGAAGTATATAAAACATATTTAAGAAACAAGTGTGGAATATGGCATATGTATTATAGAAATAAAAGTGGGGATTGAAATCTCCTTACCGTAAACCTTGAATTATATTGTACTAATTAAATAATCTTTTATAAAATATATATGTTTAATATAAATATAATAAATAAAAATACTACTTAGAGAATACCACATATTATTTTATTATGACTTCAAAAAAAAAGTATGAACTTTTCCATGTTAATGTTATGTTCAAGGTAACATGGACATTGTTTTTTGTATATGTTTTCCGTTTTCATTCATAGTGTTACTACATAAATCATGATTTAATCATCGCAGTGTGATAAATTACTAAATATATATATAATAGATATTTATTATTTATATTTAGTTATTTTTCCTTAAATTTAGTGACAGGAAATAAAATACACAGGAAATGGAGATGGTAGATCATACGTACGCATGAATGTTATTTCATTTTATTTTTGTATTGAAAGATTGAAAATTAGAATATATATATAAAAACATTAAAATATAAATTTTATTTCATATAATCACAAATCTATATAAAATCCATCATTATTATATTTTAGATAAAGTGTGAATGAATCACATCCCTACGTGATGTAGTAGTCCGTCAAACACACGAACAACATTATCATATTCCAAAAAATTGAAAGAATTAATGTATGTGTTATTTAATAAATACAAAAGAATTAATATATCATATATTTCATATATATCATATAAATATAATTTACATTATAAATTTGATCCATAATATGTTGTAATGTAAAAATGGATGACATCGGTTCATGAGGCGGTAGTCTACCAAACACATGGAAAATGATTTCATAGTAATTTTTAAGTATTTTTTATTTTATAATAACACCATAAAATAAAAAAAAGTATTATATTTTATATAATTATTCTATAATAAAATAATTATATAAAAATAATATAAAGGGGTTTATGGAGAATTCAAATAAAGCACACATTGATGGACATTGTATATTATTTAGGAAACTCCATTTGGTTTGTACCAATGGCCTTCCATTAATGAAAATATAAAAAATTTATGGAATCTAGGATTATGGTATAGAATTGGATAAGTTATTTTTCATGGTATTTTCTAAAAATAATTGTCTTTATGGTGTGATTATATAAGGAGAGGTGGTTCCTTTTATAAGTGACGGAGAAGACAATCATAGTATTTTTAAAAATAATGTAAGGTGAACTCACATTTTTACATAAAAAATACTCAAATAATTATGAAATATAGTATAGAATGTACAATGTAAAAATATGATTAAAAACGGATTTTGGATAATATTCTATGTTATATTTCTCCTGATGTTTGTTGTTTTTCCCATATGAAAACACTTTTATCACTTAATCACCATGATTGATTTTAACAACTGTCACTCATCATTCTACTGAAAAATTATGTTGTAATTATTTTCTATATTAGATTATTCTGATTCTAAGTGATTAATAATTTTTTTCAAATTCAATTCGCATATGTGTATAAAAGTAATTTAAAATTAATCCTGCAAATGTATCGAGATACATGGTTTTTTTGGGAATTATATAAAATGTTTACAAATTTTTTGTATTAAATTTGAGTATTAAATTTATTATAGTGACTTAAATTGGATTAATTTTTTTTATTTTATCTAATTATACTTTACACTCAATTTAAAAAACAATTTAACTTCATAAATGATTAAAAAAACGTTTTTTGTTCAAAAATATTCGTTATTTTTAACAATTCATAAAAAATTGAATCTTTTTAGAAATATTCCTAAACATTACCATAAAATAAAATTGAGTTTTTATTTATTATATTATGTTTATTTCATCATATATAATTTATAACATTTATATAAATTAATTGTAAAATTAATGCACCATTAAATTGAGGTACAATACCTTTTCGAACAAATAAATCATTTTATGCATAAAAAGGGTTTTACTCTTAAATATTTTCTTGAAAACAATTAGACGAAATAAAAATAGATTTTTTGAATAAATAACATATATATTTATTTAAAATAATTTAAAATAGTGTTTTGTTTAATTTATGTAGATAAAATATATATTTGAATATAAAAAATAGTTTCTTTGTAAAAGGAGTTTAATTATTTACAAATAGCTGTTACTATCATTTCTAATTAATGGGTTACATAAATTTTTTTTATAAACATGAAAATGATATAGTTTCATAAATTAGGTAATCCTCTTCATACCCTATATTCCAAAAGCTACGCAATAATTATATTAATATTTAAATAATAAAACATGTTTTATTTAACCAGGATGTTGTGTGTAATGTAAGCTAAGATCAATGTTACATGTAACTCAATATAAACATGTTATTATATGTCGCTCAATACAATCACATTGTATCAAGTAGTGAATGATTAAATTTTTTTCTTATAATTTAATCTTATCTTGTTGTATATAGTAATGAAATCCATCAATGAATTTTAATGTATTTGGGAAAATATCATTCAAAAAAACTAAAAGTTCCACATTCCACCCCCCATAAAAGGAATTTCACCCTATAAATAAAACATTTAGATTCCAAAGTTGAATATAATTTTGGAAAATAATACCCCAAAATTCCTAAATATCTTCCAAAAAATTGGTGGTTTTACAAGAAAATATTAATCATTTGAGTACTCAGTTTCCATAATCTTTCTATGTACAATACAAAATCTCCACAAGTTATTACATATTTGAAATAACCTTCTCCAGTTGTGTGACCATATAGATTAATACATGTGAAGGCCATGGTATTTATTTCCACATAATATATTTTGAACACATTATAGAATTGAGTGATTTTATTTCGATGCTCCATGTGAAAGGCTACCTTATGGATACAATCAATGAGTTCTAAGGGACTGATATATGAAAGACATAGTTTACTTAACTTCCCAAATATCATGAACCTATTCTAGGAAGAAATTCCTATAAACAAATTTTCCTTGAATACACATTATATATAACCTTTATGATAGACTACATATCATTAATGCCGACTCTAATCTATCGTGATGTGATATTGAATGGCTATAACCATATATTTCATTTCACCATAAATATCATGTCCCCGTAACATTATATTTACAAATTCGTTCTAGAACATTAAAATATACAGTCATTCCCATATAGAGATTCTCGAAGATCCATTTTATTTCATGAGTGAATTGTGTTTTAGAATGAAAATCAACTACATGATGGTTTTGGTCTTAAATACCATTGAAACCATAATAAAAACATATCAACATATCCTCTAGTGTTTGATTGTTATTTAAGATTGAACATCTATTTGAAGATGATACACTGTGTTACAAAATAACTATGTATCAAGCTCTTATAGAATAATTCATGAGAATATTATGGTAAACATCATATCCCTATTAGATATATTTGAATGTGGCCCAATATGAAACATTCATACTAAAAAATGTATTCCCTCTAAAAAGATCTAAAGAGAAGTATTCCCTAATAAGAATAAGTGGTGATTAATTAGTATGGAAATTAACTACAACCCATATAGTATTATACCCATTAGAAAATGTTTTGCAGTCCAATGAAAAAAAAAATACATGTTCATTCTACCGCATTTCAATTCTGCGGTTGGTAATTGATATAGCATCCCCTTAGATTTTTTTTCATTTTCATCCTTACCTTTTTAGCATACCACAATCTAAGATAAAAAATGTAAATTATCTGTCATTATTAGATCGCACACATATGAATTCTTTCAAATATATTTACATAATTAAACATCCAATATGATGAGATATTAGAAAACTATGAGATTATTCTAAAAAACCCTTCTTATATTATGGTATAGATAGAATACATACCTTGTTCCGGAACATTATCATTAGTTCACAATCAATGTTAAACTTATGGACTATTTAAACCATTTCCATTATACATATTCCATATGCGACTCTTTAATCGTAACATAGATACATATATGCACATTAAATTGTAAAATATAATATTTTCTCATTCATTCAGTATTTCCATATCAATCCATTGATAATTCCAAAATGATATGTCATTTTTTTATCCATATCATCGTTAAGCTATCATTATCATTTCAACTCAATGCACCATCCCCCTTGTTCCCTTTCCTAGGTTGGTATTGTATTGACTAATCATAATATATATTCATCTCTAACAATATTCTTTAGAACATGTTCCACTCCATCAATGTGAATATATAATTTAATCTATTTTGAATGATATATATCATAATTTTCTCCATAAAAATAATGATACCATATAATTAATTAAATAATTTCCATAGAAAACTCCAAATCAACAGTTGGTTAATTTTTCATCGAAATATTCATTTTTAATGAGGAATAATATATTACCATGCCATTCTACAAAATTAAACATCCCAATCTCTTAATGGATGCATCACTATAGTTTAAAAAACATTCTTTACAATAGGGTATAGTAAATGCAAGAAAACATTTCATTATTATATGTAGTTCCTTGATATATTCATCAAAATCATTTTTCTATAAGAACATTTCTCCCGGATGAGTTATCTGGTTCAAGGAATTATATATTTAGGATAAATTTTCTACAAACCATCTATAATATCTATAATAACGAGGAAAAATATGAATCTCAAACATCTTTTTTTTAGACAACATTCAATAACCTATATCATTGATGGATCTATTAATATTATTTTTCTTCTGATTATATAACCCAATAATAAAACCGCCTACAACCAAAATTTACACATACAAAAAATTTAATGTAATTTCTACATCCATTAGGTATTTAGTAAAATATTCATGTGATCTTCACGTAATTCCTTTCTCAATGAGTAAATAAAAATATCAACTACCTAGACTTACAAATATAGATAAAGGATGTCTTGATACAATAAATTCATTAAATAAATTATATAATAGAACATGTTTACCCAAAGGTGACACACTTGGATGAATGTATCCATTAATAATATTTTCCATTATTTTCTTCATTAATTCTAAAAACATTGATGGTTTCAACAAATATAGAGTCTTATAAATTTTTGGGGCATAGATATGAGTTCTATTGAGAACACAACATCATGTTTCAAGGGAAGACTAAACATCAATTCTAGAAGACATTAATAAAATCTAAAAATAGGAATATCATTGATTTCATGTTTCTCTCCAAACATCTAAGAAAATAACCCCATCTAAATGGAAATTAACAAACATAAAATTGATGTAACGTACATTAGAAGCTTAAATGTATTTTCACATTGATATATGATCATATGTTGGTTTGGAATATCTAAAACGACATCCCATCCTCAAATATTAATTTGGGATTTTTTTGAGAAATAAAATCCATCCTTATAATTAAATAAAATTCAACAAGGATAAGGATGAAAATAGTTACAAGAATCACATTACCACTAAGATCAAAAAGAGTGAAATTATATATTTTATATTCGATCATCATTCCAATAGATTTTTTCACTACTAATTATACTTATAATTGTGTGGGGTGAATCTTCGTAGCCTTCTTAATTTAATTATATATGTATTAATGGGTAGAATGAGAGTCAAATAATAAATTAAATGTTTAAGAGTGGATGGTATATTGAACTTTCACAACATCATTATCACACCCCTCTTCATAAATAATGATCGCATAAGATTTCCACCTTTCATTAGCATAATTGGATTCTGAAATTGGTCATCGTCATTGACCATTCAGTTTTTGAATTGGTTAGCATAATTACCATCCTCATTATAATTTAATCACATAATTGTGGAATTATAATTTTTTATATCTTTTTCTCTATTCATAATGTTATCTAACTTCTTCATATCACTTCATAAATCCATTTCCAAATGACCATTCCTTAAATAATTAAAAAATTGAATAGTCCCTTTAAGACTATTTATGTCATTCATATTTCCACACAATGTGGATAAATAAAATATCGTCATCTTCTCTCCATGTTTATATATTTTCCATTGAACTTCATCTTACATTGCTTGTTAGAAACATTAGATTGATACGTAACTACATCATTTACTTAATACATGATAGGAAATGCTTATCCATTTTTTTACAAAGAACCTGACTAATGTAATTATTAATTAATATGTTATTAAACGCATCACAATCCATCGATTTAATTTTATCTGGTTTCCTCATATTGTTGATATGACTTATCCATTGATCTTGTTCACTATACAAATAGTACATATCCAAAATAAATTTTTCATATTCCCAACATTGGAGAATATAAAATATCATTTCATTTGTACCAATCCATTATTCTATGACAAGAGGATCAAAATAAGCCTCAATTGATGTTCGAAATTTACCCATGAAGGAATTAAGAAAATATTGTTCCATCCTTTTCTTATATGAATTTCCATCATTATTCATATATTGAGAAGTTTGTGTTATCATATAAAATAGATTTTTCATTCCAAATCCCATAAAATTTGGATTATTAAGAGTAAAATCATTTCATTTTATGTCACACTCAACGTTAATGTATTTTCTTAAGTTTCTAGTCACTGAATGAAACCAAAATACAAAGAGTAAGAAATAATATTCCTAGTGGGAAACTACATAATCAATAAAAACACTTATAAGATGTTTATATAATGACTCCTTTTTAATAAATTAAACCTTAGGTTTATCCTAGGACATTAGTATACATATTATATTTAAATAATTTATAATGGTTCATATGGGTTTTGTGAATTTACATAGAATATCCCCCAAGAGTTTCAATCCTGGTGTATAAGAAGCCCCATTATCATGAACCAATTCCAAACTGAGTCCACCTCAACATGTTATTTTCAATGTTTTAAACACTAGTTTCACATGTTCTAGAAAAAAATACACATTTATTATCAATACAAGGATGTATTGAAGAAAAATGGCCAATAAATCATTTAATTATATTCCATGATATTTTCTTCTGCTTTGAAACATTCTTATAGTTATTCTTAGACATTTTCTAAGAAATATTCCAAATGTTTTCTAGTCCTAGTTTCCAAAGATTGACTAATCATTATTGGCTGATACCAACTATAGAAACTCATTATTAACATATATAGACATTATATTATTTTTTATAATATTTATTACATTACAAAAACATATTCTTGAAGACCATATTAGTTTAGCTCCATTACAAACATGGAAAAATAAAAAATGTTCTATAAATGAGATAAATTATCTCCCATAATTTCCATCATAAATATCATCCAGCTTAGACTCATCATTCATAATACATACCTTCATAACTATGCGACTGAATAAATTAGAACTGGTGACCTCATATGATCACTAATGGTAAACAATAAATATATATAAGAATATTGTGAACATTAGGTTATGAGAAAATTATCATAATATATGAAATTCATACCCTTCATATCAACTATCATAATCATGAGTCATGGAATAAATATTTAAATTTCATAAGACAAAAATAATAATGGATTCAAAGAATTTGATCCATAAGAGAATAACATTAGCATAAGACATGAATTTTTGGAATTCACATAGGCATAGTTAATCATTTCAATTTTTTCAATGGTAACTACCAAGACCATAATGGCATAAAAATACATAGACTTCAATCCTTGTTACATACAATTATTATTGTTCTGATTTAACTATCTATTTAAGCCATATCTATCTCATAAAATATTTAAATAATTAACAAATTCATTGTAAGGTGTTATAGGTCCCACCAATCACATAATGAAACATATATTTATTAGTTCCACAAGGACATAAAAAATCATCTATATCATAACACCTGAATGGAAATTGGTATCATAAACATTTCATCATATCATATCATAATGAAAAGATATAATTTTCAAAGTAATTTTATCATATCATATCTTATAATAATAAGTGGGTTTAAAAACCGATAACTCGTGGAAGATTAGTGGGATTCCTGAACATCATTATATTAAAAGAAAACAAATCAGAGATAGAATATCAATGGAACACGTGTTTCATATCCTTTGAAAGAAATTAGTAACACCAACATATGTCATTGTAGATGGAAAAAACTTTTTAACAAAAAAATTAAAACATTTCTTCAGGAAAATACTCTTTATTCTATTAATCACACTTTTAAAACTGTTAAAATTTTGAAAATAATTTTGTTTAATAATAACATTGAAAAAGTATAATGGAATTATTGAAAACCATTTAAAATAATTTTTCAAAAATAAAAAATTTTAAACCTTGTTTTCATAAAAATAATCTTTAAACGCTATTTAATTTTTTTAAAACACATTTCGTAAACAGGTTTTTGGAAGAAAACTGTTTTCTGACCGAAGGGGGAGATAAAGTGATATTTTCGTAAACAAATTCTAAATTTATTTATATACAAGTGGAAAATGGAACCATTACACGAATATAAAATTAATATCTAGAGGATAATATAATTCATGATAATCCTTGAGAGTTAGATCATGATATATCAAAATTGGACAATTAATCATAAACTATCCTGATAAACGATGACATTGAAAAATAAAATCTTTACCACTTTGGTAACATTGAATCTTAATACCAATAGTGAAATAAAATAAAATATTGAAAAAAATATCATGAGGATAAATAAATTAAGGATATTACATGTCAATTTGGTTTTATATTCACCTCATAAATTAATATTTTTTCATAACATAACATCTTTCTCAAAGAAATAAAATTGATTCAAAATTCTCTTACAGTTCGAGTAACTTTTGAATCATGTGCCCAATAAATAAATAACATCAAATTTTTGTTTTTATATTATTAAAAAAAGTAAATTCAGCTAATTTAAACTCTTAGGGAATTATATACTCCTCATAAGTTAATTTATTGGTTAATATTTCATAAATATCATCGAAATAAAAGTGAGACTAGAAATACCCTTACTTTGAGTCTTTAATTTCATTGTGCTAATTAAATCCTCCTGTATAATTAATATAATTTTTTAAAAACTCTATTACATAATGGTATTCGTTTATATAATAACTTATATTTTTTATGAAATTGTATTACACATTTATAAACAATTCCCTATTAAAGTTATGTTTTAGGTAATAATCGATTTGTATTTCATACATGTTTTGACTTTTCATTCATGGTTCTATTACATATATAATGATTGTGTATTCTATAGGATGATAACCATGATATAACAATCATATATATTCATTATATTTGTTGTTTTAATAATTCAAAAATATATTTATAGGATATTAAATACACCATTCTTGATGATGATATGTTGTATGAAAGCATTAACGTTGTTTCAATATTCATTTCATATTGAATGAAATAAAAGTAAATGTTTTGAATGTATATATATTATCATTAAAATATATGGTATATGTCATATATATCAAAAATATCAATTATACCTGTATTTAATAAATTCCATGTATATCACGAATGAATCAAAATGCTTTCGATGGTGGTAGTATGACACACAAACATACAATGTTATCATATTCCCATAAAATGAAAAGAATGAATTTATGTTTTATATAATATTTAAATAAATATACGTAAAAAAATTATATATATATATAATATGTAAAAAATGGTAAATCATTATTACTATTATTACATGGAGGAAATGAAAAAATGAAAGACATTGGTTCATGTGGAAGTAGTCCTCCGTAGAAATGAGTGATGATTTTGTTTCCCATTTGATCGATGTGTGTGTGGTTGTTGGTCATACGATTAACATAAAATAATATAAATATTTTAATGACTTTTTTTTATTATATATTCATTATATAAATATAATTTTAGGATCATAAGGTATAAATAAAACAAAATGCAAGTTGATAAACATTACTTCTTCTTTGGGTAACTCCGTTTGGATTGAACCAAAGTCATTACTTGTATGTATTTATGCCAAAAGTTAGAATTTTATGATGAATTTAGGGAATCGTAAAACGTATTTTTAGTGGTGTCAAATGAAAAAAAATGTAATGAGTTTTTAAATAATGATGATAGTTGGTGGTATTTTACAAGTTATGAAGAAGAAACAGTTGTTATTTCTGAAAATAAATTTATTTATGCCAATGTTTTTACATACCCAAAAATACTATAATGCACCAAAAAATATCCTAAATCATTTAATACCAATATAATTCCATAAAATCGGTTTTTATAAGTTTATAGGTCATTTTCTCTATATTAGTAATGTTTAGTCCATTGGTAAACATGTTTTTCTTTAAATATTTTTGATTATTTATAAAGATTTTCACAAGTCTTGATGGACAAAATATTAGGTTAGAATTCTTAAAAATTAAAAAAGAATTCTGATTAAATATATGGAATCTTTTGTTCTAAATTCAATTATCCTAGGTGGTATAATTATATTTAAAATTAAACCATCAAATGGGTCGGGAAAACATGTTTTTAAAGGGAGAAAGGATCAAATGTTTACAATGATATTAGGTTAAATTTCAATATTAAATTGATTCAAATGACCTTACTTGGATTAATTATTGTATAATAGATCTTATAATACATTAATCCTAATTTTAAATACAATTAATCTATATTAATAATTCAAAAGATATTTTTTAGTTAATAATCTTTATATATCACTATTCATCAAAAATGAATCCTTTCTAAAAAATTAAAAAATTCACCCTGAGATAAGAATAAAAATAATATTTCAAAAATTAAGTTCAATTTTTTCATATACTATTTATAAATCTATGAAAAATTACTTTTCAAATATGTTCTCCATTTATAGGGTGTAAAACTGTTTATCAGAACAAATTACTCTTTTTATGCATAAAACTGGATTTCATCATATATCCTGTGTAGAAAACAAAAATTTAAAATATTGATTTTTTTTAATATAAAATCTTTAATTTTTTAACATATTTTATTAAAAGCGTTTTGTGTAATTTTTTGTGACAAAAATTTTTTTTTCATAGAAAAATTGAATTTAAGAAAAGGAATACATTATTTTCAAATACCTTTTAATTTCATTTATAAGTAATTAGGTTCAAAAAATTATTTATAAACATGAATAGAACATATTTTAATAATTTTTTTAATTCATTTCATACCCCCATTCCAATGGCCATGTTATCACTACAGTACTATTTAAATAATATGGCATGCTTTATTTGAATTTTGTTTTGCATGTAACACAATTTATGACCTGTGTTTCATATAACATAATATAAACAGAGAATTTCATGAAACTCAAGAAAGGCTCAATGATTTTTGTAGTTTAGCCTCCAATTGGTATTTAATATAAATAATTATTAACTTTTTGTATCATTTAATGAAATTCACCAAATAATTTTTTTTATTAAAAAAAGAATTCATGAAAACTCATGGTTCTAAATCCCCTACCTTGGAGCTCAAATCTAAAAACCCTTAGTGGGGTTCCACATAGCCATTATCATGTTCCATGATCGTTATTAAATATTTATAAGATAATGGAGATGATAAAAAATATGGATAATGAATTCCCCAAATTTTGAAACACAAGCCGCTCGTGATCATGAGAAACAGATTTACTTTAAATCCTTGAAAATAATTTCGTAATATATGAAACCAAAATGTTTATAAATATTAATAAATTTTGGAATAATTTAAAACAATCAATTACAAACCATAATTAAGGGATTAACCACGATCCACGATCTTCACCTCTATAACACTAACATTAGACTACAACAACCCATTGATAAATAATAACATATTTGTCATATTTAAAACACGTATAATACTATCTGAATGTACACAACAAAAAACATGTATGCACGACTATAAATTAAATAGGATTACCCAATGACTATTTTAAATTAATTCAATATAAATTTCAAATTCATTGGAAATAAATTAAGTTAAATAAAAAAATATTTTATGCACTAAAACTTTTAATTTATCCATGTATTCCAAAAACCAATCATTATATTACATATAATATCATATCTTATAATAAATTTTCAATAATTAAAAATTACCATGAGATTAATAAATTATATTATGGTCTCAAAAATTAAATTTCTAAAAAAAAAATTTTGTCCATAATATATGAAAATAAAATGTTTTTTTTTCAATATATTTTTAATTCCATTTTTTTAATATCAATTAAAAAGTTAAAATTTTCACAAATTACATTTAAAACATCCTTTTTCCTTTTCAATATAGAAAATATGATTATTTTTTAAAAAATAAGCATCTTTTACATGTTAATTCATTTTAATGATCCATATAATATAAAAATTATATTTTCTTTAATGAATTCCAGATGTTTTACCAACGAATGAACTCTATTAATATTTGTAAACTCATTACATGACGAGTTTTCCTTTTTAAATTTATGTATATAAAATAGTGTTCTCAACCTAGTGTACCGTCTCTAAGATACTAATTTTTTTTTATGAAATAAAATTATTTTCCATGGGTGAAACGTTGAGTTTTAAATAAAATGTCTCATTAAAAACTTTTATACAAAAACACACACCATGCTTAAATCCTTATTCAATACGATATATCATAATTAAATTCCCAAAACCAATTTATGAAAATATAGTTAATATAATTTCCATAATTTATAAATAATAAATTAATTTACATTAATAATTCCCCCAATTTATATACCATTTTAATTAAAAAAATCACATATTTCTCCCCACTTAAAGAATATTATCATTAAATTCTTTATTTCTTTTCAAAACAAAAATGGTTAATTTAAATTGAAATATAAATCAGAATCCAATAATTCATAAAACTCAGTTTTCTATAAAAACATGATTTCATAGATATTTATCAACTAAAACCTCAATAAAAAATAATCATTCAACAACATATAAAGAATTATCTAAACTGCACATGAGATTATTTTTTCCACCATAATCTTTTAATTTTTTCATATTCCAAAATTAACCACTCTGTTAATCACAAAAAGGGTGAGAATAATTAAATCCATAACTTTTATAAACAAAATTATTCAACTATTTGACCATATAAATCCTATTTAATTTTACAAAATAAAATATAAGAAGAATACATTAATTATACAACGAGATTCATGAACCCAAACCTCTAATTCTACATTGATCCAATCAAATGGCACAGTAAAAGCATTATTTATAGGTGTAGGAGGTCTAAAATATTAAAAAATGAATACTATATCAATAAAAAATTTATTCATAGTGACAAAATAATTTTAATTGATTTGATGTGGGAATTAAAATGAAATCCATGTGAACATCCCCAATATTAATGTTTAGGCTTAAAGGATAGAAATTTTTTTCACTTACCTATGAAAATATTTTGATTGATTTACCAATGATGCATGGTTATTACAAATTTATAGGATAACTATGTACCTATCCATTATAAGATATTATTTAATTATATATCCAATAATTTTTTATGGGAATAGTATGGATAAATATGTGGAAAATCATGTTTTTCATCATACACATCTAAATATCTGATGATTCACCCACAAATTTTATAAAATATCAATATATACATACCTAACCAAACCATAGAGTAACACTATTAGAATATTATATCCATTATTGAATCCATCCATTTACCATGACACTTCGAAATTTATCTCTCATTTAAATCCCCCAATTCTAGATATCTAAATTAAAATTAAAAAATTAAAACCCATTCAAATTAAATCTAATATGTACCCTACTCCATAAAAACACCCCATTATACAAATTATTATCGTTGAAATTCATCTCAAAAACTTATTAATATACTTCAATTAAAGAGATAATTTAATATATATGATTAGATATCATCACAAACCGTAGAAATTTTCTAAAATTAGCATATATGTCTAAATTAATCTTTTCATTATAAAAAAATGCATGAAAATTACATTTTCATTATAAAACACTTTTAAGGGAAAAAGTCAGAAACCTCATACACCCAAAAAAAGCTATCGGACTGCTCCACCCTAGAAAATGAGCCAACAATAAGTCTTCTCCGACGTAGACCCCTCGGCAAGCAGTCCCATGCAGAAGCACAAGCACAGAAACGATGGTGATGCCATACCCTCTCAAGCATCCAAATCCAACAGACCTGCATCGAGAAGATATAATGCTCTAATCCCCTTCCAGAGCAAGACCAAGTAGCATGCTAAAACAAGAAAAAACAAAACTGCAATGAAAAAAAAGTTGACCAGATGAGACCAAGATCACACAACCGCTTCACCCACGCCTGCCAACCAAAGCCACATGCTTACATTAAGTCACTAGCACGAAATTTAATGCTACCAGAGTCCATCTCCCTAAATATCTTCCAAGTAAAGTATGGTAACATAATGTCTGTTTCTTCCAAAAGTCACATCTCAAAAAACGGACACAAGTTAGTCCCAAGTCTGAATATACTCCTCAACACTGATATTCCCTATGGTTTAAATCCCCTACCATAATTGAGTCCTGTTTGTCAATCCAAGAGTACTGATCCTCAATAGGGGACACCTCTAGAGGCCTCCCCATCATTTTATCTGCCTCTTCCTCAGTAGCGTTGAGAAATAGAACTTTTTCTACCACATATTCTTCAGAGCTTAAAAGCAGAACCGAGGTCTGACAATCCTACCCACCAGGCCTCCACTGTCTCAGAGGATTTATATCCATCGATGTATCACTCATCATCATTGATGATCGAGTCCTTAGAAAAGGAGGTAGCGATGAGTAATCTTTCCTTTCCTTCCTTATCATGGCCCACCTAGAACTCATCGGACTTAGAGCCTCATCAACGGAATGGCTGTGTATACTCCCTGTGGAAGTTGTCACACCAACTCCTCCCTCATCTGGAATAACAAAATACAGACTCAAAACATCCACTAAAAGGCCTTCAAACCGGTTACTCAAAGCAATTTTTCTTAGTCACCATCCCTTCCCAACTCTGCTTAAACCAGGCTTAACCATATCGAGTCCCTGCCTCCGTTCATCAAGTGTCTGATCCATTATTAGTTTACCCACCTTCCTCGGGACTTCCGCATGACAATACTCAAACTGGTGATCTACACCTTCATTCTACACACACCGGCTGGACTAACTCATCAGATCCCTTTTAAGTCTGCTGAACACATCCACCACCATCGAGTTAACATGGACTGCAAAAACACCAGTTTTGGGAGACTCCACATCCACTGAAGTGCTTCCCTCTTCCTCAATTACTGCACGCACCTCCTCCACTAGATACAATGAGTTTCCTCTATCTCTATCCTCTTCAACTACTACATATATCCCCAATACCGATGTCTCACAAACCATAGTAATTTTATCATTTCCACTGACCACCGTCTGAGATGTGACCTGCCCACCCCTAGGGCCATCCTTCATCAAATGAGGTCTGAAGCACCTTCCCTCCAACGGATCATGATTTTATGAAGCCTCACAACTATCTATGTCTTCCATCCTCGGTTTAACTGGTGATCCCCAACAACAAGAATCTGCTGCGTGCCCCAGCCTCATGCAAGAGGAACAGAAGACCAACAAATCCTCGTAAACCACTCACTGCTTGACCCTATAATACTCCCCCATTGTAATCCAAACATAATCAAAAGTAGGTCTAGACAAGTCCATTTCTACGCAAACCCGCGGATTGACTGGGTGACAGATAGATTCTGTCTGACTATCCGAGGGTAAAAATATACTTATGATATTTCCAAGTATTCTTATAACTAAGGGGTTTTTAAAAGTAAGTGGAATTTTCAGAAAACTAACCCATACCGCAGCGGATGTAGGATTGTGGTTCATGTGAAACTCGAACGACCAACAAAACAGGAAGAAACTATGTCCATTAACGATACGGGGGGAACATGACCATGTGTTTATGAGGTCCTTCTCTAGCGCGAATCAAACCATAATGTAATGTTTGCAGAGAAGT
Source organism: Viscum album (assembly GCA_963277665.1). Classification (NCBI taxonomy): domain Eukaryota; kingdom Viridiplantae; phylum Streptophyta; class Magnoliopsida; order Santalales; family Viscaceae; genus Viscum; species Viscum album. The sequence goes on from OY728158.1 coordinate 89,645,607, forward strand.
CCCACTGTCACCCTCTCTTGAAGATCCCATGAACTTAAGACAAATATATCGAAGGAGTCTACCAAGGGTCTCTATTGCGTTAACCTGGAATCCAAGGACAAATTCAGAAGATCAGAGGTTTCCGTGAACTTGGAGTTCGAAATATGGAGATTAGGGAAACCATCAAAATGATTCGGGACTTTCGGGCATAATGTGGCTTTCAGGAATGGAGGAAAAAAATTATGGTGTGTGAAGGGGCGGAAGGAAGTCTATTCATCCCGGAGTTTCGACGATCCCTCCCCCACAGGGGGAGGAGGGACCGGCTTCAGAGCCGCCATCATCACTGAGGGGAGAAGACCATCATGAAGACCATCGTTCCCCTGATGAATCTTTATATCACTTTCCTCTAGATTCATCATCATTCTACACTGAAAACATTAATAGATATCATCCCATAGAAAATCTGTGCAACACTAGGTGCATCTGAAACATTCATTCACTAATGTCAATTCACCAAATCTCAAATCAATATTTTGAGCATCCCTAATACTAAATGAAATCTACAACAAAATATTTTGTATTGACTAACTAAGAATTATAATCCTATTACTCCATCTATAAATATCAAATGTGACCTTGATCTATATATAAAAATTAAATTCAAGGATGATATTTGACTTCTACTAACTCAAGAATGAAACCTTATGGGTAAAAAATCACCATTTTATTTAGTGAATGAACAATATTAATCCAAATGTATAAATAAAAAAAATTACAATTAAATATTATTCATGATGAACCCAATTCTAATTATATTTAGAAAAACCCCTTGGTCATATTTAACATCCCATGTGGGATCAAAGTCACCATAAAATAGGTTACCCCAACACATTAAATTAAATGATCACCACATATCATATGTTTCATAAGTTTCATTATGGAGTAATAGATAGTCCACTCCTAACCAAACAATTGTCCATATCTTTTTTCCCAAATCCATACCCTAAAAATTAGAAATATAGAATTATTTATATAAATATGTGAGATGGAATTGAAAAATTAATATTATTCTACTAACACATATATAAATCAATTATTAAACTGTATACAAAAAGGGTGATCTCATGTTATTATAACATGATACCCATGTCATGGATACTATGAAACTCATGTAACTGACCTTAATTGTTGTACTGTATAAAAAATAACTATTTTTTGTTACAAATTATAGATGGAATTTAAATATTTATAAATCTATAGAAATTGAAATTTTAACAGTTTGTATTTAGATAAGAATTCTACGATATATATATCATATTAATAAGTTGTTTCTTGATATTATGTGAGGATTGGGACATTTCCTCAGATTCTCATGTGAGTCTCTATATCTTATGGATAATATTTAGGTGTTTTTAGAGGATATTTCAATAGTAAATGGTTTTGGATACATGGTCTTGAGAAAACCTTTTGTGGAGTATTTTAATGTTGAATTTATTTATCATTTTGAATATTCAAGGTTAGGGTTTGATGAAGGGTAAACCATGTCTATCCTATGTTAAATTGTATGTCTTTTTCTTTTTAATGTTCTTGTAACACGACAGGTTTATGGTTGTAGAAAAAATTTAAAAAATATGTAATCATGTCATTAAAGTGATTTTAATGGATGGAATATGTTTTCTTAAAATTTTCACCAAACCATTTGAACATATTGATCTTGGAAGAAAAGACAATGTTGATGGAAACAGTTTGCAAAATAGTGAGGAAAGACTATACGACCTTCAAAATAATATTAAAAAGGGGGAACATCCATTTTACAATCATAAATTTATGTATATCCTACATTTTTATTCTCTCAGATATCTAGAGACCATGTTATGACTTACCCCATTCATTTCCAATCATCTCCCACATATTTTTGGTCATTCTATTAAGATTCTTTGGAATTTTTGTGGTGAGATATACCTCTTCATTTTTTAGATTATATTTTTTCCCTTCTGATATGTAATATTAGTAAACATTATTAATTTTACATACAATAAATAATAGTATAGATTATTCTATATGGTAGGTATTATTCTTGAAATGGTTATGGGATATCTTGAGAAGATGAACAGACACTATCACACACCGTTTTGTTTAAGGTATGTCCCCTGGTGTGTTTTCCTATGGATTTATCTAATATTAAATATATTTCCCCACTGAATTATCATCTAATGTGGGGTTATTTCTATAAATTATATATTTATTCCTATTCGGATAAGAACACAACAAGTTTCTATAGATTCTCATGAGTGGTTGATTCTTGATGTGTTTTATGCAATATAGCTAATTTATATAAAGTTTTTTACTTATTTATAAATTTTATAATTTAATTTTCATGTGAATTTATTTGACTTAGAGCCACATTTCAATCCATTTTGGATGATTTCACTTAGATTGAATTTGGAGAGAGTATTGAGGTTGCACATAAATGAAATAGAATGAATATGGTAGGTGGTACCTAGTATTAACCCATTCTATTATTAATTTTATTTATGCAAGCATGTTATAAGTGGTATCACTACCTATGGTGAAAGTCCTTTTAAATTAAATGATTTTATAAAATTATATAATTAATGATGTATGTAGGTACTAAGGGCCACTTTATACTGATGAACATTAACATAGCACTTAAGACAACAATGATGGGCCTTAATAATAAACATTATGCCTTGATATGTATTGGTCGTGAGGGGTGTAAAGGAAATGAACATATTTGAGAAGACATATCAGTACTATATATAGTTTCCCATAGTGACCTACGAGTGGAGATTTTCGATGAATGCAAACTATTATCCTAAGTGTGCTATTTGAGAAATTTTTGTGGCCTTATATTTATCACGTTATAATCGTAAGGATATTATCTTAATAAATACTATGCTTACATTTAAAAGATAATGCTTGAAAAAACTATTTATGCTATTTCTTCATTATTATATATATAGTGAGCCAAACCATGGTCATAAAACAACACAATGAAAGAACCACAAATGTACATCATACCACTATAGGATGCATAAGTGTTATATATCTCGAAGCTAACATTACTAATTTTTATATGTTACTTTAAATAAAGAAATAATTACAATTTAACTATGTTAATATAAATTTATAAAATATTGTGTAAAATTGTTGATAAAAAAATTAGATTTTAATATGATGAAACTAAAATTCTATTATAAGATAATATGTCATTATAATTAAAATATTCTTTTGATAAATTAAATATTTTTTGAAATTAATTTAAATTTAATAAATTTTTATTTTAAAATAATATATATATATATATATTTTTTAGTGTAATTAAATTATTTCCTATGTAATTTTGATTAGTTCAATAATGTAGTCAATATTGTGAATAAAATTAATTTCTAGAAAGTATTAATATTAATTTAAAAGTGAAAATTTTCTTATATAGATAACTCTTTTGCTAAAATAAGTGTTATTTTAGGAATAAATATTTTCAAATTGGACAATGGTTAATTTTTCATAATTTCCTTATGCAGTGTATTTTTTGTGTAAAAAAATAGGCATAGTATAAATATTCAGTTTGTATTATGACATTATAATGGAAAAACATTTCTAAATCATTACTATAAAAGGAATCCATGAACAAATACATATTGATGAATTAAAATAATTAATTTTGTTAATTATATTTGTAAATTATATACTATATTAATGAATGTCCCAATACATATACTATATTTTATGGTTTAATAATCAATTATATATAAACATCACTCTAATCCACTTCACCAATGGTATTATTAAAATGTAATGTTATTATCCATATAAAATATTTATAACCACTAAAATTTTTAGAAACCAATGAAATTCCATGGTAATTGTTATGGGTTTGATTATTTTATCATATAGATTATACATCATTAGTTATGAAGTTAATAAGAAATCCCCTTCATTTTTCAATAAATACCCACCCACCTACCAACATTGTTCATTATAAATTCACTTATAATGATGTAAATCAACATATAACTTGATAAAAAAATCACAATGTGGTGTGAATATGTTAATAACATTCCATATTTCTATTAGAATCTCCCTCTCCAGTAAAAGGATCCACTTCATCTCATCATTATCTAATCATATTGTTTTGTGTCCCATTTTATTTGAAATTGTAATCATTGAAATGTGTTTTTACCCATACTTTCAGAAATAATTATTTTTTACATGAAATGATACACCATAATTCACTATCATTAATCCATACAATGAATCAATATGTATGACTGTTATGTAGATGAAATTATCTTGTGATTTTATATGCCAAAAATTTGTGTAGTTAATACTAATCATTATTTCCATTTAATAATATTAATATATATATATACCAATCAATGATTGATTTGGGAATTATATTTATATAACATCATCTCCTTATTAATGGAATTAAATTTAATGAAGGATTCTATTATATTATATTATTTATGTGTAAAACATATGCATGTACATGATAAAAAAGTGATGGGTGGGCCAGGAATTATATATATCTTCAATGGATTGGGTGCTGTTTTTATCACTTGAGATGTCATGTATAGTTAATGGGATATTATCTTAATCACATTATGTTATTTGTGTTTCATGATATACATGAATATTTCTTATGATTTTATGTTTCATGTTGTTTCCAAATTTCTATGTTTCCTTCATGTTATAATTATATTCCATACTTAAATGTTTATATCTATCATTATTACCATTTTATTTCACCTTGATATTACATTAGAATAATCTGTATTACTTTGATTATGTTATTATCTCATTGTTTCCTTATTGGGCATTAAACATCACCCCTTTCTTATTTACATTTTTCTGTTATGCCATGTAGTTTAAGAAGATCAAAGGAGGTAATGGGAATGTTATGGGATTTTTAAATTATTTTTTATTTCTCAATTTATTGTAAGTTTTTTATTTATCTATTTAACAAAACACACTAGGTGTATTTATCTTTTGTAATTTTTTTATGTATTTCATTTATTAATAAATTTTTAATTATGGTTTATAAAATATACGAGTTGTTATAAATGGTACCAAATGAATGTCAATTTATTTTTGGCGAATATTATTTAACAATATAAATTAAATACAAAGAGATAATACTAATAAAAAGAAAAAATATCTGAATTATATTAATGTATTTAGTAAGTGGTTTTTAGGTAATTAAATACATGATTTAATATTAAAAGTGTATGTGGTTCTAATAGAGTTATAACTAGGGGTTATAATCCCTAAAAGGGCGCATTGGGTTTTGAATTGTGAACCACCTACTTCAAAACATTGATTCGTTCATACATAAATCGGTTTTCATTCTTGTTGAATAATCATTAGTAGATTAAAAATATCTTTAAAAAAACATTTTCAATGGAACTAAATTGTTTATCAAATATTATGTTAGGTAATTGAAAATGGATAACATATATTAATACCCAAAAAGTCATATTTTATGGAATGTTCATAATTAATTCGTTATCCAATAAATGTTAAAAGTTTCTATTTTTAAATTATATAATTAAAATCATCCCCAATTTATTATTTATTTTATTCAATGGATAGAAATATGAAAAATCGAGTCAACAACCAAAGATATTTTTAATGAACAAATGAGATAAAAAGACCAATGGTAGTAGAAGTCATGAAATTCATGAAAATACTTTCTCAATTAACTCCTCATCCAAATATAAACATGAATCATAGCTGAAATCCTCATCTCCAAAATAAATATCAAGTTGATGTTGAAACATTTTTTTCCAATGGCCTTCAAATTTTAGTGGTCCCTCATATATTTAAATCATGTAACAATGAATCAAATCCACTGAAGAAACATCCTTTATAATTTAATTCTCTTATTAATAAAATATCATGAGGTTTTTATAATATGGATATATATTTTGATCAATGTTATGTTTTAGTCAATTATATAGTGCCTCATGAGTATATCAATGTAGTAGAGTTGAAAGAACTCAGGGAAATGAATTGATAATTATTTTCCATTCAATTTATAACAACAAATGTAGAGGTATTTGTTTATCTTCAATAAAAATAGTAAAAAATATATTATGTCATTGGAGGAGATCATTAAATGAAATATAAGTTTTGATTTTAGGTTTCTCATGGACATTGAATTTTAATTTTACCTCTACATTATTAGGATAAACAAATTTTATAAATATAATTTTTTTATTTGATGCATTGATTTCTATGAGGAAATATTATTGACATTCCCTAAAACACTAAATAGATATTAGTGAATCTAAATGATCTTATTGATTATAAGATAGGAATTAGATAATTAATTTTAATTCCAATGTTGTGATAATAAAATATCATGGTTCAAGATAATCCAATATCCAAATTGTCAATACTATGGGAGAAACAATCCCATTAATTTCCAAAATATGACAAATAAATGATTTAGTTTTGGGAATAAATACTATGTAGCTAAAAATGATTAATTAAACAACCTTCCAATGTGATGGAAGAAAGTAATTTCCTAGTCGATCATCATGATATCATACAATTTTTTCAATATCAATTTACAAGGACACTATGTTAATCAATTAACTAAGAAAAGTTTTGTTGATATTATCGTATTTTTGTAACCTCCAAGGCCTGGATATCAATGTATTACTATTCCATGACATCAATTGAGGAGGATATTGTAAGTGATGTGTTGATATGTATGATGATTATTCATTCAATAATAGTTTACCTATTATTTTATTTTGGTACCATGACTTATTTCACATAATTCCATTTTATAATAACCATTCAAAAACCATCTCAAAAAGTGGATGTGGATATATCTATATAAAGGGAAAAATGTGAAATTGTTTAATTTCAAGTATATAACTCCTCTTTTCTATATTTTTGGGACTAAATTCTAAAAAAACATTTTGATACTCCCCATATAATAATTTTATATAATTATAGGTATTTATTAGATGTTATTTATAAATAAAAAATTAATTTCCAGGATAATGAAATCACCATTCATATAATAAATAACCAACTGCTTCTATAAATGTTCAAGGATGAGGATGAATCACCTTTGGTGTCATCTTATAAAGAATATATATTATTTAGTTTTTAGCAAGAGTCTCCAAAAAAATGATTGAATCTATATAAAATATCATATTTAATGGCATTTCAATTATTAGATAATATGTTGATGTTTTCCCAAAATAATTTTCTACTCATCAACAAAGACTTGAGGTTGATTTCTCAATTGAGATTATACCTATATTATTCCAATTTCCAAGAATCTATATATTACATCAACAAAAGATAATAAATAGATAATACATACAATTCATGAAAATCTAGATAAAAGTTTTATTTTCCACTTTACATCACCATGGGTTTTTCCGGACATCTTCATCTAGAATAAGTATGGGGCAATGACACTATACATTAATTATCAAGAGGTTAAAAACATCTCAATAAAGGGATATTATCATCTTTCATGGATTGATGAATTATTCAATCATCTACATATATTATATTTCTTCTCTAATTTGTTTCTTTTTTGAGGATGTCGTCATTTAATGGTTAATAAATATGATATCCCCAAGACTAATTTTCACTCAAGGTATATGGAAAACATATTCAATGGGATTCCATTTAGACTCATTAATCATATGACTATCAACATGTACTTAATAAATGTATTATATAAGACTAACCTAATAAATTTATGTAATTTTTAATGGATGATATTCTTATATAAAAAAAATATTTCAAATGAATATTTTTTGAACATTATATTGAAAACCATGGGAAATTAAATATTATATGTGAATTATAGTAAATGAAAATTCTTAATGGAATAAGTAACATTCCAGAGGAATTTTATAACCAATTTAGGGATATCAATGATTTTTTTTAAAATATATTCAATTAAAGTATGTTTGATACTAACAAATCCGAATGATCTCTATAGTTTCCATGGATTATCTGAGAACTATCATTGAACCTTGATTAACCTCTCATGACATTCAATCCACTATCCAATATAACTTTTAATGTGTGAATTTTTATAGACTGATCACTATGATGAATTCTGTAAAGTGTTACAAAGGAGGCTAATAACTAAATAAGATGTAATATTACCTACTAGTGGGGAAGGATTAGTGATTTATAGTTATTTAAATAAAATATTCATCAATTTTCTATACATTCAAGAAGAAATAGTGATAGCCAATAAATCCCACTTGTTAAAGATATCTGGGTATAAATACCCAACACATCATCTAGAATTGTCTATAGTTACCTTTGTATTAATGAGTTAGAGGTGTCCTCTACGTGTGGAGAAGTGTGAGACATATAAAAATCCTAAATCCTCAGTTATATACTCACAGAAAATGAGATCAATATCAATCAGAAAATTTTGATTGAGATGATCAAGGATATTTATTGTTATATCCATTTTCATAATGGTATTGTGAATAATGTAGAAGCATCTCATAATATAATGATTTATACAATGTAGTACTTGATGAGGATTAATATGGATAAAATATTATTTGATGAAAAAAATTTAAGCCTTGTAATCATAAGGGGATAATAATCCAACAATTCTCAAGAAACTTTTCAACCATCTATACTTGAGATGATTAGAGTGGGAAAAAAATATGACGTTATGTACCATATAATGGCAGTGAATATTCTAGATTTAAAATTTATAATGAGGGAATTATAATGATTGGAACCCATATATGTGTCACATAAAAAAATTACTGATATAAATTCTATATTACATATAAATAACCTCCTTCTATATTAATCCAAGAATTAGTACGATGTATAGCGATTTAAGGAAAAACTTCTGGTTGGATAACCTAAAGAGAGATGTTATATAATTTTTATCTCAATTCTTTGTATCGAAAATGTCTATGTTGAATGATAAAATTATATTTCTATGATAAAACTATTTCCCATATCATAATGTCAATGTGAATACTTAATCAAGGATTTCATCATAGGAATCCCCAAGATAAATTAAGGAAACAACATTATTTGGTGGTAGTTTATTTGAATAAAATGTCAGTGCATTTCATTTATATCAAGGATTGTTTATCCCTTAAAAATATGACCATGATATATATAGAAGTTAACTAATATGAATATTTGGTGTAAGAGAATCCATTTTATCTGATTGATATTTAATGGTTACCTCAAGGTTCTAGGGAATCACATAGCAAGAGTTAGATATAAATAATGGTTTCAGTACTTATTATCAATATCATAAGGATGTTCAAAATCAGATATCAATTCAAAATATTGAATATAAGGTAATATGATGTTCATAATATTTATAAATATGTTTGGATCATAACATTCCCTTTGTGGAAGGCTTATAAATCTAATGTTTCCATTATATCACTAAAAATGTTTCCTTGTGTGGTTCTATTGTGGAAGAGTTGTCAGAATACGACATGATGATATGTTGTATAAGAAAATAAGATTATTGGACATGTTATTACCTATAATATGAATAATAATTGTCAATCCATTAAAAATCATATAAATTCCACAAAAATTGGATAATTGTTTTTTATGTGGAATCGTTGTTGAGACCTGTAGTTTTAGCCCAGAGATATTTTAGTACATCTTATATCATCATGAAAAGAATTTATGATCCCTGTGAGGAATATAAGATTTTAACAGGTTACATCAACCCCTTTGAGATCCATGATCGTATTGGATTTTTGACCAACTAACAAACAACCCACCTAACATTTCCCTAATACATGATATTTTATATGTGTCCCTTTTGAGGAAGTTAGTACCATAAAACTAACATGTAATTAATCTATAGGATATAATCCTAGAGTTTCAAAATTTATATGATGAGTATCAAGTGATGATTTTAGTTCATAGAGTGATTGTTTACAAAAACAAGACAACTCCCCTGGCCCATGTGTTGTGGTGGAAATCAAATTATAGGAATGGAAAATGGGAACAAAAAGTAGTGATGAAACCAAATTACCCTCATCTGTTCTAGTGGAAAAACAATACTTTGAGGGAAAAATTTCAAACCTGAGGAATACTGAAACATCCAAAACACTTTTATATATGAAAATAATTTTTTATTGAGTAAATATCTTATATTTATAGAAAACACATGCACTAATTTGGTCTTTTTAGACTAATAAAGACCATTGTATTTGAAATACCATTAATAATATTGACCACGAATAAAATATTCATTACATATTTGTCATTAATTTTAGAATATATTAATGGTTATGATTAAATATAATTGATTCAGATTGAATAAGTTATGTCCTCAAGTAGTAGGCTCATACTCGATGAAGTCCAATTATCGAAGCATTGGAAAAAGACAACATCATTGGGATTTTCCATTGACTAATACCAATATATATTTCAATAATATAATTATTAATGGAATTATTTATTGGATAATTTTATTCATTCCAAGATTCAATCTGTGCCCTTTTTTTAAGACCCTAATAATTCACCATCATCGCAAATCAAACCCTCGTGTAGTACACTGATGTAATACCTATTAACGTTTCAGACAATAAGTGTGAGAATTTTTATATTTTCCTTTAAAAAATATAATAATTATATTTATACCATTTTTCTATTAATTTATTAATAATTATATAATGATATTAATAAAAATTATATTTTATTATGAATAAATTGGAGGTGTATTTTTAAAAAATATATATATAGTTTCAATTAAAAAACACATTTGAAAAAGTGAATAATCTATGAGGTAAAAATAAATTTAATAAAATTTTCTTACAAACTAATTATTAATTATATATAAATTAAAATATAATTAAATGATGTCTAATTTTATATTTATATGTTTCGAAATGGGGTCAGTATTGTAAAGAATAGTATTTTCCAACAAAATGTGTATTTTTATTTTAAATAGAAAATTATATAATTTATAAAATTATTTAAAAAAAATTATTTTTTAAATCAACAATTCAATGTTATCCATTAATAAAATTTTCATATTTTCATGAGACATGTGAATGTTTATGTAAAAATTAAATACGATATAAATACATGGTTAATTTTATGAAATCTTAATGGGTCAAAAGTGATGCAAAAAATACTATAATAATATTACATTATATAATATATATTTAGCATTAAAAATAATTTTTTTTAATTTTTTTAATTTTTTTATTATCCTTTATAGAATTTAAATAACATATAGTATATTTTATGATTTTAAATTAAATTATTTATAAACATGGATCAATTCCCTCTAACCAATGACATTATTTTAATATGATTAGTTTATGGCCATATATAATATTGGAAACTCCCCCCTTTAAATACACTTTTCGAAAAAACCATGGTATGATTTTTGGATTTGATTATTTTATCATCTACAGTGCAATACCTATTTTTATAATTTGACCAAGAAATCCCATATATTTATCTATGAATACCCACCCAACCTCCAAATAATCATACCTAAAAAATATTAGTTAAGATTATCTTCTCACTACTACTCTCTAGAGTCCTCCCAACATGTTCTCAATATCATAACAATCTCCTCTAAACATTTTAGAAGAAGCCTCTCAACGAAAGGGATCCTGTTCTCCTACTCTTAATTAGAGAACATTATTTATATTATTCCATTTAATTTAAAATTCATAATTTTGAAATATGATTATTCCCAATGGTCTTAAATTCAATATAATTTAAAAGTAATGAGAAACCACAATTTACTCCCATTAAATGCTTTCATGAATATTTATGTACACCTATTATGTTGTCGAATTTATCCTTCGATTTTATATGAAATTTGTTTTCGTAGTGATACCCATCCATATTCCAAATCAAGTTTATCAAACTAACATTACCTATATAGAAATTATTTTATAGTACCATGTATTTAAACCTAAATCATCAATCCATGTATTAAATTTTGTGAAATACTATTATATGTTGTATGATATATGTAGGACACAAATGCATGTATATGATACAAATGTTATTAGTGCGGTTGGAATTATATATTGCTCTAATTCGTTAGGTAATATTTATTTACCCCGAGATTAAATGTATATGAGGTAATCCAAATCATACTATGGATTTTTTCCTTGGTATTTATCGGTGAATTATTCTCATGATTCTAGGTTTTTTATATTGTTAGTTTTACCTTCATTTTGTCATATTATATCACGATTAAATGTTTATTTTTATGACATCCACCCCATTTATTTCACCTTAATATACCTCTTGACTAATATATATTAATCTCATAATGTTAATCATTGATTATCCCTTCGTCATATTTATTAGACACCCCAATTATATATATATATATCATATATTTATCTCATGCCATTTTAAAGGAATAATGGAATATACAGACATGTAATGTGATTCTTAAATTATGCTGTGTTATCCCTAATTCATGTATTTATTTTTTGTATCAAATTACCCCAATATGAAAGTCCTTTTTATTTTAGTTGATTTCAGATGTTATCTGAGGGTGTGTGGGAACAATAGTGTGTATGTGCTTGAGGTGAGTCTAATATATATTATTTTGGATAATTGTGGATCCAACTATGAGATTACCTCATAAATCATTATTTATAATCATTGTGGGGTTATTTATGGTCCAATGAGACATCTAAGGATTTTGAAAACATGATCAGAATAAATGATGTGTTTTGGAAGCAGCGACTGGTCATTTTCATGCATGGTTGACTAGAGTTTGGTTGACCAATTTTTTCTCAATAAATTGTGTTTGGTGATATAGAAACTACATATTACATGACATTTTACTTATAGGAAATTCAAATTATAGTGGAAATGTTTTTCTAGAAATGTACTTGGTGAGAAGACTCTTATGGTAGGGATTGATATAAACATGCAGATGAATTGTTAGAAAAAACATAGAATCACTGGATAGACTATACTGGGTATGTACCCTCTTAGTGCTTTATTTATGGTGAGAGGAATATTATGTAGTTTTGATGAATAGTTGTCCTCATGGGTGGAGTTTCTTAGAATATTATTATTCAATGTTTTGGGATTTAAATTGTTAACATGATTATAAATTGGTGAAAATTTAAGGTTGGTAATAATGTTCAAAAAAAATTATTCTTGGGGATGATAAGTTCTATGTTAGGGATGGTTTGAAACCCCACAAGGTTTTTTGTTTTAATTTTTTTGTGAATAATCATTCTTTGTGGAATTCTGCAGTAATTTTGGTTTTAACACCTGTATTTCATTTTTAAATTTGAAGACATAGAGCATCACCAAGATATGTGCTTGGATATGGAATTAGGATTTAGAGGTTCCATGGGTACTTAGCGAGCTTATAAGAGAAACCTGTAAAATTTCATATTTTTTTCAAGTATTGTTTCACTAGAAGAGGTTTTGGTATCATAGGTTAGAGGAAACCATGGAGAAAGTATTTTTATGGGAAATTTATAGTTAATGTTGAATGTGAACCACTAAGATATACAGTTAATGCATGGTTAATTGTAAATCCGGTGGATTCCCAAGTAAAATGTATGTATTAGACAAGTCTGCGATATTGAAATTTGGATAATACATGGTTTTATAAGAATTATGAAAACCTGTAGTTTAGATTAATATTATATTGTCATTGTTTAAATATTCATTGGAAAATAGTACATCTAAAAAATGTGGGTTGTGATGAATTAGATGGTGAAGGAATTTTAGTTTTTCCACCACTTGGAAAACCATTAAAAAACCAATTAAACTATATAATTACATTATGAAAATGTATTGACCATTTTTCATCTATCTAATTTTTGATTTCTACCCCCTTTCACTTCTTCCCTTCATGCATGGACTAAGGGAACCCTCTTTTCCTTCATTTCTATTGATATCCCCAATATTTGGAGTGATAACCTGGTGGTTCTTCAGTTATTAAATGTAACATATCCATATTTTTTCTTCCGTTATTTATTCTCATATATCTTATTGTGATATGAATTGTTTTCCTTAGTATTTTATGATTATTTTCACTTCATCATAGTGTAAATCATTCATGATGATAGGGATTTGGATTAGTGTGGCTAAAGGAAATATGAAATGCTGAATGCATGTTTTTTCACTCCGTTTCATGGAAAATATTTGATATTGTATGTTTTTAAGGAAATTTTACCTCAATTATAATGATTTAGATCCTCAAATTATTAAAATATGATGAGTATTTTCAATGTATTGTGTACATGCGTATGTTTGGAGTAAACTATACCCTTTTCAGTTGGATTTCAATTAGTGTATGATAATCATTGAGGTTTTAAGAATTATTCATCAATGAATTTTATTTAATTGATTAATTTTAATTCTCAAACATAACTTTATTGTTTTTTTGGATTGATTTTAGGCCTCATGTGGATTGATAATGGCAGGTTGTGCATGGGAAATCATTGGAGAGATTAACAGGGTAAAGTTCAAAGGAAATGGTATGAATAATGTAGGTGGTCTCAATGAATTTCCAATAGTATTATGTGCTTACCAATGTATTCATGTCATATTTTTTTCTATTATACGAAAATTTGTCCATTAGAATTTAATTAATTGTATTGTTAAAATTAAAATGTTTATGGGTGGATATAAGAGCTAGGAGACACTATAGACCCTAGAGATTCAGATTGATGCCTAAAATAATTGTGTTTAACTCTTGGATGATGAACAATATGCCTTGATATTTATAATTCTATAGGGTTTTAAATGAAATTAATTTATATAAATCGGATGTAGTGGGCCTCTGGATAGTTTCCCTTGATGACATTATTGGAAAACTAGTGTAGTAAATGAAAATTATTGATTAGTATGATATGTTCGAACAATTAAAATCATTATAAATGTTGGGATAGGTTAGATGAGCATTTGGAAATATCTATTCTCCAATAATTATTAGATTATCTGGTCTACTATTCCATTGGTATGACATATAGAAAGAATGTGTGTGTGAGTACTGACCTGAGATAACATAGAAATTGAGATTGGCCTTGTGCCTTTTATTGAGGCCAAATACAAGTGGGTTTTATTTATAAGAAAAGTGAGTATGTAACATTATTATGATTTTATTTAGGGACATAATTACATCTGAGTTATTGGAGGGGACACAAATATTAGATATACATCAAGGATTCCATATCTAATGTTCAGGATATGATGATGACTAAGGGACTCATTGGGTGTCCTTGTGTTCCAGTTCACACTTTAGATGGGTACGATTGGGGATTGTGTGTCATTGTTTCCAAGTGTAACCATTGAACCTAATAAATTGTATTGTATTTCTAGGTTTTATTCACGAGATAACATCCTAGAAGAGTTGTCGTAGGTTTGGGATTGTGGAAGAATCGATTCAATTGCCTTTATTTTTTGATGTAAATATACACATGGGTGTAGGTATGGTATCCCATTAGGAGAGGATGTTCCCATTGTTATATTTTATTTCAATATATGTATTCACTCGACTCATAAATTATTATTTAGATAATTGGTATATATATGATCTTTCATTAAATAGGCTATATACAATGTTCATGGAAGGGGATGTTACCCCTCATGTGTATAACAATCCTTATAGTTCTCGGATAACAGATTCCATGAGTGGATTCATTGTATTATAGGGATTTTTATAATTCTCACTAGTATATTTTTTTGTTATTGGTATGGGTATATTTCAAATAGGTAGATACTTATATTCAAAGAAACCATGACACTAGCTATAGTAGATTTGATGTTTAGGTATTGGTTCTAAGGTAGGACTGGGTTCCACAAGATTTTTGATACTTTGAGAGACATTCCAGAACTAGAAGATGTAGGTTTGGGCGATATTGGGTGTCACATTAAATCCCAAGGATAAATTGAAATTATTTATTTACAACTTTTCTCCTTTTCACTATCTATTTATTTAGATAATTATAGCACATTTGCATGCACTGTAATTAGCAGTTATTCTTTGGGGCCCCATTAGTGCCACCACAATAAGATAAAACCACACCTTTCTCATATATCCACAGTACTTGGTTACCCTATAATACTTCAGTGATCATAGGATCGGGATGGGAGGAGAAAAATTACTAATGATCGAGTAGGATGGATTAAATGTGATTTGGAGATTAGATGAGATGAGTCTCAGGGAAATAAGAAGACACTCCAAATAGTTTATTATTATATTTATTTTTACATGTGATATAATATGTGGGAAATTAGTATTGTATTATTTCAATTCCATGTTTCTATATGATAACATACATCTATATTCTCATTTCATATAGATTTTCTTGTTTTATTTCTTCCACATACACTTTTCATTCCTTATGGTTGGTGTTTTGTTTTTGTTCTTATGGTTTTTTAACTCATATATAGGGGTGTAGTATCTCCATGGTAACAAAAATAAGCCCCACTTCTTATTGAATGCCTCTTGTGTATATGGAGTCATGCTTTAGGTAATAGTAACTCTATATCATGGTAACTAGTGGGTGTTTTTGGATCTAGGAACATTACATATAGGAACCCCAGTTTTCCCTATACCAACAATTCAATGGATTATATCACACTATTATATCCCATGGTCTTTCCTTTCTAAATTAAAGAACCAAGAATTTCAATTCTTATTGGGTTATTGAGGTTTATTAGAAAAAACAAAAGCATAAAAAATATCCATACCTTACTTATTCTTATTCCCATATCTTAAATTTGTCATCATAACCAGATGTTTTAGGTGAGACATTTAATACAGTATAAATGCCAGGTTAACTACCTGAACATTGGTTTCATGTAACAGGAATATACGACACACTAGAAACTAAATTCTTGCACACCCCTTTCCAAATAGTGGGAATTTACAAAATAAAATCCTTATAATAAAAATAAAATGAGCAACAACCATTTAAAATTTGTATAATACTTATGTATTTTGCATATATGTTGTTAGATCTTTCTAAACTCCCATAAATTTTCACAGTGTTATTTCTATAGATAAAATATCTTTTAATAATAGGAGTAATGTTCATCTTGGGAAATCCTCTAGTATTCTTCCTATACTATAAAAAAATCCATTTTTTTGGTCATCATAGTAATGTATTAAATCCTCATCATATAGAAATCATTATGACTACTAATTTTCTTACATGAAATTCATATATTCATAATCATATTCCCAATTTCTTTGGATCCAATACCATAAAAAATGTTTATATAAAAAAATTAATGAGTTTGATGAACCTAAACACCTTTTATTTACCTTTTGATAATACATTTTTTAATCCAAAAATGACACAGAAGTTTCTCACTATAAAAGGGAAATCCACTAAGAAAACCCCCCCTTTAGATAAGTACATCACCCATAATCTATGATATACATATAAATATAGCTTATTCATCACCCAAAAAGAGTTTATTCACCTATGATTTTTTTAATGTAATGATAACCTATACTAATTAAAAAATAATGTTTGAAACCCAAAAAATACTAAACCAATATCTATGAATATAGTATTATTCTATTTAGTTGAAATATAAAATGATAAAAGGTCATATATCATTTCTCAAGACTCTCGATGTAAGGTTGATTTTCAAATTCCATCAAAATTACATCCCAATCAGACATGACTTCTCAAACCTTGTCATAAAATGATATTATAATTACACTAGTCTTACACACCTAATTTAAAAATCTATGTTCCATTGGGTTTTACTCATAATATTTTTATTATATATTACTCAAGGGGTTTATTTCTAACACAACATATTTTGGGCACCAACCAATGAATAATAATTTACATACACAAATTGACCTCTATTATGTGATATTTATTCAATATTTTCACTCTAAGATACTTTAAAAGGAATATATATATATATATATATATATATATATAGCTTATATGCCAACTCATATAAGGGTTTTAGAAACACAATGAATTCACATGCCTAACATACTCAATCTAATGGTTAAATAGATAATACATGTATGGTTAACATATTAAATCATATAATAGTGGTTATAGGAATAATATTTCATTACACATTTCTATTTATACATAGGTCTACAAAAACATCATTATTTACTACATTAAATTATTTATTTCTGACACCATAAATAAATAAACCATTTAATAACTATTCTAAAAATAAAAAACAATTATGAAAAGATTATATGAACCTATTAATGGAATATAGTGTTTCAATATAATCCCTATTACCACCCAAGACCATGATTAATTCATAAATAATAAATTACACACCATATTCCATAAAATCTCAAAATTATAGTACTAAAAAACCAAGAACCAATATCACTCCCTTTTTAATGTGGACTTTTACCATTATGGAGTTATCTATAAAAATTGTAAAGTCTATATAAAGGAATAAAAAAAATAATCCCAATTTAAAATGTCCTAAATGTTAATATAATCCAAAAATACCTATAATACATCATAATAGTATCCCTTTACAGGATTCCATAATGATGCATGATTCAATTCACCACATTCCCACAAGAATTCCTCCCCATTATCAACACCTAGATATTTATATATGGAATTTTCCTTCTATATATAATGGTGTGACATATTATGGAATTTAATATAGTATAAAATACATGATCCACATAATAATAACAATTAAAAATATATTTACCTATTTTAGATCATTACATTTGGATAAATATTATACACCATAAAAATGAAATCTTTATAGTTGGAAAATTAAAAAGTTTTACATAACTATATTTTTTTATTAGGAATCATTTTTTCCCATAAAATTATCATGGTTGGGAAAAAACCTTGAAAAATATTACTAACATAATCATCATGTGGAAAATGATTATTATTTATCCTTGTGGAAAATTGATCTAAATGAAATTTTATGTTAATTTGAGGTAATAGGAATTATAAAAACAATATTATTTTTCGAATAGTAATATGGTCCTTACAAATAGTTAATAAACTATTGGGAATAGTAATATTTCCATTAGAATAGTATCTTCAATAGTAAAATTATATAATGTAATGTAAATAATATTTTCCATGAAAAAAATATAAATATTAATATATGATTCAAAAAAAATTAATATTAATATTAGAAACTGAAATAAGGTTTATGCTAATTTTTGTAAAATTATAGTATAATGAATTTTGTAAAAAGTATAATTTTTTAACAATAACAAAAATTATCAATTTTAAAAACTATTTTTTTTATATTAATTTCATTTATAGATTAATCACATTAAAATTTTATATTAGTATATTTTTTAAAAATAATAATTTTGGTTGGATAGTAGAATTACAGTTTTTGAAATTACAAATGTTTTATGATGTAATATTTATGGATTAATGTCCCAATAAATAATACAATGATTACATCAACTAAAAATATATCTAATAAGTTAAATAATATTATAAAATAAATAAAAACAATTTTCTATACAATAATTTATGTCCAATGTATAAAAATATATTTAATATTATAAGACAAATTATCCTTATTCATCATTCTAATAGTATGAACTAATTAATATGATTTTATAATGGATAAAAATTATAAAAATAATTTATTTTCATTTATATATTATTTATAATTTCATATATGACCAACATTTCTTGTTTTTCTATTTGAATAATACTGTATTCGTTATATTTACCTAAAAAACCCCTCCTCTAAATCTAAATACCCACTCTCCCTTCCCTAGGAAAATCATTTCAAAAAGCCTCAAATTTCCAATTATCCTTGAAATTTAATTTGCATATTTATTATTATAATCATAGGTACTTTGTGGTGTCCGAAAAATCCAATCCTTTAAGGCATTAGGGCCTTAGAGAAGGATCAAACATTAAGAATGTGTTAACAATTTCTTGATTATTAATTAATTTTTATTATCTTTTCACATATTCCCATAACCCAATATAAAATAATTACCATAAAAATTAAACTAATATAGTTATCTGTAATTAATATTAATATTATAATTCAAAATATTTATATTAAATATATAATATATCAAGATATTAAATCCCACTCCCCTTTACATATCTAATTAATGGTTGGTTTTCCCCCTATAAGGTCCATTCAAAAACTATATTTATCATCATATTCATGGATAGTTATAACAAAATATTTTTAATGTATAATGTTTATGTTCACTAATATTTAATCTACATAATTTAATTTCACACATTTAAAATTAATAACGAGTCAAAACTATAAATCCAAACTAAAATGTCTAATTCAATAAATCTTATTATCAAAAAAATTAAATATTTAAAAAATAAATTGTCAAATAAATTTGTATGGTTTTAATAGTTATGTAATAACATAAATTAATATAAATAATTTTTTTATATGAGTTTTAATTAAAATAATTATCTTATTCTAGAAGGGTAAATATGACATTCTAAATTTCCCTTATAGTAAGGGGATCCAATAATCCTCATTATTTTATTTTAGGTTATCCACTTTTGCTAAATTTTCTAATGATTCATCAAAATATAATATTAAAAGTATATTAACATCCATTAACATTATTTTTCTAGGTATATAATTGTTCTTATATGATTTTGATATATGCTACGATACCTTCACATATATTTTGTCAGTAATTTTATTTAATGTTTTTTCTGGATGTTCATATTCTTGTTATTATTCTTTCAATTATATATTCAATTTTCATTGTCAATTATAGCCTTAAATATCAAAAATTATGGCTTATATCATACTTTCGGTTATTCTATATATTTTATTCATTGATAAAATTGTTATATCACTATCATTAATTACATAATTCTCTCATGGATTTATATAAAATGCATGGTTGATATATAAATTTCCTTTCATAATAAAATTCAAAAATGATTAAATTTTATGACTTGATAATGTGAATAAAAATTATATAGATTTATAATCTATTTATTATTGTTATATATAAAATGAAATTTGGTATTTCATTCATGAACATGATGTTTTCTATGTTCATATTCTATATAATGAGTTGTGTACACATATTTTACAGGTTAACATAATGCAAGATTTGATTTCATTCCTTATGTGGGATATGTACACAACTACAGAATGTTTAATTATTAAATAGTTTTTATATTATATGGTACCATTAGTTGATTTAAACTTGAATATGTTATTTTTTTTGAAATAATGTTCATTATTATTCTAACTCAGGTACCATATTGATTCATTCCTCATATTACTTAACTATTGTCCCTCCATCTGTAAAACTTTTAGATCACCGATTATTTAATTTATTTTTCTAGGTGATTACAAATATAATCATTTATATTAAATATTTTGGGAGACTAATAAAAAATTGTTTAAATATAGTTAAAATTTCATGTTTGTTAATGATATATGAACCTATTTTTACAATTTCACTGATCCTTTTAGTTCCGGAACGTATTATTATTTTGTTTTGTATATTGAAATTGATGTAAGAATAATATGTGGAATATTTCAGTCAATATTGTTTGTATCAGAGGGAGTTATATTAATTATTTATTTTGGAGATTAAAATATAACCGTGTTTTAACATAAATACCGAATAAGTTAACTATTTGTCGTTGATATAAAAAAGTAAAAAATTTTATTTATCCATGATTTGATTTTTTTGTATTATTCTAACCATTTCTATTTTTGATGATACAAGGAACCAAATAATTATATTTAAATATTGAAAGGTATATTAAATATTAAATAAATATTTTTTATTTTTTATTTTAAATTATTGTTTTATTAATTTATTTATATAATGCAAGAACTATTGAGGCTCCTCCAAGATAACTAAATGTAGATATATTAAAATAAAATCCTAATACTACCTCCATTTCAACCCAAGTGTTGGAATATTTAATAATGGTGTGTTTGAAAATATTGTCCTTATAAATCTCATAGTTTTTTGTTTTGTTTAATTTTATAATATTCTAGGCATGGATTGGCAATCATTAAATATATAATCTAACTAGATACATAGCACATCATGAGTCACTCCATTTACCCTTAGATGACCTAGGAAATGGATATATCTACACTTACCCACTTTAGTCCTTCCTAGATAGGTGGGCTGTTTCTCCTCCACATTCATCACATCCTCATCCTTTAAATTTAATTCCTTTCAAGGATCTAACTAACCGCCAAAGATTCCCCTTCATTGTTTTGATTGAGTTTTTATAGTTATGATTTAATCGTTCGAGTTCTCAAAGGCCACCATGAAGATAGATCAATCACAGGTGGCTTACATTGGAATGTTAATAACCTATTTTAATGTCTTTTAAAGATTCATCATTGATTTGTAGAATCATTAAAACAAAAATATAGTATCAATTTGGATATTAATGGTGTTTTTTGATTCATGGCCATAGATGTACTTATATATTGTAGGGAGAATGCACCATATGTTGTCTTTGGTTCACGTTTTTCTCTCATTTAGTGGTAATTTTGATTCCACTTGAAGAGTGATGCCCCCATTATGTCCATATGGGTCTTTTATATTTGTGTTCCCCTTCCATGTCATAATATTGTGACCCTTAATTTCATCGGAAATTTGCTGGGTTAGTACCTCTACTCGGATCATCATACTCGCGATGTCGGCCACTAGATTTCTACGATGATCTGTGTTGAAGATTGTGATTCAAAGTAACTAATGTATTCTATATTCATTGATATTTATGTTCAAATGTGGTTGTGGAAAAATGTTTTCTATGAATCATGGGTCACTTTTTTATTTTATTTTCATCATCATAGACATGATTCCCATAGATGTAGCACATATAATATTGGTAAAAGTGTACATCTTTCTAGGTCCTTGAACATCCCATGCTACTATAAAAATTTAATTAAAATTAATAAAATAATGTATAACGTCCTTCAATGATATGGGTTTTTATAATCAATGAATAATAATATGATCCACAAATTATCTTGAAAAATTAAAGCACAAACCATGACAACCTTACAATATAAAGGTAATATTTTCTTTTTTTCCCCCAATAACTTCTCAGTCTTTCCTCAGATCATGATGTATCATTCTCAAAGAAACTTATACTTTTTGAAATAATTATACCCAAGTCCATATAAAACATGTCTAAGTAAAACTGTAAAATTTAAAGAAAAAAATAAAATAGAATTAGGATAAGTTTATTATAAACCTTTGTGAATATCCGTAGGGTTCACAAATACACATTGTTAATGTGAAATAAAAATCAATGTGGTTGTGTATCAATATTCGAAAACTCAACAAGATCATTATAAATAAAATTATCAATTACAAATGGTTGATGACTTGTTTGATAAAATATTAGAATATTAATAATTCTCCAAAGAATATTTTCATTATTGATATAATCAATTGTAGTTTAATAGATAACATATCCAAAAGGACGTCTTTCAAAACATCTATGTGCACTATGAGTTCATAGTGACGATAGTTTGAAATAAAAACCATGTAATGATTTTTTTGGAAAAAATTACTTATGTCATTAGATATTTCATAAATAAATTTATTTTGGTAAATATTTTTGAATATTTTAATAAACTCCAATGGAAAAAAGTATATGGGGATCATTTATGGATTTTTTTAACAATTTATATTATGT
The DNA here is from genome assembly GCA_963277665.1 of Viscum album. NCBI lineage: Eukaryota > Viridiplantae > Streptophyta > Magnoliopsida > Santalales > Viscaceae > Viscum > Viscum album. Next base: position 89,669,243 of record OY728158.1, read on the forward strand.
TAAGACGTATGATATATTCATAAAGGGGGACATATGGATGTTTAAATTCACATTCTTAGGATATGTCAGCATTATAGAAACAATTTTAATAGAACATTCATTTAAGTATGTAATTGAATATATAAATGATTTGAAAGTGTCCTAGAGATTCTTAGTTTTCATAGATTATTTTGACACTATTAACTCTTTGAGTGAAATTTATCATGATACTATTTACAACTAAATTAGTTAGAACTATAGGGGATGAAGTATTTATAGATAGAGGAACATGAAGAATGTTTTTGGGAGCCTGTTAAAGGGCCAGTCATAGAAACTATACCAAAAATTCCATCAAATGGGGAATAGTTTTGGTTACAAGTCAATGATAAAATTAATGTTTTGTGTTTTATTTTAAGGGAAAATTATAAATTGATATACAATACCTCATGAAAATTGATTATCTGTGATCAAGACTACTTTGATTTGATTTTTTGTATGTATCATTGATATTTACACTATATATTTAGAGGTATTGCCTCTTTGGAGAGAGCTATAACATATATTATTATCCCAATATCATAAAGAATATATTCACATAGAATAAGTTACCTTTTTTGACAAATATATCTTCAGATACGCATAGATTATGAATTATTAATACAGACTCTCATAAAAATAAAACTATGGTATCTAATTCTATAAGTTGAAAATAACATCTTTTCATATATATGATGAGGACTAAGGAAGTCCATATATTCTTGGATGTGATAAGAATGACATTTTAAATTGTTAGGTTAGTGAGGTAATCCTTCATTTCATAGATGATATGTTTTCAATATATCCAATGAAAACTCAAATCAGTATAAAAGGAATATTTTGATATTCAAAGGATACGGAGATTAATAATTTAAGGGAACACACAAAATTTCAATGTTGATAAAATTAAATTTTTTATATTTGGAACTAGAATATATGTTTCATAAAAATCATATATGAAGTATGATTTATTGGATAAATAAATTATATCAAATTTCCCTATACATCCTAAAGATACAATGACATACTAAAATCAAGAGCAAAACATCTTCTAGAAAAACAAAAAGAATGATATTGTGGGCTACACCTCAAAATTATTGGTTTGTCAAAAGTTAAATTATAGAGTAGAAAGTATAATGGTATGATAAAACTAATACCCATACTTACATACAAATTATATAACATCACCGTGAACATTTTCATGTATTTTTGTTAATTAAATAAAAAATGTTCATATGTATTTTGGTGGATCAACTCATGAAGACCATTCACTTCTTCTTCAATTGATATGATTTTTAAATTTTCTAATATTAAAAGTACTATTTTGTGGTAATTTTTAAGCTTCATGGTTCAAAACCTTCAATTCGATCTAATCGTGATATAAGGCTTAAAATTTCTTCAAAGAGATTCTTTAACATGACTTTAACTAAACTATGAAATTTTGTATATCCTATAACCCATAGAATGAAGTTCAATATAAAATTTCCCATCAAAAACTCAAGGCCATGATGTTTTATTTATTTTTGGACTTTAATGATGGATCAGATCCACATCAATCCCATTGTTGATTTATTATTAAAAAAATGTTTCTCCTCAGGTTTTTATATGGCCATATATGACTCTATATGTAGTAGGTGATGTAAATTATAACATATTTGTATGATTTTTTTGAATTTAATCTAACTAGGATTATGTTTTTCCATGATAAGTCAATTAATGATCAATACATTTATATAAAAAATTAAAAATTCTCCTATTTGGATAAAGAGATATACTAATAATCATAAAATATATGTGGAATTTGATGTTAGAGATAAAGTGTTCCTTTCCATATCCACCTATTATAGATTCAAGAGGATTGGAATGATTAGAAAGATCAACCTTATGTACATTTTTCCATTTAAGAAACCTGATTTCATTTATATTATTCCGATAAAATAACACTCACATCAAAAAAATCACATGAATGATGTATTCCATATATATATTTGGAGGAAGTATATACAGGATCCATCACTTTTATTGACATTAGTTGTGGTAAAATTATGTTATAACCTCTCTTATGAGTAGAAACCAATGATGATATTGAAATATAAATATAATTACATATGAAATAAAACAACTCCCCTTATCAATGAAATTTAGAGAAACTATAAGGTAGAAGAGACACCATCGGGACATAGTAATATAGTGAATCAAAAGTAACCTCAACTATTCAAAAATGTAGATATGTGTAGAATTATTTACGATCATATTTCTAAATGGTATAATTCATCAATTAATAGGATGATTATATATAGATATTATCTTTTTAATATAATTATATGTATGTGTCACATTTAGAAATATTTTATAGCATAGATCACATATAATACATATTGAAAATAAAATTATATTATTTCATGAATTTTAAATATTAAATATAGAGAATAAATATAATATATGAAATTTAATTTAGTGTCATGGGACAAGAAATATGAATAATAAAATATCTAAAATTAATCAATTTCAAAAATCCTAGTGCCCTTGAATTATCAGGGTTTTCAATGAAATTGTAAAAAAGAAAAAACAAGGGGAACATAATCAATATTTTGAAAATGATCAGTAAGGAACCTAGGGATGAACTTAGTTGAATAAAATAATAATAAAATTTTAAGTACTTCTAGTACATATAAAACCAATATGATGTCTTGAATAGTTATATGTCCATTAAGAATAGTAACATGGCCTTATGATTAAAAGTCTAATGATTACAAGTTGTAAAATAATTTGGGAAATTCTATAATAAAATATGAATAATATTTAACATGAATAAAATAAATAAATATAAATATTATAATGGTAAATAAATATTAAATTTAGAAACTCTGATAATGTATAATATTGTTTTGGATAAACTATATTTTAATGTGCATTTTACGAAAATATTAGTTATTACGATAATATTTAAAATTACATATGCTATAAATTTATATTAATAAAATGAATTTCATTTTTAGAATAATAACAAATCAATTATTTAGGAGTTATTTTATAATTATTTTATAAAAAACATATAGATTAATAGTAAAAATACACTTTCTGAAAATATTATTTTTTTACTATATAACATTGATGTAATTAAAAACTAAAAATATATTTTAAGACCACAAAATATAATTTTTAAGATAAATATTACTTATATATTTAAAAACTAAAAATTTTAACCCAAAAAATTATTTTCCAATTTTTAAAAATATAAATACATAATAATAAAAATAATTATGATTTCTTTATTTCATTTGTATAAATATGTATATTCTATTTTGAAATTATTTTAAAGTGATAAAATAATATAATTTTATTAAAATAATTTTCATAATATTAAATTTAAAAACCATTTACTTTGGGAAAATTAGGCATACCAAAAACACCCCTACCTCAATGTATAGTTATTTTAACTCCATCCTCTTGGAAAACATCTTCCAAAACACATCAAATTTTCACTGATATAGAAAATTTCATCCATTTATATCTTCATACATCCCTAGCTACATTATAATGTCATAAATAACTAAGCATAATAGGCATTAAGGTCATAAAAACTGACCAAGTATCATGGAAGTGGAAACATTATCCCTCTTATCCTTTCATTTTTCTTCATTTATTCAACTATTATCCTATCGATATATAAATTAATTACCCTAAAAAACAATGTACCATAATTTATTTAACCAATGATCAATATTATAATCTATGAACATTATAATCACTTTATAATATATTTATATTTTCCCTCATTCTCCCTTTGACTTGTAACATTAACGGTCAGTTGTATCAACCTCTATATACATTGTCAATTCATTACACAAATCCATATTAATAACTAATTAGAATAAAATAATTATAATTTATAATTATATACATTGATTAATTTTTAAATTTATATAACCAATTTTACCCCATGTTTAATAAAAATTAATCAATTTTTTGAACAAAATATAACATGATAATTTATTGTTACATTTAATCAAACCATATCATCGATAATGAAAATATTATAAAATAAAACTTAATGGATATAATTTATCACAAACTAAAATTAAAATGACTCACTTATTTATTACTTTTTTACTAAACATCATGTTATTATATATGAGACGAAAATGTGGCATTACAAAACTACACTAATGGTTATGTATCTCTCAAAACCTGACTTTTTCTTTTACGTTTATCCAGTTTCCTCGATCATTTACTATTAGGGTCATCAAAATCCTTTTGAACACCATTATTTCATTTTGTTTTTTTCTTCTATGTATATAAATGATCAAAACACAAAGGAATAATTACATTAAACCTTCTTCATGTTATATATATACTTTTCCCAAAAACATTATTAGATTACTAATTTGTTAACTCTTTCCCCTCACAAATATATAATATTTTTTTTGGTAATTCAACCCTTAAATATCCAAAATTATTTATTAAATTACTCATTTCTAAACCTCCATGATTTATTCATCGATATATAACTCAAATCACAATTATCAAACCAATAAATGTCATTTTTTTATTTATTTTCTATGATCATATAAGAATTATGTAACCCTATAATGTGTTTGGAAAAGTGATATATCCGTGACATTTTATATATTATATGTGAAAAAATTATGTCTCTTCACATTTTATGAAGAAATATTTGTTCACATATGTTATGAAGGAACATTATATATGATTTGGTCACATTTTATCGGTTTACTTTTTCTACAATGATATGATGTTTCATTATTATTCATGGTACAACTTCCATATATCTATTAAATGATTTTCTCATGATAACAACCCCTGAAATATGATATTTTTATGAATATTATGCTCACCCCTGTAATATACTGATTTATTTCTCATGTTCATTCCCTATTATACCACCCGTTATCGGGATTTTAGCTAACCCTTTATTTTATGTATGTACTTATGTCATTACATCAACATAATAAAATATAAAATAATTTAGGAAGGCTGTGAAAATGTAAACATATTATTTTTAAATTCAGATTTTTATTCATGTTTTATGAAACAATTTCTATATGGAACTTAAAAAATTATTTCATTAATGTATTATTGTTATGTTATTTCTTTTAAAATAGATTTAATAAAAATATATGAAGGATGTTGAGGATTATAACCATACAGTAGATGAAATTGAGAAGCATAATGTTTATTTTTATAAAATGTAATGTTTTGTCACTCATTAAGATAAAAATAATAATTGATAATTAATAGGGAACCATCATTCATTATAACATATCATAATAAAGAATTTATAGTGGCAATATAACCATATTAATCCAATAACATCAGATAAAATAAATTAAAACATTAAAGGTAATACTACTCACACATCATACACATGATCACTCTATTTTCAATAATATACTAAACTGGTAGAAATGAAGAAAAAAAATGGATACACTACTACCATAGACCTCAATATTACCTCTATACCGACTCCACATCCCCATAGAAAACTTTCATCTCTTTCACTTCCATCACGCACATCGTCTATACATGCATGCCAATGAAAACTATGTACATCCACAAATATTCACATGAATTTTTTGATTACATAATTTTTTAGGCCACTAAAAATGGATTCCAAATACAAAATACTATATATGTAGGTGTATTGAATGTATAATCAAAAATATGGTCAAACATAAAATTAAAATTTCATATCATTGAGTGAAAAAAATTCCACCATGATGAGTTCCAGTGCTTGGTTTTCCTGATGCCAATAATGGGATTTGGTTTCTCATAGTCTAATAATATACTAAAATAGTTGTTATAATATATCATAACATTCAAAATTATATAATTACATTCATAATGGACTATGAAACTAATATTCAACCCATACTACTAATATTTCGTGCATGGTTCACCGGGTTTGGGTATTTCCAAACATGGTAATTATATTAATAATATAGTATCATCATCGGCCTCACGACACCCCGTATGGATAGAAATAACTAACAATAATAAAATATTTCCCAAAGAGACCACATCCTAATAGAATGATAAAAATAATGGTCACATATAACCATATAATATCCTCACCTAATATCAGGATTGAAATGATTGTTTTATATAGAACCAGCAGATCCCATCAATATAGCAAGGTCAAAATGATTGTATATATAACCATATAATATCCCCATCCAATACTAGTCACAACTACATTCACATATATCCCTAGAATATTCCCACTGGATAACATGCTCATATAATGGATCATGTAGCCCCCAGACCACCCCCACATAATCATTTCCTCAAATATTAACAGATATATCCCTAGATGATAACCTCTTGATATTATATTTAGGTATGAACTAACATATATGCATATGATGCATATAAATTAAGAAAAATTTTAATTAAATTGAATATTGAAATTACATTCATCTATATTTAGTCTAATTACATGCAATAAATCATGATATTCTATTACATTAAAAAAATTATGCATAGTGAATGGAATAGGAACTGTATCATACACACATGGATTTCATTTTGATTCAATCAATAAAAAGTATTATTTAATGATTTTATATTCTTATTTTAAGTAAATCAAAAAAAACAATCTATAACTTGAAATAATATATGATGTTAGCACTGAAACTCATAATTTATTAAAGATAATTGGGATTGATTTATATAAAGGGAATGAGTTATGATAATTTGGTGCATTAAAGATCAAAAATTCCATTTAAGACGTATATAATATATATTTTTATCAATGAATGTTTTATCACAAGGTGAAAGAAAAATCACACCTTCTTTTTCCTGAGGTTTTCATGACGTGATCATAGATAAATATGACACTATAATCTCATATATGAATGATATATATATATTTTTTTTTACTTCAGTGATCAATGTCTAGCATGATCTGTTGAGAATGGATCTAATTCATTTGGTATATTTGTACATTTTTCATTTCTATTCAATACATTTTAATTTGTTCAATTACTGATCTATAATATTTGGATATCCTTACCCTACTATCAAATATTAGATGATTCAGTAAAACTCATCAGTAGTATCAGATACTACTTCATTGATAAATCGATGGGACTATTTCTTTATCTAATAAGAAAAATGTTTTAAGAAATTTAAACTTGTTTTACCTGACTTAATCATACACTAATTAGACAATGTAATATGTTTTTAGAGATTGATTATATATTAAGATGATAATGTAATATAGAGAGAGAAATTAAATATTATTTAGGAGGTAAACATTTCCTTTGTCCAATTTATGAAAACATATAGAATCATGTTTTCTAATCCAAACACTTTGTTTAGTTCCAGCATAATTTCGTCAGTATGTTTGACATGATGTTTTGAGATAATGTAATATAAAATGTGGTATAAAATTAATAAGATGAAATCTTATATACATTCTACTATCATTTGAATAAGTATTTCTGATGTTTGACTTGATAATGTACAATATATGTGTTGATAATTTCAAAAAATAGGATCCCAATGGTTCAAAGGAAATTCTGGAGAAAATGGTAAAGTGATCATTACACATCATGAAACTCACATAAAAAACATGTAACATTATTTCAAACTAGATAACAAGTAAAGAATAATGTATGGAAATAATTACAATACAGGAAGTGGTTACACTACGTGATTCATTTATAAACGTTTTGTAACAATCAAATATCAATTACTTCATTTATAATCATGAGAACATGATGAAACACATTGAAATGTCCAGTTAAACGTCACAAAAGGAGTCAATTACAAAATCAAAAATATATAAGATGAGATTCATGAGCGATTCACACTAAAATAAAAAATCATTTAGGAAATCATGGATCTTAATTTCATTATGTGAATATCAATTACACATCATGTAATATTCCGAATATTTACCACCCATATGAATGCAACAGACAAAATGCACTCAAATTCATCAACCTCTCAATTTTTTCCTCATTCATATCTCATTCATTATTCATTATTATCCATCTAATAAAATTTATATTTATTTTTTTCATTCATTACATCAACCGAATCACCATGTATCAAACATTCAATGTGTTATTCAATCATTTACAACTCCAAGACATGTTTTATGGGTTCTCCATTTCAACCACTAGTCGCTGAAAACCCCATGTTGCATTCTTCCCTATTCTTGTTTCAAGTAAGTGGTTGGTTAAATTTTTGATTGTTTCATGTTGTAAATTTATTATCAATTAATGAAATATCATTAATTTATTTATCTCAATTTTAATTTGTATCCTTATTATGCTTTCAATTATTTACATGTTTTTAGTCAATTCATCCATGAGTAGCTAAACCACATAGGGTAGGTGTCAAGAGTAAGGGTGTCCATATTTAATTAATCCTTAATTATAAACAAGGTAACCCGAAAGATATTAATCTAGTTTAACAAACAAAATAATATATGTTTTTTATGAAACCCTGACCATAGAGAGTTTTAATGAATGTCTTCGACCTGATTAGAGTAGAATATGTTATGACCAATATCCTATGATAAATTGTACCTTATAATATTGTATTAGTGAATATTGGTTTTATCTATCTCCAGAACAAGTAATAAATTCCTCTAATATAGATCTAGTTGGTTTTACCATACTAAATTATTGACAGTTTCAAGCTTTGCACACAATGCCTTTGGACCATACCAAGTAAGGATTAATATTATCCTTTTACATCAACCATGAAATTGATCATGGTGACTTATCTCTATCTAATATTAAACACAATTCCTTTAATATTATTTTATTCCCAAACTCAATAAACTTGTGAGGACACTAAATCACTGGGTTCAAAACCATTGTCCCTTTCAACCATCCCATTTACTCATGGGATCAACCAAACATTATCATTTTAATAAACCATAGTGTAATGTACAGTTTGGGAAATAATAAATCTAATCTGATCGATATCCAAGAAATTTAAGCGACATGTTCAGGTGTTACCAATGTTTTTCAAAATTATAAGGGACATTGAAACTATGCTTCACATGGAAACATGCATCAATAACCTAAAACTACTTCATCCATTCCACATTTCTCTTTTCTATTCTTTTCTTTTCACAATTATTTTGAAACACCCATATATCTTTCACCTTGCAGGATTAGTGCATGAATCTGGGGCCATTATATCATTCAATTATCCTCGATGCATAGTAATAGCTTAACTTTGAAGTACAAATCAAAAGGTACATCTCATCATGCCTTGTTTTCCAGATGACTGACGACATAAATAATACATTTACATCCCAACCAAACATGAAAAACATGTAACCTACAATACATGAAGTGCATCCAATGCATCAACAGAACACTATTATGGATTATGTATTTCAATCAATTAAAGGTGAAACACATAGATTTATATTTCCTCCTCTTTAGATGAAAAAATTTGTGATCAAAACTGGAATCTTTAACAAAATCTAGAATATGGTCCAATTTAGTGTAATTAGAAGTGAAGATCGCCATGAACATATCCCAGACCTCTTGGAAGTCAACAATACCTTTTTCAATGACGGAGTATCTTATAGTCCTATAAGTCTAAGTCTATCTTCCTTCTACCAAAGAGATTGAACCAGGGATTTGATTATAAGAATATATTTTGAGTCCATCTATACTTTGGATCATTTAGCCATGAATTTCCTCAACAAGTACATACCACATATTTACAATTGGAAAATATGGAATGGCATCAATAATTTCACTCAAACTAATGGATAGTGAGTAGGGGAATCATGAGGTCATTTTAAGGAACTCACTCTTAAGTTCCAACATCATGGGAATGCAATATAGATACAACTCCATACATTATATCAAGGCGTCAAACCAGCTACTTGAACAATAGTTATTGTCTCCACTAATGGATGGATAATTATTAAAACATCCAAGGAAGGGAAATAAAGTTTATATGAAATATATCATAATACTAGAGTATAAAAGAGTGATTGTGGAAAACATGAGTTCTGAATACACCATGTTTGTGAAAATAATCAACTAGCTGCACATGTTAAGGCCTTTACCAATAAGGATGAATCCATTTCTCTATATACTGCACCAACTCTCACACATTCATCTATAATGGAAATCCAATTATGTGTAATATGTGGTGGTCCTCACATATTTCAAGATGACAAATTATGTGTTTTGGGGAAAAAATCCTATATTATAATTTCATTATTAAAAATTATAGGAATCAATAATTATAGAAACCATGATATTTTTATCAGAGGAGGCCTATAAAATGACCATAAAATAATAATCCAAAAATAAAACTAGTAAAAGAGTGGTTAGTAACCATTTTTAACCAAGGAAAAGTTGGATGTCCACCAATGAATATTTTTCCTATTCAACCACAATAAGTTACACAAAAACCATACCGTTCTATATAACATCAACACTTTTGACCAGCTCCACCAAGAACTCAAATATTAGGCATTCCAATTTAGTAAAATTTGAAAAAAATTACTATAAAACATCATTAAAAATGAATATAAAAGGATGTCCACCCAAGATAATAAAATTTAAAAAAAATGGTTGCTCTTTGTAATATTGAGAATCAAATTGGTTTGATCTCAAATACCTATTCATATACATTATTATGTAATTTATCTGGTGATATGGTGACATACCCAAGATAATTGGAAAATTATGATCTTCTGAATAGTAGAAAATTGATTGGCACTCAATAACTATGAGTAGGAGAAGAAAAATAAGTTGAGGGAACCAAAAATAATAAAATTTCCATTGAATAAATGAATGGTGAAAAACAAGTAAGAATGCTTAAATGGTTCCTTAAGAAGCACGACCCGTTTAAAAATATCAAATTCAAAAGAAGCCCAAAAAATTTAAAATTTCTCCATAAATATTTAAACCACTTCTCAATTTTCCAAAAAGTGTGAGGAAATAATGGATTGATGTAAAATACAATATATTTTTTCAGATGTTCAAGATATTGAAATTACGTATTCCATTTGATCAGGCAATCACTCAAATTCCTACTAATGAAACATTTATTTGGTAGATATATTATAAAAAATGAAAAATATAATACATATGTGTCATATTTCTAAATGATGAGTGATCTGTTTTTTGTTTAACATAAAATCCCACAAAAGATGATAGATCCTAGAATTTTCCCAATCCCATGCAAAATAGGAAAATATATCTTCAGAAGAGCATTTTTCAATTTTGGATCCAACATCATCCTCATTCATAAGATTTTATACCTTAAGCATGGTCTTGTGAAACTCAACTTGACTGTAGTGGCACTAAAATTGGTAGATCGATTAGAAAATTATCATGATCGACTTCTCGAGGATGTCTTAATTAATTTCATCAAGTTTATTCTTCCATCATACTTCCACTGTTTCAACATTAAAAAGGAATGATACATTCCAATCCTTATAGGGAAACCATTCCTGGCCCCTGGTAATATATTAGTTAATGTACCTCAATTAAGACTCAATTTTTATAGGTAATGAACATGTTGTTTTTGACCTAGAAAAAACATCAAAAAATAGATGATTCTCTTGACTGACAAGATATCATTCCCATTGAAGATATAGATTACTACATAAAAATTGAAAAATAGTTATATGAAATGGACCTTAATGTGGATGATGAATATAGAAATGATAAAATGAAATACATAACATGAATAATAATGGATAAAAATCCACCTTTTGTTAACTCAGTGATTCGACCACATAAATATGAACTAAAACACCCCCCCCCCACAAAACAACAATGTATTCCTATTTGGAGTCATATACTGCACTAAAATTTATCATTAAATAAGTACTATCACAATCCAAAGTTTAGAAATTTATTAAATTCTTGAGTGGAAATAAATAATCAATCTCATTTGTGTGGATGATATCAAAGGTATCAAACCTACATTGTCAGACCCTAAGATATAATGATTGTAATGTCAAAAACACAAATTACAACCCTATAATAGTCTAAACCCATGAATGAATGATGTAATTGAATAGGAATTACATAAAATTATGGAAGATGGAAACAATTTCAATATTTTATAGATTTTGGATGATCTCACTACTTTTTATAACAAATAAAGGTGGTATCACTGATAAAAAAATGATGATGTTGAATTGATCTCAACTCATGCCATCAATTGTTGTTGAGTATGCATGTATTACAAAAACCTAAATACAAAATCCCAGAAAGGTCATTTCTAATTTTCCATTATAAGTAAAATAATGGATAGACTTGTTCGACATGAATTTTATCCTTTCATGGATGGATTTTTAGGATACACTCAAATTGTAGTTAACCCAGATGAGTACCTTTAAAAAATTACTTACCCATTTGGTACATTTTCCAATAAGAACATGTTGTTTTGTATATTTAATGTCCCCAAAACAATTAAAATGTTCATGGAACTTATATCCACAATATGTTGGTGGAATTATTTAATATTTTTATGGATGAATTCTCTAATTATGAAAAATATTTTGAAGTCTCCTAAAGTAATATTGATTTATTCTTGTAATTCTATGAAGATAAGTGAATCCTTTTAAATTGGGAAAATATTCAACTGTATGTTTCAAGGAGGAATTTTCGTGAGTTGTTAATTTTCCATGAATGGAATGGAATTAGATCAAAAAAATTGATCCAATAATTACCTGATCCCTCAATAGTCAAATGCATATGGATATTTATTATCCATGAAGATGTAATTTGGGGGACCTTGAATGTTTTTTGATAGTTTCATACAATTTCACACAACTATAATAAAAGAAAATAACATTTTAATTCATAGATTAATTATTACAAGCATTCAACAATTTTAAAAAAATCAAGTGTTCGCTCCTTCAATTATTTCACCATATTGGGGAAAATAGTTTTAATTGATGTGTGATGATACTAACTTCTCTTTTGGAACTATTATAGGAAATCCATTTGGTCACATATTTGTACCCATCAACTATGTTTGTCAAACACTAAATGATGCAATGGTGAATTATACAACTACAGAGAATAATCTATTAGTATTTTTCCTTTCTTTTGAGAAACAACGCTTCAATATAGTTTGGTCCAAAACATCGTATACAATAACCATGACGCCCTATGATATTTGATGAATTAAAGGATGATAATCCTAGACTGATAAGGTGGATCATAAATCTCCATGTGTTCAATGTCATCATCAATGACTCCAAAGGAATGGAAATTTTATCCATTGACTATTTATCTAGACCTTCACTACAACTTATAAAAGAAAATGATGATCTGGACATAGAGGTTGACTTCTCCCATGAATTTATATTAATAATTAAATCACCATCATGGTTTTCAAATATCTAAAACTATATCAACATTGGTCATTTACACCCACACATTTCCTACTAACAAAGAAGCATATTTTTATTTGAATCATCACACTACTACATGGAATAACTAGTCCTTTTTACGATTTGTGTTGATGGATTATTGTGATGATATATCCTAGATAAAAAATACCAACAGTTTTACACATGATTCATATTTCACCAATTGGAGACAAACATAGACTAGAATGCACTATATATAAAAATATAGATAGTTTTATTTTCTAGCCCACACTCTACCAATACGAAAGAGATTGTTACAAAAGTCGTGGTCGGTGCCAATGAACTGGAACCATTAAAAAAGGAATAAAATTTATCAAAACTAATAATTGATGTAGGAATATTTTATGTGTGGGGAATATATTTAATGTTTCCATTTCCTAATTCTGAAGTTAATTCTTAAATCCTTGATTGGGTTGACAACTTTTCCAAATTTGTAGATGTTCATGCTACAACACATGGAAGAAAAATTGTGTTCATGAATTTATTAATTAATAATGTGTTTTCAATATTTGGATTTCATATACTACTCATTAGTGATCGTGAGACACATTTTACTATTTAATTTGTTAATTGACTATAAGAGAAAAATAAATTCTGGTACAACAATGAAACTTCCTACCATCTGTAAAGAGATAAGATAGTTGAATCATATAATAAAGAAATTAAACAAATCCTAGAAAAGACTGTGAACACAATTCAATGTTATTGGAGTATTATTTTAAATGATGCATTATGGTGTTGATTAATTTCCTAAAAAAACACCATTTGAAACCATACCCTTAAAATTAATATAAGGAATTCCATACCATTATCTAGTAAAACATCAGAATTGCAAATATTTGGAAATTTATAATCTCTACCTAAATTGAAAAAAAATCTAGGGAATCAATGAGGATAAAATTAGATGAATTATAATTGGTCAAAAATTATTTTTTGTAATATTACAATATCAATCATAATAAAAAAATAAATATTCAGATCAATGTGTTACCAGATGCATTTTTGTCTTAGAAAATATGGTCTTATTGTTGAATTAAATAATAACATTTTTCTTTTGGAAGGTGAAATTCATATGGTCCATATCCATTTTGGTCATAAATTTATTTACTTACAGGAACATCAATATTCAAAAAAGTGTGTACCACCATTCAATGTCAACAATAAATGTCTGAAAATCAATTCTAAAACCTTTAGTCAGGTTTATGTAATCAGCCTAAAACTCATCTAAGCATCAAAGAGTAATGATCTCAATGCTAAATGAAGTTCCAACAAGGGGTCAAAGTAGTATTTATCACTTTACTATAGATTATGGTTTCCATCTGGAATTGGGGATGACCTCTCCGATTTAAGATTCAAACATTCCAATTGGTTTCTAATGGGTTTGTTCGTAGAACCGGAAACATCCAATGATTCCATATCCATTTGAAGGTACATTCCAAAGGTAAGCGCTCATTAGTTGTGGAATGATGAGGCTTATGAATTTTCATTGGTCCAGAGGATGGGAGATCGGACTCATCACACCATTTTGAGGGGAATTATTGTCTACTCCGGGACTCTCTTTGTAGATTTAAGTTATGTTCGTGAATCCTTATTACATTACCAAGTAATTAATGAGCTTTCCTTTAGTTCTGACAATCAATGATTGATATGTAGGAAATTTAGAAAATATTCTATATGTTTTCTAGGATCTTCTTAGATATATAATAATCTGTATTTGTTTAGAGATTCTTAGTCAATGGTATCCTTTAATATATAAAAGTCTCTTGGTCATTATCATGACCATACTGGTTTTAAATCCACTCAGTGGGGCACTTGATGTTTATTGTCATTGAGAAGGACATTTATTATTTCAGAGTTGGGATCGTACCCACTGATGGTCTACCTACATATCCTTTGTTTAGGAAAAGGAATCAGAACCCACGTAGTTCGAGTAACGGAATATAATGTTTATAATTGATGTCTCAAAGAAAGATGTCATAATTAATTTTACACTCTAAGCTCGTGTGAGTCATGATAGGTGTGAGAAACAAGAGGTATTGGTAAAGCCAGACAATTGTGCCATGAAATATGAAATCATACGAAATGAGGATTAAGATTTACTTCAGGGAAGAAATCTAGGAACAGGTTCCATAAAGGTATTTGTGCTTCATGGAGATTTGGATACTCTAATCATCGGGCTTACTCCTATGAAAGATTCCCAAGTTGGGAGGGGACTTATGATTGGGTTTTATTCCTAGTAGGAATCCCAGATCAAAATTAAATTAGGACTGGTTAAGAGAAATTAATACTGGGGCCTACCCCAGAGAAGGAGGCCCAGGTTTAAAGGGATTTTAAAATTAAAGGGACTTGGGGCTTACTCCTAAGTAGGATGCCCAAGTTTGAGAATGGGGCTTACTCCGGAAAAAGAATCCTAGGTTAAGAGAATTATGCTTGGGGATTACTACTATGGAGGATGCCCATATTCGAGAATTTTAATATTGAGGCTTACTCCTAAAAGGATTCCCAGATTAATGAAAATTATAACTGGGGCATACTCCTCAAAAGGAGGCAAGTTTAATGAGGACTTGGGGATTACTCCTAAGGAGGATGCCCAGATTTGAGAATTATGACTGTGGCCTATTCCTGAAAAGGAGGCCCATGTTAAGGGGTTCTCTCATCTTAAAGGATGAGTTTGAATGAATGAAATATCAATATTTAGTGACATAAAGTTGTGTAAATAACTAGTTTTTGAGAAATGTTCCACGATGTTCCTTCAAGATAAGGAAATAAAATCAAGAAATCATTCCATAAATGTCTTTGAAGAGTGTCTTTAAGGGTGAATCTTGAATAGGAGAGGTGGAATGGCATTAAAGGGGTTGAATGGGCAATAAAGGCACCCAAAAAGGCAGGGGCGCGCAAGTCATGGAAGGCGCGTAGGTACTGCGTGGGCGCGCAAGTCCTTGTCGCATAGGTATTCCTGCGCGACAGATGGGCACTTGCATGATTATTAACCTGTAGGGTAAAACTTGGGTGATCCTTGACCAAAGCCTTTAGAATTATCGAGAGGTACTTCCAGAAGAGGGGCGCGCAAGTTCTGATGAAGAAGTAAGGCGATGCACAACTGTGTACATTTTTCTTAAGGGTAAAACACCTTAGGCACGCAATTTATAGTTATTTATAACACTTAGACCTTACTCTTCTTGTCTAGACCTTCCATTATCGGTAAATAATTACCTTAGAAGTGTTCGGAAGACCTGATGAAGAGACTTGGGCGTTCAGAGCTCTCTATCTGAATTTTGGAAAAACAAATCGTCCTCAAATGGGGGACCCACCGGGTCTATTTATAGGCTAGAGAAGAGCCTGAGTGGTTATCACTTAGGGCACGCATGTCACTTGCATGGATATTAGTCGGTGTGCAAGTATACTTGTGTGACTATCAAGTAACTTGTGTGGGGCATGTGAATTTGAATCATTTTTCATTCCTTTGTCGATTTTTATGATTTCTTCAAAGGATGATTCAATTTGTGCTAAGTCATCTTCCTTTTCCATTCTTTTAGACAATGTGACGAAAATGAGCATAAAAAAAGTCCCCCCTCAGAGTTGGATATGGAAGAATATGGATGCGACTCTGAGGAAAAGAATAAACCAAAGGCAAAGAGGCGCACAGGTGTTCACCGCGCAACCATCATCACACAGGTGTGAGTCACGCAGGGCTGGAGCGCGCTGGATGGAGAGCGCTAGCTGTAGGCACACGGGTGGGTAGCCTGACCTATAAATATGCGGTCCTTCGACGCGCATAGCATATGACTTCCAGATTTTCGAGCTCTCGCTGCGCAGGTCCCCTTCTTTGTGCAATTTACTCATATTCCGTTGTTTCATCGCTGTCGCATTGTTGTCAAGGTAATAGGATTTCATGGAGATACGTGCGCATCTAAAACATGCGAGGAACATCCATACTTGATCGCCAAGTTTAGACTTGCGCGCCTTAATGACTTTTCCGTTTTTCATAATTTCCTTCACAAATTTTATGAAAAATCAACTTACATAAGAGTTAAGTAATTCAACCTTTGTGTAGAATAAATGGCTCTTAGAACCGGAATCACTAATGAACTGGCTAGCAAGCAGATTGATGATATGATGAACATCATTGGCCACGATTTTTATACCATCAAAGATAGCACTCTTCTGGATTTTTCTAAGTATTTGAAGAAATATCATCGCAACTTCCCCCAAAGAACATGTCTTCCATTGTATGGCTATGGTCATCTGAGAGACGACACTATTCCAGAAGCAAAGAACTATCTCCCATTATCAAGGATTCAAGATTACTCCAACATTGCTTCAGCAAATATCTCATGTGGAGTAGGATTTATAAATTCTTGAACAGTGGAGAAGGCCCACATGATGCATCATAGCCCTTGTACACCAGATTTAAAACCTTATATGCCTGAGCTGTAGCCACATTGTCATATTTCATTCTTCTAAAATGCTCAGATGGATCAATCCAAAGGCTTGAAGAAAAGTTGGGACTTCCATCCTGGGCGAGGTGTAAAGCCAACGTGGATGTGGGCATACAGGGTGCGACAATCCTGTGTAGAGTTTTTCGAGGATCTGAAAGGAGTGGCGATATACAAAGCTGTTTGGGTTGGGAAAACATATTTTTACAGACATGATAACTTCATGACGGAGATACTCAGCCACTGGAGTCCAAAAACTAAAACTATCCATCTAACTCATGGATAAGTAGGCATCAGTCTGTGGGATGTCCACAAGATCTAAGGGGATCCAATTTTGGGCATCATTTATGATGAATTCATTAATCCCAAGGTGAATTGGAATGATTCAGAGAAATCTCCTGCTTTAGCTCGCGAATTATTTAAAATCTTCCACAGGCTTAAGAGTTCAAAGAACACATTAACTCATTCTAGAAAGGATATTCATCCTAAGAAGTGGATAAATATATTTCTTATTGAGAGTGAAGAGAATGAGCCAAATGAAATGGAGCCGAAGAAGAAAGGATCCAAGAAAAAGAAATCCAAGTATAAGAGGCCCACCCATCATACCACCTGCCCAAAACCTGAGAAGAGGAGTGTTCCTGGAAAATTCTGTCCAACTTTAGAAGCATGAGAGTTTGAAAAATAGGGATATGAGGTGAATCAAAGGATCCCGAATAAGACTCGTTTGGCAGTCTTCTTGGCTTTGTGGGTCAGCGTTTATCTCTTTCCAGTCAGGGATTCGAAGGGAGGCGTCAGGCCAGGGACCTTCATTATTGCCGAATAATTGGATGAGGTAAAAATGGTTGGGTTGGCTACCCCCATTTTAGAAAAGATTCACAGGAGTTTACTTCATGTCTTCCTGGGTAAATCTCCTTTATGAATAGTGGGACCATTCCACGTTTTTGGGGATGGATCGCCAGTCACTTCAGAACTTATAATGTATAGAATGGATTACAAATTCCTGGTAGTTCTTTCAGACCGTCAGTGCAATCACTCTCTGGAGTTGCACCATTAGATCTTAATGCCTATTGCATGAAAGTGAGGCTGAGCATGTTTAAGGAATTCAACTTCTTTAGTTATGGAAATCCACCAACTAGATGGTTTGTTGATGATGGAGCGACCCATTTGGATTTCTGGGCATACATGCTAGCTTGCAGATATGGCATGCTAGTTTCCATGATTGACGGAGAAATTATATGCAAGGCCTATGCTCCATATAGATTAGCACGCCAATTCAAATGTCTGCAACAGATTGTTGTATCTCTTCCAGTACATTTTAGGTTAGAGAAACATCCGATGGTTTCTTGGAAACTGTGGATGCTGACGTCAAGGGAGAAGACTCTGTTTCTGGTAATTTTACAATGATTCATAAAAATGTTGAACGAAACATCGAATGACTTCCATTCTGTGATACTTCAGGTTAAACTCTTACATTAGAGCTTCTGGCGGCTGTTGAAACTGATGTCATGATTTTATCTGAAGATGTGGTCCAGGGTCAGGGGTCGTAGGACATAAGTTTCCATGAAGACACATCCAATGATCCCACTAGTGAGACTATCCAAGACTCTGAAATATCATTGGATGAGATGATGAATCGTGGTATGACTTTCGAAGAATTTTAAGATCATGCTACGTTATCATGTGATTTAGAAGACCTTGGGCGTGAGTGTTATCCTTATCCAAATAATTTTTTTTATAAATTACGCTTCTAATCATGACTGAAAAATAATATGATGTTCCATCCATAGAAGCTGCTGAACTGCCAATGCCTAAAGAGGGTGTGGACATTGATGTCAACCCTACCATTGTAGAAACATTATCTCATGTAGAGCTAAACCCATTAAACCCTCCTAAGACCCATCATGAAGATCCTGTTGAGACTGGGAAAGATGGGGAGGGGTCTTCTCTGGTTTTTGATCTACCATTGGGTAAGTGATAACAATATTTGTGATTTTACATAATTTGAAAGACAATCGATTATTTTGTTATCCTTTGAAACTAACCAAATCTTTTAATTAATTATGTCGGGCCATCAACTGCAATGGATTCATTTGGAGGTGAGGCCTCAGCCTTTGAGCCAACGAGAATTGAAAATGAAGAAGCTCAGGTCAGGGGAGAAGGAGAAAAACAGGGCACTTCCTTATGTGCATTAATCACAAATTATATGCCCCCTATGATGATGATGTTGAATCAGACCTAGAGGTGCTTATGGAGCTCATCTTTTCACGACACAAGGCATGGAACATCATATGGAAAATCATATCTGAGGTCACTTTAGAAGAGATATCATTGAAGATCTTTTGATTATTGTCCCAATTCGTCAAGCTAGGACATGGCGGTTTTGGATACCAAGAGATCCATACCACGGTGAAACAAGTAATCTTCAGGAGGGAGCAGGAGCAAAAGTGTCGCGATGATCTAACCAGGGTGAAAATATCAGTCAACATTGGAGAATTTGATGCTACGGTATCCTGAGCTGAGGCTGACTATGCTGCCAAGATGGAGGAGCTGAAGTATAAGATCAAAGAAACAATCATCCAGAAGATGCACCTTTAGCAACAGTTAGATGTTGTTACTGGGGAACTTGATCATCTCAATAATTAACTGGAGGATGTTCAAACAAATGGTATGAAGACCATTGAAGATTCCAAGAAAGCACTCCATCAGGCTGAAAAGAGTGAAGTTGGTCGAGTGCATGAGCTTCAGGTAGCTGTTGATGAAGTGCGGGATGTTGTACATCAAGTGAAGACCTATGTTGAAAGCCTTTTGTAATTTCCTAAAAAAGAGAAGAGACTCCAATATATGGATGTCCTTGTAAATCTCGTGCATTAAATGGAAAGAATGCTTTCATCTTCAAACAATTGTGCATGTATTTTCCTGCTTCCTTCTTTATCTTTTACCTAAGACAATGGGCCTAGTGACCATAGTTTGATTTTTACTGGAATTAATATAAATAACCATACAATCCTTGAATCTTTTAATTGCTCAATATTACCTAAATCATACAAAATGTATGTTTAGTGAGCTGTAACATGACTTTTAATCAGATTTCCTTGGTCTTTTGTGGGCAGCATGCACATCATACATAAAGAGGCTAATGTTTAATGTTGAAATAGCTTTGACCGAATGAATTATAACCGACTCAATATTTTGACATTTTTTCTGAAAACATATTACAATACTCATGTATGACAGAAAATATGTAAACTATAACTTAAGAAAATTTGGATCAGAGGAATGATATGAAAAATAGATAAATGGCATTAGAAGAAGTAGTTTCTAAGAATGAAGATACCATTATTTAACAAACTTGTTAGGGGGTTGAATTATGCTGGGCCACCTAAGGGCATTGGATGCATAGTCAAATAAATATCATCTTTTGGCTAACTGGTTTGTTATGTATACTACTTATGCAAGGCCACCTAAGGGCACATGCTTCATAGTTAGGAAAAAGAACTCACAGAAAATTTCTTTCCTAGTTCTAAAATTCCAGTCAATGTTTATGGAGATTCAAATTTTACAAAGTATAGAGTTTGCTGTATGAAAAGAGGTACTTGAATATGGAGAAGATATTTCCAAACAAGAATATCGAAGAACTGAATGAATATCACTCCTACGAAGGTCTGACCCAAACATAGGGAAGAGTATATAAACCATAGACTTCAATACTTTCAGATCATGAAAAAGGATATGGGAAAATATGTTAAGGATGTCTATTTTTGCGGATCCCTACATATTGTCATTAAGACAAATATGGAAAAAGAAGATTTCTTCCCAATAATGATGTTACCAGTATTTAAAAAACCTGTTAGGGGGTTGAATTGTGCAGGTCCACCTAAGGGAATTGGCTCTATAGTTAAATAATAACATCTTTTGGCTTCCAGGTCTGTTATGTAGACTGTTTATGCACGGCCACCTAAGGGCATGTGCTGCATAGTCAGGCAAAAGAACTCTCAGAAATTTGACATTTTTATAACTAGAAGCCAAGAATAGGGTTATGAAGATCAGAAAATATTTTAGGTTAGGATTATGACACATAATTATGGGTATTGTCCAATGTATGTAGAGAGACACAAATCAATGCTAACCATAATCATGTTGTGGCTGGTTCCTAAATGGAACTGTTGGACTTCACTACATAACCCATAAATATAGGAATCATTCCATATGTTGTTCTTGAACTACAGTTTATCATCGTATCGGACAAAATTATTGGAGATCTTAGTTTAGGGCCATAGAGATTGGACCATTATAAGAAATACATAGTGTGTGTTTTCATGGGGACTTTTCAGCCAGAGGACTAAAAGAGGAATTTGGGGTTAGGCCCAAAATACTTGGGGCTAGATTCGAGGGACACTAGAACATTCCTTAATATCCCATAAGGATGGGAATCAAGCTCACGTATTTATAGAATAACCCTCTGTACAAATTATGTTCATACATGTGAAGGATGAAAGGGGACTTTAGTGCAATTATGGTTTAACCCAGGACAAAAGATTCAGGTATTTCCATGTATGCACGTAGTCTTTGAAATGAAACATGATTGAAAATCAATGTAAATAATGACTCCCTCTCAGGTGACGGTTTCAAAGAATATTGTAGTTTATTGTCATACTAGACAAAAGTGTTGTATAGTTTAACAGCGTATAGCAAGGACGAAAGTGAACCACTGTATAGGTATTGATTCTAGGGGCAGTTTCACGAATAAACATCGTATGAGATGAAGGTGAACCAATGTGAACAGATTGATTTTGGGCTTGAACCGTGGGAGGTTGCCTACGTATCCACCCCGAAAGGCAAGGATCAAAGTATGCATAGTTCAATTAAATAATGAATTAATGATCAATTTTTTCTTGGGGAAAACGACCTAAAAAATGATGTTGTTGGGACTTAAACATGGTTAGTAGCCTAGAGAGAGTGTTGTGGTTGAAGTTTTCTCTAAGCTCACGTGATACATACTCGGAGTGATAAACAAGAGGTAACAACCACTTTAACGATGCACAGTTTAATGTCATGTAGGACTTATAAAGGGACTATGTAGTTTATATTCTTGTAGTTAGAACTATTGGTGATGCATAGTTTAGTGTCATGTAGCAGGGACAAAGTACATTTTAATGTCATGTAGGACGTATCAAGGACATTATGTATAGTTTAGAGTCATGTTGTTAGGACGACATGGACAATTTAGTTTAACATCATGATGGACAAAAGGGGGACTATGCAGTTTAATTTCATGCAGTGAGGAAAAAAGAGTAAACCATTTAACGTTATGTTGGACATTTTAGGGACTTTTTCACAGTTTAACGTCATGTTGGATGAAAAAAGGACGATACAGTTTAGCGTCATGTTGGACGTATGTGCAAATAGTTTAAGGTCATATGCATAGACCGTGGATGATGCAGTTTAACATCTTGCTAGACGTAAGGGACTTGCAAATAGTTTAGGGTCATATGCATGGACCTCTGTTTATGCAGTTTAACGTCTTGTTGGACGGTGGTGCACTTTAAGGTCGTACCGAACCAATGATGATATATTTTGTGTTTATACAAAATACTTCTTCAAAAATATGGCATTGGTTGGAGTAGTGATGAGTTCTCCATCCATCGAGATTAATGAATAATCTCTATTGGAGTAGACCCTATTTATTGAGTAAGTTCCTTCCCATTTTGGCTCAATATTGAGAGGTTTCATTCCTGGTATTATTGGATTTCTGAGAACTAATAACAATTCTCCCTGAGTGAATGAACGAAGACAAACTTTTTTGTTGAAATCTCTTGTTATCCGATTTTGATGGACTTCCAAGTGGTGAAAAATGCACAATCTTTTCTCATATAACCATTCCAATTCATTCAATTTCTTTTGATATTGTTCATCTGTAGATGACTGATCAAAAATAGCTACTCTGAGTGCAGGTAGTTGAAGATCAATGGTTAATACGGCTTCCATTCCATATACTAGTGAATATGGAGTAGACCGTGTTGTAGTGCGGGTGGTAGTCCGATAAGCCCATAAAGTATGAAAGAGTTTATCAGGACATGATATCTTATCTTTATCCACCATATTTTGCAATATATTTGAAATAGTCTTATTTAAGGCTTCTATCTGGACATTGGCTGCTGCATGATACCAAGATGAATGGATGGATTTGATGTTGTATTATTGATACCACTTCTTCACCTTGGATGAATAGAAGTTGGTGCCATTGTTCGTCAATATGGTATGAGGGACACCAAATATGGTAATTATGTTAGACTTGATGAAGCTAACAATTCATTTAGAACTGACTTCTTTAATAGGTATTGCCTATGCCCATTTGGAAAGGAAATCTACAGGAGTAAGAGTATACTTAAATTGTTTGGTCATAGTTGAAGGGTAAGGTCCCACCATATCCATTCCCTATGTAGAAAATGTCCATGAGTATTTACCTGTATAAAGAAACTCTGGAGGTTGATGAATGAAGTTGGCATGTACTTGGAATGAATGACACCTCTTTGTGAAATCAATACAATCTTGTATCATTTAAGGGCAAAAGTATCCAAGCCATCGAATCAGATCAGACAGTGTATGTCCATACTGGTGGGAACCATAGATTCTTGCATGCACTTCTATCATGACAGCCATTGCCTCTTCACCATCAATGCATCTGAAGAGAAATCCTTCAAAACCACATTTGTAGAGAATTTTCTCTAAGTGATCTGGGCTATCCTAAAGAGTATAATTGACCACACGTAGCCAAATTTGTTATTTCTCTGCTCTATCAGGTAGAAGTGTTCCATTTTGAAGGTATTATCTGATATGTGACATCCATCTTGTAGTATGACGATAAGGTTCAGGAATGGGACTAATTTCATTAATTTCATCTGTTTCGATTCGAACATAATGTGAAATTTCATGACAGTGGGAAATACTGATGGTTGTCTCGTCCCGATTTGGATCTCCGAGAGCTGTGGCTATATTAGCCAGTGCATCATCTTGAGCATTTTGTGATCACGGGACATAAGATTATGTCAGTTCTTAAAGAAATTCTTCCATTAACTCTCTGACGTAATCATACAAAGGGATTAGTTCTTCTTTTCTCATGCCATAATCCCCATTGACTTGTTTGATTACCAGGTCTGAATCACCTTTCACCTTTAAGTGATTCACTTGTGCTTGAAGCGCCAATTTCAGGCCTGTGATTAGATCTTGGTATTCTACTTCATTATTGGTACCACCTTCCCACAATAATAAGGAATTAGGTAACAATACTTTTTTTGGTGAAATGAGCACAATTTGTATTCCAACTTTGTTGAATTTAGAATTTTCCATTTTCCTCCCTATTGGACTTCTGGAAGCACCATCAAAATACATTTCCCATGCATGAGGGAATTCTTGAATAGGGAAGACGTCATCATTAGAGAGTTCAATATCTAAAGATATGTCTTCCACTGAAGGGTGTTCAGCTATAAAATCAGCCCGAGCATGGCCCTTTATTTCCTTTTGAGATACTTATTGAATGTTGAATTGCTGCAAAATAACTTCCCACCTTGCCAGACGTCCTGTAAGCATTGGATGACTGGGGATGAATTTGAGCGGGTTATTTTGAGATACCAATTGGACCTCGTGATGTTGTAGGTAGTGTCACAACTTCTGAACTACAAAGATTAATGCTAGGAAGCACTTCTCAATACTTGAATACCGGGTTTCTGCTTTAACCATTGTCCGACTGAGGTAGTAGAGGTTGTTTTCATTCCCATCGTCATTTTTCTAAGAATGAAAGGCACCCAATGATCGCTCTAAAGTTGTAACATAGAGGATAAGTGGTCTTCCTTCAATAGGTGGCATGACTACCGGTAGACTCAAGAGGTATTTCTGGAGAATATCGAATTCTTCTTGACATTCTTCAGTCCACTAGTATGTGACTCCCTTCTTCATCAATTTGGTGAAGGGTAAACTTTTTCCTTCCAAATTGGCGATAAAACACCGAATATTGGCTAAGTGTCCTTGAAGTCCTCATAATTATTTCAACTTTTGAGGAGGTGACATCACAAGGATTGACCTTTTCTTCTCAGGATCGGCTTCAGTACCAAAATGGCGTACAACAAAGCCGAGAAAAGTTCCATAGGTTACCCCAAAAGAAAATTTTAAGGGGTTCATCATCAAATTATGTGGTCGGAGCTTGCGGAATTAGACTTCCAAATCAGCCAGTGATTAGAACGTTTTTTGGATATGACCACAAAATCATCCACATAGCATTCAACAAAATTTCCTAAAAAGGGTTTGAAGATATGATGCATGGAACGCTGATATGTTGCACCTGCATTCTATAATCCAAAGGGCCTTACCCGATAGCAAAACACACCCTGAGGGGATCTGAAGGCTGTGGATTCCTCATCCTCTAGGTCCATTCAGATTTGATTATATCTGAAATAACCATCCATGAAGGAATGTTCTTCATAGCCAGCTATTGCATCAATTAAATGTTCTGTAATTGGAAATGGTAAATCATCCTTAGGAAAATGCTGATTAAGATCTCTGAAATCGATGAAAACTATAATTTGTCCGTTATTCTTCTTTAAAGGGAAAATTTTATCCAACCACATGGGATATTGAACTTCTTTGTCGAAGTTAGCATTGATAAGATTATTCACATCAACATCAATTTTGGAAGCATAAGTTGGGTGTGTTCTTCTCGCGGCTTGCTTAAATCCTCGATGTTCTTTTGGTAAACCCAAATGATGAGTACCAATATCAGGATCAAGCCCGGGAATTTCTGAATTTTCCAAGAATATATATCTCTATTTTTCTTTAGAAATTAAATATACATCTCTTTCTCTTCTAGAGTAATGGCCGCACTGATTAAAGTGGGACGTGGATCTTCTTTTGTACCCTGATTTATTTCTCTCAGTTCATCCACTGTGGTATAGATACCCTCTTCAAATGCTGGTGGAGAATCTCTAAGATCTTCCTCTTCTTCTTCAACATGCTTTACTTCTTCCATTTCTACTTGCATAGTAGATGATGAAGAAAAATTTCCATGCTTAATAGAGATGTTTAAATTTGAACATCTTGAAGAAGAGGTTTCCATTTCCTACCCAATTGATGATGAATGGTATTCTATGGGTAATAAAGAGGAAATGATGGATTGAGAATCGACATCATTGTTTAATTTTGATGTTGCTATTACTTCTTATGGCCTGATTGGCGATGTACAGGGTTGTTGGATTTCAGCAGATGAAAGGAAGACATCTCCATTTGAGCATCCATCACTACTCGGTCGGTTACCAATTTCTCCCATGTTGTCTGGTTCGATTGTTGTAATTGAAATTATGGATCTTTCCATAAGAGTATTTTGATTTGGGTCTATCTGGTCAATTTGACTGATAGGAAACACATAATTTGTACTGACATGTGTAAATGGATTAACTAGGTTCTTCTCCAAACCAAATGAATCATTAAATTTGGTAATCTCCCTAGTTGTGGATTTATCCTTTCCCTTCATGTGATAGAATTCTGCATCAATGTATTGAGACTCACATGTCTTGAATAGGGCCTTATCACCATAAAATATCCCAACTTGACCATCGAAACAATATTTGAGAAAATGATGGTATGATGAATGGATAACCACATATTGATGTAGCCACGGTCTTCAAAGAAAGATGTTGAAGGCTGAATCTTGATCAACAACCATGAAATCTGAATTAGATACAAGATCTCCAAACTGAGTTCTGAGTGTAACCTCGCCCAATGGTTCTTGATCATTTTTATCATATCTTTGTAACATCATGGTAGAAGGAGATAAATCATATCCTGTGAGGCCCAATCGACGAAGTGTACGAATGGGCATGAGGATGACTCTTGAACCATTGTCAATGAAAGCTCTTTAGACGAGTACGCCATTTACCTTGCCAGATAAGTACAAAGGTCTAATATGTCCATGCACAACAACATCTTCATCTTCATTAGTAAAACATATTGCAGCATCGCATTCTGCATGATTATTCTCAATATGATAGACTTCAGCTGCAGCATTTTGAATGTCAAACTCCTGAGGACTTGACAATGCCTCGATGAGTGTCTCCCGAAGATCTTTTGACATATTCAAAGCATCCAGAATTGATAAATTGGCTGGTACTTGAGACAAGTGTTTCAATACATCATACTTTTGATCCAGAGGTCTTCATTTCCCAAAAATAACATGTGGTTAAACATGTGCCTTGGAAGATGATGTTTTGGATGTATATGCATATTGTATCAGGTTAGGAGTTGGTAATACTACTGGTTTTGGAATATTAGACTTATTAGGTCTCTTTATTTTCTGAGAAGAAGAAAGTGAAACCTTTAACTGATCTTCCAGTACAATTGTACCAAGACTGAGTTTACTATTAGTGGAAGAACTATATTGTTTTTTTTGAGCTCGTTGAAGGGATCTACCATGAGTTTCTGCCGCATACACAGTTCTAGGAGGAGTAGAATTGGAATAGAGGTCTTTGAACGATCCACGTCTTCCCCTGTATCCTGAGCCTCTGGAACTTCCTCTGATTCCACTGTTTGATACAAGGAATTCAGGCTCATCGAAAATGAATCCTTTATTGGCATATGGATCTATTAATTGAATAATATTAACAGAACCGAAGATTAACTCTTCATCTGATGAAGACTCTTCCTAATTAACTTTTTTAGGCTGTACTGTTTGGTGGTGCGGTTCCCATGGCTTCGAAGTAGATGGCATGAAATATAACAGAGTTAAAGACAACCTAGTCTTTGACACATAACATCTTCTTCTGATTCTTTTTCATTCATTTAATCATGCCATTTCTTTGAGGATTTTCCATCTACTGAAGAGGGTTTTGCTGCGGTAGTCATGGTAGAAGGCACAATTAGTTTCTTCAATTGTGTTCATAAATTAGAATGATATCAGTTGATCATCTTTCTGACCATCTAATCATCATATTTTTGTGCATTTTTGTTCTTAACTTCTTGCCATTCGCCTTACTACTCTTGAACTGTAGCAGTAACACATGATACCTGGGATGAAGATCATTTTAGTTTGACTTGTACTGAGTCGACCATCTTTTGGAGGAGGTCTTTGAAGACAAAACACTCTTGGATGGGATTCCCCAACATCTGATAAAATGGGAAATAATTGGGACGGTCTTCATCTCTTTCCTTGTTTGGGCTCTTGGGCATTGGAAATTGAAAAAAAAAATATTTTCCAGAGCAGAAATTAGATAACCAAGAACTTGTTCATTTCAGAAAGAGTAAACTTTTCTTTTCAGATCCTCAAATTGTTTTCGTCTTTGATCTCTCTGATTATCTTGACGAAACGGTCTCTGTTGATGGTGCTTATGAGGTGGATCCATTCAAGACGATGCAGGTTTTGATGTAGAAGAATGTATAGGTGCTTGTTTAAGCATAACTATAGCAGTCTCTGCTCTACCCATTATCCTTCCTGGATCTGATTGAATTACACGAGATTTAGACTTAGTCTGTATAACAGAATCTTCAATCTGTTGAGCGATTGAAGTAAGGTCTCAAAACCCTCCTGTTTATTTCACAGGGATCAACGGTGTGCGTAATTCATCACATATATTTTCCACACAGATTGGAAATACTTTCTCTTGAGGGAGTGCTAAGATTAGGGAATATGTTAATCCCTTACAGTGAGAAATGAAATCAGAGACTCTTTCATTCTCCCTTTGGTTACAATTCGTATTATTGAAAACTGTTGTCTTTGGCAATGTTGAGCTGAATTGATGAAGAAATTGTTGAGGGGGATCTTCCCATCCGGTAATTGACCAGGATTTCAAACATGTATACCCGACAAAATATGGTCCTTGCAAGGTTCGCATGAAGAATATGAGTTTCACTACTTCTTGCTGCTCCAGAGTTCCCATCATAGGATCATAACAAGACACGTAATGCGTCAAATGCTGTTCAGGATTTCCTGATCCATTGAAAATAGGGAATACAGGGTTCCCAAAAATTGATGGGGGAGAGATTGAATCTACCCATTCAGGGTAAGATTTCTTTTCTGGTTGAACTTGTGCATGTATTCCCACCATAGTCTCTAACCAAGCTGTTAATTAATCAATAGTAGTTATTAACTTTTGAGAAACATCAGGTTGAGGTTGGACCTGAACAGGTGCACTGACTGGAGCTTGGACAAGTATGGTAGCTGGCACTACAACAGATTGTTGTGATGCCAATTGTTGTTTCACTTAACCCGTAGGATTAGACCTGTGAGGGTGTACTGATAAAGGAGGATATTCCTGATCCATCTCAGTAGCTGCAACCAACTCCCTTGGCTGACTGACTCCAGCACGCTTAGGAGGAATACAACCTTGAAGTAGTTCTACGTTCAACCTCCTCAATCCTTTCATTTCTTCCTCTTGTTGCGCAAATCATTTCTCTAGTGAGAGAGATTGGCCTTCTCCAGAGGAAAGAAATTTAACCTGATTCTTTCCCTTCCCCTTGTTTGATCCCATTAGGAGAGAGGGAAGTGGGTTACTTGAAGGATCACCTAGGTTATGATTAATCCTTTGATTTTGTGTACGCACACCTTCATCATTTTAGTCTGTGCGTGCACCTTCTTGATCAGGAACCATTTCATCTGATCCCTCTGAATGAGCCTCATCTGGTGGATTAGCAACAAGGGAAGTGATGAAAAATATTGATGCATAATGCATCACATCCCTTCTATCAGCATTTATGTGATATTGTCTTCTGCCATGTCTTTGATGAGACATTTCCTTTTGTTGATTTGATCCCTCAGGAACTTCTTGAAGAACCATAAATTAGAGGGAATATCAGGATAATTGGGCACTTCGTTCCTCATATGGCTTCTTACCTAATCGAGAGAAGACCGACTTTAGCTGAGGAGGGGATTGATGATTTGAAATATTCCCCAGTGTAGTGGACTGGGGCTGTTCCTGTTGTCTTTGCTCAACTCCTTGAATCATATTTTTTTATTCTGAAGGTTGGTTTAATAGTGTCCCCAATCTAACGAGCTGGGGTGGCTCTTGACATACTATGTCTGAGACTTTCTTCAATTCTCTCTTGATCTTGTGGACCTTAGTCCTGAACTTAGATGGATGCATCAATAGACATCCACTTTTAACACCCGGTTCAAAAGACCGTTGGATGATTTCTGACACTTCAGTCACTTGATGATGTGCTTGCTCTATATGAGAGGCATGTTCAATATTCTCATTTGATTGATACAAGAGTAATTAAAAAACATGTTCTATGTATTCTTGATTTTGAGAGGAACTAGTTGAAGCCTCTTTATGGGAAATATTTTCATTACAAACACAACAAGGTATTCGTGGCCAGCCATTGGCAATAACATTGCATGAGACCATTTTCAGTGGGTTTTGCTAACAGGAGAGAACCGTGAAATGCAGTGCTCCATGAACACCCCATACTCTGACATGAATACCAGATGGGGAATTGAAAATTAACTGGCACAACTTTTTCAGTGCGCCAAGGCATGATCTCTAAAGGGCTCTCTATTGCTTTTCAGCCTTCGGATATCAAGAAACTGATAGAGATTCCAAGTCAATTTTGCGGTGCAACCCTTCCATTATCTTAACATGATTTTCATATTCATAAAAAGATTATTCTTTTTTGTCAACTGACAAAGTGTTTTCTATATATTGATACCAATATCATGAATTCCATCTTCCGTCAAAATCTCTGGAATGTAATACTGAGAGTCAGCCAGAGGCCAAAACATGACTGGCACATCACCTTTCACCAGTTGTTTTCTCATGTTCAGCATTTCCTCTTTATCATTCAATGAATATTCATTTACCTGATTTGACCAGAGATGGTGATTCCTTGTTTCTTCATCAGATCCAACAAGATTGGTAGAGAAATCACTGATCAAACTAGAAGATTCATGTCTTAGGGGTGGTTCAGAGAATGAACTACACCCTGAGCTATCTTTCGATTGAGAAAGTATTTCACCTGCAAGCGATGACGCATCAAACATGACTGACTTCGCATTTCCATGTGCCTCAAGATAAGAGGGATTTCTCAGTACTACATTTTCCACTAGAGGATTTTCTAGGAAATGTGCATCACTACTACGGAGAGGAATTTGGCAGCAAAATTCATCATCCTGGGGAGGACCACCATGGTGGGTTACAACAAAAAATGAGATCTCTTTCTCCTTGGTCTTCTGACCACACAGAGGGTTCCTATGGCTCTCATCTGAAGATGAAACTTTGAGATCGACCGAATTTTCATGAATCAAGCCTTCACGTGGAAGTGTCTGTTGAAGACCTTTGGAATTAATGTTACCACTATTGGGAAATGAGGGAGTAGAATCTTGCAATCCAACAGATAACTGTCTGAGGGTTTCAAGAACTCCATCATCAGGGAAGGCCTTGTTATAGATTGGCTCTTTATTTCTTGACTGCGTTGGGTGGGTCTTTTTCTTAGACGTCTTCTTACTCAATTTAGCAGGTGTGTGTTCCTGCTTAGGAGAAATGATCAGGATAGGCTGATTATCTCTGCTCAAACCAGGTGTATGTGCCTGACTTGGTTGTCCGTATGATATGGGGGAGTACGCCCCACAACTCGCTTGGACTGGAACATATGTGTGTGTCTGTTCCGAAGTGAACTATTGATGTGTCACTCCACTGGTAGGGTTATATTTATGTGTTTTTCCCTGAGATGTTGCTAAAACTATTATAATATCCTGGAAACCATCCAGAATATGAGCAGGGATTGTCTTCTATTCTTTCCACATTGATAGAATATTCTTGGTGACATCGGATGTCGGAACGGGAATATACGTCTATTCCGTGATTGGAGTATGTGTATGTGCCATATCCTATCCTCCTTTTCATGTCATTGAATCATGACAGTACTCAAGTGTGGGGGTAGAGAATTGAGTCTACCTCCTGTTTGTCGCCTGAGCTTTCCGACTGACTTCTCTGTGTGCTACCAAGATAGACTGTTGGTATACTTGATTAATACTAGTGTGTATATGTGAATGATGATTACACTTCGCTGAACGTGGTTGACGAGCACCATAATATGTAGTCAGACGAGCCTGCTGACTAGCTAATGATGTATAAACAAGTGTATGTTCCTGCCTATAGTACTCTGTCGGAATTGCCTGGCGGGTTTGGCATGATGCTACCAGACGAGTCTGCTGGCAGCGGAATTAAAACGGGTAGGTGTGTGTGCCCTCTCGTTGCATGCCACCAAGTTAGGTTTGTGGACTTCTCCGGAAATGGAAGAGATGAGAACCTGCTCACTGTTAACCGAGCTTCACCTTTGGCGATTTGTCTTCCCTGCCCGGGTTTGAGGAACCTGAACCGAACACCTGGAGTCTATACCCTCATCATGTTGAGGGCACACTAACGCACGATTCTGGTGGCTATTGTTGATGTGAGCCCTCCGGAAAGACTCATGTCTCTTTGAATTAAGGCCCGGAGGCATCTGCTCATTCACCTCCCCAGAATATGGGAGTAAATGGTTATTGTGTTCCAGGGATGACGACCCAAAAATGTTGGAGACGGTGGATAGCACCACCTGCTTCTTAATCACTGGTCTTCATTTTCTGGATGACCAGGGTGAATTGTTTACCTGGAGGGATTGTCGGGAATCCTCCAGAGTTGGAATAGTATCGTTTTGATGGTACTCTTTAACCAGTGCATTTGATACCCAGTGTTGAAGACGCTGAGTAGGTGAAATCTTCCTCAGAGAAAACGATGATCCAGTAGGAGTATCAGCAGTGGCATTTGCAGCAGAAGTTTTCACAGTAGACGTATTAACAGATGTGAACTTAAGAGAAAGCATTCTGGAAATGCAGAAGATCTTGGAAAAGAGTGCCTGTTTGATATAACAGACGTAATCAACATAAATTCAGCCACTACATCTTTTGGATGAGCACATTTGTAGATGATTGTTTTTGTTGGCCCCCTCATTGAGTTTTAAATAGGGGCCTTACAAATAAGAAAAACATCATTTTGACATGGTTAAAGATTCATTTCGTGTTCACCATTTTTTGTTTCCCTCTGGAATTAAGGATGACCTTGTCGATTTAAGATTAAAACATTCCACACGGTTTCTAATGGGTTTCTTAGTAGAACCCGAAACATCCAATGACTCCATATCCATTTGAACATACTTTCCAAAGGTAGGCGCTCATTAGTTGTGGACTGATGATGCTTTGGAATTTTTATTGGTCGAGAGGATGGGAGGTCGGACTCATCACATATTTTTTAGGGGAATTATTGTCTACTCCAGGACTCTATTTATAGATTTAAGTTATGTTCGTGAATCGTTATTACATTACCAAGTAAAAATTGAGCTTTCCTTTAGATCTGACAATCAATGATTGATATATAAAAAATTTAGAGGATCTATTATATGTATTCGAGGTTCTTCCTCGATAGAGAATCATCTGTATTTGTTTAGAGATTCGTAGTCAATGGTATCCATTAATTCATAAAAGTATCTTGGTCATTATGATGACCATACTGGTTTTAAAGCCACTCAGTGGGGCACTTGATGATTATTTTCAATCAGAAGGATATGGATTATTTCAGAGTTCGGATCGTACCCGCTGATGGGCTACCTACATATCCTTTGTTTTGGAAAAGGAATCAGAACCCACGTAGTTCGAGTAAGGAAATATAATGCTTATGAATGATGGATCAAAGAAAGATGTCATAATTACTTTTACACTCTACGCTCACGTGAGTCATGCTCGGTTTGAGAAACAAGAGGTATTGGAAAATCTAGACAATTCGGCCATGAAAGATGTAATCATAAGAAATAAGGATTAAGATTTCATTAAGGGAAGAAATCCTAGAACATGGTCTATAAAGGTATATATGCATCATTATGATTTGGATACTCTAATCTTGGGGATAACTCTTAAGGAAGATGCCCAAGTTAGGTGGGGACTTATGATTGGGTTATATTCCAAAGAAGGAATCCTAGATCAAAAGTAAATTGGGACTAGTTAAGAGAAATTAAGACTAAGGCTTACCCCTGAGAAGGAGGCACATGTTTAATGGGATTTGAAAATTAAAGGTACGTGGTGATTACTCCTAATGAGGATGCCCATATTCGAGAATTTTAAGATTGGGGCTTACTCCTGAAAAGGATGCCAAGATTAATGAAAATTATGACTGTGGCATACTCTTGAAAAGAAGGCCCAGGTTAATGGGGACATGGGGCTTACTCCTAAAGAGGATTCCCAGATTTGAGAATTATGACTGGGGCTTATTCCTGAAAAGGAGGCCTATGTTAAGGGTTTCTCTCATCTTAAAGGATGAGGTTGAATGAATTAAATCTCAATCTTTAGTGACATAAAGATGTGTAAATCACTAGTTTTTGAGAAATGTTCCATGGAGTTCATTTCAGATAAGGAAGTCAAATCAAGAAATCATGCCATAAATGGATTTGAAGAGTGTCTTGAAGACTGAATCATGAATAGGAGAGGTGTAATGGAATAAAAGGGGTTGAATGGGAATGAAAGGCACCCAAAAAGGTAGGGGCGCAGATGTCATGGCAGGCGCGCAGCTACTTCATAGGCGTGCAAGTCCTGGGCGCGCAAGTATACCTCTGCGACACATGGGTCCTTGTGTGATTATTAACCAGTAGGGTAACACTTAGGCGATCCATGAACAAAGCCTATAGAATTATCCTGAGGTACTTCCAGAAGAGGGGCGCGCATGTTCTGATGAAGAAGTAAGGCGGCGCGCTAGTGTGTCCATTTCCATTAAGGGTAAAACACCTTAGGTGCTCATGTGTTAGTGAATTCTAATACTTAGACCTTACTCCTAATGTCTAGACCTTCCATTCTAGGTAATGAATTACCTTGTAAGTGTTCTGAAGACCTGAGGAAGAGACTTGGGTGTTCAGAGCTCTATATCTGAATTCTGGAAAAAAATTCCTCCTCAAATGGGGGGGCCATAGGGTCTATTTAGATGCTAGAGAAGATCCCAAGCGGTTATCACATAGGGCGTGAACGTCACATTGCACGACCATTAGGAGGTGCACATGTATACATGCGTGACTGCAAAGGAACTTGCGCGGTGCATGTTCATTTTAATCCCTTTTCATTCCTTTGTAGATTTTTGAGGTTTTCTTCAAAGGATGAATCAATTTGTTTGAAGTTAACTTCCCTTTAAAATCTTTTTGAAAATGTGACGAAAAGGAGCGTGAACAACTATGTTATTGTAATATTTAATTATAAAATAGGTATTTGCAGTAGAAAAAGTGTAGTCTTAGGACCATCCAACACCTTAGTCAACAAATAACCTGAGTATACAAAACCCGCTACCCAAAAAGAATATCTGGAAGAGCATGACTAAATGGGATAGGGATTGGCATCCACTCTATCTATTGAGGTGACATTAGTTGATCCACCTATAAAACCTGCGGCCTCACACTAGACTGTTACCTCTCCACCACCCACCACTGAGATAGTTTCTAGCACCATGGAACATCCTTTAGCTACTAATCCCCCAACCCCTTATTCCATTACATCCATTGATCGGTGAGAAATCTGCAGTAACACTGTAACAACCCAAGATTTTATAAGATACATTCTTTTTAATTTCACTCATATCTTCTGTTGTACGATACACCAAGATTGTATTGCGCTATATGCAACACCGTATTAGCTTGCAGTATACACAACACAATTCTTGGATCGTGTTATACACAGTTTCAAGTTTATTTGATAGAAGATATCCTACCCAACATTGATTATATATATATATATATTCAATGTATAAATAAAATATGGTTGGATTCTTTTATACACAACAACAAAGGAGTCGTGCACTATACGCAACTCTGACATGGCTTGCATTACATGCAATCGCGACCTTCCCTGATAGCGTGTGTTGTACGCAATACCGGGTTTTACTAAACAACGATATGTTCTTATAATATTATTATGAACTAGTTTTTATGAATATTATTAACTAATTTTTGAAATTCCTAACATTATTATTCATCTTAATCATTTTCTAGAACATGGTATAAGAACAAAATAAATTTCTCGGTTAAAATATGTATTTTTTTAAAAAGGCAGTTTTGCCGCCTTTTGATGGCACACCCACATTAAATCTAGTTCTGGACATGTTTACAAATTCAATTTGACAAAATAAAATTATTCTTTTGAATCAGGATATAAAAATTTAGATTAGATAATGTTTTGATATTTTTCCAATATCTTTCATATTTTAATGATAGTAATAACTCGCTATATTTTAATTAAAAACAAATTTTTCATCGTAATAACTTATGTGGTAAAATTATAATATTTAATGGTTTTAATTTATAAATAGAATATATTTTTACCATTTAATATTTTGTATGTCATTATCATTGATTATACATTAAATTCGTAGGTTAAATCAATTCAATCTTTTACAATGTTTTAAAGAAAAACCGATTTTCTTTCGAAAATAGGATTAATTTTAATTTAATTTCTGCAACTTTTGTGTATTGAATTAGGAAAAATGGATTCCATATTAGGAATCAGTGGGTCCAAATTATGTTAATAAGCTGCTTTTTATTTTTCGGAATTATGAATAGTAACTACGGTAAATTTTATTTACCATAGTTAAAGGTAAATCGGGTAATTAAGGGTAAATATAATATAATAAAATTACCCTAACACATGCCAAAATTCTATTGGATGACTAAAAGTCGACCCATATCACCTAAGGATCAGATTAGATTCATTTAATGGACTTTTTCCCTGAAAATATTTTAATTATTATTAAAACCAAAGAATGTGACAACATGTCACTTTCTTAAATATTATAAGTATAATAATTTTATTTTTGTGATAAAATTCATTAAACTTCATACATGAATAGTATCCAGAAATCTAATAAAATTATCCACATCATGATAATTTATTTAGAATTTTTAGGGATTAAATAATTTTCATTAATAGTGATTCATTAATGATACAAAAATTATTTATTAGGTGAAAAACAAGTAATATAGTTTTTATTGAAATAATAATACATATTAAAAGGCCATCAAACCTGAAAAAAAACTTATTTTTAGTGTATTTATACACCTTAGTCATGCAATGACCAAATACATACGCGTTTGGAGCCTTATAAAAGTGATTATGACACTTATATTATTTTATTTTAAAATATGCCAAAGTTGTCACCTTACTAATTTAATAAATATAACAATTTAAATATTCTGATTTTAAGATGAGAAATTAGAATAGTGTATTATAGTGAAAGTTAATAGATTTATATTCATCATAGGAATTTATTTTTAATTTTTATACAACAAATCAGTATATTAAATAATTATAAAAAAATGTTGTGGTAATTATTTAATTAAGAGATAAACCAAATAAATGGTTTTAAAAATAATAGAATAAATATTATATGAAAAATTTAATGTGATACACTAACATTATAGATACATATGACCTTTTATGAATCTATTAAAGCTTTTATATTGAACATATCTTCTGTATATATTTTATTTAAATCCAAATAAATAAATAGTGTCAAAATTGACACTATTGTTATTTTATAAAAACAACATATTATAAAATTGACTAAAAATCACAAAAATATTTAAAATTTATAAATTTAAATATATGTGGTGTATAATGTTATAAAGTAACCAATTATGGAAAATTAACAACAAATAAGTTATTATTTGATATATATTTAAAATTTATAATTTTATTACCACAAATAAACTTAAATAGATTAAACAAGGATAAATCAAAATTATAAGGTTTAAAATAAGATCAAAACATGCCTAAATTTGATGTTTTGATGAGATTACAACCCTATATCGTATAAATATTTGAATATGAGTCATTTTGGGAGGGTTTTAAGTTGGGTTACATTTATTATAAATTAATATTTTTTAGAATTCCAAATGTGCCCCTCTCCTCCCTTATAAAAGGGCACCTCCTCCCCTTCTTCCTCACACCACATTGAGCCTTCAAGCTCTGCCAACCCCTGAAAAATTCACTTATCCACTTCCCTAGAAACATCCTAGAGGTCCTGGTCTTTTTCGAAGACCAATTTTAGTGCCCTAGGAGGAGGTCTCAAAGAGGTGTTTCAAAGAAGAGGTAATGTCTGTTACCGATTCTTTCATCTTTATTTCTTCTTCCACTTCTTCTTCTTAGGTTTTTTCATTATGAATTAATAACATAAGTATCACTCATATAATGATATTTTATTATATGTATGAAACAACCCTATTTCACAATCTATCTATCCTAAGGAAAATGAAATCATCACCCGTGCGTACGTTCGGAATACCGTCTCCACGTCGTGGTGTAATCTATTTTCCACCACCACCTTACTTGGATGGGTATAATGGTGTAAATAAAAAATATATATGATTATTTTAAAGTTATATTGATTCTAAAATAGTATACATACCCTCTAATACATTCCCACGTTCATGAGAATGATATCATCGCTCGTGCGTACGTACGGACTACCGTCTCCACGATGCGATGAGATTCATTCTCCACGTTAACCATTAATGAATGATTATAAAGTATATATAATAACTAATAATTAAATATATGACATAAAAATGATACTGGATTTATGCATATATATATATGTATGTCATCCAATTAATTCCATTCAATTCAATGAGGAAACGAAAACAACGTTCATGCGTACGTACGGCCTACCGTCTCCATGAACGGTGTATTTCGTTCCATTTATAGATCTATTATATATATGTATATTATGAATATATATAATATTTAAATCATGTTTTACATTATGGATTTAATTAATCATGATCTAATTAATCGTATGAATAATTACAAGTCAAAACACGGACGACAAATGAAACGATTTTACCCAAAACGCTCTTTAACAAGGAATTTACAAAAGAACGGGTAATATAAAGTCATAAGTGAACCATATATGATATCATAACAATTAATATGATTCTTTAATAATTCAATAACATTATTTAAATCATTATATAGCAGTTTCAGATACGTACGAAGCATATCGGACCTACGATAAGGGAAATATCACAATCTCATTTTTATACAAGATTGTTTATACTTTGGAATATAATAGGGTGTATTTTATCATCCACATCCATGTTTCCTCAATATGTAATATTTATATCCTTTTACAATAGTTAATATCCAATTTTAACCTTCGGTGAGTTTTTTTTAAATGATATTAAAGGAATCTTTCGTCGTTTTTCGTACGAGGTACTTTTTGACTTTTCCGACAAAAGTACGAGAAGAATGTTTTATTTTAACTTATACGGAATGAATGGATTTTTAAAACATTATTTCCAATAATCTTTCCTTACAAGTTATGAAGTTTATTTTTAATCAACTTCTTTTAGTTTAGAATTGTATGACATGTTATGAAAGGAAAAGTGTTTTTGAAGTAGAAAGGATATTTTCCTCAAGAATGGTGTTCAAGTGTTTTATCAAAATTATTTTCCATCTAAGATAATATAGGGTTCTGTTTCTATCCCAATTATTACATTGATTTGATTATGTTGTGATGGAATTATTTTTATGAATTCTTTTATCTTCTATGAATTGTTTTATGATGTCATGTTGTTTAAGAATCCCATTTTTATTACATGAGTTATGCAATGATGTATGATTTTGTGGAACACATAAGAATGGTCTCATTATCAGATGGGTGGGACCTATATCTCCCTCCAATGCATTGGGTAAAGATTTATATATTATGAGATAGACATGGATGGAACGGAATGTTAAACCGGTTCAGTAATACAGGACTGGAATGATGAGTGAACTCGATTCAAAAAGGGACTTTGTCCACTAAGATGGTCTTGGAAGCAATGCCTTGGATACCATGAAAATCATATAATGTGTTTAATGGTTTCCACAATTACATGTTTTATTCCCATTATATTTTATCATGATTGATGTTCCATTATCATATATTCCTTACGTACTTCCACGATTTATGTCTTTGCTCAAGGTTTTAATGTTTATATTTCATGTTCAAGTTTTTGTGCTCAAATGGTTTTGTATTGTTTTATGTTATCTATGTTTGAGATTACTGATCAGTTGAGCTCACCCTTTTTATGTTTTTTCCTAGAAAATAAAGAATGGTTTTAGGTAAGGAAATAAAAAGGGGAAAATCGTTATGGGAGATGTTGAAGATCTTTCAACATGATTAGATGTTTATATTCCGAGTTTCCAAAGACACTAAACTAATACGATCCTTGTGTGTCTGTTTTTGTTATGTAAAAAGTATTCCGAAAAAGTGATGTATTGTCCATGTACGTCAAGCTTTGGACCTCTACAGTTGGTATCAGAGGAAAGGTTTAGTCAACCTTTGGAAACTAGGATGCAAAAACGTTAGTGAGATCCCTAGAGATATTTCTAAGGTATGTCTAGGGATGTCCCTAAGGATAAGTATACATATATGATACAGTCCTAGAACTACGGTAATGATCATAGAATTTAACTTAAGATGTTAGATATTGAGGATACTCCGCCTTTACTATGTTGTTTTCACCAACATGATTTTTTCCTCTCACACTATTCTTT
The DNA here is from genome assembly GCA_963277665.1 of Viscum album. Taxonomy (NCBI): domain Eukaryota; kingdom Viridiplantae; phylum Streptophyta; class Magnoliopsida; order Santalales; family Viscaceae; genus Viscum; species Viscum album. The sequence continues at coordinate 89,710,680 of OY728158.1, forward strand.
TTGGGTTTTAGAAAATGGATGGAAATAGGAATATTCACGATAATTGAGGATATGATAGACAATGGAATGATTTTCATCATGAGAAACCAAATGAAACGAGATATGGAAGTCCAAACATCGTTATAATGCCTAATCAGCAATCTCATAATATGGTCAATAATCTCAACTTTGGTAAGTTTATCGACTCATATAATAAGAGAAAGATGGAGTTTCATGATGATTATAGAGGAATGAAAGTTCAATTTCCCTCATGTAAATCATGTGGGAAGAGGCATCAGGGGGATTGTTTCAAAGGAACTGGAAGATGATTTGGGTTTGGAAAAGAAGGACAGAAATACAGTAAGTGCAAAGGAAAAGGTTCAGTTAACACCATGGACAAGGATAATGGTATTGCTATGACATCAACAATGTTAAGATGTTTTAAATGTGGAATGTATGGTCATTATGCAAACCAATGCATTAAGGGAAAATCTCATGAAGAGAATCAGCATGGTCATATGGGTAGTATTTATGTGGATGATGATGAAGAGACTACAAATGAAATTTGAGATGAAATAAATGATGAAGCTTAGCTAGTGGTTTAAGAAGTCAGTGGAATGATTGTATGTTTATAATGAATAATTTATGGTATAGTGGAATAAATAATCATCTAAGGATTGTTAAACTATTGATTTTCCTAATGTATTTGAAAGTATATGTTGAATGGTACTGGTAACCATGAAAGGTTATTCAGATATTTTTGTAAAGTAGATGATATGCGCATAATAATGGGATAAGAAGATAATGAGATGTTTGATTGTATTCATGAGCTCATGACTGATATTAGGACTAAGTGATATTATGGTTTGATTATATAGTTTTGTTTTGTTTTTTTGGGATTTTGGTATGTGGAAAGAGTTACCTTTTGACAGTATTCATGTTTCCACTAAGGTTCTATGTTAATTTATGTTTCAAGAGAATATATGACTAAGGTATTCATGTGTTTGGAATACAACCAACAAGATATATCTTATGATATATGTGGGATAATTGCTTGTATTCACATTCTTGGTAGATAACCTTTATAGTAATTATTTTCATTATACTATGAGCTTGGACCGAAGTATTTTAGATAAGCCTAAAGATTGGAATGGCTTATGTTGGACATAAGTTAGTATTGTTAATGGATATAACTTTTTTCAATATTATTTTTGGGATGTTACAGTAATGTTGTTTTAGAAAAAAGGACATCATGTAGGACGGGTGACAGCCCATCACGTCGGACAAGGCTGTGGGAATCGAACCCACAACTAAAGTGCGACTGGCCTTTATCGCATACTAATGGCCTACAGGAAGTCCCTGGTTAGTATAAACTAGTTTTATTATTAAGCGACGTGATAGATGAAGTATAAGTTCATTTTTTCGTATACGATTAACCTCACCAAAGATGGACTTATGTATATTTGATAACTTTTTCTAACCTTTTCTTTGAAACAGATGGAATGACCCATCATTCTATCACATGATCTTTTAAAACTTCACGAATAAAAAATTCAACTTCATTTCTTTATGAGATGAAGTGGAAATTGTTCAAAGCACGAAAAATAGTGAGATTGTACCAAAATATCGTAAGTATTTATTCTAATTAAAATTTATCAACATTATGGAAATGATCTTGAAAACCCAAAATGTTGTCCGAGTGCCTTTATATCCGATGAATCCGATGGTACCCTAGATCATGACAAATTTATGGCTTTGTGAATGTTGGATTTTTCATAGCCATGTTCTCTACCACTCTCTATCAGAACATGATGGTTAGATTTCTCTTCCATATCCATATTTTCACCTATGTTCTCCTATATGGAAACCCATTGATGAGTTAATTTGGGTAACCATTATATTTCATACTTTGTTTTTTAAAGTTCAGTTTTGGTATTTCTTTTTACGATGTGGGTTTCTATGAATAGTAAATGATTTATAACCCCGACGAATTTCGAGGGCAAAATTCATTTTAAGGGGGGGTAGAATGTAACAACCCGAGATTTTATAGGATAAATTCTTTTTAATTTCATTCATATCTTCTGTTGTACGATACACCAAGATTATCTTGCGCTATACGCAACACCGTATTAGCTTGCAGTATACCCAACACAATTCTTGGATCGTGTTATACACAATTTCAAGTTTATTTGATAGATTTTATTCTACGCAACATTGAGTGTATATATATATATTCAATATATATATAAAATATGGTTGGATTCTGTTATACGCAACAACAAATGAGTCGTGCACTACATGAAACCTTGACTTGGCTTACATTACACGCAATCACGACCTTCCCCGATAGTGTGTGTTGTACGCAATACCGGGTTTTACTAAACAACGATATGTTATTATAATATTATTATGAACTAACCGTTATGAATAGTATTAACTAAATTTTAAAATTCATAACATTGATATTCATCTTACACATTTTATAGAACATGTTATAAGAAAAAAATAAATTTTTCGGTTAAAATAAGTATTTTTAAAAAAATGCAGTTTTGCCGCCTTTTGATGGCACACCCACGTTAAATCTAGTTTTTGACATGTTTATAAGTTCAATTTGACAAAATAAAATTCTTCTTTTGAATCAGGATATAAAAATATACAATAGATAGTGTTTTGAAATTTTTCTGATAACTTTCATATTTTAATGAATAGTAAAAACACGCTATATTTTAATTAAAAACAAATTTTTTCATCGTAATAACTTATGTGGTTAAATAAAAATATTGAATGGTTTTAAAGTATAAATATAATATATTTTTACCATTTATTATAATTTATGTAATTAGCTTTGATTTTACATTAAATTTGTAGGATAAATCAATTCAATCTTTTACAATGTTTTAAAGAAAAACCCGTTTTCATTCGACAACAGGAATAATTTTAATTTAATTTCTTTAACTTTTGTGTATTGAATTTGGAAAAATGGATTCCATATTTGGAATAAGTGGCTCCAAATTATGTTAATAAGCTAATTTTTATTTTTGGGAATTATGAATAGTAATTACGGTAAATTTTATTTACCATAGTTAAAGGTAAATCGGGTAATTAAGGGTAAATATAATATTATAAATTACCCTAACACATGAAAATTTCTATTGGATGACAAAATGTCGACCCATATCACCTAAGGGTAGGATTAGATTCATTTAATGGACTTTTTTCCATTAAAATAATTTAATTATTATTAAAACTAAAGAATGTGACAACATGTCACTTTCTTAAATCTTATAAGTATAATAATTTTTATTTAGTGATAAACTTAATAAAACATCGAACATGAATAGTTTCCAAAAATATAATACAATTATCCACATCATGATAATTTATTTAGAATTTTTAGGGATTAAATAATTGTCATTAGTGGTGAGGCATTAATGAAACAGAAATTATTTATTAAGTGAAAAATAAGTAATATAGTTTTTATTGAAATAATAATACTCTTTAAAAGGCCCACAAACAGAACCAAAACTTATTGGTAGAGTATATATACACCTTAATAATCCAATGAACAAATATATTACCGTATGGAGCCTTATAAAAGTGATTATAACACTTATATTATTTTATTTTAAAAGATTCCAAAGTTGTCACCTTCATATTTTAATAAATAGAACAATTTAAATATTGTTATTTTAAGATGATAAATTCAAGTAAAAGTATTATTGTAAAATTTAATATATTTATATTCATCATATGATTTTATTTTTAATTTTTATTCAACAAATACGTATATTAAATAATTATACAAAAATGTTGTAGTAATTATTTTATTAAGAGATAAACCAAATAAATGTTTTTAAAATTAATATAATTAATATTATATGAACTATTTAATGTGATCCACTAATTTTATATATACATATGACCTTTTATGAATCTATTAAAGCTATTAGTTCGAACATATATTCTGTATATATTTTATTTAAATTTAAATAAATGAATAGTGTCAAAATTGACACTATTGTTATTTTATAAAAATAACATATTATAAAAATGTTTAAAAATCACAAAAATATTTAAAAATTATAAATTTAAATTTAAATGCTCTATAATGTTATAAAGTAACCAATTATGTAAAATTCACAACAAATAAGTAATTATTTGATATAATTTAAAATTTATAATTTTATTACCACAAATAAACATAAATAGATTAAATAACGATAAATAAAAATGATAAGGTTTAAAATAAGATCCAAACATGTCTAAATTTGATTGGTTTATGAGATTAAAACCCTATATCATCTAATATTCTAATATGAGTCATTTTTGGAGGTTTTTATGTGGGGTTAGATTTATTATAAATTAATAATTTTAAAAATTCCACAGGTGCCCCTCTCATCCCTTGTAAAAGGGAACGTCCTCCCCCTCTTCCTCACACCACATTGAGCCTTCAAGCTCAGCCACCCCCTTCCAAATTCACTTATCCACTTCCCTAGAAACATCCTAGAGGTCCTGGTCTTTTTCAAAGACCAATTTTAGTGCCCTAGTAGGAGGTCTCAAAGATGGGCTTCAAAGAAGAGATAATGTCCGTTACCGATTCGTTCAACTTTATTTCTTCTTACACTTATTCTTCTTAGGTTGTTTCATTATGAAGTAATAACATCAATATCACACATATACTGATATGTTATTATACATATGAAACAACCCTATTTCACCATCTATCCTTCCTAAGGAAAACGAAATCACTGCGCGTGTGTACGTACGGAATACCGTCTCCACGCTGTGGTGTAATCTATTTTCGACCACCACCTTAATTGGATGGGTATATGGTGTAAATAATTACTATATATTATTATTTTAAAGTGATATTGATTCTGAAATACTATACATACACTCTAATACAGTCCCACGATCATGAGAACGATATCATCGCTCGTGCGTACGTACAGACTACCGCCTCCACGACGTGATGAGATTCATTCTCCACGTTAACCATTCATGAATGATTATAAAGTATATATAGTAAGTAATCATGAAATATATAAAATAATAATGATACTGGATTTATGTATATATATTTGTATTTCATCCAATTAATTCCATTCAATTCAATGAGGAAACGAAAAAAACGTTCATGCGTACGTACGGCCTACCGTCTCCATGAATGGTGTATTTCTTTCCATTTATCAATCTATTATATATATGTATATTCTGAATATATATTATATATAAATCATGTTTTAAATTCTTGATGTATTTAATCATTATCTAAGTAATCGTATGAATAATTACAAGTCAAAACACGGACGACAAATGAAACCATTTTACCCAAAACGCTCTTTAACAAGGAAATTACAAAAGAACGGGTAATATACAGTCATAAGTGAACCATATATGATATCATAACAATTAATATGATTCTGTAATAAGTAAATAACATTATTTAAATCATTATATTGGAGGTTCAGATACATAATAAGCATATCTGACCTAAGATAAGGGAAATATCACAATCTCATTTTTATCCGAGATTATTTATACTTTGGAATTTACTGGGGTGTATTTTATCATCCACATCCATGTTTCCTCAATATGTAATATTTATATCCTTATACAATAGTTTATATCCAATTTTACCCTTCGGTGTGTTTTTTGTAAAAGATATGAAAGGAATCTTTCGTCGTTTTTCAAACGAGGTACTTTTTGACTTTTCCGAAAAAAATACGAGTAGAATGTTTTTATTTTAACTTATACGGCATGAATGAATTTTTAAAACATTATTTCCAAGAAGATTCCCTTAAAAGTTTTCAAGTTTATTTTTAATCATCTTCTTTTGTTTATAATAGTATGACATGTTAAGAAAGGAAAAGTGTTTTTGAAGTAGAAATGATATTTTCCTCAAGAATGGAGTTCAAGTGTTTTATCAAAATTATTTTCCATCTAAGATAATATAGGGTTATGTTTCTATCCCAATTATTACATTGATTTGATTGTGTTGTGATGGAATTAATTTTATGAACTCTTTTATCTTCAATTAATTGTTTTATGATGTCATGTTGTTTAAGAATCCAAATTTTAATACATGAGTTTTGCAATGATTTATGATTTTGTGTCACACATAAGAATGGAATCATTATGAGATGGGTGGGACCTATATCTACCTCCAATGAATTGGGTAAATATTTATATCTCATGATATAGACATGGCTAGAACGGCAAGTTAAACCGGTTCAGTAATACAGGACTAGAACGAGGAGTGAACTTGATTCAGAAAGGGACTTTGTCCACTAAGATGGTCTTGGCATCAATGCCTTGGCTACCATGGAAATCATATAATGTGCTTAATGTTTTCCACAGTTACATGGTTTATTCCCATTATATTTTATCATGATTGATGTTCCATTATGATATATTCCTTACGTACTTCCACGATTTATGTCTTTTCTCAAGGTTTTAATGTTTAGATTTCATGTTCAAGTTTTTCCTCTCTAATGTTTATGGATTGTTTTATGTTATCTATGTTTGTCCTTACTGAGCATTTGACCTCACCCTTTTTATGTTTTATTTTCCCCAAGAAATAAATAAAGGTTTTAGGTAAGGAAAAAAATAAGTTAAGATCGTTATGGGAGATGTCGAAGATCTTTCAACATGATTAGATGTTTATATTCCGAGTTTCCAAAGAAACTAAACTAATACGATTCTTGTGTGTCTATTTTTTTTATGTATTTAGTATTCATCAAAAGTGATGTATTTTCCATGTACATCAAGCTTTGGGCCTCTACAAACAGTCTTTTCAAGAGAGTTCTATCGATAATATTTTTAATGATGTTAAATTTTGATAGTATATCTATATCACCAACCATATTATTTTATGCCAATAGGGTGTTATTATTTTTATTATATTTTTATCCCCTTTAACCATTTTATTATTTCAATTAATATTTATATATAGGATACTATTTATTATCTATTTTACTTTTATTATTTTTAAATTCATTAAACTATTGAAATTGCAATTTCTAGGTCCTCATATTATTCTATAGTCATCGATGCATCAGTGTCGCAAAAAAATCCCTTGCTCAATGAGTGAATCAACACACAGCTGCTGTTGAGCTCTAGCTTTAGGAGCTAACACTAGAGATCTAATCTTGATGTCTATTTCCACTATGATCATGGATACCGTTCCTGCGTTATGAAATTCATCCTTGGAATGATCCTTAAGTGATTAAAACTAAAAAAATACCATGAGTTCAAGAAGATTATACCACAAGTATCTATATAAGACATAGAATAATTGGGCTGATAGACAATACTGACTGATATATTGGTCCCTCCATCAGGAAGATGATGTCATTTTTAGCGCATTATGGGAGCTAACCTATATTTTAATTTTTGTCCTCATATTTTTAGATATTCTTTTATCTTAGTTTTCCATTTATATTTTTATATTTTTAGTCATGAGACAAATTGAGAATTATTGTATACAGATACATATATTTATATAAAATGACATTCATTGTTATTATTTATGTGCACATGCGAATTTTACAACATTCAAAAAATTTAAACCATGTAATATAATATTTTATCCATTGTAGGATTTGTATTTATAACCAAGTAAATAGCTTACCCAATTCAAAAATCAAGTTTATTAAAATTTCCCTATATAATGACAATCATTATAGAGATCTCTCGATTCCACGGTATCAAATTTTCAGAATTTCCATTTCCATAATCATAATTATATCTTTCTTATACCTCCCATGTTACATTCATAGATAGCATGGACACCATCTCATTATAGGCATGTTGTATTTTATCATTAGTATAAATTTCAATACATGTAAATCATTGATTGTTTCATTTATCTAAGATACATTATTCATTTGGATGCTTGCTTTAATCATGACACTCATTAAATCCATTAAAATTAATAAAATGATAAGACATAAATTCATGTAATTCCATGTTGTGATCATATTTATATATTAATAATGACAACATAGTTTGGTAATTTAATTCAAATTCAAAATTTTGCTAATTTTTTATGTTGACTTATTACTTGATTTTATATAATTTTTGATTACCAGTTTTTTATATTTACTCACATTCATGAGAGTATTATAATCTAACTATTGCATGATTTTTTCCATGCATATTTCATGAGTGAGACCAAGGACATTTAACCATATCATAACATTCTTTGAGACCTTATAGAGTCTATGAATGAAAAAAATACAATTTGGGCATGATTGGTGAAATATTTATGAAATAAATTTTCTAAAGACACACCATACAATTTCCTTCATTTAGCATGTAGCTTCCATGAGATACCTTAATATGATCAGCCATTCCATGCCGATTATCCCTTCATACCCAACTCTTTATATGATACATGAAATTACATTCAATATGTGTGGGGGATGTTTTTCTGCCAACAGATACAAGATATTTTTATTGAGGACATCTAATTTGGTTCCTACCAAGCTATTTTTTTATCACATCTGTATAACTATTGGTATTTTAAATTTATAATTTCCCTATTTAATACAAATGAAGAAGAAAAATGTAATTGGTTTTGGTATTACAAAGGTCAAGAACACCCTTTCAAGATCGGTGAATATCATGAAAGATCATATGTTGTTAGGGGATAGATCTGTGATTTGGACTATAATTGACATTACAAAAATAAAATAACAATAACAGAAAAATAAAGGAATATGATTCCTTTTTCAGTCACATTATATATTTCTAAATCCACCTTGAACTTCTAGAATCATAGACTTCATTTTTTTATTTTAGGAGTTATTTCATAACATTGTTCACACAATTCATGCATTATAATTCTGAGCATACACTCCTTTTTGAGATTGTTCTTTTCACATTATTTCAACCTTCCGCCATCCTCATAGTAATTTGAAACTCTTTATTGACACACTCATGATAGATTTTGTATATTTCTTTATATAGTGGATATGATTGAACCAATTCAAACATATGGTCAGGATCATGAATTCAGGGTAAGAAAATAACTCCACGTTCATTTCACATAGATTAATTGGAGAAAATCCATTGTTATTAAATTGGAAATTGGTACAGAATTTAATGAACCCCTATGAAATTATAAATAAATTATTGTTTTAATGAACTGACATATGAGGTATAACTGATTCTCTATACATTGTTGATTTGGGAGACTGATTTTTCCTACATATACCTAGTTCTATTTTCATTATTGAAATGAATGGTTCATGTTATAAAAATTTCGTTACTTTTTAAATCCATGTTATGATTTTTTTCATAAGGATATCAAACAATTAAATTTTGGGGGAATATGATAGGAAAAAATCATATATACATTTTTTCATTTGAATAAGGATTATCCATGTTTTACTCGATAATTCACTAGTTATATGTTTATTATTTCAGGAACAAGGTTTCAATGTTTTCAAAGGAAATTTCTGAGAAGAGGAACATAATGATGATTACACATTTTGAATCTCCCATACATGACTTGTATCTATTTCCCAATTATATGAAATGTTGTGATGTAAGTCAATAATGAATTATATTCCATGAATATTATAGATGATGTGATTCACTGATTAACAACATGTATTATTCAAATCCCAATTGAAAAAGTCTAGATATAGTCCAATGGAAGAAACATGTCTTGAAGACAAGTTATTTGTTGTGAAATGAGTTAATTTCGAAATCTAGAATATTTAAATTGAGATTCAAGAAAGATTCATGCCTAAATAAAAGTTCATTGGGAAAATATTGGATTTTAATTTCGTAAAATGGTGACCCATCACACATGTTAATTCTTAATTTATTTCTTCAATAAATAAAAATATCATGTTCTATTGTTCCATACCCTTGTTTGAAATAATTGTTTTGTTGATGTTATGGTTGATTCTCCTTTTAAATTTTTTATTTTTGAATTAAATTTCATTATTTACTTATTATCAATTTTTATTGGTATGTATGTAATGTTTTCAATCCTTTTACCAATTCTTGATCAATTCTACCATGTGTTGATAAACCACCATAGGTATGAGTCAATAGTCGGGGTGTATAAATTTAGTAAATATTCAATTTTCAACATAGTAAACCTAATGATTAAAATCAATTTAAACAATGATTATTTGTCTAATTTGATTATGAAACCCCGACCATGGGGAGTTTGAATGAGTGACGCTGACATGATTTGGGTAGAATATGTTATGACCAATACCATGCAGTACATTCTGCTTTAAAATGTAAGCTTAATTCATCTAGGATGTAACTATATCTAGACCATGGAATGGTTAACTCTTAGATTGATCTCATTGGTCTGACCATGATTATCTAGTGACCTTTTCTTTCATCAAAGCCTAATCCTTATGACCATACCGTGTTAGTATTAGGATTCTCCTTTTACTTAAACCCCATAATGGATCTGGATCCCTTCTCTCTCTAATGTTAAACACTAATCGCTTGTTGCTAATTTATTCCCAAACATAATCAACCTTCGAGGAATCCAACAAATAAGGTTTGAAGCCATAGTTCAGGTTATCAGTCCCATTTCCCCATAAAATTTACCTTCAACTATCAATATATTATGCCTAATTAGCATGTGTAGTTTGTGAAAAAGTATATATAATCATACCATAGTACCCATGAATTAAATTATTCATGCAATGGTCTCAAAATTTCAACTGTTTAAGGTTGAATAGTTATCATTATTGAGAAAGTACCACATAAAAAATTAAATTGCATTTAGGATCATTCCAAAACCTATACTCTTGAGGGGTTTGTCATTGAATTCCCATGTAACTTCTTAATTGCTTAACCACTACCATAATTCCACACTGTATGGTGGAAATCCTTCCATGGGTCACCCCACACTCTCTCTACCAGTGTGGACATGCACCAGACCTTTGAATAGAAAAAATAGTTTTTGAGTCAATGTATTTTCAAATAAAACTTATAAAAAAATAAAATTTTTTATTTAGTTATTTTTTTTAAATTTGTACAAATATTTAAAAGTATCTTTTTTTCATTATAAGATATGTTTTGAGATGTATAGTGTTAAATATGAAATATTCATATTTCATTCACATTTATATTCATTTTTATTTAATTATGTATTCAAATTTATTATTCTTGTATATAAAATTTTTATAGAATTTGCATAATGCGTGTTCTTATATTTATGTGATAAATATCTTCTAAATGATAGATTCATGAATTGCATGATAGGTGTGTCTTCATATGATTTAGTTTTTTATATTCATCATACCTTTTTATTTTTTGAGTAATGGTATTGAGGATTGTTAATAAATATTGTATATATATATAATGTGAATGGTATCAAGAATTAAATTCTCAAGTGATTAATGTCTCCTCTGAGAGAGAGACATGGGGTTGAACTACCCATCAGCTTGGATGCTTATGCCTTGTCCTAGAAATTTGAACAGTTGACTATTATTGTTTCAGCATAATCAGATAGATATTTTAAATCTTATATAACTTTATAACTTCCCATTAAAAAGATAATTTACCTTATTAATGAGATTAATTTGAATATATATGAATATACATATATTTTCAAGTTAATAACACAAACATTTGTCTTTGATAAATAGTTTAACATTAATATGTTGTGAAACATTAACTTGGTAGATGAAATAGGTATTCCAAAACTGAATCAATAGAAACCTGATGACAAAAAAAATAAAAAATTAGATGATAAATATGTTATATTATGAAGTAGTTGTTAAAAAATATAAAATATATGAAAATTAAGTTTCTGAAACATTAAAACAAACCCCCACCCAAAAATATGTTCGAGATTCCTTAAAATCTGTCACATATCAAGATCGCCACCATCCAACAATTTAGTATGGGTCCAATGATTCATACCCATGGATTTTATTGAATTGGGATAAAACCAATTAGGATTAACTAATGGTTATTTCCTTGTTCTTGTAATTTTCTATCGGCTACAGTTAGACAAGACACACTAAGAATTACAATAAAAATGGAATTTAGTTGACAAATACCTTGTGTTGGATATGCATTAATTGATTTCCACTCAAATTTCTATGAAAAATAACTATTATTTTTCAGATTATTACCGACGTAAAAACCTATTTGATAATTTTTTTGGACAATCAGACTCATTTCATAGTGAATTCTCGAACTTGGCTCACTAAATGTCCTGATATATGTAGAAATCAATTATATTATGATTATATTCCTTAGAATTATTTGATATAATTTTATAATATGTCATACCCAGTTATAGAAATGTATCTCCAATAGGGTATCTATTATTTCAATCTAATAATATTAAACTACCATATAAGTTTTATCCATATAAATTTTCAAGATTATTATTTGGGTTAAGAAGTTTTTTAAAATTGAAACACTCTATTCATTTCAATTCAAATTTTATAGAAATTAATTCCACTAACTATGACTCATGTGTGTTATATATTGGGTGTGTATCAAATAATTTGAATGATACACACAAAATCGTTAATTAAAGGGAATTAACAAATGGAGATGTTGATTTATATGATTGCAACAGTAAAAGATTTACTGAAATATATGTTAGCACATATGACCTATGTCTATCTAGTGAGATAATCCTAGAATTAGAAAGCAATTATATTTTATTTACATTTATAGGAACTTTCCATATAAATAAATTTTAGATAATAAATTATTATCCATAAATATTAAGAATAATATTTATTTTATATATCATAATGATTTTATTTATTGAATGTAGAAAATTATAAAAAATTTACTACATTCTATATATAAATAATCTTATATATAATGTTTAGAATGAATAGGTTGGGGTTGATTCTACTACCATCTAATTTTTTTATTATGACCAAGGAAATTTTAATGATAATTAAATTCTACGACTCTATAGAGATATATTATGTGATATATTTGATAATGAATTGTTTGAAAATTGTGAGTTTCATTAATTAATTAAAATTAAGAATTTTCCCTTTTATGGAAAACATGAAAGGACTAGTGGACAATTAGATCTAATAAATTGTTATTTATGTGGACAAATTATTACTCAATAATGTGGTGGTTTTAGGTAATTCATTAACATTACCGATGAATTCAGTTAGTATGAATATGTTTTTATTATGTGACACAAATTTAAAGCATATATAATGTTTAAGGATATACAAAATTATATATAGAATTAGTTATGAAATATTTTTATAAATATTCTATCAGATCACGATGGAGAATACTTGAGTCCATAATTCAATAATACTATTAGGTATTGTGGACTTTTTCTACAACTCACTCCACTAAGGATACCATAGTGGAATGGTGAGTTGGAGAGGAGGACTAATACCCTGTTATACATGGTACAATCAATGATGATTAATTGTTACATTAAAATTTCATTACATGGTTATTCTATACAGGTTGATGAACTTACACCAAACGATATTACATATAAATTAATAATAAAGACACCATATAAGATATGGAATGGGAAATGCCCCAATTTGACCTTTATAAGGATTTGGGGTCATGAAGATCTAAAATAAATATGTAATCTTGATAAACATATCCTTTAATTAGAAAAATTATTATTTATTGGATATCCTAAGGAAATATATGGATAATTTTTATACCACCCTATACATGAAAATGTTTTACGGACTAACATGATGCTTTTCTTGAATAACAAGACACTATTCTTGGTGAGAGTGGGATGAAATCTGAACCTGGAGATTTTCAAGACAAAAAAGTATACTGAATTACAGAATTAGAGTTTGATATGGTTAAACAATGTTGTTTATAAATTTAACCATATCAATTTACATATAATCATGAATGTTTTGTATGATTAATAAAGAGTTCGTGATATTTTTTTCTCATAACTATTGATAATGAAATAATGTTCAATGGACATGATCATATGACATACTAGGAGTGTATTAAATGTTTTAATTCCAATAAATGGTTAAAATTCATGGAATATGATATGGAGTCAATATATAGTAACTTTGATTAAATGTTGGTGGATACACATGAAATGATAATACCCATAATTGATTTTTTTTTCTATAAGAAAACTATCATGAATGCCATATTTTTTTACCTTTAATGCATGCCTGGATGAAAACTGCAATAATAAAATTCATGGTATTGATAATAGGGAATCATTATGACATATTATAATGATAAATTCCATTTTTATATTATTTATAATTAATGGTTACTTTGGTTTTTACAAATTTAAAATATATTCCAAACCCACTTTCTATATTGTAAACTCAAACAATTATTTATATATGATTATTTCTGATGCTTCTATAGTTATAAATGAATCTTCAATGGTACAAAAGCTACAATAATCAATTTTTGTTCCTAATAAATATTATCATAGCTAGAATATCATGTTTGCTGATGTAATAGATTTTTCGGTTTCAACAATAAGACTAATTAGTATAATGTATAAATACTTGTTAGTTGGAGTGTTATTTTATTTATAGTATTATATATAAAGAAAATACTACTTATCAGAAATGATATAACAACTTGTCCCATTTTGAAGATGTTATTTTCTAAATTATACTCAATGAAGGAAATGGATGAATCTTTTTACATCATAGGTTTGATGGTCTATATTAATTTACCTAATAGGATTCATGGAATCAGTTATGACACTTACATTAGTAATCTGATAAATATTCTACATGTAATGAACTCCAAAATGGGTCTTTATCAGTGTTTCATGGAATAAATCATTGGATGATTTCAAATCCTTACAAGGAGTTAGAAATTATGGATAAAATTACTTATGTTCGTTTATAAGATTTATCAATAATTTCATGTTCTATAATTGATATACATTCACCTATTATTTTATCATTATTTCAATATACCTATCAAATCATTGAAAGAACCTATATATTTCTCCGAAGAACATTCATAAATATATTATAGTGACTGATAATAATTTCATGATCATTAGTGGAGAGGATGAGATTTGAGTAAAACGATACACATATATTATTTTCACATCCTGTAGATATGATATGAAATATCAATAATGTTTTGTGTTTTTCCAAAATGGAAGAGTTGTAAAATGAAAATGTCTCAAACTAGACACCGTCTAGGATTCGACAATAGAGGCATAGTAAATCACTTTATTATATGATGTGAAGGAATATAAATGAATCAAAAATTTCTTCTATGAATAGAATGTGAATCATAGAAATGATTAATTTAATGGTCATTAATATAAAAATAATTGATTTTTTTCTCTAGAAAATGAATCCTAGTCAAACTAATGAACCAAACACATCCTTGAAAAATAATATATTATATTGTAGAAAATTTTGAGTGTTGATATTATAATATTTGGTAGATACATATGAAAATATAGTGTATCCATTAATGATATTGTCATCTTAGCGTAATCCTAAGTGTCAAGTAAATTTGTATGGTATGTTATCCGTAAGATATTGATATAGGAGTTCAATAATGTATCATGTTATTATAATATAAGGAAATGTAAATTTATTATTTATTCATTTGTGTTGAAATTTAATTTAAAAGATGGTCAAATTATAATATCAAATAAAATTTTGACACTGACTTTCCCTTAATCAATGAGCATAATAGGGTATTATGGGATGTGATGATATGTTTAGATTATCAGGAATATAAAATCATAAAAATTACATGTGTTGTATATGAGATATGAAGAATATATTTATGGGGTAATATGTATTTTTTTATTACTTTTATTGATAAAATAAATTATATATCATGGAAATTTATATAAATATAGATATACATATGGTTCAACACCTATAAAAAATCATTTATATGTGTGGATTTTGAGATAACTTTCATGAAAACATAATATATTAATACCATTCATAAAAAATCATTTTTACTATGGAGAACAAATAATTTCATATATAAATATTATATAATTTTATATGATTACTCAATATATCTCATATTAATACATATCCTAAATTTTTAAATGTTTAATGTCTTCATAGACATGATATATAATCATCTCATTTCAAATAATATTTCTAGAATTACCCATAATCTTTTTACTAATTATAAACTTGTTAGACATACCCTAAATAAAACCATTATTTATAACCTTGAAATATGAAATATAAGATTGGGCTGTCTGAAATTCATAATAAATGAAAATAAGTGGAAAATCAATCAATAATAATTTAAAATAATAACTTATGTATAATGGTCTGAGAAAATGATTGTAAATTTACCCAACAGTGGAATGATCATAATCATGAGTCTTTGAATAATTCACAGAAATTTATAACACATGAATCATAAAAGAATATAAAAAATAGATCCATAATATCATAACATTGGAATATTATCATATCAACAAATTGGGGAATAAAAAGTTTAATAATAATGATCATAGATATATTGGTTCAAGGATAGCCAATAATACATTCATCACATGATTGGCATGGTCTAACCACACAAATACGTACATTGGGCCCGTGATAACCTCTGTTGGACTCCTCATCTGTTAATCATGTTTAAATGATAAAAAGTTTTATTCAACCTAGTCAAATCCTGTAAATTATATCAAATCATGTGTATTATGGTTTAAAGTATTCTCATTCTTTAAGAAGAGACATTCAGGATCTTAATTGATCTACATTTAGTTAAATTACATTATACTATCTTTTGAATCACATTATAAAGAATAATTTTCCAAAATATTACGTCTAATCCATTCTATGAGCATCATTGCTTATGTATGAATACAGTTATCTTGAGAAGATTAATACATTGTGAGTCTTCCAATGGTTATGTCTTTCTGGCACTGTCAAGTAGGCACTGTGAAGTAGACATTGAGAAGCCGACATAGTAAAAAAGACACCTTAAACATTCATACAATGTAAACATTGAGAAATCATGACCATAAGACACTATAACCACGAGACACCGTGACCGCGAGACACCATGATCATGAGACACTGTGACCATGAGACACCGTGAACATGAGACAGCGTGACCGTGAGACACTGTGACTGTGAGACACCGTGACAGTGAGACAACAAGACCATGAGACACTGTAACCATGAGACATTGTGACATTCAGACACCATGACCAATCCAGACACTACGTGAAGGAGTCACAGTTCCCAAGACATACAGTAACACCGTTTCCTAATGTAGTTTTTTCATTTTTCAATTGAATCTCTAACGGTCATATTTTAAGATATTAATGAAATGACATAATTAATGATTTTTTTTGTATACATATCATCTGAACGTATGTGGTAAGAGGTGCCTAATACATGCAACCTGTTGACCACAACACATGCTTCCGAAGAAAAAAAATCGGAATCCCAGAAATAATAGACACATGTGAACGAAAACCAAGTGGGAATGAGTACCATAGGGAAGAAAACACTTAGAAAATGTTTCAAAAGTAAAGGCCTATTGCATGAAACTCAACAATACTGTAGAACATATGAAGCATATTTGAAGATTACAGAACATATTAGCACAATCGAACCTAATAAAGAACACAATCTGAATCACACCACTCTATTTTACTTACGAGGACTCGAATTCTGGATCTGCTTCATCTCAGAAGTCCAATGTTTAAAATACTAACACTGAGTGTACTTCTAAAACAATCACCATATTTATGCTCTATTGTGTATCTATTTATTACATTTTGAGAAGAGTCTGTGTTTTTGTATAATAACACACTATGTCTCCTATGTTAAACTAAAGTATGTAAGATATCCATGATAAAACCTCTATTTACAAATGGATACCGATGAAAGCTATGGAAGAGGTTCTTGTGTGTCCTGGTAATTTATACCCACAAAAACTATAGAAGAGGTCCTTGTGTTACCTGGACAGTCTATTTAATTTTATTAACCCCAATCTAGGGTGTGAATCAATTTTTTTTATATAAAATACTTGGTGGTAGGTGATCACCAAGTGGTGTGGAGTAGGTCTCAACTTAAGACTGAACCACTTGTTTCATATCCATTGTGCTTCTTAAATTAGTCTTCCCTATTTTTTTTAATTACTATATAATGATGAAATCACTAGTTTCACATTAATAGTTAGTCTTTGAATGATTTTATAACAGGATTTTCTTAGTAAAATAACTTCAAATGTATTATTAATTACAAAAATTAAGATTACTGAGAATTATTCAACCTTCTATAAAGTTACCTAATCAGTCAAAATCTTATAACTATATAACCTTAATTAATTGGTATGTATTTAATCTTTGGGGAATCCTTTTTAGAAATACATTTTAAAGATATTTTTTTAGTTACTCAATTCACCCCTCCACTCTTGATTAATCTACTCCGACCATCATTTGGTATCAGAGGGTGTTTATTAGGACTCTCTTTAATCTTATTCAACTTTGATTGCAGTTGAACCTTAAAGATCTATATCATCCTATTATTTATAAATTTCTAGGTCTTTTAAAGTAATACTTTATTATGGATAACATATTGGAATGTGCTTCAACCAACAGACCACCATTCTATAATGGAACCAATTCTACTCAATAGAAAATCAATATAAAAATGCAATTTGATAGTATGAGTTTTGAAATTTGGTCATCCATTATAGATGAATAAAAAATTCCTTCTACTGATAGAATCCCATGGGATGAACTAGAAAAACTACCTACAATAACAACTACAGAGAAATAAATGCGTTATACTTCTCTTTAGGATATGAGAAATTAAATAGAATTTCAGCTTGTAACAGTACCCATGAAATATTGGATACCCAGTCATTCTCACATGAAGTAACATCTAGTGTAAAAGAAATGAGACATAATACCTATACTATAAAATATGATAATTTAAAAATGAAACCTAATGAGTCTATTTCTGACTTGTATCTTAGGTTCAATGAAACTGTTAACACAATGATTTCTCTTGGAAGAGAAGTCACTACCATGGAACAGATGATGAGAATCCTTAAATTTCTACCTGACAGATGGAGGGGAAACACTATCTCTATTAGATAATCATTCGACATCAGCAAGATACCTGTAAAAGAACACAACGGGAAACTGATTATGTATGATGAAGAGTTGAAAGTCATCAAGGAAGAGAAGGATAAACCAAATAGGAAATATGCTCCATTCAAGACTAACACCTCTAAGTACAATGACAAAGGGAAAATGGAAGATTATGTTGAAATCTCCACCAGTACCAGACAATTATGTGGAGATTTCTCAACTAGCCAAAAGATTCAAAAGACTTTACAAAAGGAATAACTTTTTCAGAAATCAAAAGTTCACGGGAAAATATGACCAAAAAAGATACTTGAAGAAGGACTGGAAAAAAGTGACAAGACTGATGAAATTGTCTACTATGAACGTAATCACAAAGGACAGATAAAGGCTAACTATAAAAATCTCAAGTACAAGAAGAAATATGAGGACAAGGATAGGAAGTATAAAAAGGCAATTAAAGAAACCTATAGTGCTCTTGAGGATATTTCCAGCGACTCAGAGACATCACATGATGAACAGGCTAACAATGCCAATATGTGATTTATGACAAACACATCTGTGGTTAAATTGGAATCATCTATACAAAATTTATAATATTGTGAAGATGAGAGTGACATTGAAAATATGACTACTGAAGAAATGTTTGAATACTCTAACATGATTTAGGACACATTAAATGAACTAAAAGATAATTATAAATAATTAAAGAAGAATCATGCTCTTACAGTAACTATTAAATCTAAACTCACTATTGAAAATGAGAGAAATGATCAACTACTGAAAGAAAATAATGAATTAAAAATGTCTAATAAGAAGTTAAAAAGTGACCTAGAAAAGTTTAATAATGGGAAAAATACTCTTACCCAAATGCTAGGAAATCAAATTGCCCCTAAATTCAACACTAGAATTGGCTATCAACCTGGTAAAGGAAACCTTGGTAGAACAAACATTGTTTCAAAATATAGGACATACAGTTCTACTCTATGTTATGGACTCAAATCAAATAATTCAATCCATGATACATATTCGGCTGTTTCATGTTTTTGTGGACCAAATATAGTTTATTTTTAAAATAAATTACATAATTATTATATGAAACATATGAGGAAATTATTGGTTCATATATCACTTATTACTAATATTACTGGACGCAAAAATATATGGAAACCAATTTTTTTTGCTTAATATTTTTGATGGATAGATTCTTAAAGAGATCCTGAAAATGTCTATGGTAGTTGAAAAATGGATATTCAAGGAACATGATAAGATACTCCTCATTCTTCAAGAACCCAATAAATGTAGATGTAGGACATGTCACATTTGGTGACAATTCCTAGGTAATGATAATTGGCCTCCTCCAAATTGGTAACTCTATCTCAGTTTTAATTTCTATGGTACTATTTTTTAATGGTTTAAAATATATTATGCATAGTATCTCACTATTATGTGATGATGGATTTAATGTTATATTTAAAAATGATGCTTGTATTTTATTTAATTCTAATGATGAATTGGTATTTACTGCATGAAGAAATAAAAATTTTTATTCTGTTAATTTAGATTCTTTAGATTCTCAAAATGCTTCATCCTTAATTGTATTTCATAATGCATCTTGGATCTGGAATTGGAGACTAGGACACTATAATGATCACTCCCTTATAAAACTAACATGAAAAAACCTAGTTAAAGACGTACACAAAATAGAGTTTCAAAATAACAAAGTGGGTAATCCTTGTAAAAAGTGAAAACAACACTATGATTTCTTCAAACCAAAGAAAAAAGTGTCAACATATCAACCTCTTGAACTGGTTCACATGGATTTGTTCGGAGAATCTAGTGTTTCTAGTTTAAATGTGAATCACTTTATTTATGTTCTTGTAGATGACTTTTCGAGATATACATGGACCATTTTTATGGATCACAAAAGTGAAGCTTGAAATTTGTTTTATCAAATATCCCAAGTCTGTAGAAAGTCTTAGTGGACTCACAATTTAATCATTAATAACTGATCATGGATGTGAGTTTGAAAATCATGTGTTTGAATCATTTTTCTCAAAAAATGGTTATAGTGACAATTTATCTTCCCCTAGAACACCTCAGTGGAATGGAGTTGTAGAGAGAAGAAATAGAACCATACAAGAGATTTCTAGAACAATGCTTAGTGAATAGGACCTACCTATTTATTTTTGGGCTGAAACAATCATTACAGCATGATACATAATCAATAGAGTGTTCATCAGACCTATTCTTTAGAGGACTCCATACGAATTATGGAACAATAGAAACCCAAGGTTAGCTACTTCAATGTTTTTGGTTACAAAGTCTATATTCTTAATACCAAATAAAATCTTGAAAAATTTTCATATGAAAGAGATGATGGTATCTATATATGATATTCCATGTTTAGTAAATCATATAGAGTGTTCAATAAATGAACTAAATGTGTAGAAGAATCTGTTCATGTGAAATTTGATAAAATATATCCACATGAGACTAAAACCATCCTAGAGAATCTGGAGGATGATATATCAAATATGAACATAATTTAAAAATCGTCAAATGAATCTGTGAAAGAATATGAGATAACTTCCTTCTCTAGAAATTCCTTAGAATCAAGTCACATTGAACCTGAATCTGTTGATGAACATAAAATAACTAGCCCCTATTTTTTAGAACTATTAGAACCCTTAAGAAACATACCTTAGATACTTTAGAAGGAGACATAGAAAAAGGAAGTCAAAATAGAGTTTCTCATAGAAATCAGGATGAACATCAAGTATTTTTGTCACAAGATGAACCTAAAAATATTAATGATCATAAAAATGATGAATTTTGGGTTATGTATAAGCAAGAATAACATAATTAGTTTCAAAAGAACAGTGTTTTGAAACTTGTTGAAAGACCATAGGACACATTCACCATAGCCACTAAATGGGTGTTTAGAAATAATGTAGATGTAGTTGGTAACATAGTTAGAAACAATGCTAGATTTGTTATATTCAAGTATAAGGAATTGTATATGAGGATACCTTGTCACAATTATCCAGTCATGAAGCCCTCAGAATCATGCTTGCCTATACTGTATATCTGAATTTAAATCTCTATCAAATGGATGTTAAGAGTGAATTCTAAAATGGGTATATATCTGAGGGTGTTTTTGTTGAACAACCCCCAGGATTTACAAACCCCATTTTGCAAATCCTATTTTTAAACTATCAAAAGCAATATATGGTTTAATGCAATCTCTAAGAGCATTGTATTCTAGGATGAGTACTTTTCTTATTTACAATGTTTTTACAAAATGAATAGATGATCATCCCCTTTTTATAAAATTAAATTTTAATGATGTTTTAGATGTTCAAATATATGTAGATTACAATATTTTTGGATATTCTAAGAATTCATTTTGTGTTGATTTTTCTAAAATGATGAAAAACGAATTTTAAATGAGTTTAATTTGTGAACTAAAATTCTTTCATGGATTTTAAATCTCTCAAAATAATGATGGAAATATTTTAAATCAAAGTAAATATACTAGAGATCTTATAAAATATTTGGGATTTGATATCACTAAATGTAGTGACACTCCAATGAGTACCACATGTAAGTTGCATCTTAATGAAGATGGAATTTTTTTATCAATCCACTTATAGAGGAATGATTAGAAGTTTACTCTACTTAACGGCATGTCGTCTGGACATTATATTTAGTGTGTGTGTGTGTGTGAGCTCGTTTTAATGAAAATCCTTAGGAATATCAGTTAATTGTTTGAAAATATAATTTTCAAATACCTCAAGCATACATCCAATCTAGGACTGATTTATCATAAAGGACAATCATTTAAATTATTTAGTAATTCTGATACTGGCATCAGTGGCAATATATTAAACAGAAAAAGATCCTTTGGAACATGTCACCATTTAGGAAAGTCACTAGTATCATGGTGTAGTAAGAAACCAAATTCGGTTGCATTATCTACTACAGAAGCTGAATATATATCCAATGGCAGTTGTTGTGAACAAATTTTGTGGATATAACACACATTACTAGATTATGGATATCAATTCAGACATGTACCTATAAATTGTGACAACACAATTTCTATTAACATTTCTAAAAAATCCTATTTCACATTCTAGGACAAAGCACACTGATCTAAGATGTCACATAAGAAGAGATCATTATCAAAAAGGTGATATCACTTTGGAATTCATTTTTACTGAATATCTTCTTGTTGATATATTCACCGAACCATTAAATTTTGAAAGAATAGACTAAATCATACATGATCTATGCATGATAATCCTCAAATAGATATCTTACTTTTTAAGGTCTTAATGTTCAATATCTTACTATTTTATACTATACAGTTTTTTGATTACAGTTTTTCAGCAAGTGTTTCGTATTACTGTCTCACCATAATGCTTAGTTACTATCACTCAGTTTACCATCTCACAAAAATGTTCATGTTTACTGTCACACAATTCACTATCTCACTGTGAATTTCGTTCACTGTCTCACCGTAATGTATGTTTACTATCTCACCGTAATTTTGAGACATAGTCTCACCATAAGAAATCATTGTAATTATATTTTTTGACAACTTGTATCGTGGTAATTATTCATTTTAATTCTTTATTTTTAGTGTTTTTTTTACAATGTTTGGTATTCAAAAATGATAAAATAAAGAATGTATCACTCGATTATTCACACAGGGTTTCTTCTTCTTACTCATTTCGAACCATTCTTGATTTCGGAAACCCTTCTCTCAATCGAACCTTCTATGAATGCCACAAATGTAACGTTCTTCATCATCAACGAATGAGAATCACATCTCGAAGAAGAAGAAAATTTCACCTAAGCTAGCACCTGAAGGACCACTAAACAAAAATCCAGAAAACCTAGTTGTCGTACCTGAAAAAGAAGTTTTCCCCAAATGGCTTCTCTCTAGTATGTATCTAGTATTGAAATTGATAGAATAGAAAGGCTGGTTAGAGTGGTACTTGAAGGAAGATAGACCCATATACCCTATGTTAGTGGCTCAGTTTTAGCTATATGTAAAATTATCTTTTGATTATAGTGATAGGTACATTTTCAGAAGCTTGGTCAATGGCTAGAGTTTCTCATTCTCTTCGAGGTTATGTCCTGCATGCCTTATGATACCTCATTAAGTCATATATGAGGATTATCAGAGAGGACCTCCACCTCAACAGAAATATTGGATCTAGAGTATGATTTGAAAGCCTTAACTGAAAATGGCACCTTGGGGAGATCCATTTCTACTGAACTAGATGGAGAATCAAGGCTTTTGTTCAAGTTTTTACAAAATTTTCTTACTTCTAGAAAATGTGATTTTTTTGTTTTGAAATATCAAGAAGTGCTTCAGATCCACCCAATATAAAATGGTCATAATATCAACAATTGAAAGTATATCATACACCATATGTGTGAGCTGTTTAAATTCATATCCATGTCATCTTCCCTGTTTTACTCTCAGTTAATCTCAACTATGCTTCTTTCCAAAGGTATGGTTGGACCTAATGATGAAATGATTAAGGATTGTGAATTTTTACTTTCAAAAGAAACTATGAAAAGAATGAAAATAAATTTTAATCATTGAAAAAGAAATGGGTGGAAGACAATGATAGAATCTATGATAAATTAAATCCATTGGAGCATCCGTCAAGACCATGAGATATTTCGAATCCTAGTTTGGAACAATATGATATTGTTGAGTATCATGAAGAAGAGGAATAAGAGGCTGAAGTTCCTCCAAGGGAAGTTGTTTTTATTGAGGAAGACATGACTACTATTCAACATGAGGTTCTGGAAGAAGATATCCCCTCTCTTAAAGAAGATATTAATCTGGATAGTCAACCAGAGGCTGAAACAGAACCGGTTTCCAAAGTATCTGAAAATCACGCCATGGAAGAACCTATAGTGGAAGAGCTATCTATTATGCAAGAATATAATATTGATTTACAACCTACGGAAAAATCTATTTTCCTGAAATCATCCCTTCGGTTGCAGAAAAAATGGAGCTTGCTTTTCAGCTGGCTAGACAAGAAATGAGTGAGGAACTTAGATATGAGTCTGCAGAATTAGACCGAGATAATAAGCTTCTCATTCTTGAGAAGGAGGAACCAGTAGAGGGGGAGAAAACCAAATCTCTAGTCTATTGAAACTTCACAATCGATTAAGTCAAGTCATATAGACACTCGGTATAAGTTCACCAGTTTATATGATGTGGATGACTCTCAGCAGGTTTTAGAAACCTGACATTATCTTTCTTCTATATTCTAGTGGAAATCAGTCTCCAATATCACACCTGATAAAGAACCTGAGCCTGTACTAGCCTCTATTCCTGAACCATTATCTGAACAACCATATTTTTTGAGTAAGTATGATCTGGAGAAATTTGGTGCTACCCTCTTGTCTGGAGTTGAGAAACTCATGAATACCCATCCTCTTCCTGTGAAAAATTTAACTAAGAGAGACTCCTCACTATTATTGGAGAAATGTATTTGGAAAATACAACCTAAAATGGTTCATGATATTTAGGAAGTATGATATGAAAATAAGATGCTCACTAATGATGTGAGGACCCTGAGAGGAATGATTGAGGACATGAAAAAAGTGATACACAAGAGATCCGAGCCTATTTCTCCTCCTGTAAAACCTACTGTCACTCAAATCCCACAGGTTGTTGTGTCTCAGATTCAACCTTGTCTAGTTTCATAGATGAAAAGGTCACTGAAAGGAAAGAAACAATTTTGAAGGAAATTGGAGAGCTTGTTTTCAATCTTAATAAAATCTCCAATGAGTATATAGAGTGTCTTTATATGGTGCTAAATCAACTCAAATCTATGACCAGAGCTGTTAATTCCTCTAAAGCATCTGGTCAATCCTCTAAATTGTACTTAGAGTGTGTTCTGATCAGAACTGTTGTCATATAAGTGCTTAAATATGTACTTATTGTTTTCAATACGACTTCTCTATCTGAGGATCTCATGAAAAGTGATAGATTTCTTGACTTACTACAAATCCACTCAAAAATTTCTAATGATGCTCATCAATATATTTATCTGAAATTGGATTTCTACTTTAATATAATCTTCTCCAGGACCAATATGACAAATCATTTCAAATATCTTTTCTAAAATCTGTGGATTCCTCCAGTGACTCAATCCTTAAAGACCCAAGTCTAAAAGCCCAAAGGGTTTTCTTGTTTGTTGGACAAGTTTATGGAGAACAAGGTTGATTTTGAGAAATCAATTAGAATATTGGAAAGATCATTACAGATTTCATCCAACTCCAGAGACCCTATCTTCATATCCAGAGTACAACCATTTTTGCTCCAGCGGCTTCACCTCTATGACCTGGGCCTCCTACCTTCACCTCTACACTAGCCTCAACCACTATGTCTATAAGTAATGCACGGAGTCATATCAGGCCTATGATTCTCGATCAACAACTTCCTAGATCTTCTATTGTGCTTACTTTGACTCCATCATTCATGGAAGGCCTTCCCTTACTCTCTTTATCAACCACCTCACTTACTTCTTATACCTCGACCTCCTCTCTTGTGCATTCCTCTTGTAATACTACATAAGGTAATGAGAAGGCCACCCCATGAAGAAGAACAGTGATTACTACTTTTTGATAGGGATGTTATTGCTTTTGTTTTTCTCTTTTACATTTGTACTGAACCTTATATGATATTAATGGAATGTGAATTTTTGAATTTTCCTATTAAATATTTTTGATAATCCCTAAAGGTGGAGAATGTTCTATAAGTTTGAAATTTATCTCTATTGTTGACTCCAACATACACCATAACATCACATGATTTCTGATCATAAAAAACGGGGAGATTGTTGGACTCCTCATCTGTTAATCATGTTTTAATGAGACCAAATCCAATTCAAACTACTAAAATCCTGGAAATTATATCAAATAATTTGTATTAATTACATTACACTATCTTTTGACTCAATTTATAATTATTTCATTGACAAATGATTAAGTCTAATTTATTCTATGATCATCATTTCTTAAGACTAAATACAGTTATCCTGAATAGTCTAAGACACCATGACTCTTCCATTGGTTATGTCTTTATAGCACTGTGAAGTAGACACTGTGAAGCACACACTGTGAAGAAGACACAGTGAAACAAACATGATAAAAAGTCAGACACCGTAAACATTGAGACACTCTGTCCATGAGACATCGTGACTGCAAGAAACCGTGACCATGAGACACCGTGACCACGAGACACCGTGACTGTGAGACATAGTTACCCAGAGACATTGTGTCCATAAGACACGGTGACCATGAGACACTGTGACCATAAGACACCATGACCATGAGACACATTGACATTTAGACACCGTGACCTGACCAGACACCATGTAATGAAGACAACATTTCTATGACATACTGTGACACCCTTTCCTATTTTTTTCTTTTTTCAATTTATTCTCTAACAGTCATATTTGATGATATTAATGCACTGAAAAAATTAAGGTTTTTTTAGACATATCATTTGACGGTATGAGGTACAAGTTTTAGAATACATGAAACCTATTGGCACCAACACATGCTTTCCATGATAAAAGATAAGTGATGCCCTGAAATAACAGACACACCAGAAAGAAAATAAAGTTGGTGTGATCACCATAATGGAGAACACAATTGGAGCAAGATTCAAAAAAAATGGCCTATTTCGTGATACTCGACACTGCTGAAGAATATACGAAGCATATTTGAAGCTAATAGAACATCAGATCACTGTCAAACCTCACAAAGAACATAAGCTGAATTACAACACTTTTGTTTACTAATGAGGAATCCAATTCTGCATCTTCTTCATCTCAGAAGTCCAAAGCTGTAATGACTAACACTTAGAGCTCTTCTAAACCAATCTCTATAATTCAGCACTATTATGTTTCTATTTATTAAATTTCGAGAAGAGTGTCTATTTCTGTATAATAATACACACTATCTCTTACGTTAAACTGAAGGATATTAGATATCCTTACACAAACATCTATTTACTCTTCGATACCCATGAAAAATGTGGAAGAGGTTCCAGTCTGGCCTAGTTATTTATACCCAGAAAAACTATTTATGAGGTCCCTATGTGGCCTGGAAAGTCTGTGTACTATTTTTAACCTCGATCCAGGGTGTGGATCAATGATTATTTATAAAAACTTCTTTATGGAAGGTGATCACCAAGTGGAGTGGAGTTAGTATCACCTTATGACTGAACCACTTGTTTCTTATCCGTTGTGCCACTGAAATTAGTCTTCTCTATTTTATTGCTTTACTGTATATTTTAGAAATCACTAATTTTACTTTGATATTTAGTCTTGGAAGGATGTTATAACTAGATTGTCTTAGTAAAATAAATTCAAATGTAATATTATTAACCGAAATTATGATTACTGGGAATTATTCAATCTTCTAAGATGTTACGAAAATAGTAAAACTTTTATTAAAGTATAACCTTGATTAAATGGGCTGTATTTAATCATGGGGGAATCCTTTTTTGAAATACATTTTATAGAAATTTTTATAGTTACTCAATTCACCCTTCCCCTCTAGAGCAATCTACTACGACCAACAACATTAAATAAACCCTTTTAGATCAAAACAAAATTCATCATTTCCCATTATTTAGTGGGATATAACATGACCTCGAATCACATATTAAGAATAATTTTATATGTATGAAATAATATCATGAGAATATTTATATGTTAATCATAACGCAACCCATGAAAAAATAATTGTGTTTCATTGATATTTTATCAAAATAATAATTACCCATCTAGATAAATAGTGATGATGGTATCATAGAATCATATCTGAAATTAACCATAAGTAACATCTAATTATTTCATCCTAAATAAAAAAATTCCTTCAAAATATGACCAGAACATTTCTTTAGTAAAATTCCCTTTTCATTTTTAAACAACTTATTTCCAATCTAAAAACTTCCAAAACATTATGAAAAAATTTCATTTAAAATAAACCTTAAAATTTTTAAATGAATCATTCAAACATTGAGGTATCAAGGTAGTGGGTAAATTTTTTCATATTGTATGTGTCAAAATTCGGATTGCATTAACACATTAAGCGAAATATAAAAATTAACTCATTTAAAAATTGAAAATAATTTTCCTTTTTTAAAAATTAGAAAGTCAAACATGGGAGAAAATGAAATTATAATATCATTAGTGAATTTTAAAAAAATAAATCACATCTTTTAAAAAAAATATGTATCTAGAAGAAAAATATCTTATATCGACGATTCAAACATAGTCAATTTTACTTCAAATCATTATTAATGACCCTTGATTACATAAAGATAGAAAATTGAATTAAAAATTTTAATCTTTAAAAATTATAATAATATAATAAAATATATAAGATTATAGAGGTAAATGTCATAGAATTATGTCATCATATATTTATGTACAAACAAAGCCTAGTAAAGATGTGATTGTATCTTAAAACACTTACAAAAGACTAAATTTCATTATATGTTCCCTATAATCATGTATAAAAAATTTATTTATTTTTAAATTATATTCTATAAGACATTAAATACCTATACTATCATATATTATCAAATTATAATATTTCAACACCCATTTATTAATAATTCCATATAAAAACATCATTTACGAGTGTTAAATGTTTCCCTTGTCATGAAAGTTTCATCTTAGAAGTTACAATCGTTATACATTGATCATGGTTACAAAATTTATAACATGTTAATTATTATATAAATATGATATATTTTTTATATATTTACTCTTATCGATAAAAGTTATAGATTAGAAAATATAATACATCATTCATGGAAATAGTCATAAGAAAATATGCATGAATGTTGTTTTCATATTCAGATGAATATTAGAAATGAAATAAATAAAAAATAAATAAATTATATATTTATAATTATATTATGAATACCATATATATTTATCAAATCGGTAATTATATCCATCAATGTGACATGATGATGTAAAATAAACCACATCTTTTTATGGTGCCGATAGTCTACCTATATACACGAGTGATAATTTCATTTTTTATTTGATGAGTGGAAGGGGGAAATGGGTTTTATATCCTCATAATAACAAATAATTATAATGATTATAGTAAAATAATCAGGTTATGATGGATATAGTATAATTATTGTTGTTTTAAGAAAAAATAAATTTTGAAGGGATTAATTAAGATATATATCTTTTCATTGAGAGTCCTCTATTATATTACCCCTTAATACATGAAATATTAGTCTTATAATAATACTAGGGGTATATGATTAATTTAAGGGAGTGATAAATTTATTAGTCTACGTATTGGATAATCCATGAGGATCAAAATTCATGAATATGGGATGATATGAGGTATCCGTTGATAATTGAGTAAGAGGACGCACATGGAGTTAATTAAATGATTTAAATAATATAATTTCATTTTATTGTGAAACTATATCAAAATGGAAAAAAATTTGATTTTATACAAATTTATTGTCTTAATGTATTAATATAATAATAATAATATATGTTTATCCTAAAATATTACCCTTATCTTATATATTAACACCTTGGTAAATCTGTTTTATCCTTAATTATGGAAATTATTTTATACATTGTTCTACTACACATTGTTTCCCAATGTTAATGTGTTCTCATTAAAAATTTATAAATTCTGATTCCAAATATTTAATATATATAATTTAATTCATATTTTATTTTTTTCATAAATTATTATTAATATTTTTATGAGAAACTCAATGAAAACTTTTTTATTTATATAATGATTTTTTATGTTTTAAACTAAATTTTATTTCATTCCATTACTAGTGAAAATAAGAAAATCAATATTAAACTATAATAGAAAATATATCAACTATAAATTTCATTATACCATTCGTCAATAATGATTTATTTAATTTATTTTCATGAAAATTCATAGTGTATATACAAACAGTTTTATGAAAAAATAACTCCTTTTAACATTAAAGGATTTTATATTCATTCTTATACATTTTAAAAAAATGTATAAATGGTTATTCATTTATTCATATATAATAGAAATATATTTCATGGAAACTATTTTTCAGTCTTGTTCAAATTATATGTTTATATAAAAATATATAATAGCTATGAAAACAACTTTAGTTATATAATTATGTCATTTAATAATAAAACGTTTTTCGTAATATTTAATGGTCTTTAATTAGGAATTTATAAATAATTTTAAATTAATAAAAAATATTTATATAAATATTTCATAATGTTTCTTATCCTATTAATAATCTCCAATCCAATGATACAGTATTTAATTGTTATAATATATCATGGTTAATTTAAAATCTGATTTAGTGAGAATGAAATCAAATTCCTGGAGTTTATTTCAAAATAAATTCATAATAAAATTTAGCATGTTATATTATAACCCATTAAAATTTTATTCTCCCTTGAAATTTCATTACTCTAAATCATTTAAAATAATTATTCTTCAATTTCATAACAACCTTAGGTTCCCATATGTATTCCTAAAATTTATTATTCCTCTAATGAACATTAAAAGGTTATGTAGTCTTTTTCTATATAAAATTATATCTACAATCCATAATATATTCTTATTATTCTTCATAGGAAATGTCAGTATCTTGTGGTAGTGTACATATGTTTAATAAATTTTAAAGACATTGTATTTACATATTGAGGAGTGATCCATGGAACAAATCATGAACCTGAGAGTGGTTTAGTGGAAGCACCAAATGATAATCTAGAGTCCAAACATGAACTTGGATCTTAAAGGGACTAATATACATAGTGATCAACATTCCATTATTATTGAATATAAAAAAAATTCTTCTATATATAATATCATACGAGTAATATCTGAAAATATTTGGATTCTATATCTCATCAACAGTTATTAGAAAAACCTTCATATCGACTATGAGGTTCCATGATGTGCTTCTGAATGGCTCTAACATTTTATATAATTTCATCAATATATCATGTTTTAATAACTTATGTTCTCTAAACTCATCCCAAAATTTAATATTACTACAATTATCTCCATAGAGTGATTCACAAGGGGTCATTTGAATGCCCGAATGAATGTTATTGTTGAACAAAATATGACTACACGGTTTTGTTCATCCTAACCATCACTACTATCCCAAAAAATGGGTATCAGCGTATCCTCTAGAATATTAATGGTCCTCTGGGAGAGGATATCTATTTGAGTGGTGATATTCTTTCAATAACTCCTCTTTCATGTTTGGTATTTATGAGACACAAACTAGGTCCTTAAACCTTATCAATTCATCATAATAATGGTTGAAATAATTTAAATTTATTACCTTCTTTTGTTCCTCTACATCTTATTTTTGTGCCTCTTTTATCATGAAGAGGACAAATGTTTGAACACCCATTCGAGAAAAATAAAAATTATCTCCACCATTCATGATTTCAATATAAATACATTGAACATTTTGAAATATAAGATATTTTATGTTCCTCATCATTTATAATATGGAATAAAACATCAAATAAATGAATCATCTATCTAGTTATCATTCCATGGATGGTAATTAATTAAGAAATCATACCCTTCAATAAACCCTAACCATGTTCTCTAGAACATATTAAACAATTTTTAGGTAAATATATATTGATCATTTATGAAAATTGTATATGTCAAACATTTATCATTAAATTCAGTGCCTCTATATCACTAATTCAATGATAACCTCTACTAACTACAGTTCATGGGTCAAGTAATTAATTTCATGAACCATAAATTGTCAGGATGTATAGGCTATCACAATTACTTTTTTCATCATAATTCATTTTAAACCCCTCTTAGATGGAAAAAAATATACCAAAAAATAATTCCATCACATTAGTTTTTAGTGAGTATAAGTTTAGTTACCAAAATACATTTCAATTATATGATTTATTTTTTCACACTCAATGCCCAGAATGAAATTTTTTCCAATCTATGTTAACCTTGTAAATGGTCTAGATTATATTTATAATGTTTACCAAAATTACTCGATACAATCAATCCAATATAAGAAATAAAGATATCAGTCACTTTGGTTGGTCTATGATAATGTTCAATATCATTCTTTTTTGATTGATCCACTGATTTAAAATTTATATAGATTATATTACCCTAAAATTTTATAATTATATATCCAAAGTATACAATTATTAAATATTTCATTCATAATATCTTCTATTAGGTACATTAATAAAATCTTCAACTGAACTTAATTATTTTCCTAGGTCTTTAAATATATAATCATACAATCTATATGAAAAACAAAAATCTAATCAATGTAATATATAAGGAATTTTTAATTAAATATATAATCTAAATTGATAATTTATAGTACCAAATAAAATCTTTATAAATTCATTGTGTTCGTACCTCATGCAAAATTATTTCCTTAGTATGACTTTAGATTTGAAAATAAATTGGTCTTTTCTTGATTAGTGGTCAATCATGGAAAAATATTTAGCTTCTCATTATAGATCAAACAAATAATCAATATATGGTAGAGGATACATATTCATTATTATGATCTTATTAACATCATAATAATAAATAAAAATTAACATTGATACATATTTATTATTTAAAAATTAATATGTTAACCCCATGGTGAAGCACCTAGACAAAATAATCTCTTATCAATATTATATTGGTATTCTTATTCTATTACAACAACTTAATCCGAGAATTTTTATATAGCGTATTTGAAATTAGTGTATAAGAAGGAATGCATTATATTAAAAAATAATGCTAATTATTTTTAAGAATACAAGGAATATCTTTATAAAATACATAAATAAACTATCATATAATTGGAATATATTGATGTTTATTTTATCACCATCTATCTATGATAAATTCCCCATTGGAATATATTCCAATACCAATACAATGGATTTAATTACCAATATAACGTAATAATTATATATTCACGGATTGGTGATTTTAGAATTATTTGGAATATAAAATTTAATATCCCTTATTAAGAAATTGATGTGGGATTACTATAAAGAATTAAAATAAATGCATTTATTAAGATCATATTGATCGAAAATACATAATTTGAGCATTAATAATTATATTGAGAAACCACATGATCATGAAAATAATTTATGTGGTGAACAAATAACTAAAAATTCCATTAATTAAATTAAACCTTTTGTTTAAACATATTAAACAAGTTAATTATCTATTAAAATAGTTGATAATGGTTAATAAACACTATTTTAATTATCTAATGAATATACTCTAACAATTCATCAATTGGTTTGTAGTATTAATCCCACTAACCTTTCACCCATTTAGGTTTAATTTTATTTATAGTTTTCTAAAAAACAATTTATATAAATTGTATACATAATATTATATAAAATTATTCTAACATATTATGCTTCTTAGATACACCCTATAACACCCAAAGAAAAACTGATATGTTTCCTTTTAAATAATTCAATACCTTGCGGTACATGAAACATCGAGTTCAAGTACACCATGACCTATCAAAACGTCCATTTAAAAAGAGGTTATGAATAATATTAACCAAATTTTGAAATCTTTAAATATTTCATATAATTTTAACATTCATATAAATTGTTTCATAGACATATTATAATAAAATATTAATTTTTTTGATAAAATAAATATTTTCCAAAAAATATGTATTCCCATCATTTAATGGATAACCCTTTTTAAAAATAATATTTTACACTATAATATATTTAATTTGATTTTATTAAATTTTTCTTATAATGGGGACATAAAAATTTATTCTGGATAAATTTGTGATACTTTTCTTATGACTTTTATATTTTAATAAATAGTGAAGAACAATAAATTTTAAAGGAAAACAAATTTTAATCGATATAATTATTATGTTAAATTAAAAGTATTTGTGGGTTAAAATTATAATTAGATTATATTTTTATAAATTAATATTATTTAGGTCATTGGTAGTAATTTAATATTTTAATTCAACACAATCACATAACAATATTTGGATAGTTTTTACTTCCTAAAAACCCACTTTCTTAATTTGACAACAAAATTAATTTTAAATTAAATTTATCCAATTATGTATTTTGAATTTATAAAAATGAATTCCATATTCAAAATAAGAAGGTCCAAATTGTTTAAATAAGTCCCATTTATTTTTTGACATTATGAATATTAACATCAATAATTATTTTTATTTAACGTGGTTGTAGTGTAAATCGGGAAAATAAGGGTAAAATAAAATTATAATAATATAAAACTCCCCTATCCCGTGTCGTAATCCTATTTTGCTTAAGGCATATTCGACCAATAGTAACCATAGTGTTCCCTTTTTGAATTTGGGATCCCCAAGGGTGTGACAATGATATTTTAGAATATTTAATTTAAAGAAACAGGAAATATAACATAAAAATATATCTTTTACTAAATAAATTTTAATATAGGTTTCTTAATATATAAATTTGATGAAAAATATTCAATTTATATCTAAAAATATTTCATTAATCGTTTTTTTTTATTTTTTATTTTTATCCATTAGATCAATATACTTATTTATGACGTAGTGAGGATGAAGTGATTACATTATTAATTAATGTTTCAAATATATGATTCTATAAATATTAAAATAAATTAAATTTGAACATTTGGATTCATTACACGAATTTTTTAGAATACATTTATATTTGGGGGATGATTTGATTTCTTTTTATTTACAAAATCATGTTATCATGACTTTAACAAAAATCATTAACTAAATAGTGTCATAATTGACATAAATGAGTTTTTAAAACAAATACTATTTTATTAAATGATATAAAAATATGAAAAATTTAGGATTTTACAAATTAAAATAGATAATTATATTAATTTAATTAATGATTCACTAGATTTTCTCTTGTAATTTTATAGTAACTATATTTACCATATTATATATAAATACAAGGAGACACTATAAGAGTCAAACTATTTAACAAAGGTTTAATCACAAAATATAAGTTTACATTTATGAACTAACATATTCTAAAAATACTATTATTAGAATATTTCGACTCATACTCATATTATAATTGAAATAAATTTCTTTTGTGTTATTATAAACTGAAGATAAATTTATAATAAATTAATATTTTAGGATTTTCATAAAGTTCCTCTCACCTCTCTTATAAAATGGCACATCTATTTATCTACAATTCACATCACCAATTCCATTTAGCATGTCAAACCCCAGAAAATTTCCTCTCCCAACATCCCTAATATCAAAATAATTGCTACACTTTTGGTATAAATCCTTCTTGAGGAGTCTTTTTGTGGAAAAAAGGGAACATCTGAAAATATGTAATTATTTCATCACCTCTTTCAATGTTTTTCTTCTTATACATCCTATTTATTTGTTGTTTTTGTACTAAAATAATAACTCCAGAATATAAAAAAAGTTAACATGTTATTATAGTTACAAGACTACCATATTTATCTTTTTACTCATCCAACGATAAACAATATCACCATGCGTTCATACGTATGACTTACCATCTCCACGTTGTGGTGTAAATTGTTTTTAATGTGAAATTTATTTTATGGGTATAATGACGAATGTAATGGAGGTAAATAAAAAATATAACAGTATATATTTTCATTAAAATTCTTATTATATCCACTTAAATACCATTTTCCATTAAGAAAGTTATATCATCTCTCAGGCGTACATACGACTAATCGTTTCCATGACGAGATAAGACTCATCTTCCAGGTTCAGCATCCAAGAATGATTATAAGAATAATTTTATTAATATGTATGAAATATATGAAATAATTATTTAACTAGGATTATCTATACATATATATATATATATATTTAATTCACTTACTTCCATTCAAAATGATAAGATAAGAGAAACATTGTTCACGCCTACCAAGGGTTTATCGTCCCCATGAATGGTGTGTTTCGTTTTATTTACCTATATAATATATATATTTATATAAATGATATTATATATATAAATAATATTTGTTTTTCTGGAAGTATTTAAATTATTATTTATGCAATACGATCAAGAAAAAAATTTCAAAACACATATGATATAGAAAGTAATTATTACCCGAAATGTTACTTTAACATGAAATTGTTAATAATCATGTAATATATAGTCATAAATGAATCATATATGATATCATAAATATTTATATGGTCTTATAATAATTTAATAATAATTTTAAACATTATACTAGATGATAACTCCACATAGAATAAAGGATTGAATAAGTTAATGGTCATGTTCAAAATCTCATTATTATTTAAGGTTATTGATGCGTAAGTATCTATTGGAACATCAGTATCATCCATGTCAATGTTTCTAAAAAAATTCATAATTTTTTTTCGTATAATCCTATATATTTTGAAATTCAATTTTACTAATATATTACATTTTATGAAATGTTTTTAAAGAAATATTTCCATCGCTCTCCAAACGAGGTACATTACGACATTTTTTACAAATTAATGAAAGAATTTTTTTATCTTAACCATCTCAGGAACATATTTTACATTTTTATTTCACCATACCATTTATAAGAATATCATAAAATCATAAAATATAATTTTCAAGAAATTCATTATTTTAAAATTTTCATGATTTTACATATTTTAATGAAAAATGGATATTTCACTCAAAGAGTTTTAATGAATTTATTAAATTATTTCTATCGACATAAGCATTATTTTTTAGATTCTATTCCTATTTGAAGTTGATTTATAATGATACAATCATCAATATTTTATTTAAGGTTTTTTGATATGTTTGACTATGAATGTGTTATTTTTATATCATTCATGGTTTACGATTAAAATATTATCAATTTAAATTCTAGTTTTCATATGATTGTTTATGTTATGTTTCACCATTTTAATATGAGGAATGAATTGGACATAATAAGTGATTGGAGGGGACTGTTATATCCCCTCAGTGCATTGGTAGGTATCATTAGAAAAACTAGTGTCTTTTCACAAGGCCTTGACAGAACAGTTGTGTATGGTCTTGTCTTAAGGCCTTGACGTAGTGTTTACGATGTGTGACATTATGAATTCCATTATTATAAGATTAGTTATTTATTTTACATGTGATTATTCAACTAATTGAATATCCATGTGAATGTTTAAATTAAATTATTTGATATATTCTTTCCATATTATGCAGAATATTTGTTTTAAAATTCTTGTGTTTAATTTTGATACCTGCCAAAATTGTTTATGCTTATTTATTATAACTTATTTTATATAGTTTATCCCTATTGAGCATCTGATCTCAACTATTTATGATGTTTTATTTTCCCAGGATGCCACAATTTTTTTTATAATTGATTTTCAGGGTTAATCTGTGGGAATAATGGCATTATC
This sequence comes from Viscum album, assembly GCA_963277665.1. Taxonomy (NCBI): domain Eukaryota; kingdom Viridiplantae; phylum Streptophyta; class Magnoliopsida; order Santalales; family Viscaceae; genus Viscum; species Viscum album. The sequence continues at coordinate 89,749,199 of OY728158.1, forward strand.
AATGGATTATTTATGATTTTTTATCTTAAAAATTTTAAGTTATAATTCATGTATGTAATATATTTTCTAAGACATCTAAACATATCAGTCCTTCAAAACATGATTTCTTATAATCGTGGAAATTTATTAAAACAATACACCAGCTCTAGGTTTCTGGGGTCAAGAAATTACAGTTGGTATCCAAGAATTTTTAGAAAAATCCTCGAAAATAGATTTAGAAAACATATCTTAAGAATCGTAACCCTAAAATAGACTTTGAGGATTAGTATTTAAGAACCACCTAGAATTTAGGCAAAGTATGGATTGTGTGGATATTCCATGAATTACATCCATATATAGACATTACAATAGGATAGGGTTCTGTTATACATGTACCTTTGGGTGAATACTCTGAAATAGTGTTCCAGGCATTACTCAGGGAAACCTAGTACATAAAAATGAGATATACTACTCCCCAGGTTTGACACTCATATGGGATATGCATAGGATAACTAAAATATTATTTAAAAACCATTATTAAGTATTTATGATTAACTATTTCTCAAAGAAACCATATTTATGGTTATGGATTATATATGTATAATTTTTTCAATTTATGTTATGTATTTTATTAGTTTGGAATTATAAATTTTGATTCATAACCTAATATAATGTATGGAATTATATTTAAATGGAACCTAGTGGATGAAATGGAAATTGTGTCAATTAAAATAATCAATCTAGGGATATACCTCCTGTAATGTACAATGATAGTTGAGTTAGTTATACAACAAGTGATGAACATATTATTAACATAATCAGACAAGTGATTCTAGTTATGAATAATAACCTTACCCATATGGAGTATCCTAATCCCCAAGGCGAGGATAATTGTTAGACTACATCATGAGAAAACAACCTCAAGAATTCTATGTGACTAAATAAAATTTAACTGAGTAGTGGATATGTTCCTTAGATAAAATATTTAGTGTATTGGGGTGAAACGAAAGGGAAATAGTTGTTATGGATGTCTATAATCTTTCAAGATATGCATAAAAATTTTGTACTTTGGATAAAAACATAAATGAATGTGACTAGGTATAAAATATATAATGGAGTGAGTTTAACTAAATTTTCCTAGAAAAATAATTTCCCATTGAACAACAAGAGGATATGGAAATGGAAATTTCTGAGATTGACACAAAAAGATGATGAGAATGTTGTAATATACGAGGATAACTTCATGAGGTTAGCATGGCATGCTAAAAAATACATTTTAAACCTAAGATGTAATATTTATCGATTCATTGTTGGGTTAAAATCATTCCTATGATGTTAATTGTTCTCACATTCTTTCTCATCCTACGATGATACATCCTATTGTGTTATCCAAATAGAAAGTTATTCTCTAGGTCTTATGTCATTATAGTAATGCAAGAGAAGAAACGAATGATAGAGAGATATACAAATAATTGGAAAATGGAAGGAATTTTTTTCCTTTATGCAATAATTGTGGGATGAAACACCATGGTACTGGATTAAAATAAATGGGTGATTTTTACAAATGTGGAGAAAAAATCCACAAGGCTCGTGATCATTTGGGAAAGAAAGAGGTTGTGTAATTTTATAATTGAAACGATATGGGACACATTGAAAATTACTATCAAATGTTTTGAGGAAATATATGTAAAAAGACAAATATTAATCATGTTTAGGCTTGTGTTGTTACTATGGTTGATGTAGAATAATTAATGTATTATTTTAATCCATGATTTATAGTCTTGTTATAAGAATAATGTGATATATATAAGGAATTTATATCTATACTTTTCTTTTCCTTTATAATTCAATATGATTAATTTAATCATATAGTAAGTATGTGGTAATAAGTAAAACATTACATTCTTTGGGGAATCTGATGCTACAATAAATTAAAGAAATTTAGAGACCTTTTACAGAGAGTTTGGCCAGAAGTAATTTAGATAAATATAATGTTTGGAATGGATTAAGTTGAATTCTTTAAAGTATTTTTTATGGTTAATAAATTTCCTATGATTATTTATTGATTTTTATAATACTATAGATTTAGAAAAAAGATAACATGTAGGTTGGGGGATGATTTACCACATCAGACAAGGATTTGAGAATTGATCCCACCACCGAAGTAAGGCGAGGTTTTATCACCTAAAAATGGCCTATAGGTAGTCTCAGGTTATTATAGCATTGTTTTTTTATATTTATATTGTATATTTATATATTTAAAACTTAATACAATTATGATGAAAAGACTATATTTGAATTTTATTTACCTTTTAAAAACAAATATATGTGTATGGTAGGAATTTGTTAATGGATGAAAATATACACTTAAATTAAGTATTCCTAATTTTTTTCATTGTCTATTAAGTAAATTAATTATTCAACACTAGGTAAATGACCATGAAACCAAAAGAATATTATCCTGTTCTTATTTCTGATTGGAAAAATAGACCCATAGATCATTATAGATTTATATCATTGTGATAGTTTACTTTTTCTTGATCATGTTTTCTATCACACTCAATTAGAAAATCATGTTTAGATTTTTTTTTATTTCGTGATCATGCCTTTATACATGGAAACATAGTATGTGACAATATTAGTATCCTTCATTCTTTCTTTTCATTATTTTAAAATAGGAGTCTCATTAATCAAATTGTTGACATTAGATTTCAACAATGATATTTTGAAATGTCAAACCCCTAGTTTTAAATTCCATGTATAAATTTATAGGATGAAATTAACTGATGTTGGAGGTATAATAACACCCCAATATTCCATGATATGCTTCATTGTAAATAATTCAATAGCTTCTGTTACACGCAATACCATGTTCGGGTGAACCATGACCTATTAAACTAACTGTTTAAAAAGTAGTTGTGAATTATATTAACCAAATTTAAAATTTTATATAAATCCCTTATAATTCAAACAATAATGTAATGTGCTTCGTAGAAATATTATAACAATAAATTCTATTTTTGTAGATAAGAGAAATGTTTTTGAAAAAAAAATCAACCTCATGATGGAGAAACCTTTTTAAATTAATTATTTGACACTTATATATTAAATTTGATGAAATAAAATTAATCATTTTAATTGGGGAAAAAATTATTTTGGTTGAATTTTTTGTACTTTTAGGATAACATTCATGTTTTTATGAATATTGAAAAACACTAAATTGTAATTGGAAACATCTTTTTTAATAGTAATTATTTATAGAGATAAATTATACATTTTAGTTATATTAAAGTATAATTAGATAATATTTTTATCATTAATTTTAATTTAAGTAAATTTATATAATTTCAGATTTAAATTGAACATAAACTAATGTCAATCTTTGGATAGTTTTTACTTCCTAAAATCCCACCTTCGAGTTTTGACAATGTGAATTATTTTTAAATTAATTCTGAGATATTATGTGTTTTGAAGTTAGAAAATGGATTTAATATTTTATATCATATGGCCATGATTGTGTAAAGATGTTCATTTTGTATTTGGACATTTTGAATACTGACTTCTGTAATTATTTTTATTTACCATGGTTAATGTGTAAATAAGTTAAATAACGGAAAATATAATATTATAATAATATAAAACTACCCTAACAAGTTTTATAATCCTATTGTATGAGATATATTGTACCATGGTAATTCTGAGGCCAAACCATTGGCATTTGGGAGACACTAGGGTGTGAAAAAGATATTTAATAATATTTAATTTAAATAAATGGAAATATAACATAAACATGAATCTTTTACTAAATCAATTATAATATAGGATTATATAACAGATATATATAAAGTTAAATTTAATTTTAAATATAAAAATATTTCCTATATAATTATAATTTATTTATAATTTTTATACATTACATATATATAATAATTTATGAAATAATGAAGATAAAATGATTACCTTATTAATGAATGATTCAAATAAATGAATTTATAAATATTATAATAATTTTAATATGAACATTTTGATGATATAAAAGAATTATATAGGTTAAATTGAAATGTGACGTATTACATAATTCCTTTTTTAAGGAATCAAGTTTATATGACATTAACAAAAATCAATTACTAAATTGTGTCAAAATGGAAATAAATGAGTTTTTAAAACAAATACAACTTCATTAAATGATATAAAACTACTAAAAATAAAATATTCATCCAACATAATTATCTAATGTTAATAATTTCATTAATGATCCATTTTAGGTTCTATTTTCATATTATTGTAAATAAATTTACTATATATTCTAAAAATACAAGAAGACATAGTAAGAGTTAAACAATTTAACTAAGCGTTAATACCAATCGATAAGGTTAATTTCATGAACTGAACCTGTCTAAAAATAATTTTTTGATAGGATTTAATCCGATAAACATATTATCATCCATATAAAATACTTTGGATCTTTTATAATCTGAAAATCAATTTATAATAAATTAATATTTCACTCTTTTCCTAAAGTTCCCTTCACCACTCTTATAAAAGGGAAATTGTTATTCTCATTAATTGACACCTCCAATTCCATTTTTCATGGCCAAGAACTACTCATTTAATCTCCTAGTTTCCCTAATATCATTATATAGGTGATTATGTTGGAATAATTTTATCATATATAGTCATTTTCTACAAATATAAAGGAGACTTTTGAAAAAAGATAATTGTTTTATCAACTCTTTCAATGATCATTTCATCCTCTACATCTTATTTATCAAGTCCTTACACAATATATTAATAAATAAAGTACCTTTAACAAATCTGATATGTGATTATAAATATTTGAATACCATATTCCTCCTTTTACCCATGCTACAAAAAACAATATCATCATCTGTGCATATGTATAACTTGCTGTCTCCATGCCATGTTGTAAATTGTTTTCAATGTACATTTTATTTGTATATGTATAAAGAAGAATATAATGGATGTAAGTAATAAATATAAATTTGTATTATTTCAATAAAATTGATAATACATTCAATTACATACCATTTTACAATTAATAAAACGATATCGTTGCACGTACATACATACGAATTACGGTATCCACGACGAGATGAGATTCATTTTCAATGTTCACCATCCAAGAAGGATTATAAGAATAAATATTATTAATAAGTATTAAATATATGACATAATAATGATATTTGGATGATATTTATCTATATATATATATATCATTCACTTACATCTATTCAATCTGATCAGAAAACTAAAACATCGTTTATGCAAACGTACAGCCTACCATCTACATGAATAGTGTGGTCCATTTTATTTATATATCTATTATATATACATATTTACAGAATATATATGATATATAAAACATATTTCACATTCTGGAACTATGTAAATTATGATCTATTTAATATTATAAAAAATCAATCAAAACATGTAAGATAGAGAAAATGATTATTTCCTGAAACATTGCTTTAAGTTGGAAATTATTAATAATCTTGTAATATAAAGTCAAAAATGATTCATAAATTATATAATAAATATTAATATGGTCCTAGTATAATTTTATAATATTTGTTATTTATTATACATTAGTATTACTCAGCCTTAACTAATGGAATGTATACGGTAAGGGTTAATTTCACAATATCATTATTATTTGTGGTGGCAGATGTGTAAATATATATAATGTCATATTTGTAATCAATGTACATGTTTCTAAAACATATTTCATAAAATATTTTACAATAATCGTATGTATTTTTAATTTCATTTTTTCCTAAGTATGACTTTTTATAAAATGTATTCAAATGACCCTTTTGGTCATTTTAAAAAGAAGGTACATTATGACCTTTTTGAAAAATTAAGTAAGGAATGTTATTTAACTTATATGGATCAAGTGGCTATTTTCTTCAATTATGTCACCTTATGAATTTTAAAAATCTTTTAAAAGAATATACGGTTATTTTTAAAATAAATTTTTTATTTTAAAATTTTTTTCCTTTTAAATGTTTAAATGTAAAAAAGGATATTTCACTTAAAGATTTTTAAGGATTTTTTTAAATTATTATCATATATTCTTACATAATTTATTAAATATTATTATTTTTTGTTGTTAATTTATAATGACACAATATTCAATATGTTATTGAGGGTTTTATGATATTTTTTTACTGTAGATATTCTATTTTTATACCATTCATGGTTTATTATTAATGTATTAACATTTCATACTCTAGTTATAACATGAATGTTTATGTTATGTTTCAACCGTTTCATAAGGGGATTGCATTGGACATAGTAAGTGATGGGTGATTCCTGCTACAGCCACTCAGTGAAATGGTCTGTCTCATTGGAAAAACTAGTGTCTTAGCATAAGTCCTTGTAAGAATATTTCTGTATGGAATGGGCACAAGGCCCTGATTTAGTTGTTACGATGTATGATATTATGGATTCCCTCGTTATGAGATTAGTTATTCATTTCAAATGTGATTATTTGACTGGTCAAATATCCATGTGAATTTTTATATTTAATTATTTTATTTATTCTTTCTATATTATGCATAATATTTTTTTAAATGTTATTTGATTTAGTTTTATACATTTTTTTAAATGTTTATTTTTTATGATATCTTTTTCTATATCGTTTATCCTTACTAAGCATCTGAGCTCACCAATTCCTTATATTTTATTTTTCCAGTATTCCATGAAGTTCTTTGTGATTGATATATAGGGTTCAGGTAGGCGAATAATGGCGTTCTAAAATAATTATTTATGCTGCGTTTTGTTTTCAAAATCTGTAATGTAATGTTAATGTATTTATTTAATTTTCTATGACTTCTAAAATGATCGGTTCTTCGGGACATGATTCCTTAAAATCATGCCAATGTATAAAAATATTGAACTGGCTCCAAGCATCTGGGGTTCATGCATTACATACTCTACCTCAAACGTTTCTTTGTAACAAGTGGAATGGTAACATAATAAAGGGTGAGCTCATATACTCAATAAATGTAAATAAGGGGAAATCAGTCAACAATAATTATCAAGGATACTATGAGAACAATAATATGAGAACATGATAGTAACATTTTAAAATTATATCGATCATTTCATAGGTCATTATCATGATTCGTGAAATAATGCTAAAAAGTTGACATGACATGAATAATAAAATAATCAAAGAACATCATACATAAGATCATATCATTTGAATAAATTCATGTCATAAATTAGTTGAATAATGAATGTGATATTCTTAATCATAGAAATATTATATCAAAGATACATACCATGCGTTTCAATATATGTTTATATTTACCTCACTACCTGTGTACCAGATTTGGGATTATTATAAACAAAAATAAACCATCTTTTGGGATTGTTGTAACTTATCATGTTCTTATTTTACTCCAAAAAATTTAAACATTACACAATTAATTGTAGGTATATAACATAACCTACCATGAAATAGTCATAATATATTCACATGTATTCCAGAAGTTCATAAAACAATTTATCATTTCATCAAATATTAACCCATGATAAATAAAATACGTTTCATCTATATTTCTTCAGTATAAACAAAAACAACATCGATAATGAATATGTATATTATCATATATTATTATCCCCTCTTAATAATAATAAATATCAATGTATTTCATCATAGATTACATATACATTTAAGAGATCATTGGAATATTTTTTATAGAAAATACTATTTTCATTTTGAAATAACTTATTTAAAAAAAATTCCAAATAATCAAGGAATACATTATATCTTAAAATAGTTATAAAAAGATTTAAATTATTCTTCAAAACATTTTTGGAAAATATAGTTGAACATATATTCAAATAATATCTTAAAACTAATATTCCTTTCACGCCTTTAGTAAAAAGTAATAATACATCATCTGGAAACTTATAAGAAGATTATTTTTTAACATTTTTATTGAAAGTAAAAAATGGGTAAAAATAAATCTAAAAGCTATTTTTTCAATGCTAAAAAAATTCATGAAAAATTTTCAAATTAAATTTGGATATGACATGAAAATATTCCAGACAGAAGAGGCAAATAAATTTGGGTTTCTATAAAAACATTATTTCAGTATCTTAACTAAAAATGATTGGAAAATGGATGGAAAAATTAAATTTCCATAAATAAAATTTTTATATGAATATAAATAATATTTTTTAGACTTATATCATGTAATATGTTCATAATAAGTTTAATCATAAACAGTCTTATTGTAAATGACATTGAAACGTAAAACCCTTAACTTAATTATGACATTCTTAATAATTGGTTTGCAATTATGTATAACGAAGATAAGTTTATTTAAATTCTTTAAAATAAACAATCACATACTCATAAAATCATATATTACCCACCTATGACATTTCAAGACCCGTTTATTAATTATTACATACCAAATTATTTCATTCAAGAAGTGAACTGTTTAATTTTTCATAAATGTTTTTGATTGAAAATACTTTTCCTTGTACTCTGATTAGGGGTATATCATCTCAAGTATATTAATCTGGATAAAAATATAAAATATATTAACTACATAAATTTTTATAACTTACCCTAAAATGTGGATATAGAAAAAAATAAATTACACTATTTCGAAGGACGGTATTCATTTCATATGAATAATAATTGTTTTTATTTTCTATAGAAAATAAATAAATCTTGTTAAATAATATATTATTATTATAGAATATTTATTTTATAAAAAATATAATATTTATTTATTAAATCAATCATTATATCTAACAATTTTTGGCGGGGATGTAAAATGAATCATATTCTTATGTGGAGGTGGTAGTTCACACACACACATAAGTAATACTTTCATTGATCATTTGATAGAAAGGCAGAGGAATGTTTTTTGTGAAATAAAAATAATAAAATATCAATATATTGATAAAATTATGAATAATCATATTTTTATGAATAATATAGTTTTATAAAATTATTTTTAATAACTGAATTTGAAAACGGTCGATTAATATTTATACCTCCTATTTGAGAGACCTCCTATGGATTACACCTTAATCCGAGAATATTTAGTCTTAAGATATGAAAAAATACTCAAAGAAAAATTTAATGATGAAATTTATTTATTAGATTAATTATTTGATGATATAAAAAGCTCAATATTTTTTAATAATATAGATGATGAAGTTCAATTATATAATTTATATAGAGGAATCCCATGTAATAAATTAAATATTTAAATAATATAATGACATTTTCATGGTAAAGTATCTCAAAATGGCCAATAATAAATAAATATTATAATATATATTCCCAAAATCGTTATATAATGATAATTAAAAATTTTTATGTGGTACTGTTACTCTTATCTCATAGTTTACTCCTCCTAATAAACATATTTCAATATTTACCATGGTAACATATTTCTACTGTTTTCAATATTCATTATAAAAAAAATTGAAATAATAATCATTATAAAGTTAAAAGATTTAAATTGAAAATATAGAATGTTTTTTTTTCATATTAAATTTCTATACTATTATAAAATTAATTCTAAAATAAGTGCATGAAATGAAACGAAATTGAGTTTTTCAAAAAAACTTTTTAAAGTAAATAATTGAATATTCATTTATTTTGTTCATAGTAAAAACAATACAAGGAATTTTTAAAAATATTAGAGAATATATAATATATGTACCTTAAAATAAAACAATTAATAAATAGATATTTATTAAATTTATTATGTTAAAAACATATTGTTCACATAATAACATTCTTATGAGAAATTGATTATTTTTCCATTAAATGATTTCATCTTTATTCTAAACACAATGAAAAGATGTTACGAATGAATATTCATTTATTAATAAAAATTATAAATATATTTAATTCAAAACATTTTTAAATAGTATTCAATATATGATTTTATATAAATATCCATAAAACCCAGAAAAATATATTTCTTATCAAAAAATGTATATTATAGTCGTTAATTTATTTTATTTTAGTTTTGACAATTATTTATTATGAATAATTCAATACAAATTAATTAAAGAAATAATTAACTATAAATTTCATAATTTTCTTTATTATATGAACACTCATCAAACCAAAAATTAGGTCTTTAAATGTTATAATATATAATGGTTCATTTAGACATAAGGTTGATTTTAAATCAAGCTATATATAACATCGAGTTTATTTCAAATCAAATACATATAGAATATTATGAATATATAGTGAAAAAGATAATCATGTGTTTTTTGGGTATGTTGAGAATTATGTAATTAGTTCTATCATATCCCAAATGGGATATATCAAGATTATAATGAGTAATTCCCTATGACCCTTGATTGAATAAGTCTATGGAAATTCATGTCCATATTTAGTTGAGTAAATATATGATCACTTCTACTAGTTATAGGAGGTAAATATGAATTAATAATATATTAAATCAATCAAATATGATGTATTATTGACCTATCATATAATTCCATGGCCTGGTTGCCACTATAACTGATTCCCCGGGTCAGGTCAGCACATGACCCCAAGAGCACCATCCCGTACGCTGGAGGCTGCCGACTAGTAGCATGTCTCTACAGAGAAACATGGGGAGGGAATATATTATTTTCAACTAAACCCATAACATAAATGATATCAAAAATATAATAACCAACATGAAAAATAAATTGATAAAATATAAAAAAAATCAATAAATAAAAAGTAACACATTGTATAACAATATAATGGTGACACTAAAAGTCAAGAAGTTGTGCAAGTAAAATCCGAAAACCAAAACTATAAAAGACCTCATTCATTTTCTTTAGTACGTACCTATTCTTGGAATCTCAAGATCTAATCCCATTCCCCATGCATAAAATTTACATTAAATAAAGTATTATATTTTTGGTCACTCATGTTTTGTGGAAGCTTGAGAGGGGTGTGGGAAAAACTAAATTGGCCACACCCAACAGTGTTTCAAGAAAAAACCATAAAAAAAAATTGTTTAATGATGGTAATGAAGGTGTAATAAATATGAAATGAACCAAAAGAATCAGGTTTTATTTTTTTAATATTATAAATTAGCTATTTTACCCCTTATGTTTCATCGTGAAAACCAACAAACCAAACCCGATACAACTGTGCAAGGAAACCAAGAAATAGAATGAAGGGATTGCACAAATTTAGTAAAAATGGGAATTCACAAATCAATTCCATTTAACCATGATACTTTGATCCTCAATATAGGTAATCATTTTAGGTATATACATTGAGAGATTAAAACCTCAGTCTGATATCCCAAACCATGCCATCTATAGGGGAGTATAGGTTAAATCTAAAATTTTAACTAGACATAAAAATTAGGGCCTAGAGAATTAGTCCAACCTAACCTAAACATGAAGAGAATCTGCATAATACTCATGTCATACAATGCCTTGGTGGAACCTACATAATTAGTCTAGCACGGGACATGGGAGTATATCCTCATTCCAAAACACAGCCTATACTACTTATCAAATGTACATGCTTCTTTAACCATTTAACACGTTTACCATGTTATCATATAATTTATCAAGGACACAAAAAACCCTTAAAACCAAATAATTTTATATTAAAACCCCAACACATTCCTCATATAATTTTACACCAAATCCATATACACTTTTATAAAATAATCTAGAAGTACAAATTTAAAATATTATTCTTCTATTTGAAAAAACAAACCATCCCATAATGCGTTATTTCCATATCCAACCATTTAAAATAAATATTATATACTTTAAAAAAATGTAAAATACACCCCCATTTCAAATCATCTTTTGATATATAAATGTAAACAACTTTTCAAATCACATTGATTTCAATAAATCCTTTCAAAACCATACCCCAAATTCGAATCATTATTTTCCTTTATTGAAGACCGTAACTAGTTAAAAATCCAAAACAAAACATTTAATCCATTTCATGATACTCTCAGTAATTTTCAAAATTTAACATATAAATATTTAAATTATCCGATTATCTATTCCAACATATAAAATTTTTCGAATATCGAATTTTTTATTCAAATTATCCCGTATCAACATTAAAATATAATTTTTTTCTTTTTTAAATGTGATTTTCATAACCTATTGGTTCACATAATCAATGAACCAAAGGGGGTTTTAAAGGGTATCACATATCAATCAAAATCCCAAATTTACCCTCTATAGTCACGAATACAAATATATATTAAGGTAAAAAATGGTAACAAACATATACACTTGTACAGCAATAACAATATGGTAGAAATATTTAAGACCACATAAATGAAGCTCATAGAATGCCTCTCATCCAATTCGGACCCCTTATTCGAGCTAATCTGTCCTCAAAGCCCTTAACAATGAACACTATGTAAAATAAGGGTTTTGTGATTCAATGGTAAAGGAAACAACATGGAATACCAATTTGAGAAAATGGATGAAAAAATTGTTGAATACTAAACCAGTGGATTGATTTAGACTAAATGGCACCCCAAACACCTATGAAATGAGGTTAGTTCACCCTTGGAGGCGGAATAAGATTATATTCCATCACTATATTGTAAAGGGATGAATATAGTGAAAAACCAGGGAAGAAAGATTTTAGGCCAAGAGGGAATGTTGAGATTCTCCACTTTTTTAATGAGGTCAAGGCTTGGCCACAATGTATTCCAATCAATGTTCCATGAGTGCGGTTTCCTTTATCCATGAGGAAACTAATCCGCATGGATTTTCTAGCCAGCAGCATGGTCTAGAATGTCATACAATGGATGTATATTAAACACTATCCAATGGAAGCTCGACCAACATAGTCTATTGGGCCTCACTGCATAGTTTACCAAAACATGCACCACCTTTTGCAGGACTTAGGGTTATGGAAAATGATTACTATTAAATATAAAAAAACTCTTATCTCATCACATATTGGCCTATTTTCATTATTCTACATGTTTGGAACCTCAGAAATCCACTTAGACCTCCTGATAGACAATATAGTAACTAAAAATTTAATCTCAGATGTACCTTATCTATTGGTCAGTGTCTTCTAACCTCTCCACCTTATAAAATCTCACCCCTAAGAAGTTTTCCCAAGCATCACCTAGACTCCATGAAATAAGGTTAGGCAATGGGTCCCAAACATTTAATTATGCCTCCAAATTTTCATCCTAAAGACATCCATGTTGTCATATCCATCATATTAAAACCAATTTTCTACACTATAAAACATATCCCTATAAATCACAATTTCAGTTGTGATCTCCATTAAGGTTGAATCAACCTCATGTTCATCATTACCGTCATAAACAACTGGAATGTATTGGTAATTCATCTAACAATACCACAAATGAAGGAATATAAAAATAACAACCCCCCCTGGGAGGACCAGTTGGTACACCATTAGTTGGATTCTTCCCAAAAACCCCAAATATCATATTATATCTGCTTGTCAACCTACCATACATTCTGAACCCAATAACTATAGAAAACACAGTTTCAACTAAGGGAACATTTTATTGAATAACCGCAATCCCCAACCTGTACAAATCCATAACTTATGTCCCAATGTCCACATTCATCATCCTAAATCCAAAAACCCAACAAAAACACACCATTGATTTAAATTCCCTAAATAGGTCAAAAAATTAACCAATACTCATTTTCAATATTTAAACACTAATTTATTTCTCACATTAACCAATCCATCCCGACAATGCAATCATGTAAACTCCTGACTACCCACTAGAGCTATGGTACTACCCACCATAGGATATATCATGAAACCATTAAAATATGAAGTTTATAAATTTTTCTATTAGAAAGGAACCATTTGATAAAACTCAATAAATTAAAACATACCCGATGTCTTTCACAACTCATTTTGCCTATGCATCCACAATAGCACTATGAAATGAAAACATCCATAATTTCCACTAAAACCCCCTATATTGGACATACATCTTCCATTCCTATACAAAATAAGGACAACATGTCTCCCCTAAAATTTCACATTCATTATTGAGATGCACTTATCATTCCATAATATCAACTAAATATAGTATACAACTCACCACTTCAATTAATTTTCCACTACTGTGGTAAACCATCCCTAATTACCTCCCCACAAAAATTCTCAACTTCCACTATCGGTACATAACCACATTACTGTGACATGATGCTTTCTAACTTAAGGCATGCCACAACCATCCAATGAACATGTAAAAATATATCCGTAAATCCTAGTGAAATTCAACCGTTAAATCACGCACTTACCTCTATCTAATAGAATCACCCTAGATTACTCTTGGAACTTTCTGGATCATGAGGCCAATTCGTGACCAGATTAACCCCGACAACCAACCCCCATATACCCTCACGTTTGTTTCTAAAAACATAAATAATAGTTTCTTCCATGGAATCCCAATCCCACCATATCAACCCACAATCTTCTCTTCAAACAAAAGACTAATATTTTTCTCCCCACTTTAGGAGTGTCTCTACCAACACATTCCTTATGCATCCCAATCATCATAGATTTTTCTCAAACACTAGTAAATCTATGAATTTGGATTGTACACAGTTATATAAACTATGTGAAATAACAAAAAATTACCCATCACTCTTTCCAATTTTCCAAGAATGACTACATGGAAATTATCCACCATGAAAACCTCTATAAAAATCTATCATAATGATGGCGTGTGGTTTACCAACTACTACAAATCTTAATCATTTAAATTATCTAATAGTGAATCCTATAAAAAGGTAATACATTTAAACAAAATATCCTTGGAGTATCATTCAATAAAACTTATACTCTCTTAGCATACTCAAGATGTTGATAAGATATTGGGAATGATCATATTTATTCCAAGAGTAGAATATGTTATCATTGAAAAAGAAAACATCAACTGGTTTATTCATGATGTCAAATATCACTGTATGGACTCCTTAACCAACTTGTAATACCCATTATTCCTTTCCCATGCACATATCATCAATACCCATCCAACTCAAATCAAACATGATTTTAAATCCAAATAACTAACCCCTCATGACCCTGAGGCAAGAATTTGTGGCCCAATACTATCATTGGAACTAATGCTTCCACCACTCAATTCCTTCCATCACAACCATTTATGTTTACAATAGAAACTAAATGATCAATTACACTTATCATAATCCAAATGGTATCTTAAATAATAACTTATTTTCACCTTGATCTCATAGAAAACTGCATAAAATTATCCTGAGCCACATTTTCACATTTTCAAAATGGTATTATGACTCTATGAAGCATGCCAATATATGGACATTACAAGAACCCTTGATGTCATTTATATTCTTTGATCCACCCACTGATCCTATAATGAGCTCACATGAATCATGGGTCACTAGTACTAGGTCCAAACCCCGACTCACACAACCAATCATTCCCCCCATGAATTATGTCCCAATGAACATGATGCATACAAAAATTTTCCATTTTAAACATTGAACTTTACAAAAAATAGGTCCAAAAATTTAATCATCCATCCATATATATTTCATTCATAACCCAAATAAATCTATCCAAACTAAATAAACTCATTTCCTTTATATGCAATATCATCATCAATCCTCATATCCAACAGCAAAAAAAACTGTAGGACCATGCTCCCAAACAATGCATCACTTTTAACTTACCTTACCACCTTCCCCAAGAACTCATGATACTCAATATGAAAGAAACCATGGTATAACCATTAAATATTTACTAAAATTTTATGGCACCCACCATGAATCAATTCCACCTCAAAATAAACCACTTTTTCTTTTAAATTCCAAGGCACATATTACACTCAGATTTCCTTTGTTGAGGGTACCCTAAGTTTTCAAAGACCAACAATTTGTATCCATAAATCATGTTTAATATAAAAACAATTATATTTCCCAATTATTCCACTAGTTAAATCCCACACAAGACAAAACTCACTTCCCATCACTAACAATGTCGAAACTCCCACTTGTGCCTTAGACACCCAAAAGCACCAACGGCCCTGCCGACCCCTCTCATGGGTCACCCAATAATATCAAAAGGTATTTACTACCAATAAAAGTATCTCATATTGAAAAGAATACTACATATAACTCTAATATATAATCATCAATCCAGAAAATGGTTACTGTTCAGGGATGTACTTCTTCTCCTTTCCTAAATCCCACTAAGCTTAATGCACGATGATACCATTTACTATAGGTCCCAAAACATATATACTCTCACACATAGAACATAACTAAAAGAAACAACACCCATTCTAGGGTGGAAATAAAAATTTTAAAAAAATCTCAATCCACCAGGGTCACCACATCTATATTACTAGAAAACATCTCACAACACCATGGTAACATCCCTGAGGAAGGTACTTCATGAAAAAACTTTTTAACCATACATGAAAACCCTAAAAACACTCATGTACAGAATCTAACATATCAAAAGTAGGGAACTATGACTACATAATCTACCAATACACAAGGTCAATAAACAATACATGGTATACTCACTTCCGATGCCCTGAATAGTCCCTCAATTAAAAATTATTTCATAATTAACATTACCATTTCAAATGCTGATAATCCACATTTTAAAACCCCCTATAAACCCAAAAAGTAAAAAAACCATGCTCAATAATAATTGATATTTCGAAATAAAATAATTAAAAACCATTTCAAAGAAATATATGTTGCAATAAACCACATATAAAGTTTTTTAGAAATACATAATTAATACTCAAGAAATATCCATCATATTAATCATAATGATTAATTATGAATCATATGTTTCTATAATATTTCATGAACCCACACACTCACCCTTTCCATAACAGGTCATTGTATGTATCCTTATTAATTAATAACATTACATCCAAGTGCACCAATCAAAGAGGAAATATCAGTAAAAATTAGAAGAACACAATAATTCACCAAACCCCACCCCTAGAAACATGGATTTAACCCTTGTATTGGAATGTACTATAACACCACTATATTTTGTCAAATATTTATTTTCAAATTAATTTAATATTTTTTATATATTAAATTTCATGAAAAACCAAAAAATAATTTATTTTATATTATATACCTATATATGGATTGATTTATTTGTAATATTTATTTATTCTTGCATAGAATATAACATAAATGATAGTTTTCTTTGCACGGAACATCGAGGTTAGCTTTTATAAAATGCACGACTGTGTTTTTTTCATTTTAAATGGTGTACCACATTAGAACTAAATTTTAAAAAAAATATAAATTTTATTTTTCGAAATAAAATTAATTTTTTAATTTAGAATATCAAAATTATCTTAGTGTAATTATTTGGTACTATTTTGAGAAACATAACATCATAATGAATAGTTAAAATGATGCATTTTAGTTATAACCAGACATTTCTTATAAATAATAATTAATGTAAAATTATATTTGAAATTGGGTTTTTAATGAACAATAAATAAATTATACATATATTAGTAACATTATGTTCATTCTTTCATAATTATATTTAAATTATATATATAAAAATATTGAGCTTCTAAATTCTTTTCTTTAAAGGCATGTTTTTTCATGCCTATTGGATTAGAATTAAACATAATTTTCTTACATCCATGATTTGAGTTTTGAAAAACTGACATTAATAGTTGTAAGAAGTATAATATTTGTGGTATATAATGATCAACATAATGGTTTACCAAAAATATTAGTGAATGTGATTAAAACTAATTGTAGTGATAAATGTAAGATTAAGCTTAATGAAGGACTAAAACAGAAACATAAGGACCAAAATGACCTGGAAACTTGTCCAAAAGACCGTTGATTCCGATAATTCGACCTTATACCCCCTTTGTTTGAATTTTATTTCTTATTTTGATATTATAAAATTTAATTTCCATTTATAAAATGTTATGTAATGAAATATAAAAACAAACGAACATTACTTACCTTTAAAATTCATAAAACATTGATAAATGTAAATATTATCATATATTATCAGTAATATATAAAATTGATAAAGATAATTGGGTTATTGTTATCATAATAATTTATTAATAATTCCTATGGTGATTATTTACTTAAATTCTTATGAAATGCGAACGTTGGGATGATTTTGTTAATAATTAACTAATATAAATGGTGTTATAAATGATAAAATTAATGTGAATTGATTGAAGTATTGCATTAAAATATATATATTTTTTATTAATGTATCATTTTAGAAAAAATTACATTAAATTTATTTGAACTCCAATATTATTTTGATATTTTAAAATTAAAATTAAATAAATAATTTAAAAATAGACATTATTGTTATTTTTCAATAAATGATATTTTATTAATTTATATAAAATTAATAAAAATACCATATTATGAAAAGTTATTTATAAGAGTTCAAAAATAATAAATATTTTTTATTAATGGAAAAATTTATCTTTAATAATTAAAATAATTTATCATATATTGTAAAAATATTTTTTGCACAGAGTTAGTTTAAGTTGTGTTTTGTGCTTCTCGTGCGCCTGTTTTAAAATTCAATTCCGAAAACACATGATATATTTATTTTTAAAATTAGGCATAATATTTTTAATATATTTAATCTATATTATTTAATAATTTTAACTTTATTTTTTTCTTAGTGGTTAAATTACATTGGTTATAAAACTAGATACTTTAATAATAACCAAATAAATAAAATTGGGGAATTTTATAAGTTAAGGAAAAAAATTATTTAAATGATCATATTTTCTTATGTTATATAATGGGTGAGACCAAAAATAAATAATAATCCTTTAAATTTCAATTTATTTTGGTACATTAGGTAAAGGAGACCTCCCATTTTTTAGTACTTATTGGTATTTACAAGTCTCACTCCCCCACCACTATAAAATGAAAAGCACACTACCCATTCCTTACACCTTTGATGCCACATTGGATAATCCAAAACCTTACAAAATATTCTCTAAATATACCTCCCACACACATTGAATCATCCATTTTTGTATAAATAAATCTATGGAATCATATTGGCATAAACCAAAAAGAGTTACCCGATTTAGAGGTAGCATCTTCCCTCAAACGCCTTTCATTTATTTACTTTATCCACTCCATAAAAACATTTTATTACATGATTTTTTTTAAATAATTATCATAAATATAATAGTTTTTTATTATTATATGTTTTTTAACTACACATTCACACACTTCCGTCTAATGGGTAATGAACATATATTTTACATGTACAAAGAACTACCACTCAACAAACCGTGGTTTAAATATTTCTTTTACCACCTCTCATGCTAAAAATAATGATGAAAAATATCTTTATATATGTTATATATTATATTTATTATTAAATTATGATTAATTAATTATTTTAAAACACATAACATTTTAAAATTAAATTATGTTTTAATATAATATTTTTTTGGAGGAATTGTGGACTATCTCCCCCCTTAACGCGATATGATTCATTCACACACTACATAGAATATATTAAGTATTTGATTAGTAATATTATATGATATATATAAACAAATAATTATAAATTAATGGTAATTTATAAATATATTCATATATTTCATTTTATTTCTTTCTTTCAATATGATAATAAAAACAGATACAATGTTTATGCATACGTACAACATTTCATCCTTATGAACTATGTATTCCATTCCATACTTATATATTATATAGATTATTACAATATAAATTTATTGAATATATGTTATATATATATAAATTTTTAAATAATTTAAACCATTATATAATTGTATACACCAAATATATAACAAATTATAACCCATGTGAAAAACAAATAAAATATTACGCGAAGCATAACCTTAACATGGAATTTTTAAGAAAAGAGTAACATAAAGTCATAATAAAACTATATATGGTATTATATATAATAATATGGTTCTGTTATATATTTTTAATATATGTATATTTATTGTATAAGAGGATTTAATAAGTTTAATGAGAGTCAATACATAATGTAAGAGGATTTAATCTCAATTTTTTTTTGTGAGATATATGCTTTATTCACCACTCATTCCTTTTTTGGTTTGTATACTTCCCTTGGATGTATTTAGTGATTATTATACTAGAAATTATAGAAATTTACATATCCCTTCTACATTCTTCCTTTCATGGGTTTTATGATTGAAATTTTACTAAATCGATAAGATTATTTTGACTCAATTTAACTTCTTGAACACACATACCATGCTATGAACATATATTTTTTATATGAGGTGTACATAATTCTATTGACATATAATATAGTGAATATAATTCCATTCATGACATTTTAATCTGCATTTAATTTATATTTTTAACATGGGGTGTAGGGTTCAGTGTTACTATGTGATAAGAGTTTATTAAGAAAATCACATTGACTTTTGAGATTCAAAAGGATTATGCACACCTTATTGAAATAATATAATTAATATCTCAAGGGAATTCATGAATTTTATTCCCTTATGGTTATTCAAGATATTATTATTTGTTAATATTTTTCTACTCATTTAATCTTAATGTTATTAAGAAAGTGTTTTTAATAAGTTTTGACTTTACCGCTCTCTTTGATAGAAAATCAATGTTCATTCAGAACCAAGTTTTATAAAAATGGATTCCAGATCATTTATAATCATTCATTTTATGAATAATATTTATTTGAAATGAAATGGTCTTGAAATTTTTTTCAAGATTTATTTATAAATATTCTATTTATATTATATTAAATATAATTAAAAATGTGTACAATATTTCATTATATGTTTTAAATGTACATTCAATGAAAAAGGTTTTTAAAATTCCCTAAATATTATTTTATATGTTGTCAAGGAAAAAGTATTTCAAAATATTTTCTAGCTTATTTTTTAATATTTTGAATGGAAAAGTATTTCAAAATTATTTAAATGCCTCATTTCATTGTTTTCATAGTATTTTTAATGAAAAGGGTGTTAAAAAGGATTTTATCTTTTAAATATCCCTCTTTAAAATAATAAATAATATTTTTATCATGAAATTTTTTCATAAGATATTTCTATTTTATTTTTCATCTAATATGAAACCTTTTTATTAGATTATGGACAATATATGATATTATCGAATGATTCCATTCATATTATTTTGTGAATGGTTTATGTTTATATGGAATGATGATTATGACAGATGTTTTTATTACAAGGTTTATATGATTTTGAAACTTGCTTCTTTTAATTGGATATGATTATGATGATATGATTATGTAACATGTCTTTATCCATAGGTTATTATTTGATTACATGTTTATGATACCGATTTCATTTAATGGATTATGATATGATTTTTAATGATCATGTGGCACATGTATGTGTGATTTTATTATGAGATATATGGGACCTGTATCGCCCACCAAAACATTGGCAAGGTATTTATTTCTAATGATATAGACTCTGATGGTCTTAGGAATGATCCTTAACTACTAAAATGTCCATGGGAGTGAACAATGACTACAAAGATGGTATAAAGAGTTAACTCATGCTAATTAAATATAAATGGGTGTGAACCATGACTAAAAAGGCTTGCGGAGTGAACCCATACTACTCATATGGTCTGGTAATTTATTCCTTAGCTAATATGGAAATTATATTATATGCTTATGTGTATTCCATAATTCCATGTTTTATTCCTATATTATTACTTCAAGGGTTATTTTTGTTATCTCAATATGATTATTGTCTTATGAACTACCATGATTTCTTCCTTGATTCTTTTTTACGATCTTTGATATGAATGTTATGATATTTAATTTTCCCTATCATGTTCTAATACTCTTATTATAATAATTACTCTTACATTTCTTATATATTTACCCTTATTACGAATCATAGATCACCCCTTTTTATTTTTTCCTTCCATAGATTTGATTATATGTATTATGTTTTCTGTTTCTAGGAATGTTTCTACTCAAAAATAACCATGTGGTAGATAATTTAGTTTAATTATGTACAATTTCATTAGTTTACATGTTTTTGAAGGCACTAGAATAATACAGTCTTAGTGTGTCTACTTGTATATTGTTTTTAGTATTCAAAAAAAGAGATGTGATTTATATGTTTGATAAGAAAGGGTTGTTATACATGGTATTAAGGTAATGGATTAGTTATCCATAAGAATCATGGAAAATAAAACATTAATGAGATCCCAAGTTAAACTTCTATGGATATTTCTAGGGATATCACTATTGATAACTATAAGGATGTGTTAACATTAATGAAAATGTATGAAAATTTTGGTGAACGTTAGAGTTGGTGGTTTTTAGAAATACATACATATATTTATACTTCAAGTTGATGTGGTTATAGTAAAAATATAACTAGATGTAATAAATATTACAAGTTGTTCCATTCCAATCATAGTGTAATCTGGTACACAACAACAGGTCTTGCTACACTCCTGGTTTGACCCTCCCCTGGGGATAAGATTTAAGAATTGAAAAATTCTTTTTGAACCATCATGAAGGATTAAAATAGAGTATTAATATTAATAACCTAGGATAAACATATAGTTTCTGGGATTATATAAGTAGGATGCAATATTTAGATACCCTATAAATAATGTTTTATGATTATATATTATCCGACTATGAAAAATGTTCCTCAGTCAATAACTTCTAGTTTTGGTTAATGATGAAAACTAATAGGAACATGATTAACATTTAATGATTCATATGTAGAATGTTTGGAAATTATGTGAATATTTTTCCATGTGGAAATCTTATAAAGTGAAACAGGATGGTAGTATGAGTATTGGTTATAATTTTGATGTTAAAAAGACAACTAATGACTTGTGAAAGGTATGTGATGTTCTTCTAGTATTATTTATATTAAACATAAAAGGCATGGATAGATTGAGGTTTAGGAATCATGATACATTATTTATTATTCATATTCTGGGAATGATTTATAAAATAGTATGTTCATGAATCTTGAGTAATCGATTATGAATAAATTTTAATGAATGAAGTATTTACGTTTTGGAATTAAAAGAGAATGTTATACAAATCAGGAAATATATAAGTTATTTAGTACTAATTTGTATTAGTGAATGATAAGGATATGTTGAATTCGGATTTCATGGTATGGTGACATTTTTATTAAGGGAAGGTAACCCGTAATTAATGGTTGACATTGAAATAATGAAATTTTGATAATGATATGTTGGAAACGAAAAAAAATTGGATGATAAGGATTTCCCTGAATAAATTATTGAAAAAGTGGTCTATGTCATCCGAGATGAAATATAATAATTCTTTATATTTACAGAATGCATCCAGTAGTCATTAGAGTAACAAATAATTCATGGTTTTCAAAAGTATTTATGGTAATTGAGCATATTACTATGTTTCAAGCGAATACACAGTGAGGGTATTCACATGTCTGGAATGTGACAACCATGTAATACTTTGTGATATTTGGGGGATCAATGTTAAGATAATTTCATGAATGTCCTCTAATGTGTTATATTTTTATATTAAGAAGCGGTTATGTGGTTAGCCATTCATGGAATGTTTATGTTAAACTACTAATGATATCGTTAAGATTAAAGCCTTATCTCTCCATATAATGATTTATACATATTGGATAGCATCTTAAAACTACCTTGGGTTGACGATAACTGTTGAAAAATGGTATGGAGTATCAAGTATCTCCATATATGATTTTACTTCAAGAATGTAAAAGTAACCATTATTTTTAGAGATAGTGGTGAAGTGGATCGATTATAAAAAAGGGAGATAGTTCCTTGAAAACATTCAATTATATCTTTTCATGAAAATAATTCCAATATAGGAGAAATGATCATCAATCCAAAAATGTTGTCCTAGTACCATCATTTATAATGAATCGAACAATCCCTTAGATAATCGATTAAGTATGGATTTGATTGTTAAATTTCTCTCAACCTTGTTATCTATCACTATTTTACTGGACATGATAGTAATATTTCACTTCCACGTTAGTGTTATATCTTTACACCTATGTTCTCTTATGTGAAAACCCAACTATGTGTTACTCTAGGTAACCATAATGTTTCAAACATTCACTTTTTAAGTGATGTTTGTTTATTCATCCATACGATGTTTGTTTCTATGAATGATAATTTCAAATATTAAAAATTTGATAACCCAGAATTTTTTTTGAGAGATATTAATTTTATGGGGCGTATAATGTAACACCCCTAGATATTGTGAAATATATATTTTTAGAATTAATTTATTCTTTTTTATATTTTTCATTTCAAGAATAACTCCAAGTATTTTAATTTAAATTAAATCACTATGTATGTGTTGAATTATTTAAAATATAAAGTTAATATTTCCATACATACTATATAAATTTTACCTTTCTGTACATGGAACATTGAGGTTACGTTATGTTACCGACAATACTTAGGTTTTTTAGTTTTTAATGGAGCAAATTTTTTAAAAATAAATTTATAAAATTTTATAATAATTATTTTTGAAAATATAAAAAAATTAATATGAAATATAAAAATTATTTTACGATGAATGGGTGGAATTTTTCTGAGAAACATCATTTTTTATGAATAGTGAAATATACTATATTTTAATTAAAAGCACATCATTATTTAAATTATTATTAAGGTTAAATTATATTTTTAATTAGATTAAAATGTCAAAATAGATCCATTATACATATATTAATCCAATTTAGGTCATTGTTATAATTTTTATATTTAAAATAGATAAAAAAACATATTGAACTTTTCACGGTTTTACATTAAAACCCTACATTCCCAACACATCAACGAGATTAGCGTTAAACATAATTTACCAAATTATTTTATTTTAATTGGAAAAAACCTATATAGATTGTTTTAAATCTATATAATATTTGTTGTTTAACATTTTAAAATTTATTTTTGACCAAAAAATTGTGAATGTTTTCATAATTAATCAAAATGGTTACGATAATATTAAGATTAAATCATGACTAATTCTTAACTATATGAACCAAATCACTTGGAAAATTGTAAAAGGTCATTAAGTTTAAATAATTTAGATATATCCCAAATTGTTCATAATTTTTTTTGGTTATTGTGATATTATAAAATGTAATTTCCCTATATAAAATATTATGTTAATAAAAATACAAATAAGGGAACATTCATTACCTTTAAAATTTATAAAGCACTGATATATGTAAAAAACATCATATCTTGGTTTTTATATATATCATTTTTTAAGATAAATTTTTTATTTGTATCATAATAGTTTATCAAAAAAAGTAGAGATAATGTAGTTAAAAAATAAGATAATGAAATTCCAACGAAGTGATTATTTTGTCAACAAATAAATAAAATAAAATATTATATAAATGTTAAAAGTGAAGTGAATTGATTGAATTACCTTATTTAATTATTTTATATGATTAATATATCAAATTACACAACTTTAAACTTATTTTACATAAATTTAATTATTAGATTGATATTTGAAATTTTAAATTAAATAAATTATGTCAAAATTGACATTATTATTATTTTCCAATAAACGATATTTTATTAAATGATTTAAAGTTAAAAAAATATTATACAAAGTAATTTTTAAGGATTAAAAAAATTAAATATTTTATATTAATGGACTCAATTATCTATTATAAAGAACATTTTTACCCTTATATTGTAATATCATTGTCATCACGGTATGAGTTTAAGTAGTGTATTGTGCGTCACATTATCATTTTTTTTAAATTAAATTCCAAAAAATATTATTTTATTCTTTTTAAAATTAGGTTTAATATTTATAATAAATTAGAGATAAATTATATATTAAATATCACTTTATTTAATCCAAAATTGTTAAATTAAATTGTTATAAAACTAGGTACTTTTATAAAAACCAAAATAACAAAATAGTGGAATCATAGAAGTTAAGGCACAAAAATATTCAAATAAACAAATTTTTTTGGGGTGTAAACTGTTTTAACCACATTAAACATAACACAATTATTTTACCTTTATGATGGACCATTATATAATTAATTCATTCATTTATTAAATACCTTTTGGTATATACAAGAGTGTTTCTCCCACTCCACTTTAAAAATAAATGCACTCTACCCCTTCCTCACACCTCTCATTCTATATTGGATAACTAGTAATCTACCCATATAAAATCTAAAAACACCTATATTTCACATTTATTATTATATTTGTGTGGGAATCAACTTAAGGAATCCGTTTGGAACAAACCACATCGTGTTACCCAATTTAGTGGTAATCTTCCCTCAATCTCCTTTTTTCTTATTTTCTTTCTCCACTCCCTGAAAAATTCATATTCCACTATTTTATAAGAAGGTAGTTATCTTAAATATACTAGGAGATTTTTTTGTTATTTTATTAACCTAAAATTAATCACACATCTATATAATGGTTAACATACCTATTTTTTATGTGTATGGAGAACTACCGCTTCACTAAACTATAATTGTTCATTTTTCCTTTACAGCCACTCATGGTGGAAAGTATGATTGAATGTATATTTATATATGTTATATATTATATTAATTATGTATTTAATCTTATATATTTATTTTAAAACCCTTATCTTTATACTTCTTATTTTTGTGATAATTTCATATTTTCATTGGAGAACATCTGGACTTTTTCCCCCCCAAAATGATATGATTCATTTACAAACAACATGGAAGGTTTTATGGATAGTTTTATTGAGATTATATGATATATAAAACATAATAATGATATTTTAATGATACTATATAAATATATACATATTTATCATTACATTTGATTCTTTTGATATGAAAAAAATGGAAATAATGTTTATGTGTATGTACGACATACCGTCATAATGAATAGTGTTGCACATTCCACACTTTTATATTCTACCAACTAATATAATACAAATAAAATGAATATAAATAATAATAATTTCATTTTTACATCATTTTAATCATGATATATGTATAAGGACTAAATATATAAAAAATTAATAGACATGAAAAAATACAAAGGGGATATTTCCCAAAGTATAACCTAATCATGTAATTGTTATCATGAGGGTAATAAATATTAATAATGAAACCATAAATGGTATTATATATAATAATATGGATCTTTTATATATTTATTATATAGGAGTTTTTAATGAGTATAATAACAGTCAAGTCACATTATAAGGGGATATTATATCACATTTTAATTCTGCGAGATACATTATTAATTCAACACTCATTCCATTTATATTTTGTTTACACTACAAATTTATGTATTCTATTAATATTATAAATAAATTTATTTGTTCTTACATATCCATTCTCTGAGACCGTTTTTATGGGTTTGAATTTTCAAATTTTACAAAATAAGAATGATTGGTTTATCTCAATTTACCTTATTTGAGACATATAACCTATTATTGACCTATATTTTCTTATATGAGGTTTATATAATACCAATAACCCGTTATATAAAAAATATACTTAATTTAATAAGATTTTATGCTTCATTTTATTTTACTTTCTTATATGTGAATTAAATTTCATTCTTTCCATGAAATTTGAGTTTTTGGAAACAATCTCATCACTTTTTGAGATTGTTTATGATTATTCGTAC
Source organism: Viscum album (assembly GCA_963277665.1). Taxonomy (NCBI): domain Eukaryota; kingdom Viridiplantae; phylum Streptophyta; class Magnoliopsida; order Santalales; family Viscaceae; genus Viscum; species Viscum album. Next base: position 89,776,895 of record OY728158.1, read on the forward strand.
CTCGTTAAAATATTATAATCAATATATAAAGAACGTTCCTGAATTCTATTCTATTCTGGTATTTCATGATATATTCAGGTATTAATTCAATTTTTCGAATTTTGGTACATAATATTATAATGAATGTTTTTTTATTAATGTCTGATTTTCAACTCTATTTGATCAGAAATATGTGTTGTTTCAAAACCATGTTTTCTAAAAAGGGTATAAAAATAATTTGAATAATTCATTATATGTTTTCAAATTATTTTTTTTGAAATTGGTGTAAAAATATTTTCGATAATTCCTTACAATTTATTAAATTATTTTAAAAGTAAATTCCTTCGAAATGATTCAATGAGTCATTATATGTTTTGAAAGTGTTTTTAATGATAAGGGTTTTTACAATGTTTTGAATCTTATTTAATATATTTTCAAGATATATGTTTTTAATAATGGTTTATGAATTATTTTTTAGGTTTTTATGTGAACATGAATCCAAATTGTTTTCCATAATTATTTCTTTGTTTTAAAAAAAATTAATGAAAAAGGTTTTCAAAAAGTTTTTATGTTTTAAAGAGCCTCTTTTCAAAGAAGAAATGACATTTTCTTCATGAATTTTTCTTTAAAATATATTTCCATGTTATTTTCCATCTTATATGACCCTTATTCAGTCTACTCATTCTATTATAGTAAATGATACAATGGAACCATTCAAATTCTTTCTTGAATGGTTTATGTTTTGTTGTAATGAGGATTATTACACCTTTTTCACTTCCACGGTTAATATGATTTTGAAACCCACTTATTTTCATAGGTTATATTGATGATAAATTGATTATTAATCTTTTATTTTTTTCCACAGGTTACAATATGATCAAATGTTTATGATAACCATTTTATTTCATGGGTTATGATATGTTTTTTAATGATCGTGTATATCATGTTTATATGGATTAATTATGAAATAGTTATGACTTATATCTACATCCAATGAATTGTGTAAGGATTTATATCTCATGAGATAGATTAATATGGTATTTTTAATTATCCAGGACTACTATGATAGTCATGTGGGTGAACCATGACTACCATGATGGTATGAGGAACTCAAGAAAATAAAATGGTCGAGGTTGTAAACCATGACTACCAAGATGGTATGAGGAGAGAACTCATGAGTCTATGATGGCCATGGGTGTGAACCCTGACTACCAGGATGGAATGGGGAGTGAACCCAGACTTCAAGGATGATCTCTTAAGTAATTTCTTTGATACAATGGAAATAATGTTATGTGCTTATGTGTCTTGTATAATTGCATGATTTATTCTTCTTTTATTGTTTCATGGCTTATATTATTATATTCCTTATGATTAATTTATTATGAACATCCAAACTTTTTCCATGATTCATGTTTATAATTTTTGATATACATGGTATGATCTTCTATTTTCATTATCATGTTCTCATACCTTAATTAATATGTTTATTCTTACATGACTCCTTTATTTACCTTTAATGGGCATCTGATCTCACCCCCTTTTGTGTATCCTTTAACATGATATGAATATATGTATTATATTTGATATATCAAAGAATGGATATAGTAAATAAGAAACTAGTGGGAGACTATGAATCTTATATATATACCAATGTTTATGTGCAGCATGTTTCCAAAAGAACTAGAATAATACTGTCTTTGGGTGTCTCTTTGTATAATGTTTTAATTATTTGAAATAAATAATGTAAAGTTTGTGTATGTTAAGACCGGGTTGTTATATGAATTCATCCATGAAAGATATCATTAACATGCTCCAATATGATCCTAGTATCTTGTTTAGAATGCAACATATATAAACGTAAAATACATCCCTATAATACAACATTGTAAAACACTAACATAGAAACCGAAATAGTGGGTTCCTCAAGTTAGGATGCCACATCTTCCCTGGTATAAATACTTGTACAACAGAGGGTACTAACTAGTGCATAGATCTAAATAAAAATATTTTCCGAATATTAAAATTTCTTAGATTGAAATTGAAACATAAATAATATCAAGAGATTTAATAAAAAAATATCAATAATGGGTTCTTATAAAATTAAATACAACAAGTAACAAAGTAAGAAAAAATATAAAAATATGATGGCCACACTAAAATTTAATTAGTTATACAAGTTAAATTCCAAAACCATAATTATAAAATATCCCTAAAATGTTCTCATGTCACAACCCATTCCTAAAATACCATGCAATGAGCCCACATCACATGTATTACCTGTACCTGAAAACAAGTAGTATCTACTCAGGTACCCATGTTCAATGGCTCCCCGAGTTGGGTGTTAATAAAACTAAAAAGGCCATTAAAAATGGAGTTTTGAGTAAAAACCAGACATTCTAATTTTTTATGAAGGCACTCAATTTTCAATAAATAAACCGGGAAACATAAGAAGCTTGTTATATTTAAATAATTTTAAATTAACCATTTTATCGCATAATTTCTGATGGGAAAACCATCCATACTATCCCATTACATCAATGTATGGAGAGTAAGACATGTCATAAGGGGGTTATGTAATTATAGAAAAAAATTATTATTCACTAGTCACATCATTTTGACAATTATCCTTGGACCATCGGTCTGGGTAACCATATCATGTTTATATTTTGGGAGAACAGAGCCTCAGTATGAAATCCTAAGCTATGCATTACATCGGTGGGGTATAGAGAATCTGTCTATCCTAACCCAAACATGAGGACCCTCAATCCAATACTCTAGTCATAAAATTCATCATTGGGACCTAGAGAATCAGTCTAGCTTAACCGGTTGCAATAGGGCCTTTGTCCAATACCCAACACATATATCATATCACATGGACATTCGTTATTTACCGTTTAACACCTTTACTATATTATTATTTCCATTAATAGGATACCAACATAACCTTAAATCCAGATCATGAAATATATAATACCGAAAACATATTATGACTCATTAGACACTAAAACCATGTACTCTTTAAAAAATCTCAAAATCCCCTTTATAACATGACGTTTCACATTGAATAACTAAACCCCTGCCAATGGATTTTATTTCTATTTCCAACAATATATGATTTATATTACCAATGTATCACAAAAATGGGAACCACACCCCAATTTCTAATTATCATTTGAAATAAAATAAGTTTTTTTAAATCACATTGTGGAAGTCACCCCCTTTCAAATGATTACACATTTTTTAGATCATCGATTCCCATCATTGAAATATATAACAAATTTGAAATCCAAAACAAAACATTTAACCTATTACAATTCCATCTTATTAATTTTAAAAAAACTAAAAAATAATCATTTCAATTGTCCCTTTAACCATTAACACATAAAAAAATTAAATCCAATATATTTCATTATCCCAATTAATCTATCAAAATATTTAAAATTTCATTTCACCATTTTGAAGGGATTGTATTTCCATAACGACAGTCATAGGTTTGATTTCTCATCATCTAAAAAACCAATGGGATGTGTGAGTGTTCTTGAACATCAATCTAAAGACCAAATATATTTTCATTAGTCTAGATCTCAAAAATATAGAAGCACAGAAAATGGCCACAAACACATACACATATAATATAATAAGTCTCTAGACATAATCTGTAATACCACCTACCTCATGCTTGTAGAAAACCACCCATCCAACCTATACCCTTATTTAAATAAAAAATGTACTCAAATCCATTATAAGGAACACCGTAGAAAATAAGGGTTTCATGATTTAGTAGTTTAGGAAACAAATTAACCAAGACTATTCTAGAAAATGGAAGGAAACATAGTTAAGGACATATCCTAAGCAAAAATATTCCCAAAATGGAACAATAAAAACCATAAAAATAACTTGGGATCACCCATGAAGGAGGAGGAGGCTATCAGTTAACCACCCTTTCTATAGGGGTTCGATTGGGTTGAAAAACAAGAAAATTACCATTTAAGGAAAAAATGGAAAAATATGAATTTATCCATTTTTAAAGAGGCACACATTTTTCTATCATGGTTTTGAAAACTATTTAGTTCCCTCTATCTTAGAGAAAATTCTGATATATATTTTTTCATGCCACCTAAAATGTTTGTAATGACATAAAGTGGTTGTGTTCAAACCACCATTAGAGGGGATATCAAAATGGGATGCCTTGGAAAACTGAAGTATGAACCTTTTATTTGATAGAGTGTCTAACACATAACAACAAACATTTAAGGAAATATAATATCAGGATACATTATTATAGGTTTACAATTTGAAATAGATTGCATTCATGTAATACCATGTCATAATGTGATACATGAACCATCAACCTATAGTGACATCTTATGTTGCATGAAATAGTGACCTTCCATGATAGCTAGCGTTTCACGCAAGAAAGAGTTTTACAAAATAATAATGTATTATTAAAATAGTATAATTGAATAAAATATGACATAACCAAGAAGTTATGTTTGTGGTTATAAATATTATAAACTAACTAATGAAAATATTATTTTTATAACAATATAATATTAAATCATAAGTTAAAAATAAATTAGAAATGAATATAGGATCCAATTGAATATAACAGTAACTTTTTATAAAACCATTTTTATGCTCACGAAGATGTTTTATCAATATAAATTAAAGTAATTCAAATTAAATAACTATTAAAATTAAATATAAATGAAATATTTTTATTAAAAAAAATTATATTCATTGATTAGTTTTTATATTCATAAGATAAGAACATACCTTATTTTACACATAAAACCTGATATTTTTATAAAGGAAATTTTATCACTTTTAATATAGACCCCATTTTTAATTTTTATTCTAATAAAATTATAAATTTAATATGTCAAATTAAACATCTCCTTTTAAATAAAATCATAATAATTAGTTTTGTGTTAATTTATATTTATATTATAAGAGATTTCATTTTTCATCCAATAGTTAGAAATATTGATTTGTAGTCCAAAACTACTTTTTAATATAATTTATTTATAAGGTTAAATTATAATAGTAACTTTTTTATAGTTTAATTAGATAATATTTTTATCATTTAAAACAACTTATTTCATTGGAATCAATTTCACATTGAAATAGACTACAAAACATAGCCCTATTTTGGGCATTTTTAATTTTTAAACATAGATTGTCATCCCGTATTCAGGATTAATTTTAGTTTAATTGATCAAAATTGTGTGATTATAATTGGAAAAAATTGATTCCATATTTTTAATAATAAAAATTTATAAATTCTAATATGACCATAAAATTTTACTAAAAGGATTATTGAATATAATTAAAATTTATTACAATTATTATGGTAAAACTAAGCTTAATAATGGACTAAACCGTTATCCTAATGGCCGAAATGACCTTGACACATTTGCAACACTCGTTTTATGGACATATATTGATCATTAACCTTACATTATTGAGTTTTATTTGATAAATATTACATTTTTAGATAATAACATGTTCAAGACTATCATCATTTCAAAAATACCATGTGAGTCTTCTTCATTTCCTATAAAAGGCCACCACAACTACCAAATCCTCACACCTGTAAAAAATATTATGTTTAGCCAATCACAGCCCAAATAGTCTACCATAATTCCACTAATAGAACTAGAATCAACGATTTGGTCAGAAAAACTTCCAACAAATCATTTTGGTTCAAACCAAAGGAAGCTACCCAATTAAGATGTAACACTTTCTCAAATGCTTTTTTATTTTCATTTCCATTATCCACTCACTATACTCATATTATTATATTATTACATAAAAACACCAGTATACTTAATATAATAGTATTTTTTTTGTTCTAATAGTTCATCCCACACTTACACACACCCACATCTAATGGGAAATGAACTTATTGTTTCTACAAACGGTGAATTACTACCTCACGAAACGATGATTGTTCAGTTATCAATTACCACATCATATAGTGGCCATTATGATGGAATATATATTTATATCTAATATATATGTTACATAAAATGTTTTAATCTTATTTATTTATTTATAACATACCTTTATGCTTTCGAGGATGGGTGAATACAATAATCTAATTTGATGAAGTACATACTACTGCCCCATCTAAGTGATGTGATTCGTTCGCATGACACATGGAATATATAAATGAATGGTCAAATTTAACATAATTTTAATAGAAAAAACAAATAATTTATTGATTAAATAATTTTTTTTAATATAATTTATATATTTATATCATCTCGTTTATTACCCCATCATAAATACTAATAGACATAACATCATTCGTGGACTTGTATACTACCGCCTCGTCGACATTATGTGATAAATTTTGAACAACATTTTTTATTATATACATATATATGATTATATAATATGATATTTATTGTATAGTTATCATTATGTAAATTATTTAGTTACCAACCTTCTTTCCACAATGATAATTTTAAAATTTTGAATGTTACTAATGCGTACGTACGGCCTATGGTCTCCATGATTTTTACATATTGTAATTTTCATTAGAATATTTAATTATTGATTTTAAAATTATAATTTTATGTAACAATATAATAATTATTGAATTTTTATTTTTCTATTGATGTTATATATTGAAGATTATGACCATAGTTGACCAATCGTAGTTATTTTGACACATTAACCGAATTTGGTCAAAAGAACATTATTTCATCACACTTTTAATTTCAATGAGACAAATGTTATATTCAGCAATAATTACTTTTGTGTAGTGTATATACTTCCATGATTGTATACTATGTATATTATACTAAAATTTAAAGATATTCACATATCTATTTTATGATCCATCTTTAATGGGGGTTATTATTAAAAACATAACAAATTGGTAAATTGTTTTGTCTCAATTTTCCTACTTGTAACTCTTGTTTTATTATGCACATAAACTCTTTTTTTGTGGAAACTATATTCCCATTTCACTTGATATATATTGAATATAAATATTTTAAATATATTATATTATTAGTGTTATTTACCATTCTAACATGGAGTGTATGATCCATGTTACCGAGTTTAAGAAATTATTGAAAAAATCAACTCACTTTTTCAAAATGTTTTATCTTTATGAGTCCTTCCATGAAATATTATGATTTGTCACACCAGAACACTCATGAAATTCTTTATACTCTATTATATCATGATATATTCATTTATTGGTACCATTATCCACTATTTATTATATAATATTTATATGAAAGTGTTTTTTTTGAAAATTCCAACTTTACTATCTCTTCTGTCTGAAATAAATTCAAAACCATGATTTCTAGAAAGGATTTACCAGAATATTATTCAATTACACTAAAATATTTAAAATAAATGTTTAACTTTTATTTTTTTTACAAATCTCATAAATTTAATATTCTATTCTGTTCAAAAATGAGGCATGTTGTACCCTTTTTTTGTGCAAAATTTATATTATTTTGACCTCTGAAGTGCCCAGATCAGTGTGAATCACTGAGAGGGGGAGGGGGTGAATCAGTGATCCCTTAAAACTTTTTACTAATTGATTCTTTATCAATTAAACCTCTATGGCTGGTTAAAGCCTCGATCCACTCTTCTTGTATCTCTCAACCTTTCTCGGATAATGCAGTAATGAAAAGGCACAGGACACAAGGATTTACAAGGTTCGGCACCAAAGGCCTACATCCTTGCCATGCTCTCCAAGCATGGATTCTCCCATTATAATCTGTTAGTATTACAATGGTCGATACAGCTTGCCACCGTATCTCTCCTGAGTCCCACAGGAGGGTCTTTATACTGCGTCCCACAGTGTTACCAGAGTCCCACTGGCCTGCTCCAGAATCCCACTGAAGACTTCTTCTCCCTGAGTCCCACAGGGTCTTCTCCTGGCTCCTCGAGTCACACGAGTAGCTCTTCTTCACTTCAAGTTCTTCAAGTAACTTCAACAGCCTGGGATAAAGGATGCTGGCCTTGCTCTTCTTCTGATCACTTGTGGTGAACAGGTCTTCTCGTCTAGCTCAGGCTTTATCTCCTTCTTCAGGAAGACCTGGCTTCTCTCTTCAACTACTGAATACTCAGACAAATAATATCTTTAACTTCAGTCTGGTCCAGTCTCAGTTTCACTTCAACTTCATGCATTGAATGCATGGCATCACAATATCTTCAAGATCTTCTGGTCTTGGACTCCTCAGATGCACACCACTGATTTAGCACTGTTCACGTGTGCACGTGCATGCATGCATGCATGCACTCCCCTTCTTTTCTTCCTGGTGCAGTAAACCCAGAAAGGGTGTAGTCACTTTAAGCACACACCTTCTCCACAATCTTCACACACTTTATTCAATTTTCTTACACACTTAGAGTTTGTTCTACTTTAGTGTGGGTCTTGTTCTTCTTCAAAGTGTGCACATCACTTTGTACACACTAAGGTTCGGCCTCTTCTTGTCTAGAACACACAACTTGTTTCTTCCTCTTGCACACACACACAATATGTGTTCTTCTTTGTTGTGGTCTTCACTTGGTGCACACAAGCAAATCTTGGTGTAGTTCTTCTTGTTTGCACAAGGCTACGACCTTTCCCTTCTTTTTGCACACAAGGCACAAAGGCCTCGGCCTTCTATTCTTTCTTCTTGCACATACACTGCCCGTAGGGTCTCTTCTTCTTCACTTGGCACTCAAAGGGTGCAAGGGCTCGGCCTTCTTCCTTCTTTACTGTGCACACACAAGAGGCAAGGCCTCGGGTCTTCTTGTTCACACCTACTGCCCAACTTGCGCAAAGGGGTGCGGCCCTTCTTCACTTCACAGCCGCGCTAATTCCACTGGTCGTGGGTCGCGCAAGCCACAAGGCGCGCAAGTGCAAGGCACAAGCCGCGGGTGTGCAAGCCTTCGAGCGCGCAAGGAGCACGGCACAAGGGCGTGCAAGACCTCGGGTGCAAAGCACCTCGGGCTTCAACCGTGGGCGCGCAGAGTGTCGCGGCCCCGGGTTCTTCCTGCCGCGCAAGGATTAGCACGCAGGGGTCTTCCCCTTTCTTCTTTCACGCAAGGAGTGCGCGAAAGGGACTCAGCCGCGCAAATGGTATTTGCGCGGGGCTTCGGCTTCGCGAGGCACAAGGTGCACGCGGGACTCCTCAAGGTTTCAGCAAACTTCTTTGGAGCCTTGGGCTCTTCTTTTATAGGCGAAGAGGGCCTCGGTCTTCTTCGGAGAGATATCTTTCAAAACCCCGAAATCTTCGGATCTTCAAAATCTTTCCAAATCTTTATTTTTATCCTCTGTTTCACGTGGGTTCTTTATTTTTTCAGTTTTCTCCACGTGTATGCGTTTTTGAACGAATGCATGGCCTCTGTTTTGGCCATCCCATGCAAAACACGAACCACGTGGCCTTGGCAGCTTTACTTGCCTCGGCCGACATCAAATTTTTCCACTGGTAGCATGCAAGCTCTTTTTAAAGCATGTATGGATTCAGTTTGAGGAGACGAACTCAACGGACACTTCATCTTCAGCAATGGTGGCCGGGATCTCAAAATCTTCATTCGGGAGGCGCCTGGTTCGAAGGAGGCTCGCGGGAATGTGCGGGGAGGCCTTCGGCTGAGCTCGACGAAGGAGACGAGCTCTCGGCCGTCGGATGCGGTGATCAAAAAGGCTTCGACGGCTTGGATCAGATCGGGGGCGCGGCGGATTAGATGATCGGTCCAGATCGAGCGCGCGATGAATCGTGCGGCTGGGATTTGTTCCCGGTGAAAATCCCGCGTCCCACATCGAATTCTCTCGCGGAATTTCCGCGGTTTATAACCCTACCGCTCTCCGCTACCCCACAATTGAACTCCCTCCCTCCCGGTGCCGCCCCGCACCGGGTTCTCTCTGCGGGCGCGCTCTGCGCCCACTATGCTCCCTGCGGGCGCGCTCCTAGCGCCCACTATGCTCCTCCGGCGCGCGGGTTTCACCACCGCGTGCCCTGCGCTCCTACGGGCATGCCCCAGCGCCTCTGTGGTGTCTTTGGGTGCGCCCCATGCCTCAAGGTTGCTGCCCTGGCCTTGAGGGTTCCCCATGGGCGTGGTGACCTTGAGTCCCACAAGTGCCTTGGGTGATGACCCTCGGCTGGCCTCCTTGGTGGCCAATTTTTTGGCAAAGGAAGGATGCATCCTTTGTATAAAAACAAAGTACTCCATATACAAATTGCCAAACCAAGTGCCATTCAAGCCTTCTTCTTCCCATCTCTATGCTTCTTCTTCTTAAGAATTCCTCCATTCATCCTCAACATTTATTTATTACTTAGGAGTGAATTCTTGAAGGTTCTCCATCAACCGAACGCTTGAATCAACATAAAATCTCCAATGTGTTTCATTGATCCAATTAGAGATCAAGTTGGATCACTTCCAATTCACATGCACTAAGAGTTAGTACATGGACTTCTTTGAATCCACTTCATCCACTCAGGAGTAGTGGATGGTTCTCCTTCACTTCCTCATGCATTGTCAATACAATGCATGGGCCTCTAACCATGTTGTGACATTGTATCCAGTTGATACAAGTTCTTGGAACTTTAAGATCAGCTCAACAATCACCAGATTTAATGATGCTCCATCATCATTCATTCTTCAAGTGGTGTAACTTAGTATCATATTGATACAAGTATTGAAACATTAAGATCAGTTCAACAATCGTCTTATATGATTAGAGAATGTTTCAACCATCATCTCTTATGTCACTTAGTGAATCTCCTAAGTGACATGCATCTTAGTACCATGACCATTCTCCTTCATCACCATCACCATCACATCCTTTGACATTCACATCTTGACTCCTTGACATCCATTCATTCCAAGACAACCTGATGCCTCATTGACAACAAATGCAACACAATGCACTTCAATCTCCCCCTTTGTATTTGTTGTCAATACACTCCTTTAGCACATATGAATGGGTCAATATGTGTGCCAATATTTTCTCCCCCTTATTGGCAATCAAATGCAAAGGTGTGGTGTGGTACTCTTTCAACCATCATCTCCTATGTCACTTAGTGAATCTCCTAAGTGACATGCATCTTAGTACCATGACCATTCTCCTTCATCACCATCACCATCACATCCTTTGACATTCACATCTTGACTCCTTGACATCCATTCATTCCAAGACAACCTGATGCCTCATTGACAACAAATGCAACACAATGCACTTCAACCTCATACGATGATTACATATTCATCTTTCATAACTTCATTGGAGACATAATACCAAGAATAAATGGTTTTCTTTAATACATTTAAAACATTATTTTAAAATTAAAATTATTTTCAAAAGGTATTTTTGAAATTCAAATTATATTTTCCTTATAAATATTTTTAAACGTTTTGCATCTATTTCATCATAGAAAAAACACTCTACTTTAACAAAATTGGGAAATGATGTGTTGATAACATCCTTATTCTAAAACTAGATGGTTTATTATTGATTTTTCCAAGTATAAAATCCAAATTCTCTTCCATAATATCATTTTAAGTCATCTTGATGTATTCAATATCCTATAATCATTGAAAAATGAATTTACCTTTTTATACATTTCATTTTTCAGGGACATTAGTATTTCCTAACCAATATACTATTTTTCATATGGGTCCTATTTTGGTAGTAATTTGATTAATTGGGGAATTATTGAAAAATTTTATTTCTCATTCAATATTGTTATTTGATAAGGAATATTATTTATTTGAATATTATATATTAATAATTCTTTGGATAAGTAGAAATATGTTGGGGGTCGATTAATGTAATACCCTCAACGAATTAGTAGTTTCCTAAGACGAAATAGTTATATAAATTCCTTATATGGGGTTTTACCCTATTATTAAACCATATTTGGAATGGTCATGATAGTACTAGTTCCATGTACCTAGGAAACATGGAATGTAATAATTAAGCATTTTGTTCTTATGAGTTTTATTTATTATTCATCCATGAGATTTTTCATTGACATATCAATTGATAAATTTAATTTTAATTCATTTATTAGTATCATGTGTTTATGTTTCAAACATTTCCATATTTATTTTTCCTTATCTAGTAATATGAATTGAATTTATTTCCAGTTATTACCCTTTGATATTGGTGATGAACTTCCATTCAGTTTATTGATTACTTTGTATCTATTTTTAGTTACACTCCATTCCATATTGACTATTTTCATTGATTCATTATAGATTCTGCTATACTTTTCCATTATTGAGCATTTTAGTTCACTCTTGTTATGTTTTGTTCCCCATGAATCCATGAAGCATAGTATAAATGATATTAAATAATATACTTAATGTATTATAGTTATCCTAAAATTTAATTATTTATTTAGAAGAAAAAAAATGTAGTAAATTGTGTATCCATTTGTAATAAAATTCCCATTTATTTATATGGTTATCCAAGAATACTAAACTGGTGAGTCCTTCAGGGCATGATTCATTTTAATGATGCTAGTGTAATTGTTTAGTGGTCACTTGCTCCATGATTCAGGGGGCCGAATCACTATAGTTTTTATCATTGGATGTTTATTAGTAATCAAGGGAACTGGATTTAGGAAAAGATATATTAGAGAATGTAACCCAAATGTAGAATTTGAATAAGTATTGAATAAAACCCTAGATTTTATATAATGTCTAGATAATGTGGTTCATCTAAGAAATATATCTACATCTAGATATAACATGTGGATGTGGTCCTTGACCAAATGTACCTAGGAGTAACATCTTTGACATGGTGTTTCAGTCATAACATGGGGTAACCTGGTGCATAAACATGGGTCATACTACCCCCAATGGGTTGACAAGTCCAGTGGATATGCTTGGGATAACCCACCTTTTCATTTCACACCATTAAGAATGATTTTAATAGATAATTAAAATGAAATAATCCTGGACAAACCTAAGGTGTTTTATATTTATAAATAAGGAGACAAAAATTAGATATCATATAGATGATTATATAATCTTATGACTTTGATTGTTGTTGCACGAAATATTATTTCTGGTTTTAGTTAATGATTGGATCCTAAACGAATAAAGATAACATTGAAGATGAAGAAAGAGGTGGTGAAAATGAGAAACATAATGATGTGTATGTTAGAGTTAAGGATATCAAATCAATGACATATCATTTTTCATGAAGAATGATAACAATATATTTCATCACCCACTCTTAAGAACACCAATGAAGAGAATGATAAAGGTTTCTAAGATCTCAATTTGTGTTATGTCTAATGAAAAGAATGAACAATTTTTTAAATGTGGGATATGTGGAAGGAGAAATGTAGGAATGTGTTTCAATGCAATAAGTTAATTCTCTATATGTATAAAATAAGTTCATTAAGAAAAGAGCTGTTGAAAATAATGGAATATTATGATTGAAGGAAAATGAAGCTCATCCTATGAAATCATTTGTAGTTCTTTATCGTAATTGTGGTGAAACAAGTCATTGTCCAATTCAATTACCTCTCCTAGAGTATAAACACTAAACCATGGATGGATCTATATAAAAATAAGTTTTTGAAGTATTTATGTATTGAGGTTTTATTTAATACCTTATTCAAAATGTTATTTTGCAACTCACAAAATTCCAAGGATTTCTATTATATAATTTTTGTTAAATATATTAATATTTTTTTATAAAAGGACAACCTATAATATAGGTGACAACCAGTAAAATATTCCAAGGATGAAGATCTTGAACCCATTACCGATGGATGATAAGGGTACCATGCCAACCACTGATCTACAAAATACAAATGTTTAGTTTCACAATTTTTTGTTAAACATTTTAATGCAAAAATTTTAATGATTAACCAGAAGTAAAAAATTTGAGGATTATAAAGAAATCAATAAATAATTTTTATTTTGATAGATAGTTAATAAAAACTTATAATACATTTAACTGTTCTATATGAATTAAGATCCATTAAATGATTATTTAGTGCTCCAGGAATAAAATAAATTAAATATTGGTAATTAAATTTTGGGAGTAAAGGGATGAGTTATAATTTGGTCAAAGCACAACTAAATGTTTGGATTGTTCATATGAGATTGAAACCTATCATGTAATAATATTTAATTATATTTTTGGTCAGTAAATGGATTACCCAACATTATTAAAATGATTTACAAATAAAATATTTCCATATTATATAAATTTCTATTAAACCTATGGCCTCATAAATCATCAACGATTTATGGATTTGAGGCCCTCAAATTTCAAATGATCATTCACTTGATTTTGATTGATGACCACATTTAATCCAAATAGATATTTACACATTTCATCTAAGTAGGTTTCTATAATTTCAATTGATGTTATCTTACTTGGACTCTTAGTTACATGGTATTCCATGTGACCATTGTAATTCCAATTATCTCTTTTATTGAGGATTACTTGTGAACCCTTCTCATGCTGTAGGATTTCAAACATAGGATGAATCAAGAAATCCACCACCATGATCGAGTTAAAATTGAGAGGACACTATTGATATAAGTTGTGCATAATTGGATTCCTCGAAAAACTTATGTATGAACATTATATTCGATAGTTTGTATAAAACACAACATAAAGGGTGTAAGGTAATATAATTTCCAAATAATTTATAATAATTTTAATATTTGCAGATGATTCCATGCATTAAATGACGTTTTACTGTGTTTGACACAAAATAGAAACCTTTATCAATAAATTTTGTTACATGCATGAGTGAACTTCCTCGATATCTTGCATTACACGCAAGAATGAGTATCACCAAATTACTATATATTATCAAAATATTAACATCTAATATAATATGGAATAACCTAGCCATTATGTTAGCTGTTATGAACTGTATTAACTAAATTATGAAAATAAATGGTTAAAAATAATATAAGATTAAATCACTGGTTAAAAACATATTACAAATGAATATAGTGACCAATTGAATTTAAACGGACTATTTTTATATAAAAACATTTTTCTAACCACAAATCTCTTTTAACCTAATAAATTAATGTAAATATAATAAGTTAAATATTATAATAAAATATATGTGGTAATTATTCAATAAAATATTATTGATATCAATACATTAGGAATGATATGCATAAGATAAGAACAAACCCGATTTTATACAAAAAAGAGATATTTTTATTAAGGGGCTTTTATAGGCTCTTAATTGAGAACCCATTTTAAATTTTAATTTTGATACCCTTATAATTATAGTATATCAAAATAAAATAATTATGTTATACATAAACATAATTATTAGGTTATGGTGAATTCTTTATTTTTATGACAGATTTCATTTTTTAACTTATAGTTCAAAAAATGATTTTTACATCAAAAATACTTTTTAAACTATGTTATTTATAAAGATAAATTATAATTTAAATTGGGTTTAAAGTATTAGTACAAAATATCTTTATTAATTAATCCAATAAATGTCATTGGAATCAATTTCACATTCAAATTGACTAATAAAATTATCCATCTTTAATATGATTTTATTTTAAAAACCCACGTGGTAGTTCAGTATATAGAATTAATTTTAAATTTTTAAAGGTTTAGGGTCAGTCCCACTTTATTATATCTAATATGATAAATCTAATTTTAGAAAATTAAAGGATTAATACCATTACAATAAGGGAAATTCCCTAAAAAGACGTCGCAATGGTTCAAAATGTCCAAAAGAAACAAACGTCCATGCAGGAAACATAAATCCTCGTCATCCCCATCTCCAGACATCACAATAGTGAGATTAGTCTAAAAAATACATCACACACTCTACTAAAAATTGTCTCTATGATGAAATCAAATAATATAATATAACTTCTCTAGCCAACATAGAAATGTGAATGAGAGCTAGATGAATTATACCATCACACCCTCCTCTCTTTCAATACACCCACCTGAAAAAGTATGAAAGAAACATTCAACAATGTCAACCTGATGAAATGCATAAATAGACTAAAAAACAAAGGAATTTTTTATGAGAGGTATGCATCCATCCATAAATGTGATTACACATCGCTGAATTTTGGGATTCATCACACCCATCCCTCTTTCAAGGCCGCCCACCCAGTGGAACCAATAAGAAGTTGTGTTGTATCCAAATGCAATAAGAAAAACTAATTCTTTAAAAAAAAGATACTCCCAAAGAATAAAAAAATAATAACAATTCAATTATTTAAAAATATGTGAAATAGTCTATCCTTGTGAAAATACAGTGGAAAACACACTACCCGAAAATGAATTATCTACAGCCTTTGATATCTTGAAAATCTCAGCTGCGGACTACTAATGAACTACTCCAATAAATCATCAACTACCACTTATGTTATTAGTATTATAAAAAATAGATTACATATTTTGGATCCTAATAATTTATAATTTCAAATATGACCAACATTGATTTCTTTCAAATATATTTGTTAAAGTAATTAAAAATAGTTTCTATTATTATTGTAAAAATATGCTTTAAAATGGAAAAATACCATTAACCTAATGGTTGAAATTACCTATCCATGTGTAGAAAACACATTTTATGACCATATTTAGGCTATTAACCTTCCATTGTTAATTTGTATTAGGTTTTTATGACTTTTTTAGGTAATAACATGTGCACACTGAACATCTTTTTAAAAATTCAAAGTGATTCCGTTTCCATCCCTATAAAAAGTCACCACCTCAAACCATTCCTCACACATATAAAAAATCCTAAAATATTCCAAGACCTACACAAATAGACTCCCATAATTACCCTCATTGACCTAGTATCACCCCTTTGGGATGAAACACTTCAAACCAATCCTTTTGGTTCAAACCAAAAGATGTAACCCGATTAACATGTAACTCTTTCTCTCACGCTTTTTAGTTTCATTTCTATTATCCAATCATTATACACCTCTTATTATAGGAATAAATTATAGAACCAGTATCCAAAATATAATATATTTTTATTCTAATGTATCAAACTACACTTACACACACCTTTATCTAATAGGTAATTAACATACTGTTTCTCGGAACATTTTATTACTACCTCATAAAACAATGATTTTTCAATTCTACATTACAGCCTCTTATGGTAGTCCTTATGATTGAAAATATATTTATATATGATATAAATGTTATTATAGTGTTTTATTCTTTTGTAATTTTTATTTCCAATATAC
Source organism: Viscum album (assembly GCA_963277665.1). Classification (NCBI taxonomy): domain Eukaryota; kingdom Viridiplantae; phylum Streptophyta; class Magnoliopsida; order Santalales; family Viscaceae; genus Viscum; species Viscum album. The sequence goes on from OY728158.1 coordinate 89,794,067, forward strand.
CTTTATTCTTTCCACGTAGTGTGAATATGATAATCTTGTTTGACGAAGTGTGGAATATTACCTCTCAAATGGAAGTTGTTTGTTCGCAATATACATGGAATTCATAAATGAACGATCATAATTTTACATAAGTGACATAAAAAAATAATAATATATTCATGAAAAATTATCGCTAAAAAAATATAATATATATATATTATATCCTTTATAACACATTCACACACTTTAAAAGAGATGACATCGCTCTTAGACGTGTGGACTACTTCCACTTTGACATGATGTGAAACACCCCATGATTTCACAGTACTTTATTTCTTCAAAATTATTCAATAACTTGTACTACATGCAACATCGAGTTCAAGAACACCACGGCTTACCAAACTAGAGGTTCAAAAGCAGCTATGAATATTAATAACCAAATTTTGAACATAATATATTCCTTATAATTTTAGAATACATATTATGAGTACCTTATACATAATAAAAAAAGGAAATTCATTTTTTTCAGATAAAAGATGTATTTTAAAAAAAAAATCAATTTTACCATCTTTTAATGGATAACCCTTTTTAAATCCAATATTTGGAAATTTTATATATTCAATTTGACAAAATAAACTTCTTCTTCAGAATCAGGACTTAAGAATTTAGTTTCAATAAATTTTGGGTGTTTTTCTAATAACATTCATATTTGGGTGAATAGTGAAAAATACTATATTTTTACAGAAAACAACTTTTGTAATCAAAATAATATGTAGCCTTAAATTATAAATTTTTATGTTTTGGAAGTATAAATAGATTATATTTTTACCATTTAATGAAATTTTATTCATTGGAAATAATTTCACATTGAAATTGAACATAAACAAGAAAAAATGTTTTGTTAGTTATTATTTCTAGAGAACAAAATTTTTGGTTTTGGTAGCGATAAATGAATTTTAAATTAATAAAATAAACATATATATTTTTAATTTCATTAAATTGACTTAATATTTTAATTCATAATAACAAAATTAGCTTTGTATAAAATTTTGGTATTTTTCTGAAAACATTCATTTTTTGATGAATAGTGAAAAAATGAGTTATTATTTAAAACAAAATTTTTATTTAAATAATTATTTATTTTATTTAAATTTATTTTAGGTAAAAATTGAAACATAATACCTATATAAGTTCAATGTAATTTATTGGAAATAGTTAATAATAATTTTAAATATATAAAAGTTTTATTGAACATTTTACAGTCTTTTACCCATCTCTTAGGAGCATTTGAAAATTTACATAAAACATAATTTTACCACTTCTGTGAGTTGAATTTAGAAAATCCAAGAGACACAGTTGATATCAGTAAGTAAAATTTTGTTCAATGAGATGAAAATTATTTTTTCGTGAATAGTAAATTTTGTCTTTTATTTACCACCTTTAAAAGTAAATAGAGTTATTCAGGGTAAAAATAATATTATTATTACCCTAACACATGTCCTAATTTTTTTGGATAAGTGTAATTCGGCCAAAAAATCCTTAGGAATAAAATTTGATCCTTTGTTCCACTTGGATAAGATTAGGACATTTATAATTATTTAATTCAAAGAAGAGTTAAAAGTGTTGAATTCAAAGTTTAATAACTAAACCATTTTTAATATATGGTTACACATAAGATTAATTTGACTACAAATATTAATTAGAAATATAAGAAGATTTTCTACAGAAAGGTAATTTATTTGAAATTATTAAATATTAAATAATTTAATTTATTTAAGTCACAACGATGATGCAGTAATTACCTAATTACTAAAATATAAAAGTATTTGATATTATAAATATCCAAATAAATGTAATTTGAGACTTTTTATGAATTCCACTAATTTTCTAGGTAAATATGACAAGTTATGGTTGGTTTGATTATTTTTTAAAATTAATAATGTTGTTCGGAATTTAGAAAAAAATACCAAATAGTGTCGAAATTGAGAAAAAAATAGTTTTTTAGAAAAAATATTATATTATTAATTGATATTCTATTCCTAAAAACTTACAGATCAGCCAAAAGACTTATTTAATGATATGTGTATTATTACTGAACCACTTGGGGTTCTCATGGAAGTATATAGTATATTTATTATCCATATAATATAAAAACACAAAGAGACATAGTAAATGTCAAAACTATTTAACTAACAGTTAAATCTAAAACATATGGTTAATATAATTACCCAAACCTGTCTAAAACCAATTTAATGAGTGGTGTTCTACCCATCCTCAGATTATACTTTATTTTTTTTGGATCCATTAGAAACTGAAAATTATTTTTTTATAAAATAATATTTCTATATTTTCCTATGTTTCCCCTCACCCCTCTTATAAAAGGGCACTCCCCCTTCCCTCAAATTCACAACATAAAAGCCTTTTGGATCAGTCAAACTCTACCCAAATACCCTATAATCTATCCTACATTAATATAATAAGACATAATTTATTTATAAATCCAACCTATGAAACCTTTTTGATCAAATAAAAATGAAGAACACGATGAAGAGTTAAATATTACATCACCTCTTTCAAGTTCTTTTGTTCTTCCACTTTCTCATTCCTTTTTGTTTCTATTCTAAAGTAATAACACCGTTATATTTTATATACTATGATGTTATTATAAATATGGTACAACCATATTCATTATTCTATCCTTCCCTTGAATAAAATGTCACTATATGTGCGTACGTACGGCTTAACATCTCCACGTCGTGGTACAATTGTTATTCAATACAGTATTATTTGGATGGGAATTATAATGATGTGTAACTGATGTAAATAATATATATAACATTATAATTATTATGTATATATGATATACCATCCCATTATATATTATTTTAATATCATAATGTAGATATTTTCACTCGTGCGTACGTACGGATTACCGTCTCCACGAACGCGATGAGATTAATTCCCCATCGTAATCCATTCAAGGCTAATTTTTATTAGATGATTAAAAATAAATTGTAAAGGAATAATATCATTTTGAATATGAATATTATACATCTTATCCCAAAGAAATATTACTTACATAAAGATCATATATAAGAAAACAAATCAGTCAACACCCGAAACGACAATAATACTAAGATATTATTAACAAATCAATGTTTACAGATCATATATGATATCATATTAATGTATATGATTCTATTATTATTTAATAAATAATATTTCATCATTATACAAGAATTTAACCTACCCTTGACCAAAGAAAAGTACAAGGTAATGGTTAATTTTAAAATCTCTTTATTATCTGAAGTTGTTTTTACATAAGCATCCACTGAGACCTCTTTATCATCCACATACATGTTTCCTAAAAATAAATTTCAAATTTTTTTTACTATTTAATAGAAAATGGTGTACATTAATTTATACACTTATTTGAACTTTTATGTTTTGAACGAAATCATTCTGTCATTTTCCAAACCAGTTATTTTATGACTCTTTCGACAAAATTATGGTAAGAATGTTTTTTTACTTATACGGCGGGTGAAGCTATTTTCTGCCATTATAAAATCTCTAATTCATCCCTTAAAATATTATATGAATATTTTTAAAATATGTGTTATTTTATAATTATGTGACTCTTAACTGATTTCAAAATATAAAGAGATATTTCTATAAAAAAGATTTTTATTTCATCTATGTCAACATCCTTTGAAGGATTTTAATCTTATTTGATGTTGATTTATTATGATACAAAACATCAATACTGTATTGAAGGTATTGTTATATGTTTGACTATGGATGGTATATTTTTACACTATTCATGGTTATGGATAGTGTATTAAAATTTCGTATGAAAATTTTAATATGAATGTTTCTGTTATGTTTAATCCATTTCATTTGAGGAATGCATTGGACTAAGTAAGTGACAGGTGGAGCCTGCTATAACTCCTCGATTCATCGGTTCACCTCATGAGACAAACTTGTGTATTCACATATGGCCTTCAAAAAATATTATTGGTAGTCTTGGCACAAGTCCTTGACTATGTTGTTATGAATGTCTTGCATTACACATTTCATCATTATGAATGTGGCTGTTGATATTGCATTTGATTATTCGACTAGTAGAATATCCATGTGAATAAGTAAATAGAATTATTAGATTTTTTATTTTCCATATTATGATGATGATAATGATTATAATTATTTTTTTTTGTCTTAAGAAATGCCTTAAATGTTTATGCATATTTATGAATGTTTCTGCTATATTGTTATCCTTACCGATCATCTGATCTCACCATGTTCTCTATTTTATTTTTCCCGTGATGAAATAAAGTATTTTATGACTGACCTATAGGGATACTCTATGGGATCTCAGTGTTTTATATGGAAACAATGTTGTTGTAGTTTTCAATTTTACGATGTAATGTAAACCCTATTAATGTATTTAGTACTTCCAAGGATTCTAAACTAATTGTTCTTTCAAGAGTTTATCTTTTGTGATCATGCCAATGATATGTCATAATGCACCGACTCTAGTCTTCTGGGGTCAGGGAATTATATTTGGTATCATAGAAAGTTTAGTATAGTCCATGGAAATTAGATTTAGGTAAACTCTGATTAGAGCACATAGCCCTAAGATATACATTGATGATTAGTATAGAAAAACTTACTAAAATTATGGTATTGTATAGATTTTGTGAGTTTTCCATGTAATACATCCTTGTATTGATATGATCTGGTAGAGGCGGCTCTGGCACAGATTTACTTAGGGGTAAAATCCCAAAACACTACTTTGAGCTAGTCTCGAATGGGAACTGGTGCATGAAAACAGGCCTTGTTGCACTCATGGTTATGATACTCCTGGGGGGTATTCTTAGGATAATTATCATATTCATTACAAACCATTATGAAGTGTTTGTGAGTATATACTTCCACAATGGAATTTTTTTATGATTATGGATTATATTGATAAACTGTTCAATTTACGTTAGGTATTTTATATGTTTGGAATTATTCATTGAAATTCATAAACTAACCTAGTGTATGCCATTGTATATAAATGGAACCCAATGGAAGAAATGTGAACTCCAGCAATACGTATGATCCAAAGAGTATGTTGGATAATATCTTTCAGGGAATTAAGCCAACATTTAGAATGGAAATAGTCTCCCATGTATTATATACATATTAATAAATAGTATCATGTGTTAATAAGATAAGTAAATAATTCCTTGAGTCTTATGGCTTTGAAGGGAAGCAAGAGAAGAATCTTATGGAAGAGTTAATGATGGATAATGGGAAAAGGGAAAAGTTATATTTTCCCATATGTGATAACTGTTGAAAGAATCACATGGGTAAATTCATGAAGGGAATGGGAGTTTGTTATTAGTGTGGAGAAAAAGGACACCAATTATTTGATTGCAAGGGTTAGAAAAAAGTTTCAAATGTACAATGCTTCATCTAAAAGAGTTTCTACACTATAGCGATCAATGTCCGAATCAGCAGAGTATACCCCAAATGCTACTATTGGATAATAATAAAGTTATGATACTACCAAAGATGTAGAGGAATGATTATATTTTTTATATTGTTATTAATTTATAATGTCATTTTAGTAATGTATTAATGATGTACATGTAATAATAATTATAGAGTATATAAGGATTATATTGTAGTGAAATATAATTAAGTACTTGACATTGAGTGTAACCAAGAAAAATGACTCAATAGCAGGTTAAATTTTTGGAAAATATAGATTTGATAGAAAAATAAACAATAATATGGATCTGATACTGAGGTAGTGATTTTTGAATAATAAATTTTGAACTGTGATTTTGGAATGAAGTATTTTGGATAAGTTTAGTTTGAGATTATTTTTGGATTTGCATAAAAAGGACCACCTGGAGGTCAGGAGACAACCCGTTGTGTCCAGTAAGGCCATGAGACTTCAACTCACAACTAAAGGGCTACAAGGGTGTATAACCTACCACTGGCCCACATGATGTCCTATATTGAATAATGTAGTTTTTTAAAGGTCTGGTTGATGAATTATAAATTCAAATTTTTTGGAACCCTATACAAATAGGATAAATAGAATATATATTTTTAATTTCTATTATCTTTTAGAGTAAAATATTTGTTTGTGGTAGAAATTAGTTAAAGGATGGATCTCTACTTGTCAAGTATATATTTGTTTCATCTATTATTCTATGAAGAAATTATTTATTAAACATTAGATAAGGTATCTTAAAACAAAAAATGTGTTATCATAATATGTTATGTTTTTGTTTGAACCAATGATATTTTAAATCATCATAGATCGATGGCTTTGAGTCCCTCAATTCTACAATTGATTGGGACTGATGACCTCAATAACTCCCTATAAATATTTACATTTTCCCTCCAATTATGTGTCTCTAATTTCCATCAACGTTCTCATAATCGAGGTCATAATTTTGGGGTGGATTTTTCATTCCACTTTTCCTCTTATTAAGACTAAATTTTTAAACCAAATATCCGATGTGGGTTATCCCACAATGGCATTTTCTATTTTCAAACTTTTATTTTTGAAGAAAAATTTCAAATTGAGATGACGTGGTTTATTGAAGGATGGAAGAATGTAACACCCTATGATTTCACAGTAGTTTATTTCTTCAATGTGATTCAATAACTTTCACTACACGCAACACCGATTTCAGGCACACCACGACTTACCAAACTAGCCATTCATAAGAGGGTATGAATAATATGAACTAAATTTTGAACTTCATATAATCCTTATAATGTTTGAATCCATATTATTATTTTCTTAGAATTAATGAAAAAAATCATTTTTATCAAATAAAAGAAGTATTTTTTTAATAAAATTGATATTTTATAGCCTTCTAATGCTGAACCCTTTTTAAATCCAATATTTGAAACTTTTTTATATTCAACTTGGCAAAGCGATCTTTTTCTTTAGAATTGCGGCATATGAATTATGTTTCAATAATTTATGGTGTTTTTCTGATAACATTCATATTTGGGTGAATAGTGAAAAATACTATATATTAATAAAAATAACTTTTTTAATCAAAAAAATTTGTAGAGTTAAATTATAAATTTTAATAGTTTGGAATAATTAATAGATTATATTTTTACCATTTAATCCATTTTTATTCATTGGAAATAATTTTCACTTTGAAATTGAACATAAACAAGTATCAATTTTATGTTAGTTATTATTTCTTAAAAACACAATTTTGGGTTTTGACAACGAGAATTAATTTTAAATTAATAAATTCAACTTCTATGTTTTGAATATGGTAAAATAGGATTAATTTTAGAATTTATAATATCAAAATTTTATTTGGATACATTTTTACTATTTTTCAAAAAAACATTCAATTTTTGATAAATAGAGAAAAACATTGAGTTCTTGTTTAAAACAGAATTTTTATTTAAGTAATTATTTAATTTATTTAAAATTTTTTTATAAAAAATTAGATATACAATACATATATAAGTTCAATGTAATTCATTTGACTTAGTTTATAATAATTTTAATATATAAAAATTTTATTTAACTTTTTATCGTCTTTTACCGACCTCGTAGAAGCATATGCAAATTTAAAAACAAACTCAATTTTACCACTTTTGTGAGTTGAATTTAGAAAATACACGAGACATGAGTGATATCGATATGTAAAATGTGGTTCAATGAGATGAAAATAATTTTTGGTGAATAGTATGTTTTGAATTTTATGTACCACGGTTAAAAGTAAATAGGATAATTAAAGGTAAAATGATATTATTATTATCCTAAAACATGTCCTAATTCTACTGGATAAGTGTGATTTGACAAAAAACAACGTTATTAATAATATATGAACATTATGATCAACCTAGATTACATTAGGACGTTTAATATTATTTAATTCAAAGAATACATAAAAGTGTTAAATTCAATGTTTTATAATGAAATAATTTTTATTATATTGTTACACATATGATAAATGCGACTATAAATATTAATTAGAAATATAAAAAGATTTCATACATAATTTTATTTTTTTATATTTTTTAGAAATTAAATAATTTACTTTATCTATGAAAAAATGATGATGGAGTAATTACATAACGAATGAAAAATTAACATATTTGATGTTATAAATATATAAATTAATGTTATTTGAGACTTTTTATTAATTTAACTAATTTTATAGGTCAATTTGGCATGTTGTGGTTGGTTATATGAATTTTTTTCGAAGTAATAATGATGTTATGAAATTAGAAAAAACAAAATACCAAATATTGTCAAAATTTACATAAAAATGTTTTTTTATAAAATTATTATATTATTAATTAATATTCTATTCCTAAGAATATAAGGATTGTTAAAAAGACTTTTATAATTACAGGTGTATCATTAATGAACTACTTGGTATTCTATTTGATGTATATAGTATGTTTATTAACCATATAATATTAAAATAAAAAGAGACATGATAAATGTCAAACTATTTAACTAATAGTTAAATCTAAAAGATATGATTAATATAGTGACCCAAACTTGTCTAAAACCAATTGGTTGAGTGGTTTTCGACCCATCCCAACCTTGTCCTTTAAATAATTAAATTTTTAACCCTTAGAAACCTAAAATTATTTTACTATAAAATAATATTTCTGTATTTTCCTAAGGTGCCCCTTACCCCTCTTATAAAAGGGCACTCCCCCTTCCCTCAAATTCACACCATCAAATCATTTAGTCTTGGACAATCTATACCCAAATACACTCCCAAATATCCCCCCTTATTCCTATAGGGATTCCTTTAGTAATATGACATACTAAGGAGCCCTATTGATCAAATCAAAAGGAATAACCCGAAGAAAAGATAAATAATTTATCACCTCTTTCAAATTTCATTCTTCTTCAACATCCACTTTCATTGTAGTTTCTATTCTCAAATAATAAATACAGTATCTTCTATATATTATGATGTTATTATAAATATGGTACATCCATTTTCATTATTCTATCCGTCCCTTGAATGACATGTCATCATATGTGCCTACGTACAACTTACCATCCTCAAGTCGTGGAGCAATAGTTATTCACTACATTATTATTTTTATGGTTATAATAATGATATGTAATTGATGTAAATAATATATATAACATCAGAATTATTCTGTATATTTGATATACCATCTGATTTAATATTATTTTAACACCAAAAAATGATATTATCGCTCGTGCGTACGAATAAGTTACCGTCTCCATGAACGCGATGAGATTCATTCTCCATCCTAATCCATTAAAGACATATTTTTATTAGATTATTAAAAATAATGTTTAAAGATTTATTATCATTCTGAATATGAATAAGATACATCTGATCCAAATAAAAATTACTTACATAACAAATCATATAAAGGAAAACGAATTAGTTAACACCTGAAACAACGATAATACTAAGATATTATTAACAAAGCAATGTTTAAAAATCATACATGATATCATATTAATGTATATGATTCTAGTATAATTTAATAAAAATTATTTATACATTATAAAAGAGGTTATCCTAACCTTGAAAAAGGAAAATTACAAGGTAATGGTTAATTTCACAATCTCTTTATTATCCGAGGATTTTTATACATAATCATCTACCGGGACCACTTTGTCATCCACATCCATGTTTCTTAAAAATGTATTTCAAAACATTTTTACTATTTACTAGACAATTGGGTAAAGTCATTTATAAACTTATTTGACCCTATTTGTTTTGAAAGGAATCATTCTGTCATTTTATAATCATTGTACTTTATGACCTTTTCGAGAAAATTAAGGTAAGAATGGTTTTTTTACTTATAAGGCGGGTGCGGCTATTTTACACCGTTATAACATCATCGAAGCTTCCCTTACAAAATTTTAAGTATATTTTGAAAATAAAAGTTTTTTTATAATAATGTGACTCTAAAATTATTTCAATATTGATATAGATATTTCTCTAAAAAAGGTTATGATTTCATCCATGTCAATATCCTTTGATGGATTTTAATATTATTTGAAGTTTATTAATTATGATACAAAACTTCAATATTGTATTGATGGTTCTGTGATATGCTTGACTATGGATGTGTTTTTTTTACACTATTCATGGTTATGGATAATGTATTGACAGTTCTTAGACTAGTTTTAATATGAATTTTTTTGTTATGTTTAATGCTTTTCACATGAGAAATTCATTGGAAATAATAATAGAAAAGTTGAGTCCACTATATATCTTCAATGCATTGGTAGGACTCATGAGAAAACTAGTGTATTGGCACAAGGCCTTGACAAAACCTTATTTTTAGTCCTGGCACAAATCCTTGAATATGTGTTCATGAATGTCTGGCATTATGCATTCCATATTAATGAAAGAGGATACAGATATTTTCTATGATTATTCACTCTTAGAATATCCATGTGAATAAGTAAATGGAACTATTTGATTTTATCATTGCCATAATATGTTGAAGTTCTAGTTTAAAAGGCTTTTTTTTTGTTTTATAAATTTTCTTTTAATGTTTATGCTTATTAATGAATGTTTCTGTTCTATTTTTATCTTTATTGAGCATATAATCTCACTCCTTTCTATTTTTTATTTATCATAGGATGAGAAAATGTATATTATGACTGACCTGCAGTGATAGTCTATGGGATCTCAGTGTTGTCTATAAAAACAATGTTTTTGTAGTTTTCTATTTTATGATGTAATGTAAACCTTATGAATGTATCTAGTACTTACAAGGATACTAAACTAATAGGTCTTTCGAGACTTGATCTTTTTTGATCATGCCTATGATACATAATAATGCACCGACTCTGGGCTTCTTGTGTCGAGGAGTTACATGATGTGATTCATTTTACACCACAGATTTCAATATATTTTTATATATGATTAATTAATTTTATATTCATTTTATAATTATCATTCGGTTCAGATTTTAGTTACTTATATTATTTCCACAATGGTCATTTGAAAATGATAATATTAATCATGCGTACATACAACCTACTTTCTCCATGATTGTAACGTATTATCAGTTTCATAAAAAATTAATGATTGATTTTAAAATTATAACTGATGTAAAATTATGATAATTATTTAATTTTTCTATTCTATATATGTTATATAATGAACAGTAGGACCATAGTTTACCGACAGTTGTTGTTTTGACATGTTAACTAAATTCGTTAAAAACACCTGATATAAACATTATTATTACAGTAGTGTAAACTACATTGAAATAAGTTAAATAATATTAATTATAAATACGAATAATTTTTCCATAGAAATTATAAAATTTACATAAATTTATTATATAAAAAATTGAAGGACATTCACTTGAAAGGAAACTCAAACAAAGGGTGTTGAATCTATGTTTTTATTTCTGTGAGATAAATGTTATGTTCTCCACTCATTCCTTTTTTTTGGTGTATGTACTATCATGATCATATTATATGTATATTATTATTAAATTTAATTGTACTTAGATATCAATTTTATGATCCTTCTTTCATGGGGTTTAAGATTAATAAGATACCAAATCTGTAAAATGTGTTTTCTCAATTTTTATTCTTTGAACTCGTATTTAATTATGAACCTAAACTATTTTTAAAAGTTTATATATTTCCATATTACATGATATATCATAAATGTAGATATTTAAATGTTATTATATGATTTATTCAATTAACCATTATTAAATGGATAGTATGATCAATGTTACCAAGTTATAGGCTTTTATTGAGAAAATGTCATCACTTTTTCCTGATTATTTATATTTATGATTATTTTCGATAAACTCTTATGATCAATATTCCAATGAAACTCACTAGTTTCCTTATGAAATTTAATTTCATGAAATAATCATGTATTGGGTCCATTACAGACTCCTTCGTACATAATATTTTTAAGAAATTGTTTATCAAAAAGCCTAGATTTACACTCTCTTCGGTCAGGAATATAATCAAAACCAGGTTTTCTAGAAATGGATTAAAAATAATATTATTAAATTCACCAGTAATATTTAAAATCCTTTTTTACACTTTATTTTTTACTACAATCTTGGACGGAATATTTTTGTCACCTTCTAAACAAGGAATATTGTACGCTTTTACTATATAAAAGGAATATTTTTTTATCTCATACGACAATTATAGATTCATCTATCATCACTTCTTTGATTCCTCCTTCTAATGTTTAAATGTTTTATTTTTAAAATATCCTTAAAAATTATTTTAAATGTGAATTATTTTCATTTTTTTAATATAATGTTTATTTTCATCAAAAATATTTTTAAAATTAGTTCTTTTATTTCATCAATGACACCAAAACTCTATTTTACCTCAACTTAATATTTTGTTTGTTGATAACATCCACACTCTTCCTCTGTGTGGTTTATTATATACATGGGAAAGTATAGATTTCATATTCACTTACGTGATTTCATTTTCAGTCACCTTGAAGTATTCAATATCCTATGATCATTGAACACAGAATTTTCTCTAGATTATCCATTTAAATTTTAATGGATATTACTATTTCATAAATCATATACCATTTTAAATTTGGTGCCTACTTTGGTAGTAATTTGAATTATTGTATAATTATTGGTAAATATGTATTTCAAATTAAATAATGTTATTTTAAGGTTCGGGAGAAAGCCTCATTTTATAATTAAATATTGTTATTTGATAAGGCATCTTATTTATTTTATTATTATATATGATGAATTATTTTGATAGGTTGACATGGGTTGGGGATTGGTTAGTTAAATTCCATCAATGCATTAGTAGTCTCATGAGACGAAATAGTTGGAAATCCGCCTGAGATGGGTTTTTACCCTATCGTGAAATTGTATTGTGAATGATCTTAAAAGTAATGGTTCTATGTACCTAGGAAACATGGAACCCCATAATTTGTCATTTTATACATATTAGTTTTAGTTATTATTCATCCAAGAGATTTTTTGTTGACATATCTATGGAAACATTTCATTTCATATAAATTGTTAATGGAATATATTTTAGTCTCATACCTTTATATATTTATTTTTTCTTATCTAGATACCTGAATGGAATGTACTTCAAATTTCTACTTTTCTAAATTTCATATGTAACTTTTCTTATTTTTTTTATTACATGGAACATGTGGTCAATTATTTACCATTCGATATTGACTATTATCATTGATTCATTATTCCTTTATCAATTCTTTTTCCTTACTGAGAATTTGTTTCACCCTTATTATGTTTCTTTCCCCAAAATCTAATAAGTATACAATCAATGATATTCTAGAATATACTAGACAGATTAAAGCTATCCTAGAAGTTGATTATTGGATTAAATTAAATTAGTATGTTGTGATTTTTTAATCGATTTATAATAAAATTCTCATTTATGAATCTGGTTTTCCAGGACTACTAAACTAATTAGTAATTCAGGACTTGATTCCTTGCCATCATGCAAATGTAATTGATAGTAGAAAGTAGCTCCATGATTCTTGTTATGGGTCTCTATATAAGACACACATTCTCTTAGTCCACCCTACATGGATTCCCCAACCGTTTACCCCCTTTAGTAGGCCACGTTTATTGTCGAACATGTTAATTACTAACCATGTACCAAATGTTCCAAAAGTACAGATGAGACTCTTTTAATTATTTTATATTTCATGAACCACATACACACCCACATGTTATGTCATAATCCAATGAAAAACTCTACAAAACTAAACATTAATCTGGGATGTTCCAAATATTTGGGTTAGTGTCCTATATATACTGTATTTTTATAGAATCATAAAAATGTGAGCTGGACTATAGTATATATAATTTTTTCTATATATAGTATTAATTTTATTTCATGGAAATGTATTATATATGTAATAATATGAAGTATATGACACATCATGTGACAGTTGTTTTTATATGACATATAAGTACGTATTATATAGAACACACTAGAACCCATAGTAGGATGAGTAGCACTGATGGGTTTTTAGAGGCTGCTCTTTTCTTACATATAAGAAATTGGGATTTCAAATTTATTGTTATTGATGCTAAGAAAATAAGAATCACATAGTTATCAATTCAGATAAGGATTAATTTTTTGATAATGTGCTCATTCAAAGATTAATAGATCCCAATAAAATATATCCAAAAGAGTTTTGATGTATTCAAATAGGATTTTTTTAAATTTTTCTTGAATTTGTTACCTAATTTTAGTCAATTTAGGATACATTATAATTAAAAAAATATAATCATATGATTCATTTTGATTATTTATATATCAAATCCAACATTACCTTAAGGATGAGATCAATATTATCTTTATTGTACCATGGTTTGGTTATATGTGAAGAAATCTGAGATAACGTGGTACCCAACATAAGTTATGTTTAGTTTCTAGAACATCCACATCATTTTCCATACATATTTATCCTTTATCTTAATCAATTATATTGGATATATAAAAAATATGAAATGGTAATTGAAGGATTTCAATGAGGAACCTTAAAATGGTTAGTTACACATGACATGACTATCAACTCAATTTATTTATTGAATATCATCTGGAATGGACTATATAAATTTAAGAACATCTATTTGTTATGTGTTTTAATGGTATTCACATTCATGAAATCCTTATTGAAGATATCATATTCTCAACGATATTTTCTCCAAAATGGTAAGGCACTAACATCCCTTTTTTTTTAATATTCCCATGATATGATCATAGATCATTTGGACTGTGTAATCCATCAATGTAAATAAGCCCCTATTTTCTACATTTGTGATCTATAAAAAACCTACTCCATTAATAAAAAGCATTATATATTGGTTTTATAGGTACATATTTCTTCATTATTCTGTAAATTTTTATTCCATCAAGGATATTTCAGAAATAATTGGGTTTTATTATCCTACCATTGATCATTATATGATACACTAAAAAATAATGTATGATTTAATATTGTCACATATATCCTTAGGATGTCCTATATTGACACCAATCTCAAAAAACAAAACAAATAACCCTAAAAGACCCCTCTTGATAAAACAAATAATATAAAATTCAAATTTATCCCTGAGAAAATTCATACAACACATATTGATGAAAAACTATCAATGTAATAACATATTATTTTACTAACACGCATATTGACAACCCCAATTAAAGAAAATAATTCCTATATTCTTAATATATAGCTTAACCACCAAATGATTCGATCATATCAACAAACTATAAACTCATCGGTAGTCATGGGTCCTCAGTCGGTAGTCATCATTTCCAAAATTATATGGAAACAAATTACACTATTTTTTGTCAATGGTTTAACCACATACCAATGGTAGGTCCACTTTAAATATAAATTGGTATATTTATATATTAATTTAAAATTTATGATTCAACATTCCAAAAAAAGTAATATACATTGTGGTTTATCAAAAAATAGTTTCCCAAACACTATCCACATAGTAAAAACCATAATTGGGTGGCTCCTAACACATCTAAATTCTTTAGATATCACTTGAGTGTAAAAATTTATATAGAAAAGCTCTCACACACAACTCACAGTAATAAAGCATTCAACTTTTTCTTCAACTAACATTAATCAATAAATTTAACCTTAATATCCCCTTAAACTTGTGATCATTCAATAATTATAGTTTAATGTTAAAAATAATTGATAATACCTTTAAAGATTACTAAAAATTATAACTCAATTTTAAATCAATGTCTGTTTAAGCACCCAGGATTTTTCAATTCAATAATAGTGACATTTTAATGGACATGACTAGTTTTAAGACATGCCTTGTAATGTATGATAGACATGGTCTTAAAAAGCCCCACTGTCCCTATACAAAAATATATATATTAATTAACCCAATATATAATCCATCAAGCTCATTCAGAAAATACAATAATGCTATAATATAAAAAAATGTGTATATTATGGGATGTAATGGAATATAATATATACCAAATAAATGAAGGATTTATGTTAACCAATTTTAGAACATGATTTTACCTGATTCACCTAAAATAGGAAATAGACGGTGAAAATATATTAATATAAATATTTAAGGAAATAATAGTCTAACTGTGTGAAAACACTAATATTTCATTGTATAAAGCGAGAATAAGCAAAAGGGATTAAAAAGGATGGACAATAAATAAATAAAATATCCATTATAAGGGAAATCCACATCTTAAAGAGACAAAGGAGGAGATAAGCATGTTTTATGAAGATATATTGAAGTGGTGTGTGGATTATTTTATATATAAGTTACAATTTGAAATAAAATTCAGCTAATTTTAAAATAAATTAATCAAGAGAATAACTCGCAAGTTACCCACATCCACTGGAACCCTAGGTCATGACCACAATTTGGCCAGTGATCCACCATGGACATGCTACCCCTCCATCTCAACACTAACTACCTAGTATGAAACATAAAAGTTCTTATTGGTTTCTATTTAAATTAATATCATTCTATTATCAATTTACCTCCCTATATATATTTCTCATATAATTTAAAAAAATAATTAACAGAAAAAAATACAAAGTATATAGAAAATTATTTTAAATTAATCGAATTCATTAATTTGTGCATATAAGTAATTAAATTAAAATATATTTCTATTATAATATTACATTAATATAATTATTTAAATTTCAAAACATGAAATCAAATCAATGATTTATTATATAGAGTGATAATGAACTAAAATCACAATAAAAACTATAATTTTATAATTTAATTTGTTTGTATATTATTTAATATATACTGACATTCCAAATGTGATTGATTAAAATTATATCTCCTATTACAAACACATTTTTTGTAATTTAATTAAGAAAAAAAGAATTAAATTTAATTCCTTGTTAGTTTTTCTATAAGAATGAATTATTATCATTTCTTATTTTCGATATCATTATAAACTATAAAATATCAAAAAACTAAACATATACATGGTACAAATGCAATTAAATTTATTAGGAAGTCATATATATGATTTCAATATTAACCCTAATGACATTGTACGGTAGAGAAACCCAAAATAATAGTAAATCATATTAGATAATACACCCTCCCAGTTCCTCATGCAATAAAAATCTAAATTGAAGACAATAAAAAATTATTTTGAGAATATATAATTTTAGGCTCACACACCACATAACATTTCTAGTATTCAATTATGATAAAATAAATAAAGAAAAGAATTGGACCATAACATAAATCATTCATAACATGTTATAAATCATAATGGTTAATCCTTGATCAAGGGATATCATTATTAATATAGGGAGTCTCCAATCATAGAATAATATAACATCAATTCAATAATATTGTATAATTAATTATGTGTACGTATGAACGATATAAATATTAATATATTATCATTTAGATGATTCAAAGTAATGGATTTCATCACTGAAATAATACATAAATCATCAATTTGTAGTAGGGAAAGAATATAACGAATTATATTTTATGTAAATTATTTAATATATTATTCCTAGTATATATTGTTTTAATAAATGTTATTCTTTTTCAATTTCTGAATAGAAAACCTATTTTTCAAAGAAAAGGATCAAATTGAAACATTAATAATTTTAGTTATAAAATATATTACACATATATTTTCTAAAATAATCATACCTTGTATAAATGAAAAAAATAGAATTAATTAATAAGTAATATATAGTAGGAAACTAAAATTAAGAGAAATAAGTTTAATAAAAATGAAGCTGAAATAGTAGTTTAAAGTGATAATTTTGTCGAAACCTATACATTAGTAATTTTTTTAATATTAACCATCATTACCATGATACAATAATTCTACCAAATATGGAGATGAATTTTCTAAATAGTGATCTCGTTTTGTTTTATTTTTCATTAATCGTTTTCAAATATATTTATATTTTTTTTGAAATTAGTTTTATACTTTATTTTTTCTCATAGAAATTAAATTATGGGGATTATGGAAAATTAGTATTTAATAATGATTAATTTTACCTATATAATGATAGAGTATAAATATCCTAATGGACTTTGATGAATTTATGATGTTAATATTTGATTCAATATGTATTGTGTGAAAATGAAGAAAAAAAATAAGTGAAGTGGTAAAATGTGTGAGATACAACTAGGTTTTACATTAGATTTCAATATTATTTTCTTCCATTATATATTTTATATTAATTCATGTTCGAAATAAATATTGATAAATTGAAGAAGATAATGAATAATGTTTTCTGATAAATGGGTTCATGGAAGTAGATTCTGAAAAATTAATATGATGGTTATGATAGACATATATATAATAATTTATTAGTAATAATTATTTTTGAATAAATATAAACAAAATTATCTTAATGAGATTGAGTTGTTGGTCATGATAAGGAAGTACAATACTGGATAAAAGATTAAGGGTGCATCCTTTTTTTTTGTATGAGGAAATATTTTATAGAAAGGTGCTAACATGGATGAATATAGAAATAGAGCTCTAAAATATTGGTGTTAGTGATTAATTTTTTAATTATTAATTAAGAACAATTATTTATAATATTTTAATAATATAGATTACTTATATTATGCTAATTTATATACTTATAGATAAATATTATGGGGGAGATTTATATTCAAAAATTGCTTCAACAACTTGGATTAAGTGATTTATAAAGATATGATATATTCATGAAGTAATTTATGTTGTTATGCCATAAAAATTAGTGGATGAAGATGCCCATAGGAGATTTGTCTTATTTTTTATATGAAATGAAGAACTTATGGAATCTGTTAAATAGGTGGTGATTATAAAAGGACTACAAAATATCCCTTGTAATATAATATTTTCATTGTACTGAAGTTCACTAATATATTTTTGGTAATCTAAGTTAAACATATTTTTTTCTAAAATGTATTATCAATCTAAGCATTTGGATGAATTACATGTGGATACATAATATAAAATTGACAGTATATATTATATACACTAAATACCTATGATTTTTTTGATCACATGTAAGATATTATTCATAATAAAAAATATAATGATCAGATACATAAACTAAATCATAAGAAATAATATTACTTATATATGATTTAACTATTCTGAAATTAATGATTTATTGATAATTAAATAAATAATTTTTTTACCTCAATTCAAGCATATCCAAGTGTTAGGGGTTGATTCAAAATTCATGATGACGGTAATAGTGATACAATTTCTTAAAATATGACTTTTAAGTGAGATTAAAACAGACATTGTAACTAGATATATATTCATTTACATTAGACATAGATATTGTGGTATTTTTTAAAATGAAAATTGGAAACTGTTATAAATAAAATATAATAAATTAAGAGGATCACTGAATGATTTAACTAGTTTTTCATATATAATGATTGAAAAATCATAAATAAATATCAAATTTGGATAAATTATTGTTGGGTACTATTGAGAAGTTTAACCGAGGGAATTTTGAGAATTTCTTAAAATTTATTGAAGAATCATTTAGAGGATTTATGAAACAAATCTAGTGATCATTCGGGGATATTTTTGGTCAAGGATCATAGGTATTTTAAAGAAATTGTATTGAGAAATATGAAATTCATAAATTATTAGTCACTCTTTAATTATATTTTAATATATTTAATTATATTAATTATCTATGTAAATGTTCATGTAATATTCCATTTGTATAATGTAAAATCCCTAAACCGGGTAGATCAATCCATGTGGTTACCTTATTAAATTGGAACTAGATATAAGGAATCACACCTTATATGGATGAATAGTATAATAATCGTGGTAAACTAGATACATACTTAAATCTCATATATCAATTTAAAACATAAAATTTAAAATAGTATTTTCTTTGAGAACACCCTTATTTCTTTTATCATATCCCTACATTACAATTATAATGCACATTTTAGAATCTTGGAGAAATGGAATCATAAGAAATGTGGGATATCATATTTTTATTTAGTGAAGGTATACATTGGAATCTATCCTTGATATACAAGTAATAATCAATGTGGAGGTGTAAATATCATAAAACACATTCCATTTAACCAATAACCAAAAACATGGAGAATAATATGGAATTAATATATGATGGTCACATAATTACATATAAATAATCAAATGATATTGAACTAAAACATCTAAATCAGTACTTATTGAATCATCACATGGTTATAAACTAATAATCTCATAATGAGGAATTCATTATATCTTTAATTATAAAAATACAATCATGGACTCATGCAAACACATCTTATGTAAACAGATATGGCCTCAGCCAAATACCAAAGCAAGATTGTCTCATAGAACCCACAGATCTATTAATGGGATATAGAGGGTCCCATCCATGAAATATTAATTTTAATTCATTTTATATATGAATGTATTGACACACTAACAATGTAAACATGATTATTGAAAAACTATAAAATAAAATGATAATAATTACCCCAATCAGTATACATAATCATAAACTATCTAGAGAAATAAGGTGAATGGTATCAAAGTAGAACCTCCATAGTCAACCTATCATAAAATATATAGAGAAATAATATGTATAGTATCATTATAATACATCTTTATCAAAATATTTAAAAATTTAAGCTCACATTGTTGAAAACCATTAAGATGATCATTTTAATATTCATTGACGAAATAACCCATTTCACTTTGAAATGATTTATTTAAAGTCTAAAATATGACCTGAATATATATGAATCCATTTTAATTGAAAATAATATATTAAAATATTCAATTAGTCATGAAATAAAATTTTTCTCAAGATGGAAGGTATTTTTATAGTGATATATAAGTGTAAAAACATTCCTTTCACACTATTGTTAAAATGTTTGAAGTACCCTATTGGAATAATGATAAGAATATATCTTCCAAAAAATATAAAAATTTATAAAATTGAGAAAATATTTACTCAATAAATATTTTTATAATGTTAAAAAAATTGAAAATATTTTTATAAATCATTTTATTGATGAAAACGTATTTTCAACCGAATAGAGAATTAAAGTAAAATTTTCCTAAATATAATTTCACAACAATTTTATGTAAAAATTAGTGTAAATTGGTTCAATAAATTTTATGTTCTTGATAACTAGGGGAGAATATAATAGGTCAGTTTTAAGATATAAATTTCAAAGAATTCCACAAAGAGAGACTTAAATGTAAAAAAACTAAAATAATGACGAGATAATGAAATTAACCCTTACTACTGTTGTAACTTTTGAATCATAACCCCCATGAAATAAATAACATAATAAGAAAATTAATTACCATAAATATAAATTTATTCATGATATAATATATAAATGGTTTTGTATATACACTACAGAAAACAAATAAGTGGTTAATATGGCATATCTGTTGTGGAAGTCAATGTTAAGTGAGAACCCATTAACTCAAGTCTAATTTCATTCACATATGTTTTTACCTCCGTTATAGAAAATATAAATTTATTATTCCTGTATTATATAACTTTTATATTATTTATCAAACTATATATAATTTAATTGTAATTTTTATCACTCATTTATTAATAATTATTCATTTAAATCTCCATTTTAGTTGATAACTACAACATTTTTTATGTATATTTCGATTCTATAGTTTTCATTATTGTAATTTGAAAATAGTTCCATAATATCGATTATTTAAATCAATATTTAAATATCATATTTATTCTTATTAATTAACTAATGTTCTTGATAGAAAATTAATTACACCATTTCTAGATATTATAAGACAAAAGGAATACATAAACATTGATTCCATTTTATTGTTTTTTTGAAAAAAATAAATGGTTAAAATTATATCACTATTAAATATTAAACTTATCTTCATATATATCAGTCATATTCATGAAATATATCATTAATTACAACCATTTAAAAATAAAATGAAAAATGAAACACATTTCCCCAGGATGGTAGTAGTTCAGACGTACATAGGAGCAATGTCTTCATTTAAAAATAAATTAGAATTTGATAACGTAATTGTGATATTATAATTAAAAAAATTAATATTTAATAAATATCATATATAAGCACTAAATCAATCATTATATACATCCATTATAGGTGGTTGTGGAAAAAAATCAGTTTGGGAGGCTGTAGTATTTTTAACAGACGATCAACATTTTCATTTCACATTTGATGGAAGATTACATGAATATAAGTTGTTTGATGAACAAAAAAAATCTCAGTATATAGAATGTGATTTCTTATTCTGAACATCATCATTGAATATGATATGAAATATTTTTTATAATAAATAAAACAAAAATGATTGGTTACGAATCGTTTTCAGAAAACCTCCCTACGTTTACACCTACAGACTCCCTATGATGTTTTTCCTCAAAAAGGAATCTCATTCATAATTATTGGATTAAGGGAAGGATTTGGGTATGTATTATCTAGTAAAAATTGGTTTTGAAGAATGAAGAGGATAGGGTGTGACCTTTTTTATTCGGGATAGGACACACCTGAAATTTAAGTAATAAATAAATTATAACCATGTTTTACATGTCCTCTAAGGATAAAAATGGAACATTTCCCATAATGTTTTTAATTAATGAATAAATATGTCTGTAAAAAAGGAATTGGAAATTTTTTCAGGTTATATTATCTCATAAATATTTAGTTTAACCCCCTATGAACCCATTTTATCCTTAACCGCAATAATTATTTTTTATTGTTACTACAATTAATAATGACCAAAAAATTTGTTTACCTTATTATGTAACATTAATTATGATGAATAAAAATTTGGAATACATTTTCTCAAATTAAAACGACATAATATATAAAATAAAATTTAAAATTAAACCCTCAAAAGTTATGAAACCAAAGGCCTTCTGATAGAAAAGTTTTCATAATTATAAAAAGATTTAATATAAAAATTGAACATGTAATTGATTCCAAATAAATAAATTTGAATAATTTTATAAGAATTGGACTACTTTTATTTTTTAAAAAAAAATTAGAACAAAATTTAAATTTTAAATTATTTAAACAAAAATCATTTTTAAAAAAATTTCATTATTTTTAATTATTCAATTAAAATGTAATATTTATTTATTATTCTCAAATCATCAATCTTAGATGATTTTAAAATTAATATTTTCAAAATTAAGTTCATTATTTAAAATAAATATTTTATAAATCGTATAATTATTTCTATTAGAAGTTCATAAAAGGAGATGAAGGTATTTTTTCTGGAAAAAAATATTTTGAATCATAAAACTAGATTTATTCTTATCACATGGCTATAAAAAATATTGGTTTAATGATAAAAAATAATATAAAAAATAATATAAAATTGCAATAAAAAAATCCCAAATACTATGTATATTTTTTATTAAGGTAAAAATACATTGTATGCATAGAAACAGTTTTTTAGAAAAATACATTGTTACATTCAAATGATTTTTATTATTACTTCTAAAAAATTAATTACCAATTAATTTAATTTATACATGTATAAAACATATTATTTTTATAATATTTTAGAACTATTGGTCTATTAATTTTCCAATAATTTGAGGTTTTATGTGTTTGGGGGTTGTCTTTGCTGTTTTTGGGACATGTGATTTATTTCAATGGTTGCTCATTTTTTCTGTTAACGAAATTTCTATTTTTCCAATAGTAGCTCATCTTAGAAGCAGTTCATCCTAGAGGTAGTTGGTCCTAAAAATATCTTCTCCAGATAATGAATTTTATTACAGCGACTCACTAGAAGTGACTTGTTGGTGGGAACTCGTCTGGTGTTTACTCACATGTGGGTAATCATTGGTAGTGACTCACTAGATGGGACTTGTCTGGCATTGACTCATCCTGGTAGTAATGGTGAAACATTTCATCAGTTTTCCCAATACCTAACATTTTTAGGTTTTTTTCACTCTTCCCTTTTTTCATCTATTTAGATGAAAATTGAGTTTAATGAAATATTTAAGATCCTTAGAATCTATTAAAAAAACTATCAATTTGATCAGTAATTTTCAAAAATTATGGAGGCTTTTAAAATGCCCAAATGCATGTTCTGGGTTAGATATGCCTTTAACAGTAATTCAAACAATATCAAATGCCCATTTCTCAGATCTGGTATTTTTACAGTAGAAATATCATTCCCATTGTTATTTGGGTCTACATTTATCTTGAGAATATGCATCCCCAATGCCATATTTGATGGAGATTTTTCCTTATGATGGTTCATGTTTCCCTAGAGAACTTCTGGCGGTACACATACATCTATTTTAAGTGAAATAAGGAAGTGTTGATCATCTTTATTCAGGGTGGTATTTCGATTATCCTTTTTATTTTTTATCATACCAGATGGGTATATAAATGTTCATAAGTGTGGATATTGTTGAATCTAGATTAATAATGATAATCTTATTTTAATAACAATATAAAGGGGTCGGGTAATTTTCTATTTGATCTTATAATTTTAAATGTACTCTATTATATCCGGTTTTATGTTATGAATTTAATGGGATAAATTACCCATTGAAAATTGTGGTCTTGGGGAGTGCCTACTTGTTCTTAAGATGATTCCAAGTATATAATTATTATTGCATGGCTGTGGATTCCACATATTGTGAAATTGGATATCCATGTACATTCAAATAATAAAATGGATTCCCCAAGAACATATAGCTTGTGTTATAACACTATTAACCAATAATGTGAAATTAAATATATTATTTCCTAAAAAATCAAAAAATCAGTATCGGTATGGTATGATATGTAACATGTTTTACGACAAATGTTTTGTCTCTATGTTAGATTTTTTAGATATGATGGTTGTGATATGACAATGTAGTGATAAGTGGGGGAAGTGGATGATACTATTTCTGTATTAGGGATGCAATAATGGTAGTTGGGATGTTGTTGTCTAGCGATGATATGGTGGAAGGTGGAAATTATGTTGGATTTTGGGTTTCTTCTTTTACTGTGATGCTTGATATTTTTTTCTATGATAGTTTCCTGGTCGGCATGAATGGATAAATGGTCAGTAATCATGAACTGGAATAATTACATGATAATGATTTAATCTAAATGATTAATGGTACTGGATGGTATCTATGAATCTAGGAAATCATTTAACATTAATTAAATATAGACAATGAATTATGGATTTTGTTTTTAATGTATTTTTTTATGCATTTAGAGGCAGAAAAAAGTTGGTAAGTCAAGGTAGTATGGTGTTTTTTTATCAACCCATCCTTTGGCCTTATTTTTTATCTATATATATATATATGTGTGTGTGTATATGTATAAACACAATATTACCCTATGACTTATATACACACTCCACCCCTTCCAAACATAATATATTAGCCCCCACATAGTCATGTGGGGGTGTCATTCCCAGTATTCTGATGACAGGATGGATGATTAGCCACCCCCTCATCTCTGCTCACTCTTCCACGTGATAGGGGCCAAGGTGTCTTTGGGTGAGTTGTGATACAGTGTCCCATGTTTCTTTGGGTTGATTTGTGGTGTGCACTGTCATGTGTCTTCAGAAAAAGACGTCTGGTTCTATCTCTAGTACTTTCAATTTAAGATGTGTTATGATGACTAGTGTCTGTACGGATGTAATGTGATGTGTTGTGATGGCCCAGGTTTGTGCGGGTGGGATTTGACGTGAGGTGTCGCCTACTTGTGTGTGGTATAGATGTAATGTGATATATTCGGAATAGGTGGGTGCACAATGATGTTTTTTATTGGGGTTTTAGAGCTAAGAATCATTGGGAAAGTGGTTTGGGGTACCCTATCATTGATCTAATTTATATTATATTAAATTACATGGAAGGATTATTTGACGAGCTATCAATGGTGAGTTTAGGGTTAAGGTAAGTCTCTCTATTATGTGATGATTATTTTCAATTTTCCCATCGGTTCATTACTATAATACTGAAAAACTTTCATGAGAAATTTTAGTTTTCATACTGAGTATACCAATATACTCACCCTATATATATATATTTTATCATGTATTGTGGTGGATTATATTGACGGTGTTATTTGATACTAGATTAGACCATGGGACTGTTGATGTGTTGCTAGTCTAGTTTATTTTTTCTGTATTAACATTAGAGATTTTTATTTTTATTTGATCTATTTAAACATTCTATGTGGGATAATTTCTTGTTTTTATTATATATATAATGGACTGTGTTTTCCTTGACATTTAATACCCCCAATGATTTTCTTTATAATGGTTAATGTCTCCCATATTGTGATATTTATAAACACTTAGTGCCAGTCACCAATCTGGGGCCTAATAGGGATGGGACACATTTTGTATTATCTCTATTTTATTTTTTCCAACCTAGGAGGGTTATCTTTGGAAGGATTGGGTCAGGAAATAGTGGTATATGAGATAATAGTGGAGTTATAGGGTGGATTTTAGAGTTATAAATAGTTAAGAATGCATGTGTTAGTATAAAAATAGTGTCTGTTGACCATGGTGTGAGACATATTCATGTGAGGTCGGTTAGAAAATTGGATTTTAGGGCCCCCATGATCAAGTTCATGGACTCCGAGAATATTGAGAGACTGAGTGATATGGGACTGTTTGTAGGGTAGGGACATAGGAGATGTACACGTATCATGATGACTTTTGTTCTTTTTTTAACATTTTTTTGGGGACCGTAAAAATGAAAAAAATGAATTAAATTGATTAATGTTAATTAAAATTTATCATGATGAAAATGAATACTACTGGGATTTGGAAATCCTTGTTTCTATTTTATCTATGGCTCCTGGTCATCATCCACATAATGGTTAGGAAGTGGAGGTTCATTAAGCAAAGTATGTTGATTGCCGAAGGGTTGATCTGGTTGAGGATGATGATCAGTGAAACTTGATGTTTTCAATTTTTTAGTGGTAGGTTTGGAAATGTATAAGGGTATATATTTTGATACAGAAATTGGGTGTTAACTATAGGTGTTGGATATCACATTCAATTTGATCTATGCCTTGATGGTGTACATATATTCTTTGGTCGTTAGTCAGATGTGATGATTTGTGTGTCAGTAGTGGATGTTGTACCTTGGTGAGCATAGGGATGAAAATGTTTCTCGGGTTGACTACCATAAGGATATATATGCATAATTCAATTCATCAATATTGAATATAGACAATATGTAGAATATACTCTCCCCTTAGTAGTGTATTATGTTTTGAGGGAGCTTGGGATAATGTTCATGGACCTTTTTCACATTGCCCCAAATCATTTTCTCTATGTGGAGTCCTAAGAGGTTCGTCTTGATGAGGAACTTTATACATAGATCTAGTATAAATATACACATTTTACTTTTAAAATGTACCTGTAGGATTAGAATAATGTAGGGGTGATTGAAAAGATGCACTCATGTAGAGGTTTGCAGAGATAGGGGAACAAACATGGTTTTATGAGGAGTAGTGTTGTTGGTGGAAATCCTCATGACCTGAGCCCTTTGAGGTTTCGACCATCCGGTAGTCAGCCTCAATAGCTTCCCAAACATCATTATAGTTTCCATTCCTTTCGTATGTTCCTAGGGACGATGTTTTTATTCTGTGGGGTTCATGACCATATTCAAGAGGATTTCCCAATGAATCCTTGAGAAACATTTGTCCAAGAAGAGAATGACTAGAATAATCCTCTATAGAAAATACTAGTTAGGCCCTTACAACAGTAGGGGTAGCATGGTAATGCTACCAATATGGTAGGATAGATCGGTAGAGGTCAGACATTTGATGTTCATCGAGATCAGGGACCTTTTTCTAAGAATTCTCATAGAGGAATCTGTTAGTAGAGGGGTAGGGGAGCTATGCATGGTTAGATTAATGGAGTGGAGGTAGGAAAATAAGATTGACTAGAGATTGTTAGAGGTACGATTGGTTTATTATATATTATTGACTATTATTTCATTAATTCAAAAAATTTACACATATTTTTTCACCCTCTATATCCGATGATCTGGGACTAGGCATAGAGAGGTTTCTCATACCCTTAATGTGGATTATGCAAGTCAAATGCCTGACCATATTTAATGATGTTTTCTAGGGGTTTAGACTAATGATGGTTCAATGTAAGTCTCATGGGGATCATTTATTTCTATGGATATTACCATATGGTGTCATATATGGCATCAACTAGTTATATTCTATACATACTATTATAGATAACTTTTATATGAGAGTAATTTTTTTAGAATTTGGATGGATTTCGAATTGTTTTCATTGTCGAGCGAAGCTATGAGGTGAGCTGTTATTTTAGGGATCAAATTCCTTCGTTATTCACTAATATTTTTTTGGAATCAATAGATGTTGTGACTATATTGGTTCCCAGGTTTTGTGAGGAGTTAAAAGACATCTTTCTTGAGGAGGTTCAAACACTACACCCTCAATGTGATGAACTATCTTTAATTGAGTTATAGAACGATGCTTTTTTATTTCAATGGATCCATATCAGATGGAACCATATGATTGTCTAGATTTTAGTATTAAAATTGATGATTTGATGCAGAAATGATTCATCCAGCTGAATTTATCATTGTGGGGTACTTCAGTGTTATTTTACAATAAGAATGATGATAATATATGGTGGTGAATTGACAATCGGAGGTTTAATCATATGAAATTTAAGAACCATTACCCACATCCAAGGGTAGATGATATTTTCAACTAATATAGAGGGCAGAGTTGGTTTTATAAGATTGACCTTCGATCTGGGTATCATCATTTAGGGGGTGACGGATGTCTATTTCTAGAAGACATCCGTCGAATGTATGTATGGGTACATTGAGTTCATGTTCAATCCCCCTTTGTGTTACGAATCCATCAGAAAATTTCATGGTACTCAGGAACTCAGTGTTATGTGAGTTCCTAGACTGCATTGTTGTTTTCATCATCAGTGGGATGCAGATCTACTCAGGGTCATAAGGGGAGCATGTGAAAATCCTCTGAACTATTTTTTAGGTTCTTCGTTGACACCATATCTATGAAATCATGTCCAATTGTATGTTTTGGAAGTGATAGATCCATTTACTTAGACATGTGGTGTCTCGGTATGTTTTGGAAGTACTTCCAATGGTATTCAAGGATGTTATTTCATGGGTGGCAGCAAAATATTTCGTAGAGTTCTATTAATTTTTTTTCACATAGGATATTATAATGTTTTTGTGCATAATTACCCTTGAGTTTCATCACTATGGGATGCATTAACCAAATATACCATGAATGTTGGTTGTCCGATCCATTACAGGATGTATTTTTTACCTGGAGGGGAAGTTTCTCTGTACTGAAGTTCATCAGCTACTGGAAGATGGAATGATTTTTGAGGTTTTATATAATGCTCTTCATTCAGGCATAGGGTGAATTCTAATGCACTTGAATGAAGTGATTTCTTTTGGGTCTAGAAATTTATTCCCCCTTAATTGAAAAGTATTCCACCCATGATCTAGATCTTGAAGTAGGTATGTTTCTCTATGGTTGAGCTGACATTACCTCATTAGGGAGCACACTGTGGTCTTCCTGGATCACAAGATTTTGAGTTTTGTATTTTCTGTGTGTGATATCATTCTGCAGTAGTGAAGGTTGAGATAGTTTCTTCAAGACATTGATTTGTATATTTCCTACACTAATGGAAAGTGTAATTTCAAGGTAGATGAATCAAGAAGAATGTCATGGAAGGATGTTCTTTGGGATTCTTTGACTCATGGAGAGTGATGGATTATTTTTCATACCTACAAATAGTTGAATGGTATATTGTGGTAGTGTTTTTTTGTTTCACATAACGATACAATATTATTTGATACTTTAGGTGGAGGAGTCTCAGTAAGGATACATGGAGGTAGAGGTGTAACATGATTGTGTTGGCCATGAAGATTCTCTAGAAAGATGGTTAAAACGTTTTTTTATTTCAAGGAAGTCTAATTTTCTTGTGGAAATGTGCTATGGATTTAATCATGAATTTCATAGCTCAAATTTTGACATAATCCAAGAATTTTGAAAAATGAACCATGACTTGAAGAAACAGTTTCATTTTCCTGGAAAGAAATGGACAGTTGCAGAGTTTATGGCTCGATGTTAGGTTTTATAGTAGGTAAAGGTCGAACATCATGTTCTGTGAGGTTTTTTGTAACCCAAGTATGTTCTTGAGTGTAAATGGGATTAAATAATTATGGATTTCATCATAGAGTTACCCAATGCTCAGGGAGGATGTCATCTAGTCTGGATGATCGTGTAACGATTGATGAAATCATCCCACATCTTAGAGATCCAGATAAAAGTTGCAATGGATGCTTTGGATAAATGGTATGTGGATGAGGTGGTATGATTTCATTCATTTTTGAGTTCCATTTCCTCATATTGGGATGCATGTTTTAACTCATGAGTTTGGATGGGATTGTAACATTTTTTGGCACTTTGTAATGCCTCAAAACATCCTTCTACCCACAGTTGGAGGGGAAGACAGAGCGTACTATCTAGACGCTGGAGGATATGTTGCAGGCATGTGTTTCAGAATTTAGGGGATTATGGGAATAACCTCATCCCTTGGATGAGTTTTCTATTAATAGTAGTCATCATTCGTCAATTGTTATAACCCCATTTAGGTCATTGTATAGATTTCCATGTTCTTATCCATTTGGTTGTACTATGTTTTTGGAGAACAGTTATTGGTTATATGGTGGTTTATAGAACAATATAGAATTTACATTTTGTTTGAGATATGATGAATGAAGAAAAACAATTGAATATGTCTTATGTTAATTGGATTAGGATTCCCCAGAGTTCATGGATGGAGACCATGTGTTCTTGAAGGTTTTCCCTCAATGTGGGATGTTGAGATTTGGGATGGGGAGTAAGATCTCATCCCAGTTATTTGGACCTTTTCAGGTGTTTGGGTGAGTAGGTGAGGAGGAATATCAGTTGGAATTACCACCTTAGTTGGGAAGGATCCACAATGTCTTTCACATCTCTCATCTCTATCGATATCTTCGTGATGACTACCATGTCAATGAATGGTGATACTAGGATATAATGACTATAAAAATTTTATGGAGAATCCAGTAGATATCAGACATCATAATGATATGTTCTTGCATGGAAGAACCATTTTCCATGCATGGAAGACATGTAGCTATGGTGTATTGTAGGAGAGTACTAGGGAGCGTTACACATTGATGTTAACCTAGTACGTAGAGATGTTTTGAGTTTTTTATTTTTTATTTTATGTATGATATGTTGTTTGTACATTAGTTTTTTATGAGGTATGTTGTTTTCCACTTGATGTTATGTGTATCGTGTGAGTTGGGATATATTCCGACAAAAAAAAGGGTATACCAGATTCATAATTAAGATTCGTTATACTAAGATGTGATTAAACCTATGTGGGTGAGTTTGTTATACCTTGAGAACAGAGTATCATGACATCATGGTTGCAATTCCTTAATCCCTATGTCTATAATGATATGATTTTTTGACATTTATGTGATTTTTGGTTATCAGGTTTGATTGGAAGTTTTGTATCAAGTGTATTGAGATACTTGATATGTTTTTTAAGGGATGATTTTTTGGACACTTCTTCCATTTTCCTATGAGTTGGTTTTAAATTCATGTGGGAGAGATTAATTTAATAGGTATCAAATGTAGTGGATAAAATTTTTGTCAAATTAATTTTCACAAAATATGATATCTGAGGTGTCTTAGGGTAGTCTAGGGTGTTTTGGGACTTGTTAGTCATTCTAACAGTGACTCATTTAAATGGTTTTCCAAATTTCTAATTTTCCAATGGTAGATCATCCTAGGGTTACCTCATCCAAGAGGTAGATCATCTTAATAGTATCTAATCCATATGGAAACTCTTCATATTATGAATTTCTACTGGTCACTCACTTGTAGTGACTCGACCGTGGTGACTCACTCATAGTGACTCATGAACGGTGACTCACTGGCAGTGACTCACTAGCGATGAATCACATGCAGTGACTCGTAGGTAGTGACTCATTGGTGGTGACTCACTCTAGGTGACTAACTCGATGAGACTCTATGGATGTGAATCAACTGGAGGAGACTCAACCTAATAATGGTGGTGCCTCATTTCAATAGTTTTTCATATTTCCAGAATTGTTTAGTTTTTTCCGTTTTCCCTTTTTATGTCTATTTTCATGAAAAATGAGTTTAATTACATATTTAATTGGTTTTGAAGTAGTTTCAATGTCTATCAATCATATATTAAATTTTCTATAAGATCAGAATATTTTAAATTTTCAAATCATGTGGTATTGGTTAGATCTTCATTTACGGACAATAGAAACTATATCCAATCCTTGTGTCTCAAATATGACTATTCGAAGGGAGAGATATTCTTCCCTTCGTACTTTCGATCTTGCGTTCTCTTGTGTCTGGAAAACCATAAGATCTTTTTAGTTGGATATTTTTCCTACAGTTAGTTCATGTTTCCCTAGATATGTTCCTTCAATACATACAGTTTTATTTTTGGTGAAACAACATAGTGTCGATCATATTTATTACTATATGATTTTCATTTTATTTTTTATTTTTATATAATGTTGGATGGGTATATAAAGGATCATCGTTGTGGATATTATTTATTCTACAATAGTTAACATAATTTGGTGAGTTAAAAATCAATATAAAGGGTATGTGGAATATGACTTATTATATTACAATCATTATTTGATTTCATTTGTTTTTTTTTATTTTCAATTTTACGGGCTCAATTACCCATTGAAAATTATCAGTAATGGGGTCCCTATTTGTGATTATCATGATTTGAACTATAAAATTCATGTTTTTTGGATGTTGATGTCATTTATTATGAAATTTTTAAACCACATACATTTTTTCAATAATATTGAATCCCATGAATCATATGTATTGCGTGATAACACCCATAATTAATAATGTGAAATTAAATAATGGACACCATTCCATATAGGAAATATGGTTTGATCTAGTATGTGTTGTAATAGTTTTTTGGACATGGTTATGTGATGTGGGGAGTATTTGGTTATATGATGGATGCAATATAACTATGTTGTCATATGTGTGGATAGTGTAATAGAAGTTTCTTATAGAGGGGCATCAATGATGGTTGTTGTGATGTTGTTGTGCAGTGGTGATGTGGTGGATGGTGGAATGGGTTTTGATGTTGGGTTTTTTCTTATACTTATATTCATGAGATGTGTTTTGTTGTGATAGTTCCCTGGTTGTTATGGATAGAAAAATGAGTAATAATCATTAACATAATTATTACATCATGATAACCTAAACTACATGTTTTGATAATGGGATTGGTAGTTAGTAAAATTAAAAATCGTTTGATATTAATTAAATACTAAAACAGACTATGTATTCTATTTTTCTGGTACTATCACTTCATTTATAGGTGATATAAAAGTGGTGAAGTCATGAGTAGGTTGGTGTTTTGTTTTTAAACCCATTGGTTTACCTAGTTTGTGTTCCTCTCTATATATTTAATCATTGTATGGTGATGTGATATTTATACGCACCCACCTTTCATAAGAACTATTTTCATAAACCAACATGGTCACCTAGAGGTGTGTCTTTCCCGACATCCATGTGGGAGGATGGATGGATTACCACCCGCTCTTCCATGATCCCTCATCCAAGAGATAGTAGCCCAATTTTCTTCTATAGAGTAGTGAAATGATGTCCCAGGTGTCTTCAAGAGGAGTTTGGGTGTCTTTTACCACATACCTTTGGTATGAGATTTATTGTGTTGACCCAAATGTTTTCGGGATGATATGTTTTGTGATGGACTAGCTGTGTGCATGCATGATGTTATGTGTTGTGATAACCCAGTTGTGTGTTGAAGGTATATGTTGTGAGGTGTGGCCAAAGTGTGTGTGTTCAGTATGTGATTTGATATATTAGGAACATGTGGGATCTCCAAGAAATATTTTATTAGGTTGTGACATTTTTAATCAATGGGAAAGTGGTGTGGGGTACCGTATCATCGATGAGCATTATATTATATTATATCATTTAGATGCATAATTTGGTGAGTGATCATTGGTGATGTTAGGGTTATGTTATGTATATATGTTCAATGCTATATTTTTTACTTTATCATTGGAGAAATTTTATGCTCCTTCCAATTATATGTGATATAATTTTCTTTTACAACTATATAAAATAGAATTATCACCATTCATATATAAAAATTGTTTTCAATTTTCTAGTTGGATTACATAGAAGATATTGGACATTACTAGTACCAACCACAGAAAATTGGTTGTGTTGCTGGTCTATAATATTTGGTATTCATGTTGAACAATTTTATTTGTATCATTTATATTCACACATGCATTATGGTGTGGTTTATGGTTATATATATATATATATGAAGGAGTTGGTTTTTTGTTGATTAATTTTACCTCTCAATATTGTTTATTTATAATTGGTAGTACCTCACATATTATGATATTTATACAACATTGGTGCCAGTTAAATATGAGGGTCTACTGGAGGTGGGACTCGGGGGGTCATTATCTATCTTTCTTCATTTCCAGCCTAGGATCAGTATCATCAGAGTGAGGGCTTTGTGACACTTTTCAAAACATAGTATGTCTTATTCATATCCTCTATTTTTGTAGATAGGTTATAATTTTCCAAATTAAATAATATTTTTTGGTGTTCATTAAAGCATAGTGATGAAAACAAATATACACTATCAAACATAATGTTCTTCTATTAAAATAATGGGGTGTAACATTATCAACAACTGTAATAATTTTTTTTCTCTCAATTTATATTTGATATTTATAATCAAAGGGTAATCATTATGAAAACACTTTTCTTAAAATACACATCAAAATAGTGTTTAAAAAACATTCCCTTGAAATGGAGGATAGGAAATTATGAAGATCATATGGAATAACACATAACTATGTTTCCATGTAGGTAAAAATTAGTGGCAACTTAAAATATAGACATGGATGAGAACAATGACACCTAATTACTATTTTATATTTAAAGAATGTATGGTCAAGAGAACATTAATGACCAAAATAAAGTAAATATTTCATAGGATAAAACAAAATTGGTTTATAAAAAATGAATGTACTAGGATAACATTTTTGTTTCAAGATAGCTTTCTAATAGTTGAAAAATTACATTACTATCTAGTATAAGAACATAATAAATTTTATTCATATACAAAGTATAAATTCATACATGAATATATTTCTACCAAAATCTCTTATTTTCTCCAAATGAAGAGTATTCAATGTGTTTTTTATCATTGAAGCACTAAAATTATCTTTTACTATATAATAAAATCCTAAAAATTATGAAAAGTTACATTTATATCTATATATTTTCCCAAACAAATATGTGGCACAAGTTATCCAATAAAATAAATTAATCTCTAAAACCAAAAAAATAACACCAAAGATATATTTAATCTTTTCCATAAATAGTTCACTTTATGACTCCTCTACTTTATGTTTCACCCAATTAAAAGTAAGAAACTTTTGTTGGATGGTTACTAAATTTCCAAAATCATCAAAACATTATATTAACAACACATTATAACCTAGTTCTTAATTTCACTTTTATAATATGTGAATACCTAGATCAATATACAATGTTATTAAACATAGGCATTTCTTCCAAAATAAACTTTATATTTTTTGAAAAAAATTCTTAAATAAAAAATGTAGTAAATTCATGAAAAGATAACATAAAACATAAAATAAATAATTAAATTCTTAGTAACACATTAAATTAAAAATAAAATTTTATTATCCACATATAACATATATTAAGGTTTATATTTAGTAAATATTGTGTTTTCAAAAAAGGTCATCATTCCAATGAATAACTTTTTGTAGTCATTAGTAAGATTCAATAATTGCTTAAAATTATTAATGAAAACCAAATATAGTATAATCAAATTGTTTCTTGATTATTATAATCATAATATCATTAAAATTGTCAATCATCAACATATTGAGTAAATCCATGTAAGAATGATCTTTATAATACTTCTGCTATAGTAATAACATAAACATGACCTTGATCACTAATATTATTTTGAGGTATATTCCATTGGTGGAAGGGAAATACATTTACGAAATACCATATATCTATTAATATGAAACACTAAAAATTATTGTTCTATTTATCAACTCTTCATTCAAGATACTGATGGACATTCTTTACACAATTGACGCAAATCTTCATTCCCTGCAAGAAAGTAACAAGGTGTTTTTATCCACAATCATCACATGTGGGAAAATACAACATTATATTATTCCTCATATCCATTTTTCCTATTTATAATCATGTTATATTACATTATTTTGAATCGATGAGACATAGATATTGATTTATCTATCTTTATATCACCTGTTTCTAGGTACATATATGATAAAATGGTTTGGTGGACTAGTTTACTTTGATGGATTGGAATTCATCCATTAACAAATGGTTAATATTTTATTTGAATTACATGTGTAGTACATAGTAAGAATTTATATCACTGTACACTTGGTTGATTACCTAGATAAAATTTCATCTTTAATTTTTTTCATACTCAGGAATTTGTTCTTCATAAGTGATCCTTGATCACGAGGAATATATTTTTCCTATAAGAGTACCTTAAAGTCTTTCCACTCATTTTTTTTCTATTTCTAAATCATCTTAATGTTTTGAATCAATGTCCATCATTGATATGTATCCCTGGAGATATGAAAAAATTTCATTTCAACCTTTTCCCTTTCGTTACATCATATTGTGATAAATATATTCTCTGATGAACATATTAATTTTTAGACTACAAATAGATTTTATCCCATTGAATGATTAAGATTGTCGATGCATGAAGTATTCTATCAATGTTACACTAAATTAATTATATTTTTAATGATCTACATAATCTAGAGTATTGGTAATAACCTTTGTTAGTTTCCAAAAAATAGTTATATTGTATTCATACCAAATTGATACACCATCCCAATCCTCATTTACACTACTATATGGAAAATACAAACATGGATTACATGAATTTATATGGTTCTAATTCCTTCATCTAAACATTATTTAAAAAATTTAAAATACTAGATTATTTCATAAAATTTTGTAACATAATTTATATTTAAATTTCTCCTTAAAAATTTAACATAAATTGAATAATTTATGCTTATTTAATATAGTAATTAAAAAAAATTCATTATGAAATATTTGAAATAATAAAAATATTTTCAATCCATTAATAATTTTTTGTATAGAATATTGGAAAAACATAAGAATATTACCAAATAGTATTGAAACATGTGTTCAACAAATCAAGTTTTCATGAACTATTTGAAAATCGATTCAAACCCCAATGCTCCCTTTTCATGTTATCACACAAAGAACTACTGTTCTATAGATAGATTCAATTATAATATCTTGAATAGAATGTATATCATTTAAAAAAATATTACATGACATTAAAAAAACCTCTGAATGTCATCCTATAATTAGACTTCTCCTTAAAGTTATTCATGGTTTTATTTACTAAAATATATGTTATCCAGAATATAGTTCCCAAGGATTCTATAAAAAATCCTCTAGTTCTAACTGTAATTACACAGACCATAATAGATTATATTTGATGGTTTCATTATATAATTTTCACTAGATATAAGTAATCTCATCCAAATGGACTGAATAGTTTAGTAGCCTTGTTAAACTAGATACACAGTCAAATATCACATTACAAT
The DNA here is from genome assembly GCA_963277665.1 of Viscum album. Lineage (NCBI taxonomy): Eukaryota > Viridiplantae > Streptophyta > Magnoliopsida > Santalales > Viscaceae > Viscum > Viscum album. The sequence goes on from OY728158.1 coordinate 89,831,881, forward strand.
TGGAAAAATTGAAAAAAAAATATTTGATTAGGCCATGATTTTATTTATAATCTACCTGTTCATATATTATAATTCACAAACAATCATCATAGGGAATGAAAACTTAATAAATGGATGGGTCCAATTCCCAATAAATGAATGCGTATAAAAAAATATCATTAATACATAAGTCATAGTAAATATAGAAAGGTAAATAAATGAAAACATGTTCTATTTAATCACTATCATGAACATGAAGAATAATATATCTTAAATAAATTATTATCACTAAATGACATATAAATAATTATATTAAATTTAATTAATACATATATATCATAAATAATTAAATAATAACACAATTTAAAATAAGTAATCTCATAATGAAGCAATTTATTGTGTGAGGAAACATAAAAATACCATCAAGGCCTAATGCTAAGAAATCATACATAAAATAGTAAGGCATATATAAAATTACCAAAATAGATTCCCTTATGGGACCTACCAATGAATCTTGGGGATATAACCATCCCTTCCAGTCACATAAAATTTCTAATACATTGTTTTTAGGAAAGTTATGAAATCAACAAATTTAAAAAACATATTGAATAACTATAATATTAATTGTTAATAATTACCCATTTCAATAAAACTAATTATTAACCATCCATAGTAATATGGTGAATTGTATCAAAATTGTACCAAAATAAAAGGTTATTATAAAAAAATGAGTATACATAATAAGAAGGGAATCATGAGAGTGTATCCCCAACATAATATACAATAAAGGATTTTAAAATATATGGAAATATATTTATGAGATCACTAGAAACGTTCTGGAAGAATATACCCTTTTCCATTTTGAATAAAAAATTTAAAGTCTAAAATAGTTTTTAAAATATTATTTAAAGAAATTATAGTGATAATTACTATGTAATATTGTAAATGAATCATCAAATAAATTACTGGACATGATGGTAGGTTATTCTGTACATGTCGTATAGGATAAAAAATTCATTCCCTCCACACATTTGTGAAAAGTATAAAAAATAAGTCATTATGAAAAATAAAGAGAAGATTCCATTCAAAAAAAATTAATTGTAATTTTTTTTAAATTTTATTGAATAAAAATTATATATAATGAGAATAAAACATTTCCCAAAATATTATTTGAAAACATGGATATGAAGGAAACCTAATTTTTTCCCATATATAAATATTATGATATTATTTCTCAAAATTATCATGATAATTTTAATTATAAAAGAGAGGAAATTAGTACTATTCAATGAAATAATAATTCAAAATATAGGGGAATAAAATAAATTATGATTAGGATATAAATTTCAAATAATAATTTCAAGAGGGGACTAAATGTAAAAAATACAAAATATTGTTGAGATTATGAAATAAACCCTTACAATTGTGGTAACATTGGAATCATAACCAGAAAGAGTGAAATAACATCAGATGAAAAATAAAATAAAATAAATATAAATATATTCATGATAAAACATAACAAATGGGTTGTTCATACATCAAAATAAATAAATAAGTTGAGAACATATAATATAACCCAAGTATGTAAAAGTGAGATGAAAACTCTTAGACTATGGTCTAGTTTTATTAATACATGATAATAAATACTATATAATAAATATATATTTATTATAATTCTATTATAGAACAATTTTCAAATATATAATACCATATATGATTTAATTATCACTTTTATCTCCCTCTCTATTCTGGGTGATAACTAATTCTTTTTTCATGTAGGTTTTTGTTTGGTGGATTTAGTAATTATACTTTGATAATAATTAAAAAATATATATCATGTTAAACATTATTTATATATAATATATATTAATTATATATGTATTTGATTGAATCCATTATATTCATAGATAGAAAATTAATTATATATTTCATGGAGATGGTGGGTCATATGTACGGATGAACGTAGTTTCTAATTTTTGACTGATGGAATGAAATAATTATAAATATTATACCACCATTGTAGAATAATTTTTATGAAATATATATTATATATATTAATTATTTATATCCTTATTTCAACACATGTAAAATTAAATAGTTAAAATATTTACATCTCCTCGTGGAGGTTATTGTCTACATGCACACATGATTGATGTTTTCATTTTACAAAATATTGGAAGGTAATAAGTTATATGTGATATTATAATACCATGAGTATAAATATATAATAAATATTATATATAAAAATTAAATCCATTATTATATCTGTCCATTTTATGTGGTGATGGAAGATGAATTGCATCGATTCACTAGGTGATAGATTGTTCTTCCAACAATTGATGAGTTCATTTCCCATTTTGTGGATTACAAGCTTGATATAGGTTTTTTCTTTAATATAACAATATAAAATTGTTTTTAATATAATAATCTTATTATATCCACAATGTTGAATAAGATTTGAATGAGGTGGATGAAAAAGATAAAAAATGTTCAGTGAAGAGTTATACTAATTCTCCAGGAAATGTATTTATGTTTATTACTAATGCCTTCCTCGGATATTTTTAAGATCATTAATGGACTACAGATCATGGGGATGTAATTAATGAAATTATTATGGTATGTATTTTTCTGAAATAAATGTATTTTTAACTTGAAAGTTATATTAATGGAGGTTCCCTTTTATAATTTGGCGTAATATGATATAAGGTCTAAATATGTCAATAAAAATGAAATTGGAAAAGTTTTTTGTCATTTTAATACTTATCCTTCTAGGTTATACCCAAGGTAAACTTGTTATGACCCAAACAATTGTAATTAATTTTTACACACATTACTATTAATTACCATCAAATATTGAATTTACCATATTATATAACGATAATGTTTTTAATTAAAAAATCAAAATCCATTTATATACATTCAATTATTATAAATATAATAATTTCATAAAAAATGTATCATATAGATGTGATGAAGGATTGTTTTCCCTATCAAAATGTTTTCGTAATTAGAAAAAGTTTACGAATCAAAAATTGAACATATAATTTACTGAAATAATTTAAATTGTATTAAACAATATATAATTTAACTAATTTAAATTAAAAATTAAAAATTTAAATTATTTATTTGAAAAAACAATTTCCAATATAAATCAGCTTTTCATTATTTATAAAAAATAATATTTTCAAAAAATTCTATATAATAAAATCTAAGATAATTTTGATATATTTATTTAATAATATGAATAATTTTTGTAATAATTATTCTAAAATTTTAAAATTAATTTTTTCATAAGTGTGAAAAATGTAATGAAACTATTCTTTTTAAAAATATAGATATTATGAATATAAATGAATTTATATTTTTCCCATGTATAGAAAAATATTAGTTGACAGATATGAAATTTTATTAAATATATAACACATAAAATTAATTTAAATCATTCAAAAATAATTACTAATTTATTTTAAAAAGGTAAAAACATAATGTCCACATAAAAATAGTTTTTCGGAAAAAAAATTATTTTAATTTCAAATGACATTTATTTTTATATATAATTAATTAAAAACTAATTAATTTATTTTATACGTGTAAAAATATTATAATTTTCAAACTATAGTTAGTATTATTGACAACATCGCATTAAATAGCTACGTTATAATGGTCATAATTAAATAATATATTCTGTGGGTCATTTGTGCTCAGTGTTACATATCGTATACAGTATCAAATATAATTTTTTTCCTTTAAAGTATATATTTTCTACATATAAATAGTATAAGATGAATTTAATATGGGGTGATATATATAAATTATAATAAAATAATATAATTCATTATCATATATGTAAATAAATAATAATAACAACAAAATTGATGGATGGGGACATAATTTTACAACTGTATAAACTATAATAGATGAAGTAGAAGTCAAGACATACCTATGGTAAAATTTTATCATAAATGAAGAAGAGAAACAATAATAAGAGTATTTGATGAAGTGATTTGTGGAAGGAGGACACAGTTAATGCCTATCTATAATTATTGTGATGATTAAATTAATATGGATGGATAATATTGAGGTATGACCAATGTGTTTCTTATATTTTGGTTATCTGTTATCCATTTTATATATTACATTAAAGATAATACAAAAACATGATGGAGAATTCGAATTATATATTTAAAAAAAATATGAAAAATATTTGAGATAACATGGAAAACATTTATACAACATTATTATATTACGCCCTAGAATTTTAGGACATGTGATTGCAGAATAAGTTATGTATTCATGATTTTTGGACTTTATAGAGTACACATATGAAATTTTGAGTAGTGAGGTTTTGTGTTTCTTTTCAATCTTGTGGGTGTTATTATAAAAACTATTGAATAGAACATATATATTTTTATATTTTGCCTCAAGGTTATGGATTATTCCTTTAACACTTGTATACAATTGATGATATTAAGGGATATGAATTTCATGGACTTTTACCAAACATAGAATGTTTGTAGTCTCCCACTATATCAGCAAACATTGAATGAAATATGGTTTTTTAATGTTCTTATTAATTTACAGATTCAAATTTTGTGTATTATTTTGGGAAATCATAAGAAAATTCATTTATCCATATTAGTGAATTTGTTTGAATATTAATAGGTTATACAAAAGAGAAGTGAATTTGTTAATGAAAATCACACTAATTTCTCTCCCCCCCTCAGTTTCACTACATAAATGACTAGTCACATCAACTAATAACATATCATTAGGATTTACCACTTATTAGATATATTTATAGTATCTTTTTTAATGTTATTGTTCATATATTAATTGAATATTTTGAGTACATATTGACCTTCCACATAGTAAAAATACATTTTTCGTACATAGAAATACTAATATGAATGTTTTACCCAAAAAAGTGATCAATTGTTAGAAGAAAAAGACTATGAAATTAAATATGTTCTCATATGTGAGAGAATAAGTTTTTTGATCAACCACTAGTTTATGGTTATCAAAGTGGAATTTTTGCAGAAATTTGAATTTATATTATTCCTCTTGAAAAATCATAACTAATTTTTTATTATAAAGAGGCTATTGAATCACTTGATTTATTTTAATTTTAAATAACGGACTATTTGAAAAATGAATGAGTTTATTTTTTTACATATATTATGGATTTTAACACGTGTAAACAATATGTTAAATCAAATATATAATTCTAAGATGAAGTAATATAAATAAAATTAGAGCAAGACATTAAAATGTAAAACAAAGATGACTATAAAGGATATCCTTCACTATTATTTAAATAGACATTATCTATAGTAGAAGACTAATAGGAAAACACACATTATAAGAAATTTTAGATCAAGAATTTTTTTTGTGAAATGATATTTTTTTTCCATGAAAATTGTTAAGATATTATTGTGGTAAATAATGTTCCATTTGATATTGAAACCAAGTCAATTAAAGAGATTAAAAATTCAATACAATGTGAAAATAAAATGCATAAAGAACTAATAATGTTAATGAGAATGTAATTTAAACACGTTTTGAATTCACATAAAAATTATAATGAAAATAAAAATACAAAATTACATTTGAAGGAGGTCATTTTGAAAAATTTTGAATCATCCGTACTAAATCCTCACATGATGATGAGAAAGGATGTGGAATTATTAATGTTTATAATATGATTTTTATCTCAACAAATACTCAATTTACATGAAAATTTTATTGAAATCATGTAGAGATATATCCACCATATAATTTAAAAAAGGTATAGAATAATATATACTACAATAATTTCATTATTGTTTTTTCTAATAGGGTAAGGTGATACCCTTTTTATCTAAACAATATAAACACATATTTCTATCTCGGATGAGGGGATCTCTTTACATTGCTCATACACCCCATGTCATAAGGTTCCAAGAAGAAATCACTGAATTACCAAGGAAAATAAGACTATAAATATCCTTCTAGACAAGCGCAAAACCAAAAATTGATCTAATCCCCCACAATAGTTATATCCCATTTATAATCATCCAACCAACTGACACTTCCAATCAGTCTCTTCCCCATGTACAACGACTATAGGTGACCCTCCCATCCTATTAATATCCTGTTAATATTTTCCCCTCCAAAATATCCTCTCATTCCCATCTATATCCCATCATCACCACCTCGCACGAGCAAGTGTACGACCAATTTATATCAATGTGCACCCTCACACCTGAGGCTGCATAGCTCACAGTTGTCAAGAAATCCTCAAGAAATCACCTATCATGTTTATTATCCTTGAACAATATAGATTAATAAATTATTTTAAAACCAATTAAATCATCAAAATGAGGTTTTCGTAATGTTTATTTGAATTATCGTTCCAATGTTTACAAAAAATCAAGTTTTTTAGCTCATTAATTATAACATACCATCACATTTTATATAATAATAGAACAAAAATAATAAAATAAATATTTTTTGGTATTCTTGGTGGTATTGAATGTTAATTCATTAATCCATATATTTTTTGAATAATATTTCAATAATTATATGAAAATAAGATCTATTATATGGGGGAGCCAACCGAATATGATGAAGAATCCTAGAAATTCACAGAAAAATATAGGAAATAATTAATTAATCATAAAAATATTTGGGCTCATGAATTATATTTTTAGAAACTTTTATATTTTTTTATAGTGATTTTGAATTATGTTTTAGATTTAGTAATCATGATTCACATTTTTTGATGAAAAAAGACCGTAGTGGATGAGAGAAAGGTATGTAAGAAGTGAAAGTGAGTCTACATCATACTGTATATATATGAAACGTCATAATTAATTATTATCCAAGGATAATTTTTAGAGTGGTATTCTCCAAATAAAAATTATATGATTCTACTATGGAAGCAATTACCACATAATCGATTATAGAAAATAGACATTAATATTAGTCACAATTCATGAAAATTAGAGAAATAAATATAATAAATCAATGATAGAATTAATATGAGTAACTTGGTGAATAAATATTTTAATAATATTTATATGGAATTATATGATTCCAATGAATTTTGACATAATTATTCTTGGTAATCCTTGTATAAAATATAAGAAATATGGTATTGTTACTAAATTATGTTTGATTATCTTTCTAGTCCAACTAGATATGGTAAATAATAAGGAGAAAGAAAAAAAATAAGATCATATAAAATGTCCAATTACCAATAATAATAAAATCATAACATAGAAAAAGAATCAGGCTACCAAAAAAATATCCTATTTTGAAAAATAGTGTACAATAAATCATTCATAACACTCAACAAGGTGGAGTAAAAATTAATAGAGCTTCATGGATTACAATAAATGTTATCCATGTTTCTATCATTAATAAGAAAATAAGAAAGCACATTATTTCTATATTCTTTTCTTCTATGTAATTAATCATATCTTGTAAATGAATATTGGGAACGAATTTGAATTTTTTTATGTCTATATAACTTTTTGAGATATCCATTATATGGTTCTTTGATTAGTTCCTCTTTGAAACATTGACTGGTATTATAAGTATAATTTTACAGTATACATTTCAAAAAAAAATATCCAATATGATTATTGATGGAGTGAAATCTATGAGAGGATGTTGATGACATAATGAAGCATCCAAAATATCAATATTTCATTAGAAAATATCAGTTCATGTTTATTTCTAATGTTTAGGTGTTATTTTCACACTTTTAACACTAATTATTAATCTAAATTAATTCATATATTATAGAGGGGAATGATTTAAAATATTTAAATAAGTTTGTTATCATGGATGGAATAGAGATATTTATATTATTGAATGTTTTTTTTGGATTTTAGATGATAAATTTAAAAATATTCATCAAAATTCCTTATAAGAGAGTTTCTAAATTTGAATCACATATTAGTTTATTTATTGACAACTTTGATGTGTATGATAATAAGACTTTTTATCTACACTAATAAAAATCTCATGGACATTATGTTAATTAATTTTTGAACCTCTTCTTTAATATTTTTTAGTATATCCTTATATCCAGTCTCATGAGGTCTTATTTTAATAAATGGGAAAATATTAAATTTCAAATATATGTGATACATGAATTTAGTATTATGAAGACTAAATCATTATCCATTTAATTTATGTTCATAAATTGGAGATAACATTATAAATATTTATAATATATTAAAAATTATTTATATAATTTATTTAAGATAGTTGGGGAAAAATCCAATGGGGGATTATATTGATCCGAACAGATTGTAATGACTTATTTTTTAAAATTATTTGGTATTTTTTTTTGGATTATGATTTACTTACAAATGAATTTATAGGTTGAAGGAGTTATAAGTGGATTTAATTTACTATATATTATATAAATATTTATTTTTTAAATCCATTCATATTGAGAATTTGTATTGATAAAGAGAAGAATTTTATTCTAGGAGATTTGTGATAAATTGGTTCATTGATGAATTTTATTAAATATAAAATGATTATTGAGGTGAAATTATATAAAATCATTGTACATTGTTGACAGTTAATGAATTATTTTTCAACTATAAGATCATGTTACGATTCAGATATATTCATTATTTATAGAAGAATAAATTTTTATGGAATATTAAAGATCCAATCATATCTTTTTTCATAATGAAAAATATTTCATGTGAATGAAATAGTTGAATATAGAATTTTATAAATGAGTGGATTATGTTGGTGGAACATTTATTTCATTATCATTAAATCACAACTAATGATGATATTTTATAAATATATATTATTTATCGAGGCCATAGAAATACATTGAAATTATCAAGAAGATTATTTTTATACAACAAAATATTTTGGAATTATGTTATAGAGATTTATGATGTTATGATAAATACATGATCTTATTGTTTTTATTAAAATAACTTTTTGTGGATAAAGATTCCTGAATAAGGTTTAAAATTATTTTCAGCAATAATAGTGAAATTTTGAATATATGAGTATGAGGTGAATATTTGAAAAAAGAAAGTGGAATATACCTTAGAATAAAATATTAGAAATTATATAGAGTTCATAGAGAAAATTATATTCTCATGATGACACATAAAAATATATGGGAGTTTGATACTGAATCAAAATATATGGGATATTATATATGAGTTTTTCTTATGGGTATATAATTTCTCTATCGTAATAAAAAAAATTCATGATTATTCAGGACATATCATAGTTGGTAAGTCATATTTACTGAAATACATAATATGGGTTTGCAAATATAAAATATATTTTTGAGTATGTGTAAGATAATATTGATATCCATTAAGATGTGTGTAATAAATACTATTTAATACATAATATTTGGCTATATGAAAATGATAAATTTATATATAATTAAATTATGTGATTTTTGTTGAAATTAATTTTTTAAATACATTTATTTTATTTATTGATCCATGATTGAGTTTGAGTATAATGATGGAATGTTTTTTGCAATAATATTTTATCATGAGTATGAACCTTTCCCCACATCTAGTTTTTTATATATTTTTTAAAAATATAAAATGCTATTGAGGGGTTTTTGTAAATTCATTTAAGACATGTCTAATTTTATTGTATATAATTAAACAATGTAATTAAATGAGAATTAATTTAGTGGATCTAAAAATTCTTATTCTTTTTTAAGGTACATACATTTTACAATAATAAATGAATATCCAAGATGGAGTAATTGTTGAGGGATATTTAGTGGTGGCATAAATAATAGGGTTGTGGGTATATATATATATATTATATGAAGATTATTTTTTATTGAATTTTTCAACAAATCAACATGAATATTTGAGGAGTTTTATTTAGATTGAGCATCGTGGGGATCATACCCATCTGCATCTGTGGTGGAATTAAAAATTATATAATAATGACACTCTCTTTAATTGATTTCAATATTTAATATTATTATAATTGTTTACGAAAACATCCATGTAATATTATGATTTTATAATATATGGTAGAATAATATAATAAGAAGGGATATATATATATAATCAGATTAAATGATAGTATTATTAATCATGTACAATGAGAAAGAATACGAATATGATAGTTAAAGGTTTCTGAGAAGGTGCATCTACAAAAAATTGTATCTTTGTCGAAGAAGAAGATAATAAATAAAAGTGTAATATAATAGTAAATTTAATAAAAGAAAAAACATTAGCTCAATATATATATTCATTTCATTGATTTTTTCAAAGAAAAAAAACAATATTGATTTAAAAAAAATTCTACCACAATTTTGGTAATATTTTATATATGTAATATCTTTTATAAAATAATATGAATAAAACATAATGGATCCTTATACTTATATGTGTTGATAATTTTTTTGAAATTGAGTGGAGAGAAAAAGGAATGAATTCATGAGGCTATAACAGATTATATATTGGTAGTCAAATACCAGTTATTGAGGAATAAGGTATGTTATCACAAGTTTATGAAATTCTAGAGAACACCTAAGACCATTATTATTAGTGATGATTAATATTTCATTTTTTACTAGAATGGGTTGGTATAAAACCTATATGGGGTGTTTATATAGTTCTTAGTAGATATCCCTCCTGTTAAGAAAGATATATCCTCCACCAGTATTAACTTAATTATTTTAATTTATATAAATTAATCAAAATATCCAAGAAAAAAACAAGGACACATTGACCAATATTTTGTGTGAACCTTGTAAAAATATAGGTACCGTTTTTCATATTTATATAAACCATTTCATATACTACGCTATGTTGGGAATTATTAAGAACTTATTTTGATCTTAACCAGTGAAAATGTTCAATTATTATTATGGGTAATTAAAAGAGAAAATAACTCGGAAAAATTGGCTCACATTGATTCACCCACTCTAAGTACGAAAGAACTGACCATTGAGAACATCAAAGGATTCAGATGATTTAGGCACATGGAAATTTTTAATAATACTATAGTTTTTAGTTGTTCCACATAATATTTTTCACATCTACATGGATTATATAATATGTTTTTATTTTATTTTATTTTAAGTAGGAATGTGAATTGATATCAAATTGAATAACGAATGGGTTTTTTTCTATTTTGAAATGACTATGTTATAAAAAAATTAAATGTAAATTATTTTATTTGAGTTTAAGGATTATAAAGAATAAATGAGACATTATTTATATAAATAGAAATCATATATGTGTACAAGGGAGGTCGACCAAAATATGGACATGATATGATTTGGGGAACAAGAATTGGCATACATGAGAAAAACCTAAGAGATTAAGGTAGATAATGATATTTTGAGGTGTAGTAGAGTAAATATAACATTCATATTTTACTTTTTATTTCATATTTTTTGAGCCATATCTTTTAATTTTTGATTAATTAGATGTTAATATTTTCATGAAAAATATAGTGAATAAAATTTTTCATTAATAATGGAATATTATATTTAATATTAAATTGATATTTCAATATTTGAAAATTATTTATAATGTTATTAAGTTAATATAATATATAGTATATTTTATTTTGATTATAAAATTGATGTGAAATATTACTACAACTTATCATCATAGGGATTTAAAGGGCTAAAGGAACATAATTTAACAATACTAAAAATGAGGCTTCCAATCCATCCATATTTAAAGTTATATATTTGATAATTATGATCATAGATGAATTGAAATTATTTCTGTAATATATTATACATTCTTTGGAATGTTCAGTAAAGACTTAATTTGAAACCCTTCATTATTTTTAAAAATAATTTGAAATTTATTTATAAAATATAATTATTTTCTAATTGCATGTATATGTAAAACTAAGGGGTTATGAAGTATTAAAATTTATTTTATATTAATTACTAGGTTCCATTATATAATTTTAATTTCAATTATATAAACATTGAATTATAAAATATCTCTAAATAATAAATTATTTCTCTTATACAATAATGTATACTCTCTTGTTCTCTGTCATTTAGCACTAATCAGCCAACTACATAATGGTGGAGGACGAAATGTTACTTTATAAATTTCCCATCATTTCTATGATAGAAGACAGAAACTACATTTTTCAAATCATTATATGCAAATTATTTAAATTTTTTTTGGAAATAATTGTTAATATATGTAAATATATATATATATATTTTTTTTAATTTTAATTTATTTTGGATAACCTAAATTATAATCTATTAAACAATGTATTTATTTCAATATTAACAGTGGCTAATTTAATTAGATTTTTTGTTCATACTAAACAACTAATAGGTGTAGAAAAATATCTAATAAGCTTTTATATTGATATTGATGGAATACTCATAGATATTAAAAGATAAATAATTTTCTAAAACTTACAACAAATGATATTTTTTTAATCCATATGATTCCAAAAAAAATTTTATAGATTATTAGATCCCATCAACTACCATTTAGTTTATTATCATTTTTATGATGACAATCATGACACTCAAATTAATGATAAATATAGTGATCAATTTCGTGGTTCAAAACAATATGAAATTCATAAATTCGGAAATAAATATCTCAAATATTCAAATTTAAAATTTAATGAGACACCTTACTCATTGATAATAAATAGTTCCACTAATGATGAATTTTTGTTAAATCTATTAACTTTTAAAATATGAAAAATGAGAAATATTTGTTAAACTTGATTACTCATCAATTATTAAATCAAAAAAATTATTTATATAAAAATTCATTTGAAATTATATCCTAATTCAATAATTATGAAGATGAAGAACAAAATAAACTAATCAGCATAATGATGTTAAATCATTTTTTGAATTTTGGGGTATATTCAAAACATCAAAATGTGAATCTCTAAATCATTATTTATTATTGTTTATTCACTTACTTATATTCCATGAATGATTAATTATATAATATTTTATAATTTTTTAGTGATTAATATAATGTTTCAATAATGAAAAACTATAATTGAAATGTTATTTAATAGATTAAATAGATTTAATGCATTTTTAGTCCCATAAAGATAAAATATATAATTGTAAAAAAGTGAGAATGTTTGATCAATCATCCATGTTTTGTAATGTCAAAGGTTATTCATAATAAATTACATTCCATGATGATGAAAATATAGATGATAAAATATTTAACTAAATACAGTGCATATCAAGGTTACAGAGGAATGAATTTTCATAGCGATTTTTAATAGAGTAAAAATCTATTTCTAGAAGAGATTAGGTAGAAAAACTATGTTATCATTTTAATGAAGAAAAAAAATTTCATAGAAATATAAATATAATTAATTTATGTAGAGCTAAAATAATTTTAATATGGAAGTAAAAAATATTATATCATGTAAGAGGGCCACTACTAAAATATTTTTAAGGACCTAATTATGATACTGCCATGTCACTAGTGTTATTAATTAGGTTTTATTTTAGTTTATTATTTAATATTTAATATTTTTTTATGATTTTTAGACCTTTATTATATTTTTTTTATCATTTTGGTGTGTCCCATGATCAGTGCATGGTATGTAAAAAACTATTTTGTGACCATGAAATCCATGTTTTAGATAGGAAAATTCAATTTTTCAATGTTGGTTCATGGTTCACAATGCATTATTAGAATATCCAATTAAATATGAAACCATTTTTTTATTTGCAGTTACTCATATAATTGTTTCATCATCATGAGTATTTGTGCAGACTTACCATGATGGTTCCCCAATCATATCCAGTACAAGAGATATGATTAGCACACAATTATGATAACAGTGTAACCGACCTAGTTTATATTAAAATATTAATATTCATATATTACCATTGAAATTAACTCCCTCATTACCTTATCTTCCTCTTATTTAAAGTGAACTTACATAATTGAGTTCATGTTAATGATCTATATCCTTCTCCCATGATTTTTGTCTTTCCTTTCATCATTTACAAAAACATTTTCTAATTAAACCTTCCTCTCTCCTTTTTTAATTCTCATATATTCCCTATTCAATTTATCATGCATTTTAATATTAAAATATAATACTAATAACTATTTATGTTTAATATATATTTTTCGGTTTATTATAACATAGTTCATTGGTTTTGTAGGTTATGCATAGGGCGACTCCATGCCTAATTTTACTTCTTTTACAAAAGGCGATTGTTTTTTTCTTGATTCAAGGTAGGTGATTAAACGCCATTCCTATATTTCTAAATTTAATAAATTTATTATTTTTTACATTCATTACATATGAGGTTATTAAAATGTATGATGAAAAATATGTTATTAAAGAGTGTATTCTGTATGTTTTAATCGTAGAAATAGGGTTTATATTTGTGAAATTTCTTATATTGTTTTGAAGTGAACACAATTCTAATATGATGATTTTTATTAAATTTTTCTATTATATTTATAAATTAATTTAAATATAAAATTTTAATGATGTTTTTTCATAAATCAGAATTAATTTGACACCTAGATTTTTATTTCCCATGGAGGCCCATATAGAGCCTTATAAAAATTGGTTTGATTTTTCTGATTCTCTTATTGTTTTCCCCTTTTTCTCAATTGACACATTATTGTTAGATAGTTTTTCTATGATGTATTTATGATACTAAAAGTTTTTTTTATGTTTTGGTGTTGGAGGTAAGTTGAGACATATATGTTTTATTCATTTAATGCATGTGTTGTTTGTTTCTCAATTTATCCTAGCATACACTTTAGATTTATTATAGGAACCCGATATCTTTGTGAGAGGTTTTTATTAATGATACCCTAGATTAAACACATGATAATAGGTTCCCTCTAGTTATAGATAATCCAAGATTAGTGGGAAGGTACCATCTCATTTAGTTCGATGTTAGGTAATTGGATGGATTGTGTTATTGTTGGATTAAATGTAACCCGCTTGTTGGTATATGTTATCATATAAATATTTGGAAAATTTACATTAGTACCTACCATGATTTCTATTAAATTTGGAATTATTTTTTCATTCTAGATAGGGGATTAAAATCTCATATCTATTTCCCCTTATTCTAATAGAGCTTGTGGAACCATTTATATTGTTTCATTTACTAGTTTCTCCTTTAATTTTTTTTAAAATCATATTTTTTGTGTTTCATTTCATTATAGTTGTGCGAGTCCTGATAATGGATTTTTAGGTAGACTTATATAATGTTAAAATTGAAAAATATATAATTTTCTATATATAAGTTTCATAAATAGATTTAAACTATTTGAAAAAGGATTTTCCTTTTTTTCATAAAATGAGAGGAAAAATGATTTTGTTTTTTTTGAAGTGGTTCCATTTTTATTTATTTTGAAAATAAATGATTAATTATACTATAGATATATATATATATCATTAACTTATTTAAAATAGGAAAACAATTTTCATTATTTTATTTGAAAATATAATTCATGGCCCATTATACTAATGAAATTGAATAGATTCTTTTAGGATAATCTACTATTCAGTTTTTCTCACACCCTACATACACAATATTATGTTTGTGTGAGTTCGAAAATAATTCTCTACATAGGATCTAGGATTTAATTCAATGTAAGGTCAATAATTTATTTGGTATGTTGGTAGTGGGTTGGTACGTGGTGAGAAACCTCATATTACCTGGAAGAGTTCTTATGTTTCTAGGAATTTTTCTTTCAATTTTGTGTGTTGATGTATTTTCTAAGATTTTCATTCAATCATTTTTATTTGTAATTCTTTTTTATTTTAGATATGTATTATTTTGGACAATGTTGTAATTAAATAACCCTTATATTTTATGTTATATTTCACTATGATTTTTTTCATTGATTGCCTTCTTTACTCACAACATTGGGTTTTAACCAATTGTGATATACAATTGAAATATTATTATACATGATAGTTATCACAATCCATATGATTTTTATGTAAAAATAAGTCCAAATAAATTTTCAAAAATTATTTTTTTTGATAATTATACAATGAATTTATTTGATACAAATTGGTTATAAATGAAAATAAATTCATTTGAAAGTAAAAAAATGATATTCCATTCAAGAAACCCTTACTAGTACATAGAGTTTGCTTTTATCTTAATAAACTAAATAAATAATTGTTTTTGAATGCATAAAAAAATATATAATTTATTCAAAAAAAATATGTTTACTTTTATTTATTGATTATAAATTCATAATAAATTCTTTAAATTTGATTTTTCCAAAAACTACATTCAATGCATTTTGATGACTTATTTTAAAATAAATTTCTTCCAATTATAGTAAATAAATTTAATAAAATTTATTCAACATTTATAATTATAATTCTCAAAAAAAAATTATAATGTTTCCACGTTTGTTTTCAGTCATTATGAATAGTAATTAATGTGAAAATTCATTACCACAGTAAATGTAAAAAAGGAGTAATTAGGGGTTAAACTAATGAGTTAAGGGATAAAATTAGCTAAATTTTTTTCTAAATTGTAATTGTCAAAAATATTTCCATTGGATATCATCATATTTTCTAACATGTTCCAATTTGGAGACACATTCCCATGATAGTGAATTTATTATACCTAAAAATGTATTTAATAATTAAATGTGTGAAAATACGTTCATAATAAAGGTGTACCACCTATCCTCTCTTATCCAAACCAATTAATTCCTTTATATATACCAATATCTATCAAAATTCTCTCCCAAAATCATTATAAAATCACTTTGTGTGTGGGTATTCCCAAAAGACCCATCCATGAAACCTTAATGTGCATTTAAAAAGAGGATACTCAAAGGAGAGGAGATCTAAATGAGTATGAATCCTGAAGGGACTTGAAGTTATAATGAATGGTTATATGTATGAAATTTATGATAATTTTACATTGAAATAATAACTTTAAAGAATAATTTTATGATATTTTATGAATTATGTTTATTTAGTATCTAATTATAAAATACATAAAAACATTATGGCGGTAAGTAGTGCATTTTTATGGGGTGTATTAAATATTCCACTAAAATTGTGTAAATTTTTTAAATTTTTTTATTGGGCCACAACATATTTATAATAGTTGGGTTGTATTGATAATTGTAATTATAATTAGATAATATTATTGAAAACCCTGGGAGTAATTAATATTATTGGATAAAATCCTAATGTTTAGGTAAAGTAAAAATTATGTGGATTCAATGAAATAACATTCTAGTCATGATATTGAAATGTGGATGTGTTTGTGGAAAATATGAACTTAGGGTTAACTCCATTGAAAATTGTTTGTTGGGTATTATCACAATAATAACATATTGTATGATGAGTGAGCATTAGATTATACAAATGATAAGACACTACCAGGGGAAATCATTTGGTTAATTCACATTTTCATTAATACTGTTACGATAATCGAGATAAGAGAACCATTAAATATCAATTATAATCCATATTTATATTATATAAACATTAATTTTCTTTTGTATAATGATGGTTTGAAAACATATAACATTATAAGAATTATTTTTCATAATAATATGATTGTTTTATATTATTATTGATGTTTGATACACACACTGAATTTTTTGTTTTTTGTCAATGGATGTAACTAAGAATAATCCTTTGAAAATAAAATTTTAGGACTATGGGATTTACCATCCTCACGAGAAACCAAATTAAATAGGATAAAAAATATAGAACAATCCGATTATTTCTAATAAGATACCACAAATTATGAATAACATTTTAATTGAAGGTGAGTTTCAAAATGCACCAAATAAGTGAAAAACAGAATTCAATGAAATATTAAGTGATAAATACCTTGGAGGTATGATGTTTCGGGTTCATACGTAGAAATAATGTGAAATGAATAACATAAGGTTATGTCTCAATAGAATGGAATGATTTTTTTGGATAGAATTGAGGGAATAAAAAAAGAATGAAAAATGAAAAATGAAGAGTTTGATGGGGTGAAATAATTTTAAGCCCACATTAATAGAAGAAATTCAGTATATTATGTGTAGGGAAGTATAGAATTATTTAAATCAATTCTCTAATCGAGGTAACGACTCTTATAATAATGAAGGATCAATACTGTGTCAATCATTAAATTTATCATTATTGTAATGGAAAACATATCCACTACCCCATAGTTTTCATTTTCATGTTTATTTTCAGAAAAATACACCATATGAAAATTTTAATATTCATCCATTACTATATTTTCATGCGAAATTGAGAATTTATAAGATCTCCTTTCATATATCTCATTTAAATTACACGAATATTAAACTCACACTTTTTATTTCAAATTAAACAATTAATGAATTTCATTGAAATGAAGAATATTAAATATAATGGAAATTACATTACTGTACAGTTCATACTACAAATTCATGTGGGATATTTATCGGAAATGGTTGGGGAGAATATCAAAAATGATGATATTCAATTTTTATTGTTATATGATGTTTTATTTCCTGATGATTATCATAGTATTTCCTTAAATCATAAAGTTTAGTTTTCAATAGAACCCATACTTGTTGGGATGCCAATTTCAAAGACTATTCAATAAATGTGCTCAAAAGAGTTGGGGGAATTAAATATATACCTTAAAGAGAGTCTTGATAACGAATTCATTCATCCATGTATATCACCTTGGGGATATCTTATTCTTTTTTAAGAGTATATATTGTTCATTTAATATTGTAATTTATTATTGGGAGATTACCAATATATTTATCAAAAAATAAGTACCATTTAACCCATATTGATGACTTGTCTAATCATCTATGTGGTGTTTAATACCCTTCCATGATTGAAATTCACTCCAAATATATTAAATTGAGTGTCATGAATGTTGATATACCCTAAAAATCCTTTCATACATGGTATGTCAATTATGAATTTATATTTATTCCATTTGAACTAAAAAATTATTTTTCTATCATTATGGATGTAATTAATAGAGTCTTTAGAGATAAAAATAGTAATTTTATGGTATTTATTACTGATGATACACGTATATATTCTAATAAAGAGGAATATCCTGAATAAAATTTATGTATTGTCTTCATAACATAGATTAAGGATAATTTGAATTCAGAATTCCCATGGTGAGAATTGTGGTTACTTAATGATTCATTCGATTGTAATATTGATCATGTGCGAGTATATATGTAGATACTTCAAAGATGGATGTTATTGAGAAATTTCTCATATCAATAATTATAAGTTATATATAATGTTTTATTGTAATTTATGGATATGAAAAATTCATTATGAGTATTTCTCATGGATATATAATGAAAAAAATATGATTCGAAAAGAATATGTGTTCCCTTAGATATATTAATGTGAGGAAAACATTATGATATTTAATAGAATTTTAACCAATGAACATGGAATCACAATACAAAACAATATATAAAAATTTATGATCTATTTTGCTGTATCAAACAAGGGAATAATATGTTTCCTCATACTGAATTTTATTGTGATATCTTATTCCCCCATTCTAATTGAAAATTTATGAGATAATTTAATAGGCATAGGGTTTGGAATTTCTATGAGTAAGTATTTCAATGAATTACGGATGATTATGATTATGGTTAAATATGTGATATATATATTTATAATAAAACTATTATGTATATATTCATATTGAAAAAGTTGAATTTGTGTAAATAAATATGGTTGGAGTTGATTAGATATTATAAAATCTCAACACATTACTATCATGGGAATGTAAACATGGTGGCTGATAATCCCGGTTAAGAAAATCATGTTGGTCATCAGATGATTAGTATTTAATGAGATCAAAAACATATGGATTTTTTGAAGATAATTATAAAAATTCGGATCAATGGGGAATAAAATTATATTATATTAGGTGAATATTCAATCCTATATCCATTCAATAATTACGGAGGCGTAGAAAGAAGATGTTAAATTGTAGGAGAAGGTGACGAATTTTCTTGAGATAAACCATGATTATAATGGAATGATAAAATTCTAGAACCTATTACAGGTCTCATCAATGAAATATTTGAAGAATATGTTATTGGAGAAAACTTAGATATCATTGTTCTTTAATAATCATATATGTCTGAATATGTTTAAAGATATCAAAGAGTATTTATAAAGACAAAAACAATAAAATGCATATTTCATAGTATATATCTCAATATTTAGTATTTAAAAAAGTGATGTCTGATATATATAAATCTATGGAGATTTAATGGACATTACCAATAACAAAATTTAAATAATTAATCATTACCATAAAAATTGTTTCCAAAAATCCCAAAACATCTAAATTTCATTTTATAATTGGGGTTATAACTGATCCCATTATCAATTCGTAACATTTTATTTCATTATATAGATATTTCTCTAATGAACCTAGTTCCATGATATATATTAATTATATTTTATGGTATCATGTTGTATCAAATTATATTCTATGTGATATGGATCTGAAGTTTACCTCAATATTTTGGGGAAGTTTCAATATTCATTAAAAATAGAGATGAAAGTTGGCACTATATATCATCATTAGACATATGGTTAGTCCTATTGGAAAATAATACCTCTGAAAGATATTTTTAGATCATTTTCCATTTATAAGAAAGGTATTTTTGATCAACGACTTTCTCAATTTGAGTTTTTTATACAAATAGATTTCTATAAATAATTCAAATTGATCCTTTATAAAATGATTAAACCTCAAAATCGTGTGTTTATTTTTGTAAAATGAAAATTTTATACAAAGGAGTGTACAATTCACAGACCATGTAGCATAATTCAAAAACTATATAGAGAGTTCACAGAATGACAAAGAAAATCATAAAAGTATGTATTTTTGAATAGAAGTGTTTTAAGGACCATGAAGAATGGTATGAAGAATGAATAAGGGAAACAGTTCATGGGACAATTGTAGTTCATGGGAAGTCATGCAGTTTGCGGTTGGCAAAGAGTCCATGGAAGGTCATCAGTTACCGTAGAGAGGTTGTGTATCGTTCACGTGACCAAAATCTTTTTGGCAATGGGGCAGCGATTTTAGAAGATTCAAGGGGTTTTGTTCCTAGAAAGATATTATCTTATAGGATGTCTCATCAATAGTAGATATGTGTTGGAGATTACTCTATGAAAAGAACCATGATTCTTGAAGGATGAAAGGCACTATGCGAACTGTGGAGGGAAACCACTCATGGGAGGAGCATAGTACATTGTGAGGGCTATACCGTATTGAATATTTGAGTCAAACATATTAAAATATTTTGATGATATATTTTTATGTATAACTTTTATTAATCCCATCATTCATAAGATCTATTTTCATTAGTAAACTTATTCACTCTAGGAAAAAATTCAAATATGTGTGAAAGAGGTCATAGGGGAGTCCTCGAATGAGAAGTATAATAACCATTCACTTTATATCATAATTAGTCCTTATTTATTACTTAAACATTCACTTAATAAAACAAAGAAGATCGATAAATCTAGTGTATTTAGGTATTAATAACATTATTTTACAACTTATGATATAAAATAAAATATAATTATTGAAAACATATATTAAATGACCACTACATTCCTTCATACTAATCATTTCATGGGAGAACCTGAGGACATACATGAGAAAAGGATGAGCTAAAAATCCCATTAATATAGTAAACAAGGAATAACATGAAGATTAAAATACATTTTAGGAAATAGAAATATCAATAGTTCATTAGAGAAACATGGACATAAAGTCAATATATAGCATGATCATTATAAGAAGGAAATGTGGCAGCAACATAAATCATTACATCTTTAACATAATGGAAGCATGTAAACCTTTATCCCAACATGATGTAAATATTTACAAAAACAAATTAGGTAAAAACCTATCCTAACATGACATATCATTATAATAAACAATACCTAATTCATTAAATCCCTAGTAGGGTCCAACCTTCATAATCATTTCAATCTCATGTTTATGTTGGCCATATAGATCATAAAACATGGATTCAACATTCATTATAAACCATTACATGATAAATTAGTTCAAAATACATGCAATTATTTCCTAAATAAATAAATTTTTTTGTGAATAAATGTGAATTTCCTTGATTTTATAATGGGTATGGTATTCACTATATCACAATTTTGGCATGGAAAATCACGGTGTAATTTCAGCAGCCTAACGGCGTGATCTAAACATTCATAAAAATGGCCAATGAGAGAGAAATGGGACTCTTAAAATATATTAAACGAAATTTAAGGGGTTCATATAAATACATGTCCCTCGACAAAAGTAATTTGGAAATATAAGTCGTAAAATAATAACAAAACTTGAAGAAATATGAGAAATAAAATTACTATTATGAAGTTTTTTCTTGGTAACAGGTGTACATGAGAGGGATTATTGAGAGGGAAAGATGTATCCCATAATATAAACATAATGAGTTAAATATTGGGGTGGATAAAAAATATACACTGTCATTTTTAATTAAATATATAAGGTTGTAACAATACAAGGAACCAGGGATAATAAATGATAAAGGAAGGAAACCCTTACTTGGATGTGTGATCCCAATGGCATAGGAGATAATTCTTTGAAGATTGTGGGTGCATATAGAGGAATCAAGGGATTGGGGAGAATAATTAGGACGAGATTCAAGGAGTTTTAGTGAAGTATAATCAGTGTCTGGATGGGATTATATTGGAAATGGGAGAGGAATTTTTAATATTTCACAAACGATGGTTTTTGAAGCTATATAATTATATATTAAAAACCACAAAACATCCCATGTTATTCACCATGTATTTTTCCAAATAGAAGTGAAAAATAGTATTTTATAATACCAATGGATGAATATATTAAAATATTAGTGCTTCTTATATAGAAGTGAGTCACATTATTAAAGAAATAAATTTAAAATCATATAATATATTATACATTTTAGAGGATTGACAAAGGATTTCTAAAATAAGTAAAAATTATAAAATCACATTATTTTAATAGAAAAAAATATATTGGGCTGATAATAGCTATTATTTTATGTATTACATTATTTTGGGGTCATTATTATGATATAAGACACATATATTATTTATACAATATTTAGTTTTTAACCAAAAAATCAACTATTATACAAAATTATAAAATATTCACCTCTGGATAATTTCAACATCCTGATTCAAAAAAATAATTTTCATTTTATCAATATAATTTTCTAATTATTTTAATTCTCACTTTTAAATTGAAAACGTTCATTTATTAAAAAATTACTGGTTTGAACAAAAACTGTTACCAATCATTAATCAAAATTACATTAAAATATATAATAATTAAATACTCATTTATTATTAATAAAACAAATTTAATAATGATATTTTATTAAAATGGTAATTATTTCAAAAATTTATTAATTATGTTAAATAAATTTTGAAACAATACACTTTCTATTTGATAATTTGAAAATAAAACACTTATCAAAATGATTAATTAATCATTTATAGATAAGGAAGTGACATATTCATCATTTATAATATTTTTTATAATTGTAGTAATAATAAAATTATTTTAATATAATAATATATATATTTATCAAAAATTACCATGTTTACTGGAAGAATCAATATATAAAATTCATAATTTTTTAATAAATACTATTCTAATAAAATAATTGAATGAATTATAATTTTATTTATAAAATGGGATTACACAATAAGTAAATAATATCCTGGTAAATAACCCCTAATAACACCTACATAAGACCTAAGTGTAATGTGTGTGATGATGAAAACCTATTGTGGTGGCTCGAATAACATCACCCATGTGGTAATCTCTATTAACTTTAAGTCCTCTCATATGAGATTCCATTCAAGATTACTGCATTGAAGCTCAGCATGGGCTTGGTCATTATGAAATCCTAGTGATTCTGAATCCTTTAGGAGATCTAAAAAAATGAGGTTCCTACAGCCCAGGTCTAATAAATGAGGCCATCCTCTACGTTTTCTGTGTAGAAAGTTTTTAAAAAATAATATATTTAAATTACTTTTTTATAAGTTTTCAGTGTCTATATTATCAAAGATAATAATAATTAACAGTCATTTAAACCCAATAATGATTAAAATAGTACATGTTATTTATATATCTATAAGCCATTAAATTAAAGGGAATTTTGATTCTAAATGATTCATTCTTTACAACTTTCCCCCTTTAATAAATTTTTCCCTTGAAATTTTATTTCCCCACACTAAATAAATGAGGCTAACTATGTATCATCACATACTATGGTTCCCACAGTTCTTCTTCAAACTTGTGGTTCACCACAATACCATGATGAGGGTCATCGTCTTATTCTATATATATTTTTCTCAATGATATATGATCTCCATCACTTTCATTTCATCGGATAGGTCATTATCTATTGGTACCACCTATGGATTGAGTATTTCAAATGGATATGGAATGTACTTATTCAATAGTGATACATGGGATAGATCATGTACTTGAGATAGTTTGGGTGGGATTCCTGGTTGATAGTCCACAGATCCGATGCGATCAAGGATCATAGAATGGTGGATCTACATCAGACTAAGAATTCCCTTCTTCCGAAATATCATCACTTTGATCAATGGAGATATGCAGAGGAAAACCATATCTCCAACATCAAACTCTAGCCCACATCAATGATTGTCATTATATATAGTATAAGGAAGTTGTGTAGCTTTTAGGTGTTGTTGGATGGTTTTAACCATCTCAACCATTAATTTGAACATTTCTTGACCGAGAAATTTTCACTCCCAAACTCCATCTCAACATTTCAGTGTTCTACACCACTTCCCATAAAGGGATTGAAATGGATCCATTTAGATTCTTTAGTGGAAAATGGTGTTGAAAGTGAACTCAACCAGAGGAAGATATTGATCCCATCTTCCTTTGAATTCCATTGATCATTATCTAAACAGGTGAAAAAAATTTGGATAGTATGCTTAGATTGGCCATCAGTTTGATGATGATAAGTCATACTGAAGATCAATATTGTATTCCATGTAGGTTGGTTAATCATTCAAAACTTATAGGTGAATCATGGATCTTGATCAAATATAATGAATAGTGGTACACTATGAATCCTTTTAAATTATTTGATTTATATTTTTGCATGTTGTTTTAATGTTAAATCCTATCAAATTTGAATGATGTTTGTTGTCTTTGTAAGATGATCCACAACAACAACGATAGCATATATTCCTTTGGATGTATTCAAATGTCAGGTGACAAATTAAATTGTGATGTTCTCCCTTTTCCATGTTAGTATGTGAAATGGTTTAATCATCCCCTTAGAGGACATCTTCTAATCCTTCACATGCGTACATAACAGTCACTTTTATGTATATTAAGTGATCTCTTTCTTCATGTCATCGCAACAATAATGCTCACATAGATCCTGATTCATCTTCGTTTTTCGTAAGTGATTAAATAAATTCGAACTATGTTTGTCATCTCAAAGATCGCTCCTTAAATAAAAATTTTATTGAAGAAATTTTATAGACCCAAATCTCACAATGTTTTTCTTCATTAACATTAATGTCAAAGGATATCCATTTTGATTGTTTATACTTTCTTCTAAATTACCACATTATTTATTTGAGAATACATTAACCTCTCCTGATGAAATGAGTGAGAAATAATTTTTGAAATGATTAATGATGTTCCTTTCATAATGATTCACTTGTCCATACACTTAAAATCTTATAATATTGGATCCTTCTCAATTCATATCAATAAATGATTTTCTAGACCCTTTTAACATATACTTTCATCCAAATTTTTATTTTTTACCAGATGGTATTATATTGAGAAGTCATTGTCATTGATCATCTATAACCATATTCCTTGTAGAATATTTAAACTCTTTTTTTACAAATATATACATGAGGATTTTTTTATTTTTATATATTTTACAATTCTCCCCAACGAGGTAATGTCACCAAATTTTCAAAGTGAAGATCATTGTATCAAATTTTAGATCATCTATTGGATATTTGTGCTCAAGAATATTCAATTTCCTTGAATCATATGCAATGACTTTGTCATTTTTCATCAACACATAAACAATTCCCTTTATTTACGCATAACTAAATACTAGGAAAATTTATACACCTGTTAGTTGTGTGAACATGGGATTAGTGATAAGGCACCATTTCAACTCTATGAGGATATCTTCACATTCATCATTTCAAGAAACCTTGAATCCCTTACAAGTTAAAACAATAAGAGGGTCTTACAATTGTTATCATTTTATTACAGGTCACTAATAATCTTTAGATTACCCTAGGATGTTATGGATATCTATCCTAGATACCAGCATTATCCATCCGTCGATTTTTTTTTTGAAGGATCCATTGATATATCATTTCTTGTGACTATATGAACTCAGAATGAGACATCATTCAACCAGAACTCACAAATGATGTACATGATATAGAGTATCACCATTTTTATTATCTATAGTACAATGCAAAGATTATTTTCATGATCCTCCTTGGTTTTGAATTATATAATAATATCAGCTATAAATACTACTGAAAATTTGTTATGGTAATATCTAAAGACCTTATTCATCATGTTCATGAAGATTATTTTAGAATTAGTGAGTTTTAAAGGAATTATTAGGAATTCATAGTGCATGTGCCCTGTTCAAAATGTATTCTAGGGAACATCCTCCTTCTTCACCCATACATGGAAGTATCCCGACAAAAAATCCACCTTAGAAAAGTATTGTGCTCCACATAGCTTATCAAAAAGTCATAAATTATTGGGAAAGGATACATGACCTTTATCATGGTTTTGTTGACCTCAATATAATCAATGCAAAGGGGCATTGAACCAGCCTTTTTTATGATGAGGAGGACTAGTGCACCCCATAGGGAAGCACAATGGCCTATAAACCCTTTATCCAGATGCTCCTATAATTTATTTTAGCTCCACAATTTAAAAAATATCTATTCTACAAGGATTCTAAGAGATTGGAAATTCCCCAGGTATAAGATCAATCCAGAATTCATCATCTCATCTAGGAGGAAGACTAGGAAATTCCTCGGGAAACAAATCAGTGAATTACCTCTTAATAAGAATTTATTTTAGGATGGTCCCTTCCGTAGAATGAATCACATGGGAAAGAAATGGATACTCATTGGGAAATAATATCCATGATTAGGATTATGGTGTAGATGGATATTCGTTATCCTCTTTTCACTTGTGTAGAATTGGGAGTCTACTAACCATATGGAATTGATTTCTTTACCAAATAAATTTATGTTGGATCTATATAGGGAATTCAATTCCCTACCAGGAATTGCATCAAATTTCATCATAGGGATTATGATGAGGTTTTCTAAGAATTTAATTCTTATAAATGTTATATGGTAGGAGTTATAATCTTGGGATTCTATAATTTCCCAATTTTCTATTCTCATCAACATCACAACTTATGTGAATTGTGTTGGGATAGGGATTGTTATACTAATAATTTGGGATATAAAATTATTTGTATAAACAGAAAAAATTATTTTCACTATTCTTGAATGAAAAACTAAATCACCTATCAACACTTTGTTCTTGGCATTCACTTCTGTAGTAGTCAATACAAAATCTTACCCATTATACCTTGTAGGTTTTTGGTTTCCACTAAAAACCCTTGGATATGGGCACTGGTTCACCATGTTCTGTGGTTCATTGTAGTTTTAGTAATAAACAATTCTTTGAGTTTCAAATGGAGTGTTCATTTCCTCTCCATATTAGCCAGTTTTTTTCAAAAATTGTGGCCTTAGAGCCCTTCCTTTCTACACATAAAGCATTTCATCATCCCCTTCATGCAATTTCTATGGTGATTCTTCCCACCCCTTTGGAATGAGGGATGTTTTAATTTCATAGAATGGTTAGTTTTATCTATTGGACTGCCAGAATTAAAGTTCTATTTATACTTATTATCCTCATGGTAACGATGAGATTCTAAAATCTCTAACTCGACTTTGAGGGAACATCAGAAAATCTCCTTATAGATGTCATAGTCATAGTTCACTAGGGATTTTTGTAAGCTATATTTTATCCCACCAAACAATAAATAAACATTGCATTCATGTGTAATGACAAAACCAGAGGCATATCATGAATGTCTAGAGAAATTTATTTCATACACCCCAAAAACATTCATATCTTTTTTCTTGGGTGCATAGATATCAATTTCCATCTTAAGACGGAGGGCGCAAGGAAAATATTTATCAATGAATATTTTTAGTAAATCATTTTAACTCATCACTTTGGTCTCTTCCATAGGATTAATATTTTTAACAATGTTCACCTTTTATTAGCATCAACCACCATATGATAAGAATCCCGGAAAAACATCTCTTGTTCAGCTCATTTAAATATGGAGAGGATATTATCAATGGAGTTGATCCATTTTTTGAAATTGATGGATTGGATGATCCATTGAGTGTATGAGGAAATTGTATCTTGAATCTCCTGACTGTGACTTCTTCTTGCCTAGTGGGGTTCGATGTTCATATTGACCGATGTTTGTATTTGAAACTTGTGTAACTAAGTGAGTATCATGACTATGATTGAGATTTATGATTCCATCAGTTGGGCATCTCATTAGAACACTCATCAAATTGATCTTATCATCAGTTGTTAGCCTGAGTCCTCCTATTACCAGTCATTGGCTAGAATAAAAAGAAAAATAGGGGTATTTATTTTAATCTATTAGAGACATATGTATAAATCCATGAAAAATACGGGTAACTGTTAAATTACAATGATTTCCTTAACTTATGAGTATATAGGCTTCAATCTAAGTTATCCATGACCCATTTCGTAATGTATATTCATATAGTCTCTTTTGATTTCTTCCCCATAATAATGGTATGTACTAAGACTATGAGTTTATCATAGAATATCCCCCCGGACCATCGAACCAAGAGTGTAGTAAGACACTTTTTCATGCACCAGTTCTTGTTCGAGTCTTGCTCCAAGCGGTGTTTTTCGGGTTTTACCCATCGATACATTTGTGCTAGATCCACCTAAACATGTTTTTATCTAGATAAGTTTTGCATTATCTTGAAGACCACAAACTCTATGATGAAAAATATTTACGGGACCTTTTTCTTATACTTAGTTATATTCCTAAGTATTTCACTATGGTTTTATAATCCAAATACAAGAGATAATTAAACATATCCTGTGATACCAACTATAAAATCCCAGCACTTTGTTTAATAATTAGTCATGATTTATTACATAAACATTCACTTAATACACCCCAAAAGATAAATAGGTCTAGTTTCTTGGGTTCTTAGGATCATTAATAGAAAACTTAGTACATAATATTCAACATCATTATAAAAAACTTCTTTTACATGACCACAAATTTATTTGTACATAGCATTGATTGGGATAACTTAAAGAAATACATTAGAAATGGGTGATTTATAAAGCCCGATAAGGGAGTAATATAGTTATAACATGAATAATAACATAGTTTTTATTAAATAGATATATTAATGTAGCATAAGAGAAACATGAACATGAATTCATGATATATCATGATCATCATAACATGGAAATTTGAAAACAACTTAAAACACTACATCATTATTATAATGGAATCAGGTAAGGCCCTTTCCAAACATGATAGAAAATATTCAAAAATAGGATTTAGTTAATCCACCATCCCAATATGGTGTATCATAATACTAATCATTACCCAATGAATTAGAGTAGTATCAGGGCGCACCCTTTATAATCATTTAAATTTCATGATTAATTGTTCCACATAGATCAGAAAATATGGATTCATTCTTCATCATAATACATTACATGATCATGGAGTGTGTAATTTATAAATGTATGTAATTAAAAATAATCATATGTTCATAAAGGAAAATATCCTTGATAGAAGAATTTGTATGGTATTCACTACACAACAATATTGGAATGCAAAATCATAGTGCAATTTCAGCAACCTAATGGCATGACATAAAAATTAATAAAAACTATTGATGAGAGAGAAATGGGCCTCTCATCATATATGAAATGGATTGTAAGGTGTTAAATAAATACATGTACCAAACAAAGGAATTTGTAAATTTAATGTGTAACATATTAAAGAATCCTGATGAAATTGGGGAAATTGGAAAACTCTTATGAAATATCATCATGGTAATGGTTATAAATGGGATGGATTAATGTGAAATGAAGAGGTACGACATCATAATGAAATAAAAACTGAAGTATGGGGGATGTTAGAAGACATAAATAATCCTTCTTAATTCTAAATAAAATACTAAAATATTATATGCAATCTTGGTCAATAAAAGAAAACGGAAGGAAAACCTTACAAGGATGTATGATCTAAAAGGCTTGGGAGAGGGTTCATGGGATCTTAGGCGAGCCTTGGGAGGATAATTGGGAGTGGAAATATTGGTGAGGAAGAGATTAAGGGTGTTTTAGTGAAGATGAATTGGTAATTTGGTGGGTTTATAAAATAAAGGTTGAGGAAATTCTTTAATATTTCACAATCATAGGTTTTGGAACCAATGTAACTAAATATTCAAAACCAAAACAAATACCATTGTTTTCTCTAATAATTTTTTCCAAAGAGGAGTGGAAGAAAATATTTTATAAGTCCAATGGACTAAAATATAAAAAAATGATCCTTTCTTATGTAGAGTTGAGTAACATTATTAAAGAAATGAATTTAAAATCATACAATATATTATACATTTTTTAAAATTCACTAAGTATTTATGAAAAAATAAAAATTAAAAAAAAATCAAAAATTTCATTATTTAGAATAAAAAACGTATATTGTGATGAGGATACCCATTATGGTATTTGTTACACCATTTTGGGCCATTATGATGTCATAAAATTCATATTTTATATATACGATATTTAATTTTTACCCAAATACTTGACTACATTAGAAAATTATGAAAAAATAACCTTTGGATAATTTTAATTCCATTATTCCAAAAAAGATATTCATTTTATCTACAATCATTTCTAAATATGTGAATTTTCACTTCAAAAATTAAAAATGGTATTTATTAAAAAATCATGGGTTTTTCCAAAAACTGTTTTCAAACACAAATAATAATTAATTCTTACTTCATAAAAATTATATATTAATTTATTATTAATATAAATAATTGGATAATAATATTTTATTAAAATATTAATTGTTTAAAAAAGTCATTTATTTTGTAAAATAAATAAATTAAAACTACACATTCAGCTTTATCATGTAAAAATATAACTCTAATAAAACTGATTTCCTAGTCATTTATATATAAGGAACTGATATAATCATATTTTACAATATTTTTTTAATATATTATTAATAAAAATATTTTTTTAATATTACAATGTATATATTTCTAAAAATTACCATTTTTATAATATGAATCAATTTACCAAAATCATCATTTTTTTTAAGGTGGAAAATTCTCATAATAGAATTGATTGAATAAGACTTTTATTTATAAAAATGGATTACACAATAAGTAACTACTAACATGTTACGCATCCCCTTATAACACCCACATAAGACGAAAGGCTAAGTTGTACGATGGTGGAAGACTATTGGTGTGACTCAAATAATATCTCATGGGTGGTAATATCAATTAACTTGAACTTATCAAATAAGTGATTTTGTTAAATCTTAACATGCTGAATATTGACATGGGATTGGTCAGAAGAATATCCTAGTGCTGCTACATACTTTCTATGCTCTGAAAAATGAGCTTCATACGACGTGATTGTACTAGATGATGATTTCCCCTCATTTTTCGTTATCGAAATATTTTTTTTAAAAAATATTTATATCAGTTTTGTGACCACTATTCAATGATTATTATATCAATGATAATGATACATAATTTCCATTAAAACCAAATAATAAAAACAAGATTTCATGTTTTTTCTATATCCATAAGACATTAAAAAATAAGAATTTAATTCTTAAATGATAGGGTCATTACAAGAAGAAGATTATGAGGGGGATTCCATGAAATGAGAAGTGTTACATGGGGATAGTACATGTAAGGGGTTTTATGAGGCACTCTATCATTAACATGAAATATATCTGCAGAAATGAGTTGGTTCACATAAGAAGAACAAATCTGGGAAGAAGGTACAGTTCCTAGAATAGTGGTTGGTCGGCGGAGGAAGAAGTAGTACACATAAAGAGATATGGCCACTAGAATTAGAGGTGGTCCACGAAGGCAGAGGTTCTCAACAAAGTAATAATTCCACTAGATGAAGGCATGTTTGTAGTGGGATCAAGTTGTTTTATAGTGGACTCAAGGTAGTTCATAGTGGAACAAGTTGGTAAATTAATTTTCAAAAACTTAGAGTACGAAGAAAAATTTATTTCATAATGGGTAAAAATGGGACATCAATAGATAATCCTTCTAAATATTATTATATGTCCATTCATGAAAATGAAAGGAACCAAATGACCATAAATTTTGAGTGGATACCTTCCAAGAGTAGTGAAAAATATATGAAGAAGACAATGATTTTTTCTAGTAGTGGTGAGCCAGAGATAGATGTATATGGAGTGAGACTTGGGACTGTAGTGAGAAGACCATATGTCATGTAAAGATAGTGAGCCTGGACATAGATGTTATATGACCCGAAACTTGTAATTTTACAGTGATCCTTTGTGTATTTTTTATATCAGCAAATCATCATTGTATGCTCCTTGGATATAGCCCAATGTGTGTGAACCAATTAAAACTGATGTCTCTCTTATATGATTTATATTATATTCATACATTTCATTGGGAGAGACAGAGAATTTTTTTTTATTTAATTGTAAAACATGATCTGAATACATATTTTTTTAATCTATCATACCCCGATTCATCCCCCCATAGGTTATTTAATTTAATTGGACTAACAATCGGAATATGTGTAAAAGGTTAAAAGTCAGATGTTTTCTCTTAGTTTTAGAAATAGAGGGTTTTAATCACTTATAGATTCATAAATTTTCTAGGAACTTTTTTTTAATTAATGTGGACTCAGATGCATCAATACTTCTGATTCATGGGAGTGGATTTCTTTACTGAAATGATGCATGGAATGTCATCCAATATCATTAGTGGTGTTTTTTCATAAGCTGAATGAAGGGAATTGGATCCAGACTCTCAATAAATCAACGTTTAATGGAATATCTATTAAATGAAATCTATATGAATGTAATGTCCTATAAAACATTACATGCGATGTTGGAAAATATACTAATCATTTTTTAGGGTGACTCAAAAGTCATAGAAGAAACTATGCATGTTTTATTGAACAAACACGAGGAACTCAGAATGTATCCAAATAATTATATTGATATATTCATTGATCATGTGAATGTTGTTGTGGAATTCATGCATGATCACAGATACATTATTGAATTTATTAATATTTTCAAGAACATATTTTGAAAACATCAACAATATTTTTATTAGATAGATTTTGTATTTGAAGATAAAGATATGAATAAGCTGACATTGGATTACATGAACATTAATCTTGCAAAATATGAAATGATAAGTGATGATAACAGTGTTGTGGAAATTATATGTTCATTGAAGTGGCATTCATGTCTATGAATAAGCTCTCATTTAAAGGAAATTGGGAGGATGAAAAATTGGTTTAATTCTTGTCATTTATCTCCTAATAACTACAAAGAAGAAAAGAAATTATTAAAGTAAAACATAAACTTTCATTCTTTAAATGTGGAAATATTTAATATTCTATAGAAAATGGTCCTGAGAATTTGGAAAATTATGATGAAGGAAATGAAAATATTCCATATAAAAATGAATCTTCATACATGAAAGGAAAGAACCAGTTTTAGTGAAAATTATTCAAAAATATAATCTAATTTGAAAAGGAGATAAAAGTTTAGATGAATCTATGGTTGAAGAGCTGTATAACTATAAGGATCGTGATGCAGATTCTATAGTGTATGTTGTGGTAAATTCTCAAACAAGGGATGAAAGAGATAGTCATGAGGGAGATGTTGTAGGAATATTTGATCTTCAGGTTGAATTAGAAGATTTTCATGAATAAATCGGTTTTCGGAGATACCAAAGGAGGAAATGAAATAATTTTATTAATTATTCCATCCTTTATATGAATAATAAAGAAGAAAAAATGTATGAGAAGAATGAATTAATAGAAAAACGAAAGCCTTCAATGCCAGAAACCTCATAAAAGGTTATTTAGTACAAAATAAAAATTGATGAACATAAACGATAGATGATATTATGACCAACACTATAAAATATCAAATCAAATGAATCATAGTGCTTGTAGTGAAAGTTTTCACTATGAAAATAAAATTCATTCATCAGGAGAAACACTTGATTCCAGCAAATAATTAAACATAATAAATAGAAAAAGAAAAGTAAAATTTAGAGTTCTAGTGAAATATAAAAAGGATTGTCATAAATGAAAAATGATTGATTATAATTATACAATAAGTAATGGGGTTGATCACCAAAAAAAGAAATAATTTTTAATGTTTATATATAGGCTACCAACTTGAGGTTGAAGATTTCTTGGATAAAAATAAGTATTATAAGACTAAAAACCCAATGGAGAAATGATAGTGTAGTATTTCCAAATAGTAATTCACCCCTCATTAGTTGATATTGTTATGAAATATGAGACACCCACAAAGTGTTTGTTCCATAGAAAATATGTATCAAGAGGAACAAGATTAACCGAGGTATAAATACATAGATCAATATTCATGGAAATCATTTGATGGTCACTGGTATAGTTGTGGATGATTCATGAACATTGAAGGATACTACTCACTCATAATGTAGGTATTTGGGTCTAATAAAAAGTAAAACAACCATAAGTAGCATATTGAGGTATCATCAAATTTGATAAGAATACAAAATAAATTTTCAGATCTATAGGATGATGTTGGTCAAACATACCTTAAGGAAGATAATTATTATCCATCCATATCATGTATGATGTAAAAATACTAGATCATAATGAAAATATATGAATAGTATGTTGTGGAATTGATTTCATTTAAAGAATTAGATCACACTATCATTTTGATCATTTAATGTGGATACACATTCCGTTTGACATGAAGTAATGATCTGGTGAATAGAATCAGCTATAATAATGAGGTATCAAATGATTTGGCAATGATAACAGCCTGGTGTTTATTGGCTCAAGTAAATAAATTTTTTGGGTAAATGACATGAGACATGTATATGTCTTACTGGATGAAGGCCTCAATCACAAAATGTTTAGTGTCCGTCAATTGTGTGACTCAAGATATTCCATATTATTTTCAATGAAATTATCATTCATCATGGAAAATTATTTGGCAGCTTAATTTCAAGGAAATCATACAAAAGAGAACCTCTATATTGTAAGTGTATAAGAAGATATATTCTTTATTTCCAAAAAATAATAATAATATTTATAATATAAATGTCATGGTCACTTGAGATCAATATAATTGGTTGACTTGGTGAAATATGAATCTTCTTGTGACCTTACTATGTTATCACCTTATCATACTCATACATGAAATTCTTTTAAACAAGGTAAGATCATTTTAAATACATATAAGGGAAAAGAGAAAAGGTCAAAAATAGTGCATGATCAGGTGTATATTGATGTGTATGTACATATTTAACTATGATATATTAATGAGAAATGATATTATGTATTCTTCATTGATTATTTTAGTAGAATGGTGTGGGTATCAATCATCACCCATAAGACTGAGGTCTTTAGTTTCATTACAATATATCGATGGGAAATTGAAAAGATGCAAGGTCAAAAAATCAAAAATATCAGAACATATAATAGAACTGAGTTCTAAAATAGTCTATTAGATAATTATCACTTGAAATGTAGAAAAATGCACTGTGTTGTAGTAGTGAGAACTCCACAGCATAATATAGTAGTCTATAGAAGAAATATAATTATCAACAACATGGCTAGAACAATGCTCATTGACAAAGACCTACTAGAGATGTTTTGTAAAGAAAAAGTGATGAAATCAGTCTACAGATAAAATATAGATTTGTTGTGTCCAAAAGATAACAGGTATCTATATCAACTATGTTATGGAATAATGCCAATGTTTATGTACTTTCAAGCCTGCAAAATTATGTGTTTCACTATCAATAAAATGTAACAAAATAAATTTTAATCCAATGGAGATGAAGTGATAATTCTAGTCTAAACAAAGTAAAGAAAAGTATATAAATTATTAAATAAAAAGATCATAAGGGATGTTGAAATCCATGATGTAACAATAATATAGAATGAGAGAAAAAATTCAGCAAATAAGTGACCAGTCTTTGGAGAATAGTGATAAAGAGATAAGAAGATTAAGGGATTGTCTAGTTCCGGAGTCTGATTCAGAAGATGTTTCAGATAATGGAAAGGATGTGAAGAATTTAGTATCTGAAAAAATACAAATAATAATATCTAAAATTAATAGAAAAAAATAATTTGTGATCTGATAAATCCAGTGAACAAAAGCAAGATGAAGACTCTTTAGCAAGCATCTTACCAATCACAATTATAGCCAAAATGTTTTGATTACTCAGATATATTTGAGAATTGGGTTCAGGATATGAATGAGGAGCTTGACGAAATTGTGAATAATCTGACAAGGGAGATTGATTCTTGGCCAATAGATAATAATTTCATTATGATTAAATGGATCATTAACAAAAAAAAATGAATTAATATGGTCTGGTAATTTGAATCAAATCATATCTAGTTTTAAAAGTCTAATTCCAAAGAGATGTTATTGATGTTGATGAAACATTATGACATATTTCAACGCTACGGACAATCTTGTTATTATTATACATAAGAGTGAATGAAATGTTCAAGGTATTCTAAATGGATGTCAAGTTAAAAAATTTGAAAGGGGTTCTGGAAGAAGAAATTTATATTGAGCTGATAGATGTTTTACTTTTTCATGACGAAGAGAGAAATGTTTTTTAGATGATGAAGGAATTATATGGTTTTATGTAAGCACCATGATCATGGTATACAAGGGTATATCTTTTTTTTTTGAAAACCCATAGTTATTAGCATAGTGAAGTTGATTACAATCTATAAATCATCGCTGAAAATAATCAATATTTGGTGGTGGTAGTATACATAGATGAAATAATTTTTGGTGGATCAGATAAATCACAATGTAATAAATTTTTAGAATTAATGATACGTAAATTTGTAATGTACGTGATCCATGAATTGATAATTTTCCTCGATTTACATGTGACATAGAGAAAGAATATAACATTTATTTCTCAATACAAATATTCTAAGGATGTTATAAGAAGATTTGGAATGGATTATTCAATAAAGATTAAATCATAGGTGACTATAAGAACGAATATATCATGGGATTATAGTGGCAATGCCATCAATATCAATGAATACATAAAAATCATTGGGTGTCTATTGTACTTGATAACAACATGACCTGCTATTTTCACTTCCACATTCCAAGAAGTAATGTACCCATGAAATCCCAAGGAAACCAACTTCATTAGAGTGAAATGAAAACATCAGTATATCAAGGTCATGGTGAATTTTTCTGTGACATATGATAACATCTCATAACAAGAGTTTTTAGGATAACAAGATTCATATTGGGCTTTGTGAACAATTGAATCAAAATTGACATCAAGTGGTTCATTGAATCCTACAAGATTGTTTATTTATTTCTTAACAAAAAAAATGATAAAATTTCAATAAGAACCAAATAACATGAATATATTCTGGCTACTAAAATATGCACATTGTTATTGTTGATGAAAGAACACCTTGGTGATATCAGAATTGAAGTGAATTCTCCGATTAGAATCTATTGGGATAATTTAAGGGTTAGAAATCATAGAAAAAATCTATTCCATCAATCAGGGACAAAGAATGTTGAAATAAAATATAATTTTATCAAGGATAAGGATGATAAAGGGAATATGATGTTGGGGTATGTTTCTAAAAACAATAAATTGCATATATTTTAAAAAATGATATACCCAAAAAAACTATTTGAATGACATCAACTGGCTATGGGAGTTAAGTCGACTCATGCACCTGAAAAAGTATGGATGCAGGTCCCCCTCTCCTTGAGGCATGGTATCTTTTTTCTCTAATTTAATAATCTATGTTTTTTACCCTATGGTAAACCACAAAGAATTGACATTATGGTTTTTTTTGGAAAATGGGGAGAAGTTATGGCCTTTTATAAAATGGGAGAAAATTCCTTAATAAATAATTTGGTAGAAGCTTCTTGGTGGAGCAGTGAAGTAGGGTGAGTTGATGTTGTCAAGGTAGGTAGTGAAAGAGGGGGAGTGTTAATTCTAACAATGCGAGATGTGATTGATCAAAGGATATATATAATGACAAATGAGGTTCGTGATAAATGTAGATGGGTGGTTTAGGTATTGAATAAAGTGATTCATTGATGAATATTGCAATATACTCTTGTTTCTCACACCATGAATTTCTCTTATTCACATAAAGTAGGGGTCTAGTTAATCCTTTATGGTTATATTTTTTCACAAGAAATTAATCGTAATAGAAGGTGAATGAATAATTAATAATGTACAAAAATGTAAAAAATATTCTATGAACCGAAAGGGGGAGATAGTTCGAAAAAAATCCCTCAATGAATTATCATGGTTTATTTGTGGTGATTATTTTTTTTGAAAAATATAGATGATTGTGAATGATTTTTGATGATTTTATCGAAGTAGTGTTTTAAGGTGCTGCATTTTCATAGTGTTTTCCATAAATTGTTTCCTCAAAATCGAGAGTTTTTTTGGGAAACGGAAGGATTTTTTCAATGGAGTGATGAATTTGAGGACCGCAATGAGTAGTTCTTAGACCACATATAGTGTCTATGGAATGGTGAAGTAAATAATAATATTATGTATTTCTATATTGATGTTCTATATGGACCATGCACCATTGTAATCAGACTGCATAGGGGAAACAATTCATGGGATGATAATGGATTATATGAAGGGTTTCAGTTTACTAGAGGAAAATTGTTCACGGAAGGACCTTTCGTGTGGTAGAGAGGTAATGTTTCATTGTCATGATGGCCATCATTTTTGGTTGAGAGGCATCAATTCAAGAATCCGAAAAGAGTTTCATTCATGGAATGTTTGAATTTTGTGGGATGGATAATAATTTTTGGATGAGAGGAATATACTCTTCTAAAAAAGGAATAAGCTGATGTGATGGAATAAAGGATATATGAATATCACAGAGGAAAAAATGGTTCATAGGAGGACCATATTACCTGAAGAGGGATATAATATATCAATATTTTAGTAAAAATATTTCCAGACATTGTGAATATATTTTCTAGTATAATGTATTCTAATCTCGTAATTACTAAGAGAGATTATCATTAGAATGAATCATTCTTGAGTGAATAAATTTGGACTAGTATGAAACAATTTGAGGGGGAGTCCTTGAAAGAGAAGACACTTATGAATAGAATTCTATGAAAGGAGAAGTGTTCCATAGTGATATTTCACATAAGGGGTTTTATGGGGAAATGTATCCTGTAGAGTAAATTGATCCATGAAGAATAGGTGGTTCTCATAAGAAGAACCCATATATAAAGAAGTCTTGGTTCATTGAATAAGTGTTGGTGTGTAGAGAAAGAAGTGGTCTAGGAAAGGAGAAATGGTCCAAGGAAGTGGATGATTTTCACAGAGGAAGATATGTTCCACCAATCACATGCTCCATGCGATGTAATGCAGTTCATAGAGGGATCAAGGAAATAACCGGAAGAATTAAGGTAGTAACCAGATGAACTATTCATGATTATAATTTCTACAAAATAATAGGACATGGAAAAGTGGATTTTATCTACAGGTGAATATTGGACATCAACATTATATCCAAATACAGTTGAGGATTCTTTCATTCGTGAAAATTATGGGACCTAAAATTCAATAAATTGTTAGTGGATACCATTCTTGAGTTGTAAGGAAATGAATAAGAAGACAATGATCCATTCTACCAATACTGATCCGGAAAAAGATACATTGGTAGTGTCTCTTGCGAATATAATGAGCATACCCTAAATCAAGTGAAGGGATAGATCATTGAAATAACATTGACCTAACTTGAATCTTATAATTTGGAAGTGAGACTTAGTGGATTTTTCACATCAGCACATCATTATTGTAATCTCCTTGGATATATCCCAAGGAGGGTGAACCATAAAAATTTACTATGTCTCCTATATGATTTAATTTTTTTTTCATACATTGCACTTGGAGAGAGGGAAAAGATTTGTTTTTAACGAAAACCCAAGATATAAAGGGGTAGCTATTTTAGACGGTCATACCCTAATTCATCCCCATGGTTATTTAACATAGTTGGGATAACATGTCAGTTTATGATTCCTGATTGCATCAGGATGGTACCATATTTCATAGTGTCTCCAAAAAAGATCTCTTATTTTCATTATGTCTTCCATCTCCATCTAAAGTGGAATTACATAACATATACTTCTCTTGTAATTAATGTAATGGTTATACCACAATAGTGTGATCACTCATACACGTAATAAATATTAGAGATTTTGGATAAAATATAGATAGTGATTTTGAATAAAATGACTCTCCCAACCATTTTTTTGTTTTTGAAACCATAAATTTGAGTATTTTGGGTTGGAACCCTGTGATGTGATGACGAATAAGTATTCTATATTTTTTTGTATCAAAGTGATACATTTAATGTTACAAAATTATATAATTTATTTTAATGTAAATATATTATATTTCAGTATATATTTATCTTTAAATAAATTATATTTCATTGATATCATTCTTTATATAATCCAATGAGTTTAAATAAACTATGATCTAGTATTGAAATATTATTATAGGATAAAGATACCTCAAATCCATTGGATTGTCAGGAATAATTTACACTAAATAAATCATGAATAAATATTTTTTACACATGTATAAAACTAATTGATTTGTAACAATTTGGTTATAAATTAAAATAAAAACATTTGAAAGTAATAAAAAAAATTTTATGGAAAAATGATTTCTTGCAGGTGTTTTATTTTTTATAAACATATTAATTTAAACAATATTGGTGAAATATTGAAAGTAAAATTATAGATAATATATTAATTAATGTATTTTACTATCATTTAATAGTTATAATTGGGCATGCAATGAGATGAAATTCGGTTTTATTATAAAAAATGCATTTTTTGAAATAATAATTTTCTTTCCATGATTCATTTAAAATTAATGTACAACACGTATAGAACATTAATTTTACCAAATAGGTTCCTTGTTTTGATTCATAATGTATAGATTTCATAATTATACCTCTTTCATTATTTTCATTAAAAATAGTAAGAGGCGTAGAAACTCATTACTATGGAAATATATTTAATATTTAACGAAGGGAAAAACTAATGAGATAGTAGAAAAAATGACTTAAAAACTTTTCTAAATCCTATTTTATTAGTTTTATTAGATCCTATGTCACCATATATTTTATCTTGATTCTATCTTGACCGACATTTCTAGTAGAGTGAATTTATTATATTTTAATATTCATAATAATTACAAGGGGGAAAATACCTTAATTTATAAAATAGCCACACTAATTACCAATTATCCATACCACCAGATCCCTATAAATCTACCAAGATCTATAAAAAGACTCTCAAGAAATATATAGACATTAACATCAGTATTGGCCATTACAAAATACCCAAAAAAAAATATTTAAGGTGATTTTCAATGGTGGATACCACAAGAAAATTTGTCTTTAATATGTATGATTCCATATGGTATTTAAGGTTATTAAAAAAAATTTGTGTAATAGTTTTTTATATGTATTCATATGAGAGAATTAATTTTTTTAGAGATATTGAATATCATGTATGAAATAAGTTCATTATTTATCTAATTTTAAATACACCAAATATTTATATTTTCATGGAGTTTATTTATATTAGATGCAATAAATATTAATATAAAATGATATAATGTTTAGGTATTTTATGATTTGGTCTCCTTGATAATGTTTATATAAATTATTGAAGTCGTTTTTTATATGAAACGTTCGGTTTAATTGTTTAGTTGTTCATACTATTATTATGGTTGTTTTCCAAATGTAAATATGATATATGATGGATTATAAATTATGGTCTTCTTCTTATTATCTCTTATTTAAATGGGAAAATATTCCCCAAATTGTTATTTGATTCCAAGATATTAATTTCTAGCTTGTGATGTTTGGTAACACACATTGTCCCAAATGTTGTGTCAGTTCAACTAACATATCCATGTCAGCCCATGCTACTTCATCACAAGATCCTAGGGTTTTTAA
Source organism: Viscum album (assembly GCA_963277665.1). Classification (NCBI taxonomy): domain Eukaryota; kingdom Viridiplantae; phylum Streptophyta; class Magnoliopsida; order Santalales; family Viscaceae; genus Viscum; species Viscum album. The sequence goes on from OY728158.1 coordinate 89,874,344, forward strand.
AACCCATTAGGTCATGATATTCCTTCTTGTTATTTGTGATTTTTTAGTATTATATGCATAGGGGAATCGTGACTTTATTGGAGTGTGTGGGGGATTTCTTGGTTAATACTTCCTTTTATTGATCCCTTTGATTCAATAGAAATTTCGAATTTGTTGATTATGTTGTTGATTAGTTAATTTATTTTTATATAGGGGAAATATATTTATATTCTTGATGATATGTTTAGGTGATTCTAGGAATTCTATTGTGTTTTAGGTTGAAATATTGTTATGAACTAGGGTTTAATGGTTATCCAACACAATCATTCAAATCATGTAGATCCTGTGCAAATATTTTGGGGAGATTCATAGATTATATCAATTGTTTTGTTAATTACATGAAATTAAAATAATATTTTTCAATATCTCCATGTTTTTTTGTTGACCTACCCTGATTTTGGTTGACTCCTAATGTGGTAACAATATGTTGATGATTAAATAAATGTGGTTTTAATGACATTTTTATAATCCCAAATTGGATTTTTTTTCCCGATGTATGATATTATGTTTTATTTTTTGTGTAATGATTTAAAGACATATTTTTAATAAGAAATTACAAATTTTATAAATTATTTCTTTCAAAATCAATTTTGGTGGGTATTTTGAAAAATAAAATCCATACATCATCAGATATTTTATATAATCTTGTCTATTACTTTATGGAAACTATGTAATGGTTTAAAATTTATGTGATTTTTATTAAATGTTTCTAAAAATTAATATGATATAATTGAGAATTTATTTTGAAATATAGTTTCAATTTGGTTTCTAGATATAGAAAAATTTTAGGATGATTTCATCTGGTATTAAAAGTAAAATAGTGTGTTTTTCCAAGTTTCTTCATTTTAAAATTGGTGGTATATTTTTAAATTTTACATCTTGGTTAAAAATGGTCTTAAATTTTATCAATATAAATTTATTATTTTAATGAACGAATCATTTCATATTTTTTATTAATGTTTTTTAAGGTCATTTGTCATTGAATTTTTCCACTAGTTTAAAATGGGATTGTTTAAATTAAATAGCCACGCATGAAATTAATGACATTAAATCACTTTTTCATTAAAAAATTCCTCATTAAAGGATCAAATGATAAAATAAGTGGTTGATAATTAATGATAGTCCTCTTAGTTATTTTTCTCATTGCTTTGAGAAGATACCTTAGTTTTGAACTCTACCAAAACACCATACAGAGCAGTAGACTCATTAATTTATCTTATTATGAGAACCATATTATGAAATACATTTCTTAGTGTACATTTAATGTTCAATCCTGATCACATGAAGGTGAAAAAATCTATTCAGTTCAATAGGATTAATTAGGGTGACTAGATAGTGAAGGGGTCATCTAACATTTCATGGAGTTATTCTACTAATTTTATATGGATGAATTTCATCACTATTTGATAGCTAATTTCATGGAGGGAGGTCATATTTGGACCTTATTTTCATGTTGGGGATCTATTCATTCTAATATATCATGGTATACTATAGGAAGAAGAAATATTTTGTGTAATCGAGTGTTTATTGGATTCGAGTTCTTAATATTTTAGTAGCATAATTTTTTAGATATTGTATCATCATTCAAGTTTCGATTAGTTGAGTTATCATAGAAAGTATTGGGGGAGCCTTGTTTGGTATTTATTTAGTTTTTTTGATATTATTTTATGGATCTGGATTTGGTTGAGTGGGAGTTATTGTTGGGGTGTATCCTTAGAGTATCCATAATAGCATTGTATAATATTCTGTATTTTTTTTATGATTATTCTTTCTAGAATTCATTTCCATTATGTTTTTTGGTTGTTTTTGATGTTGTTTGTTATATGAATTATTCTGGTTTAGATGGCGATGGAATACCTATAGTTTTAAACTTAGGTAACTACAATAGGTATATTTATAATAACCTAAGAGTTTTGGTTTTGATTCTGGGATCATCATGAGATTTTGGTTCATTATTGAGATCATAGTTTATCCATTGAAAGAGTTTTGAGCTCTATCTATAACCCACAATTATTTTGTAGTGGCTTATTTTATGTAATTTTAAATTCTCTTTTTTATGGAATTTTGTTATCATATTAGTTTTTTTATTATATATTTTAAATTCTCATTTAGTTTTACTTATAGTTATATATTCCGGACATGTGATTTGTTTCTTTATGAGAAATCATTTGAGGATGATTAATGTGTCCCTTTCATGGATGTTTTATTCAGTATTAGTTTCAGATTTGGTGGTATGGGATTCTTTTTTGAAGTAAATTCCATTTTTTCTTCCACTGTTTTAAAATAATTATAATTTTTCAGAAGAAAAATTTCTCTTCTACATTATATATTTGGGAAGGATGGTTGTGGTAGAGATATGCACATCGATGTTGATGTTGTTTATTGATTTATTTCTGATTATTTTAAGGATTCTAGACAGATATTTTTGATGATATCTCGTTTTTTATAGCTTATAATTTATTGAAACTCACCTGAATCATTCCCTCCCTCATCAAAATTTTATATATGGGCATGGAGTTGTTGTTTTTTTATCACCTTATATTTCAGTTGGAGACATTCTTGGGGTAGAAAGTAGAATATTGGGGATAATAGTAATGCCCCATTTCAATATTATTTCTAATTTTAATTAATTTATTTATATCTTTGAATCGTTTAGTTATTTAGTATATTTATCTATTCATAAATGTTGTACAGTTTCCAGGTTTTTCATGGTTACCAAACAAATTATTGAAACCACGTGATGATTTTCAAACCCAAGTTATAAATATGACAGTATGATTTTAAATGTCTAGCCCATAAATTCTGATGTATCATGAGTACAAATAGGTAAATTTTCGAACCCGTTTTGTTTGGGGGTTGAATCTCATTTTCAGATTATAGATAAGAGTAATTATGAATGTGGCTAAATATTGTCTAGTGAAAGTCATATTATTGGATTATGGTTTGGAAAAAATGTGACCAAACCATGTGGTCTGTCCAGTTCAACTTAAAATAACAAACATCCCTATTTATCCTTTAAAATTAATTTTCCACTCCTTATTCCTATAATTTTACATGTTATCCCCCCTTAGAGCTCATTAGAGTGCTCTAAATCGTCATCTAGGGATTTTTTTCATAACCATTTTTATTTTCTATAGGATTTCCCTTGTAATTTTATAATAAACTAGCCTGATTTGACTAGAAAAATCACCTAGGAGATCCATCTACAAGGCATGAAGTGCATTCCTAATCAACAAAGAATGGTGATAAGAACCTAGTTATCGATGTAAAAAATAATTTCTATGATTTAACCATTAATTCATGTATCACGCATCACATAAAATTTATATAATTATAAATCAAAATCAATGTATAGATTGGATTTTGGTAAAAAATCATACAATATAATATGTCAAAATCACAGTGGTTGAGAACAGATTAATGTACCACAAGCTATGAGTACATCTCCATGTAATAAACATTCACCACCATCTATATATACCCCAATTCAATGTTAACTATGAGAAACACCAAGTAACCAAAAAACCCATTTCATTTACATGAACCCTAGAAAACAAGATCAATATATTTAAAAATTCATATGTTAGGAGTGAGGAAACATTTTGTTTGATAACACTATATATCTATACAATTTTTTTAATCATGAACCGATTATTTCTTGTTTTGAAAAATAACATAAATTCGCTAATGTTATAAAATATTTTCATAAAACATTATTTTGGTTTATTTAATAAAAAATCCATATCCCAAACCATATAAACATGGAGGTACAACCCGGTTCCAAAAAATAATGTTCAATAACTAATAAAATCAAAGAAATTTTAAACAAATGGGAAATTAATGAACAAGAATCTAGGTAAAGTATACTGAAAATGTAGACATGGGTCACCAAAAAAATCTATGATACTAGTAAATCCATGGTTTTCGGTCACCATAGACTAGGTACCTATAAAGGCATGAATATCGTGGTATTTAATAAGTTACAAAGCTTACCATTACATGCTATAGAATCAAATACCTCATTTTTAAACCATTATCATATCATTCCATAAATCAACCAAAATTCAATTTTATTTCATGGAAATCCCCTTTAAAATTTATAGTTGAAATCGAAGATCATATAAATTTCATAGAATCAATTTTTTCCTTTAGTGACATAAAAATAATCATTTTCTTAATAAAGACTTAAATTATTTCACAAGAATACTAATTTTTACCATTTGAATAAATCCATTGGATGGACAAACCAACTATCATTAGAGGAAATGTTTCTTCCTTCGAATTTAGTGATAGAAGCATGGAGATACCGTACTCATAATATTATATCTACAAATAACATATTTAATTCCCCGTAAAACAATTTAGATCATAAAATCACATCACAAATGGGTTCCAATAGATCTAGATGAAGATAGATCGAGTATATATCTAGTTAAAAGAAGAGAAATTAAGACGGAAACAAAATATACCACAATGTAACCAAACCAAATCGATCATTAATCACTGAGGAATCAGTGGGATAGTCATTTAATGTTTCATAGAGGGTAAATGTTTTGATAATTATGGATTATATGGATATTAGTGTTAAAATGACAATTAAAATTAGGTTATTTTATCATTTTTAAAATTTCAGATTATGACACATATTTAGGCCTCATAATTAGATAGGTGGTTTTTTCATTATATGATTTCCACTATCCCTAAAAAACCAATTCAAATTTTTTTCTTCAAATTTCAATACGGTATGGAAAACTATACACATGTTTTGATATAGCCTCTAGACCCAAACCCAAACATCCACATGTTTTTTCTAGCGGAGCACATTGATAAAAAAACCAAGATCAAACCATGATAATCCCAACTAGAAACAAGATAATGATATCACATATTTATTACTTGGTTACTACTTAAAAATATCCTCAACTATATTAATGTCATGTTTCAATTTACATTCCAAGCCCCTGATTCCTGAAAGACCCAAAAACCAAAAAATTTATAAATGTAGCTCCAAGTTAAACATAATTATGACTCAGAGGGCATCACAATATTCCCCATAATAAAATATTCTATCCTAAAAACCCCTTATTATTCTAGATGAATAACCTGATATTTACACTGCATCCTTATAAATTTTTTCCAATCCCATATCTTATTATTTTTCATTAACTCTTCAATAGAATATTTTCCATGGGGAATATATTAACACATAACATTTTATCTTGAGGCTATATACTCTATATATTTTTAATATGTATAGTTATCTTCTTCAACTCCAACATCCTTCCACTCATTCTAATTTTCTATATATGAATTATAGATATTCAGTTAGGAAACATGGATAATGTTTTGAATCGATGTCTATGTGGATGGTAATTTAAGATGATAAACCACCTTTATATGTCTCTCAATGATCTGAAGTGTATCAATATATTGTATACCCAACATTTATTTGTTTCCCAAGAAATTATCCCCCATCTATGGAGAAGCTCTATGGAAACCAAGTCATCGGCCTTCAATTCCAGCAGTCAACGGTGGAAATTATAATAATATTTCTTGAGACTCTATGTTATCACAAACCTTTATTTGAATAAAATTTTGATTCTATAGATTCTCCTACATAAACTTGTTCTTATAAGTTAATACACACTAATATTTTCCCAAAATAATTGGGGATTACATAGATTTACATAAAATACATTATAGGGTTCTGTTTTAATATAATCATGAAAACCATTGTTATAGAAAAATTCCTTCAATGGTGGATGATTAACCTATGAACCACTGTAGATAAACGTGTATGAATAAAGAATATATTCTATAATTTTGATTACTCATTCAATCTTACCATTATTACGAGGACGATACACCATACATAACTTTAATCGGGTACTCATAAGCTCATTCGATTACTTACACAACCATTATGAAAAGTGTGTGTGTTTATTAGAAACAACTACAAAAGGCACTCCCTAAACACTCATGGTTACTCCAAAAAAATATTGTTGGATCTCCTCTAACTTAATTTATTACTTAATTGTATGGATGTTACAAATCATAGTGGCTTCACCAATGTTCATCCAAATATAGTACATTCCACCAGGCCTCCATGGATTTACAGTCATAATGTCTCAGATATCTCAACAAATTTAGTAATTTGAATTGGTAAGGGATACAACATATCAGTAGGTCACTATTTCTCTACCTTAAGATTTTGAAAAGAAAGGAATCATTACCCAAGGTCTTCAATTAAACATCTAATCCCTAGACACCAATATTAATATATTATTTCAGGATACATTTTTGTAGCCCTGGATTCATATACCAACTTTATCGATGTCCAACCACCATATATTAATTACTCACACCTATTAGAATGACCAAAATAACTCAAAAATAAAATGAACCAATTGGAAACCATGATAAATCACCCACTGTCTCCCCACTAAATAATATTTTACCAAATAAATTAACAACTAATTTCTGGTACAATACCACAATGAATATCATCAAAACGTGATGAAACCGTATTCAAAAAAGCTGAAAACACATTCCCATCACCCTATTTTACCTATAAGGTTATATCATCAATCTAAGTAATCATATACCACTCCTCTATTTATTCCTTAAACGATTGAGTTGGTAAATTTATTCTTAATGAATTGATGAACACATTCCCTTTATCGGGTCATTTTATAATATTTTAATCAAAATTGTCAATATGATCATCCCAGTTTTATTATCATAAGTTCATGTCACTCTACGTGAATATATAATTCAATATATTGTGATTTGATTTCACAATGATCCTATCAGCTAAGATGTAGTGGTACCAATTATTTAGACTATTTATCATATCTTTAAAATACAGTTTAAAGGTAGGATAGTTTGTCTCATTAAGATGACATTAAAAATAATCATATGCCACCACCTACATACCCTATAATACAATCCAACCCAATCATGTAATTGAGGTGTCACAATAAATATTATAGATCAGAACCGTCTTAGGAAAATTCCAAACAAGTTATGATTTAAATATCGTCTTTAGTTCCTCTATATATTTTTGACCCATATCAATACTTCAAAACGTAACACCCTTGTCAGTTCATCGGTCATATGATATGTTATCATGGATATGTCCTAAAAAATATCTCTTAAATCATGCTAACACCAACATTCATTGGATCTCAAACACAATTTATCTAGGCTTCATTTATATAAATACCATAATGTTCATAGGATCAATAGATATTCCCCAATCTTATATGAATTTCCCTAAAAACATCACATCATAGATCTAAAACTAACATTAATATAGATTCCCATAAATAATATGTTCTTTCAAGACTCTAATAGTGTTATCCAACTGAACTATATGTTCCTCCTATGATTGGTAGTACACTAACATATCATCCCAAAATATAACCATGAATTTGTCTTGAAACTGATGAAATATTTGGTTTATCAATAGCATAAATACTACGACAGTGTTAGAATGGAAAATTTGTGTAAATTTGAAATTTATATTACATATGTTGGTTCTAACAATTATTTTATATATGTTTACTTCTTAGAATATAAATTTATGATACCATGATCATAAATAAATCTTAAAAAACATTATAGATCTTTTGAGATGGTCAAATAGATTATCAATCCTGGTTTGGTATTATTTTTTCTTTACAATCAAATGATTAATATTTTATTAAACAACACAAAACTGATGTTTACATATTACATCTTTACAAATAGAATTACTGAATCCCCCTATGACATTATATGATGAATTAATCATTTCCCTTCAATACCATTAATCTGTACAATAATATCCTCAAACATTTTGGTTTCCATATGATAATATGGTGTAGATATGGGTCTAATCCAAGGAGGTAGACTAATATTGAGCATTACCTTCGTATGGTGTGATAACTTAAGAAACCCATTTGTAAATACCACAATGTACTCATCCACTATTAAAGGATGTAGGATATGCAAAAATAGGTAAATAATGATAGGAAACATCTCTTAAAACTAGAAAATTATTATTCAAGAATATGGAATGACATGTCCCTCTCTTGCTGAACTAGGATACCTCTCACCCATAAATACAAAAGGCATATTGTCATGAGATGAAAACTAAACTCAATGATGATAATATTTGATTAGTCTGTAACCATGATCTCCCAATCCTTGAAAATAATAAGGATGAATATATCAAAATCAAGAACTATAAAATCTATCATGACTTTGAATTCATCATTGGTTACTCAACACTCTAGGAATTTAAAACATTACTCATTATTATTTCCCAATGGATTGTAATGATAAATCATGAAGGAAAAAAATATACAAACAAAAACCAATCATATCAATAAAATAATATGACATAATTAACTTAGATGTACCAATATGAAACAATCCTAGATTCATAAAAGATGAGATAATTATCATAACTCTCAAAATAGAGGGCCCTATACCAGATTCCAATGTTTCATACACGACTATGTAAATACAACTATCCTAAACTCTTCTTTTATCATTTTTCCATTCTTGAGTATAGCATTTCATATAATAATTAAATCCACTTATTTTGGATACCACTTAATATAATAGTGGTTCTATATAAACTATGCAAACAACCCTCCTTTACTGATTTAAATTTCCCTAGAAGCATTAGATATTTATATTTTATCCATATATAGGTTATTATATATGTATTGTCCTATATTAAGGATTGAAGAATAAAACTCTCACTCGTGGATGCATACCACATGGATATATCTTGTAATATGCTTTTTATATTTTACACCACCCTAGAGTGGACCACCTCTCTTCCTTTTTTATCTACATGTTACATCTTTCCTTATCATTATAGTAATATTAACTTTAGTAAGGACTATTATTCAATGATATATCTACATATTCTATATATTATTTTTCAACCAAATCACAAAATCTTTGCAAGAACATGAAAATAAACTATGAATGAATATTATCCCTCAATATCATCTCAAACATTTATGCCTTTGGGTGGTAATTTGAAAATATTTAATGTGATAAGTTCCCTAACATATTGGAACAACTATCATGCTCTTCCACTATGTTTTTCCAATGATATAATGTCACAAATTCCCGATTAGTCACCAGTTGATGTGTTATGGGATAATACTATTGAATAAATAAAATATTGAAATTAGTCTTGGTAAGATACTCATGAAACTTAACATTTATAATAGAATCCAACCATTTTTTACAGTACATTGAATAATATACATTAAAAAATCTACCTTTGAGTCCCTAAGATTTATCAAGTAGTTAAGAATCCTTTTAATCCATTCAATTCACTCCTCGAGTTCATAGGTTCCCTTATCACCTAGAATGATATATGGATTCTCCACAAAAAACATCTACACAAGGTTCACTATCTATTCCATTTTTTTACAACAATTTCACTAGGTTTCTAGACTATTTTAATAATTAATTCCACCCATGAATGGTCTACTGGTGGGTTCACCTATGAAACCTTTCTCACATCTTTCAATCCTAGATTCGTAAGATCTTCTTTTTGAGAAATTTTCTAATAAAATAATATAGAAACTAATTAGTAAAGTAACAAACTATAAATAAATCTATGATCCTCGAGTATATATATTTAATCCCATAAATAACAACATTTTATGGAAAAAATAGACTCAATGATTTTTAGTTGGTAACATTAGAAACAAATAGAATAGAAATCATGGTTTATCTATATATACCTTAAAATCAAGCTAATGTATATAACCTAAAAAAGTATTCTCAATGTTGATGAAAAATCTATGAAAACACAATGTAACTCATGTTTAGATATTGAATTGGAAAATAATGGCAGTATCCCACACATACTAATAGTGATTCAGTAGTCTTACTATATTATAACATAAACCCCAATGATTTCATCATCTGATAGAAATTTATAATGAACCAAATAAGTTATATCAAATATTTCACATGAGAAAGCCTTCCATATGGCGTCAACCAAATTTTTAAACATCGTGGGACTGATAAAAATGGTTTCCATTATGAAAAATAATTTAAATAATTTAAACCTAAATAAATTTATCATATACAAAACAAAATATATATACATATAAATCCAAGAAAGAGTTCAAATAGGAAGCATTGAAAAAACATAGAATACAGCATTTAAAAAAGATAAGTGGTCGATAAAACATGAAAAAATGAATGAGAAATTTCTAACTCCACATTATCATAGGTGACCACTATCCCAAACCACATAGAGATGACATCAACTGAGAGAATCAAAAATGCTATAAAATGTCATTTCTTTTACCAGAATCATGAGAAAATAAGTCGATATCAACAAAAAGATATATGTATGGTGTGAGGAAAAATAAAATAGGATACATCAAGGAATATATACAAAGTATTCACCATGACACAAATAGTTATAGATTAAAATAACTAGTTTTATAATTCAGTGTAGATGAAAACATATTTTCATAAGGTATTTATTTTATTTTACAATTAATTAATAATATATGTACCAATCCTTAAATCATATAATTATAACATTTTATATTAAAAATAACGAATGTTTCTATAAAAATAAATACATAGTAAAAAATTTGGTTATGTAAAGCTCTTGAATCTATGTATTTTTTACAAATGTTGCATGAACGGGCCATAAAAATGGATATATTACACTAGGATATATATGGTTTCATATCAGTCTTTCATACCTCCTTAAAAATGAACATATCTTAGGTTCATCTCTAATATTACAAGATTACAATTATATTTAAGGTAATAAAATCATATATTTGGTAAACATATTTATTTCATTTCATCAAAAACATATATTCATTAAAATTGTTTTCAAAGAAAACCCTTCAAAGTCATTTTTCAATGTGAAAAAGTTTAAGTAATATTCTTGGATATAAATTTTTCCGTTATAAATTTCAAACAAAAAATTTCCATATAACAAAATATAATTATTTTACAAGAGCATTCATGTCTTATATGAGAATGAATGCATTGGATAGATATTATTTCCATGCCAATGGAGAAAATGTTTATTCCTTCGAATTAAGTGAGAGAAATGATGAGATCTGATTCTTATAATACTAGATATAAATAAAATCATTAATTTTTCTTCAAAATAATTTGATATAGAATTAATACATCAATTCTATACTACGAATCAAGGGAAAGATATATCAAGCATATAAAAATAGAAAAGTGGAAAAATGAGATGAAATTATTACATAACTCAATGAGATATACAAAAATTGATTAAGAATCACCATAGAATAATGATATTATTCATCTAGAGTATAATGGAGGGAATTTTAAAAGATTATATTTTATTAAAAAAATACTACATTTAAAAACTACCAATAATGTTTGGATGATTTTCCATTTTAATATTTTTTATCATAAAACATAGTTAAACTAAAATGTTAGACAAACCATGTGTTAAAAATGAGGTATAATATTTCCATGAGAAATAAGACACATACATTCCTATCAATGGATGCATGTTTTTTTAAATCACATGAAATCCAAGAGATATGATCTGATTCTAAATCTAAATATCTGCAAGGTTTTCTTGGTGACTCACACAGTTATATATACTATAGAAAACCCTTAAAAATCTCTACTGGAATTATTAAATCAATATATCATGGTCATCTCAAAATTAATACTAACCATTCTACTGAACCATTCAACTATCAGGTTTTCTCTAAAATACCAAAATTTTCTACCATTAAATATATAAAGACACAAAATCTTCAATATGGATAAAAAAATCTCAAATTTAACATACATGTAATCTGAATAGAATAAAATCCTTCATCATCTCCAACTTTCTATTCCATGCTCCTATATATTCCATTTTTCTTAGTTTATATCATTATATAATAACCCTAATAACAATTTAATTGGGATTAATGGTTTTCGATGGTTTTAACTGATGTCTTTTGTATTTTAGGGATTATATTGGGAAATTTCTCCTTCTTTTTAATTTCCTCCATCGAAGGTGACTTTTTTGGATTACATCAAGGTATTTGTCCAAATTATATCCCATTATTTAAAATTTCATCTGATGATTGAATTTTATAATTCATTTGAAATAAAATTATAAATATGAATAATAATAACAAATTGATTACAAAGTGTCACTTATTATTTTTAATCATTGAACAAGTTATTATATTCATAAATTTTTTAAAATTAAATGTTCAATTCTTCCACGACATTTCAGAATAATCCAAATGGGTTTTTATAACATTTTATGGAAAATTTATGTCCATATAATTTTATAGAATTTAGTTTTAAAACAAAAATATTTTAAATATTTATTTGATATTAATGAGTGTGTTTTATTCCTCTAGTGATTTCATAGAAATGTCTAAAATGTTTTTTTAAAATGGAAAGTGCTTTTGAATCCATAGTTGGATTTATCATGAAGTATAATTTCTAACCTTTTGAGAAATGGTTTAACATTTATTTGACCATAATTTTATTCACCTTTTTTGTGTTCTATCTATCATGGGTTTATTATTAGTATTTCATGGATATATGATGTGAAAAGTGTTTTTTCACATGAGGGTGTTGCAGTTGAGGTGATAAATTAAAATTGTTTATGATTTTCTGTTTTGTGTAGTATGTTTCATCAAATTTTCTCACCTACACATTTGATTGATCCTTGTGACTTAAATATATATATTGGACATCTTGATTTATTTTACTTTCATTGGTATGAAAAAATTTTGGGCTCTTAGTTGTTCTTAGCCTAAGGCTTGGAAGGAGGGTACAGTTTAGATATGTTTCACTAGCAAACTAGATGGCATGTGTTATTGTTGGAAAAAATATACATAAGATCACCTATGTTGTATTCTAGGACATTTACTCTTTATCAGTGTTCCTATATAGGTTAATCTTATTACATGTCTATTATATACCCGTGTTCTTATATGTACAGTATAACTATCTATATTGTGTCATTTTATTGTTTCAACATCGAATTTTGGTTCACTTTTCATTGTTATGTTTCATTTATTTATGGTATTTTATTTTTTATAATGTATTTTATTGTTGAATTTCGGATTTTATGAATAAATAATTCTTTTAAGGATAAGTATCATGGAAAATTTTGAAATGTTTTAAAAAGTATTTTTTATTGGTTTTTATAAAATTAAAGGGATAAAATTTCATTTTTTTTGTTTCCATTTTACTTAGGTAATAAAGGACTTATTTTGTTTATGGAATCATAAATATTTTTAGTATTTTTCTTGTATCATTTAAAATTTAAAAACATATTTTCATTATTGTATTGAAATCAAGAATTACATTCCTTTTTTACAAGTAAAATTTATTTGAATCCTTATTGAGAACCTTATATTATTGTTTTTTCACATGATAAATACACACTAATGTTTGTGAGTTGGTTTAATTGTGTTCATAATTCATGTTATATATAGTTTCTATGTCCTACAAATATGACATATCAATCACTCTATGGGACCAATGATGGTTTGTTTTGATGTGGTGAGAAACCTTGAGTTTTGTGGAGGCAATATTTCGCTTTTAAAGATTTGATTTTATTTTGGAATGTTGATCTATATAGAAAGAAATAACTTATTTTTTTATTCCGTTTCATTTATTATATTGTTATATGTAGTATTTCTGTTGGTTGTAGATTATTTATTTAAATGGATTAAATCATTTAATTTTCTTAGGAATCATTAATTATATTTTTTTCTAGTAATTCTTTTATGGTAAGGGTGGAAGTAAAATTTATGGATGATCCATGAGGTATTATTAGTATAGATCCACTTATTAATAATTTTTATTAAATGGTGAACCTATTTACAATGTTATTATTTAATTTCCATGCACTATTTTTCTGCCTATAGTGATCAGGGACACCATTCAGGTCATGTGGCAAGCCTGGCCATGTGATGTATTGGATCATCCATGGTCTATTCAATATTAATTGTATCAAAGCCTAGTTTTTTAGAAATTAATATGTTATTGAGACTCTCTCTTATTATTTTGGTATTTTTCATGGTAATATATATTTTTGGGGAATTGGGACTCCGATAAAATATAAGTTCATCTTCCAAGACATATCTTCCTTGTGATGAATATAATTTTTCAAGACGATGTTTGAATGTCTATTTATTATTTTGAATTCAAAATAGATGAGACTATTTTTCATGATGTGGGGGAAATATATTTGGACACATGATGATATGGTAACGTGATTTTGGGGGATTTAGTGAGTTCTGGAGTGGGTGTTGGTAAAAAAAATGGGTTTTTATTATTTGACAATAGAGTTTATCAAACCATGCAGTGCAATTTCAAATAGTTCTATGAACACTATAGAGTTAATCCCATGGTGACAACATGACATGAAATACCATCTTGATAAACTATTTAAATCTCTACATCCCTATTTTTAAACACATTGACATTACATGAATCTTATATTGGTTCCCACCTATTGGATTAATAGAGTTCTTCATGAGATTTTGATGTTCTAAAAAAGTGTTTTTTTCATCAGTTTTGGTATTATGATTGAATTTTTACATAATTTTTTAAAGGATTAATTCGAGTGGAGATAAGAAAATTTTCATTAATTATTGATTTAAAAATATATTTTGGTGGATTTTTTAAAAATAAATTCCAAATTTCTGAGGAGATATTTGATAAAGTGGTTTATTTAATTATAGAAATTGACAGATATTTCAAAATTATAGTTGAATTTCAGGTAATGTTTTTCATGGTCCATTATGAGAGAATTTAAAATTTTGTTTGAAATAATGTTATAAATAGAATTTTTTTTTACTAAAATTTTCTTTTATATTTCATTCATTTATTATTGGAAATAGTGTATTTGTATAAGGTTTCAAAATTTTAATATGGGTGAAAACTTTTTAAAAATTACACCATGGTAAAAAGTTGTATTAAATTTATGTAATTGAAATTTGAATTTTTTTAAGAAATAATGTTTCTAGATGACTAATAAATATGTTTTTTGATGAAGATCTTCTATCATTGGATTATTCACTTATGATTCAATTGGATGTTTTTTTTTGAAATGATGAGGCCTAAAATTTTTCTGATAATTTTTTTATTATCAGGAAAATACCACCAAAAAATTTAAATAGGGAAAAATGAGGTTCTTCATTGAGGATAATCTACTTAGGGAATCTCCTCGTATATTGGAGAATATATTTATGTTAAAGATGTAGTGGACATAAAACCTTTTTTTATCCTAGTAATGGGTGTTCTATAATGAATCAATAATTTAGTGGTCCGAACATGAGGATGTGAATATATATATATATATCACATGAGTTTAGGATAATTATTCAATGTAAATGAATGGTGATGAATTTGTAGACTATTTCTGGTAGTTTTTTTTCTTATCTTCTGATAGTGTTATTCATTAATATATGAAATATCATTTCACAGATGGATGTAATTTTTCTTAAATTTGACTCATAATATTGGACTTTATTTCCATCATTTTGGGGTTTTTAAAGGATTAAGATATATTTTTTAGGATCATGTGTATATTTATTTTTATGATTTTTGTTATATTAGATTAATTTTAATGATTTTGGATAATCTGTTAGTATTGTATATGATGATATATTAGAGAAAATATCTAGGATAATTTTTTTGGATTCAATTTTATGGAATTTTATTATATTGAGTTTTTTAGTTGGTAGGTTATATATTTCCTCAGTTTTCTCCTTAATTATTTTTTTGAAATTTTTGTGAAAATTAATTTCGCATATATTTAAAAATGCCCTAATTAACATTCCCATACTCAATATTTTTAGCTTGCAGATGGTGTTGTCACCTTGTTGAACCCATTGATAGTTTTCATCGTAAACATAGCATCCATAACTATGCAGGTCACTAGATCTCTATATATGGATGGGTCTCATCCACATACCGTATCCCTAATCCCTTCTATGGAATTATAAATGCAGAAATAGATGTCTACCAATATTGACCTTTTCTTTCGAAATCCCAGCCCCATTATATTCCATAATCTCCATCTCTTGTGGTTCTACAACAATCTTTAAATGTAGTGGTATCGAGATACCTTTCTCTTCCTCACTATTGGACACCACTACCCCTCACCCCTATTATCCCAACATATGAAAATGATTGTTACAATGAATATGGTTTCTTGGATCTCTCACTTTTTGATTCTGAACTCAAATTGGTTTATCTATATTGATTATGGTTTTTTATTGAATGGTTTTGGATGGTCCACCCTTCCCTTATTATCATTAATCAATTAATAAAAACCTGAAAACTGTTAAAAAAAATATAATATTCCATCATAAACTATAAATACTTTGATTGGGTTAATGATTTTCCATTAATTTTGTTATGGAGTAATATTAAAAGGCTCCCCCTTCCCATTAAAAACATTTAAATATTTAAAATAATAGGTGACACTATTTATAATTTTCAATATTCAGGAATTAATAAACTTCAAATGTAAATTACCATGGTTTTTAAAATTATTTTTGACCTAGATGACCTCCCCTTAGTGAATAATTATATGTGTAGGGAAGGACATTACTATATACTAAAAAATGTTCTACTCATATCCTCTAACCTTTTAATATTTCAAAAAGAAAATATAATTTTACACAACTTTAATATTCATGAGATATGGTTCCTTTCATTTTATCATGGATGTAATTACGTATGCTTCTTTGAGGTCCCCCATGAGGACTCCCACCTTTAAATAAATCATGAAAACATGTCCACATGGACCATTTGAGTAACTCAATTTGGTTTCCAAGGGTATTGGTTTCATGTATGTGTGGTCTAATCCGAATTCAAACTCATCTATAGAAACCAGGGGTTTATTTATGGCCTCCAACACATAGATGGAGCACTCATAATACACATGGGATTTGTTCTTATCTCCAAATATGTATATGTATCCAATTATAGGTGATATGTATTCCTTTATTAAAGAAAATATACTTTAATCTCCTCATATATATTTATAATATGAATCTATTTAATGCATCAAAGAATCAGTTACTCCTGGTCTCCTATTTCATAATATTTCCCTCATGATATCTCTTGATGAAAGTGATATTCATTTCGGGGAAAATCTATTGTGGCTTATTATTGAGACCCCTACCACCCATACCAAATCTCAATGCAAAATCCACAAATAAAGAGTGGTATATTCCTACACTAAAAGAATATCTATCATCTATCAACTCTATTAAGATTCTTTTTAAAGACACAACAATACCAAACATAAATATTATATATTTATAAATCAATAGTCATTAAATAATATAACTATCTTAACAATAATAGATTAATTTTATTTCCTTTAGAAACTATTATAAAAAAAACTCGTTCATTGGTGAACTACACATCTCCGTATATATTAACCATGACTAGAACCATTCATTGACATGTCAAATATAACACCTTTCTTCATATCACAAGGAATGGAAAAATAAGTGACAGTGATATTAGAGTCTCAATAAAGATAAACAAGGGAGATATCAATATATCATGAATATATGGGTATAAGAATAATAAAATAACATTTAAAAACCAAATAGTACACATTATAGATTATTAAAATGTGATATGGAATAAATCATGGATGTTTAAAAGACAAGAATAATAATTGAATCAAATAACATTATCCATTATGGTATAATAATGGAATAAAAAAAATAATAATTTGGATTGCACATAAACATAGAAATTAATTTTTATAGTATTTGGGGATCATTTCTAACTATATATTATTGAAATGAATTCACTCCCCAAACCAAAATGGTGTTCAAGATACACTAAATTGACACTCATAGTGGACAAAGTCCCTTATAGAAGAGGGATCACACCCCATTCTTGTCCTATTTACCTCATGATATATCAATCCCTCTCCAATAAATTAGATGTATCCATAGGTCCGATCCATCACATATTGAAAATAATAAATTCTTGTTCCAGATGTTTAGAATGAATTCATCATATCAAAACCTAGGAAAAGAAAATAGTTTCTTAAGCATCATTTAATAATAACCCATTGAACCTAAATTGGTTTGAAAATAATTTCATAAATTCTTCATAGTATAAAACATAGAAAAAGAAATGGGACCCATTAAAATATTTCCAATGTAATCATAATATATATATATATATATAAATAATATGTATGATATCATTGGATCATATCCCCATTAAATATTATCTAATATCAAACGATTTTATCCCAATGAAAAATTATTTTTAAATATGACATGAATCATTTCATTAGTAAAATATTCATTCTACTATGGATACACTAATGTAATGTTTAAAATTTTTAGAAATATTGAATAATAAATTAGGATTATTAAATTTTAATGGAAAACTATAAATTAATATTTAAATCTTATATTGGTCATGATAGAAGAATACAAAATTCATATTGTACAAATTATATTTATGATTCCTTTCGTATTTTCAAAAAATATTTAAAAGTTACTTATTCAAAAAAGACCAAGAATATTCACTTTAAAATAATTT
Source organism: Viscum album (assembly GCA_963277665.1). Taxonomy (NCBI): domain Eukaryota; kingdom Viridiplantae; phylum Streptophyta; class Magnoliopsida; order Santalales; family Viscaceae; genus Viscum; species Viscum album. The sequence goes on from OY728158.1 coordinate 89,892,971, forward strand.
ATAATAAGTGAAACATGGTAATAAAATTCTTAAAATTACATTTATAATTGTAAGAACACGCTTTTAGACATTTTTATTAAACAAAACCATGAATTAAAAATCTTTTTTTGAGCGAATAAGATAATAATGCTGACATTCATTTGAAATTAATTTTTGATCCATAAGATAATAGAGAGGGAAAAATAAAAAAAAATATTCAAAATACTGAAATAGATAGTTCAGAATAAAATTAATGTGTTTCATGAGAGAAATATTATAATATTTCATAATTAGAATCTTAAACATAGTCAGTCTCGATAAACAATTAGATTGAAACATAAAACCATTACCAATTGGTATATATTTAATCAAAATACCTATAAAATAGATAAAATTATATGGATATTGAGATCAAAAAAATTAATGATAAAATTTATAAAATTAATTCATGGCCATATATAAACCAAAAGAATTAAACGAGTGGGGAATTGGAAAGTGTCGCATATATATATAACATTGGAAAAAAACCTTACCTTAAGTGTTGACATCCATCGTACATGTTTAAAAAATATGTCTAAAAATTATAGTTATATTATTCATATATTAAATAACCATGCTGATATTTATCATACCATATATGAATTATGTATAACCTTTTTACACATTTTTTATAATTTCATGTTAAAATAACTATTTTTGTAAAAAGTGCTTAATTTTTCATATATATAATGGTTTTTTATTTCTAATCCTTTTTCATTAATCAATGTTTCATAAAAGTATAATTTAATATAATATATACTTATATTATATATTCATTGTATATTTATTTACATTAAACCATAAATGTTATAGATATATTATGATTTACATTATTCATGGTGATGGTAGGTCGTACGTACACATGAATATTGTTTCCCTTCTCTTGACAGGAAGAATGGAATAAAATTAAATAATATATCACTATTATATAGTAATTAATATGATATATATATATATATATATCACCTAAATTCATAAATTTTTGTCTAATTACCTTCCATGTTGAACATTAGTGAAAATTGAATCATTGTGCTTCATGAGGAAGTAGACCGATGTAAACACGAGCGACATTATCGTATTCCCAGGAAAAGGAATTTAAGAAGGTATATGTGATATTATAATTAAATTATTTAAATTTTATAAAAAAACATATAAATATGTTAAATACGTCATTTTATTTATCTCTTAGAAGTGGTTATTGAAAATTAATTACATCGGTTCGCAAGGAGGTAGATCACCGTAAAAATGAACCACAGTTTCATTTCCAACTTAATGGAAGAGGAGGTACATCTAGGTCATTACATTAACATAGTTACTTATGAGAATATATTATGTTATTTTATCATTAAATCATCATTGTTATGTGATATTTTAATGGGATAGAGGAAAAAATTCGAAGAAAATTCATTGTTAAGGACAATACATCTTCTTCAGACAACCACTTTAGGTTTATACTTAAAACGTTCTTATAAGGATCTCATAATAAAAATAAGAACTCTAGAATGTGGGAAATAAATTAATAATGATATTTAGGCCCTTATTGGATGATTTAAATATTTTTGGATATCTGATGAGTAGAGTAGAAGGGGCTCCCTTTAAATGGGGGTGATGACTCATGTAGAATTTTTAAATAGACTAATGTCTACCCACATTTAAAACATACAAAATGGATTAAAAATGATCCTTTATAAAAAAAGGTTTTATAATGTTGATATATTTCCATAAAATTGGAATTGTATAGTTTTTATTTCATTTTAACCATTAGATTTTTAGTTTGACACTCGTAAAACAGTTTTAACCAAAGCCTTGTTAATTAATTTTTTAAAACATTTTATATTTATTTTGAACAAATATTAAAATATAATTAATATATAATGATAATTATAATGATTCTTGATATGGAATAATTTTTTATAAATCCAATTAAAATAACTGACCTGATAAAAAGGCTGGGTTTCAAAAAATTACATATATAATGTTTTAATATAAAAATTCATTATAAATATGATTAAAATGAGATAAATCAATTTCATTATAAACTAATTGAACAAATTTTACTTTTAAAATCTAAATATTAAAAATGTAACATTGGAAATACTTTAATTGAGATGGTTGTTTTGAATAAAAATCAATAATATTCACTATTTACTAAAAATTAATTATTACAAAAAAATTAATAAATTCACCATAAGATAAATTTGACATTTTTATTTTTAAAATATTGAAACATATTTTAATAAATTTTATAAATTTTACAAAAAATAATTTTATTAATTTTATTAGGAACTACAATTTAATTTCAGAGAAAAAATTATTTTTCAAAACATTTAATGACATTAATAAATAATAAGTACGGATTCGTAAATATATTATTACCATTTGAATAATTTAAAAATAATTTTAAAAAATCTATTCATAACCATACCGCAAGGTTTTATGGATAGTTTATAATGTTTTTTAAGTAATGATATTAATATTATATCATAGTTTCATAAACAACAGTGTTGTGTGTAACACATGCTATCGAAAATATTATATTTATTTGAAAAAACATTTACCACAAATAATATTAGGGGAGTACATTCTAACCATATTGAAATGAATTTATCCCATTAAATTAAGTCACATTGGTACATAAATTTTGGATACTTTTACCTCAATACATCCTCACGTTCCCACACATCCTTCTCAATATAGTGGATTCAATACAAAAAAATGTACATGTCATTGATATGTATTCAAAGAAATATTTATTTATGATATAGAAAAGCTATCGGTAGTTTCTCATTGAAAATATCATGCCTCGACAGCATGACCTCTATGTTCGGAGTTCAGTTGGATATGGAAGATGATTCTACATGTGTAAAAATTAATTGAAGCTAACCATTTTCAAAGATCGATTTATGAAAAGGCAAACCAATAATAGCCCAATAATGTTCAAATACCATTTTATCTTTATTGAATAAGAAAAAAAATCCCTTGATATTTTCTCTACATGATGAATAATCTCCCGAGGCATGTTGACTCAAAAAAATCCTTCTCGCTGACATTTTCCTTCTAGGAATCATATACCTTTGACAGAAAAGTATGATGTATTGTAGTAATTAGCCTTATTTATATCAATGAAATCAATTTTTTATGATCTTAATCTTTTTATGGAATAGTGGAAAGAATATTTATGGGTTCTGCTATGCCCTCATGATTTCAAAGATGATGTTGCTACTGCTGAGGTATACCTTGTAGAGGTTGACCTGTGGAATTCCATGTGATTATCTATTTCATTGAGGAGGAAAAATCTTACATTATAAAATGAATCTTTAGGACACTATATATATCTACCATACTGGATGACATTTAAATCCATCAAAATATCATTGAAAAAGGCTCGGGAGTCAACCTAATTCATGTTAGGAGGTTTCACCGAATAGGATTCATTAAAGATTATTTATCCTTGTCCTCCTTAACAGTCTAGTTGTATGATAAATGTTAATAGAAATACCTAATACACATCAATATCAGAGATAATTTTAAATATCTAGTGTCTTATTATGAGTAATTTGATATATGGTATGATAAATCATTCAATATCTTTCTAGTTAGGCCTTGGTTAGATCACCAGGAAACAAACCCTTAATCACACCATCAGTGCATTAAATACATTATTAATGAGTTGATTGGAAAATAACATGGTGAAAAAATATCCATTCGATCCTTTTGAATATAAATATATTGATTCTAGATTCTACCAAATAGATGGTAAGAAACCCAAAACAGACGGTGTCCCACAAGATACTGCTCAGAATTGTATAAAAATAACCCCATTTAATTCATTCAAAAACCTTATTGATGTATATGCGTTACCCATTAGTTAGGTTAACTATTTTAACATAGATTTAGATATTTTTTAATAATTTGGCATAATATCATCCATGTAAAATGAATACGATGTTATTTAAGAAGTATATGATCCCTCCATTAGTAGTGGTTCCTCAAATTGATGGGTTTCATCCTTATAATATGAACATTAACACGACACAAACTCTTCTATTTACCCTATGAATGTCCTTATATCACTATCTCATGTAATCTTCTATAAAATTTAACATTTTCCTAACCATAATGATTCCATTTTTCTCCCATCCATCCTCACATATACATTTAGTAAAAAGAAATTAAAACTATGTGTAGGAATAAAATATCATCATCGGCTCTCCCATGGCATTCCATATAGGATTCTCCACCACTTTTTATAAACAGTAATAGAGTGATTAGGGTACATATGATGATCTATGAGCAATGTTGAAAATTGAATATGTGTACTTCGATGAACATGAATGTTAATCCACATTTATGAAGTAGTATGAAGATCTATTTTCTCATAATTACCAATACATTTCATGACATGATCCAAATGTGGTTAACCATCACATATGATTTCATGGATACCACCTACGTTATAACTATGTGTCCAGAAGTCACATCTAACTATTGGTACAATGGTTGAAGCTTAGGTTGAAATTATAATTAAATATGATTTTATTTATAAAGTAAAACCCCCAAAATGTCTCCACAAAATTATCATTCTCATGAATAATAATTTGTATATAAGTTTTTGTATCGACTTTAGAGACCTCAAATAAACTCTTTGAATGATGAACTCACAGTTCATATCAATAAACTACAAATCAATGAAGTGGATGGGTATGTAATGTTTTAACTTATGGATGGTTATTTTTGGTATTATAAAATCAGAATGACCCTAAAAGATGATGAATTAACTGACTTCATGGTCTCTTGTGGATTATTAAACTATAGTGTGATGCCTTTTGATTGAATAATTGTATAACTACAAATCAAAATTTCATGAATGAAATATTCAAACTCTTCATAGGAATATAAGTCATGTGTTATGTTGATGAGTTAGTGGAAAAATAATGGAAACATTATAATCACCATGTTGATTTGTAAATTATTTTTGATAAACATTGATATCACAGACTAAAGATAAATCCCTTAAAATATTTTTCACAACTTACTTTAATAAAATTTCTCATCTTCACCATAGACCTTCATAGAATCATATAAGACACTAAAAAGACCAATGAAATATCAGTTATGTAACCTACTAATAAACACAATGAGTTGATAAGACTATAAGGACATGTTTCCAAAATTTTATGTTTCATAGAAAACTTTTAGGAAAGTGTTTTTCCTTCCCCAATATGATAAATAAAGTGGATGTGATTCCATGGAATGCTGATTTTCATAAACAATTACATAGTCTCAAGTAAAATCCCTTTATCCCGCTAGTTTTGGTGATTACTGTCGAAGGAAATCAACTCATCTTGTATGTAATATACCTACACTGGATGAAGGATTTATTCCATTCACAAAAAATGATATAGATTGTGAAGAAATCCATTATTATCTCAGTCACACCATACTCAACACTAAGACTCAATATTCTAATATTGATAATAACTATTTGGTGTTGATTTTAACAATTTAGAAATCATGTCATTACCTGTAGTACCATGTTTTCTATTTGACCCCTTGAATTGTCCTGCTTAATTATATCATCAATAATCAGTTGTTGTATAGTTGAAATGGATGATCGGTGGGCATTGTGAAAATGCTTTATATTTGGTTCATATCAAAGAAGGTGATAAATGGAACAACCAAATAATATTTCATAGAATAGAATTTTTTTGTGGAAGATGATCCAATGAGTAATAAACTGCCAAATGTAGAAATATTATCAATTATAGATTCTTCCCAAATGTGTGAAATTTACATTAATGGTGCATCTAGAAGCCAAAATGGATTAAAAATGAAAAATAGAAATCTCAACAAATTGAAGATGGGAATCTTTCCCTTTTCTCCAGAAAAAAGTATTCATTAACTTATTCATTTATGTTATCAGAAGAATGGAATAACAGTGGGGTGAAATACCAAGCACAATTTGTAGGTTTGGAGTTGGATATTAAAATATCTTTGAATCATTTCATAATATAAATTGATTCTATGTTATTTATTTAGAATATCATGGTGGGAACTCAATTAGTAAAAGTGATAAGATCCCACCTCTTAATTATTATTGAGGGGTGAAGGAATAATTTTCTTAATTTTTCAATGCAAACTCTGTTCCCACATTCATAAAAAACTCAGAAATATGCATTTTAAAAATCTTTCATAAACATGGATGATCCAAATTGGGGTGAAATATTCACCAACATCCCCCATCACAAAATAGTATTTCAATTTGTTCATAGTGTCATGGAATAGGTCAACAAGATCAATTCTACTATTGAACCCGAGAATGATGTGAAATGGAGGATAACACATATCCTCTAATTCCTCTATAATTGGCTCCTTCATCCATATAGTGCATAACAGAAGATATTTGATGGTGGGATTGAATTTTCACTATTTTTTATATCCCATTCCATTAGAAGGTTATTTATAAGTTAATATTCAATTGAAATATCCTATGGTTCATTGATAGAGAGGATACAACTTCCATCATGGTAGAAGTTCATGTTGGCACTTATAGTTACCATCAGATATGAACCAATATTTCTCCACAAATCAGTAGGCTTGGGTATTTCTTCCCATCGATGAAATTGTTTTGAACACAATTATTCAAAAGTTGATGTTCCATACAAGTTCATTATAGCATCATCCATGACCCCCCCCACCCCCAATTTCATTATATAGTTAAATATTCCTAGATATTACTTGAATGGGGAACATATTCATTAAGGTCATAAACTCCATTTATGGAAAAAAATTCAAAGAAATACTAACATTTAATAACATACTATCTAAATATGATGATTTGATACCATTAATGGAATTCATAACCATATGTATCATCAATTTGAAAAAGTCAAGCATCATTTTCATATTTGGCTTCCTCACACAATACTAATGGAAAATGGCACTAACTTCTATTCTCTAAAATTTATTACATTATACCAAGATTCCAATATCAAATACAACCATTCATATCACCATCATGAAGTAAAATATGGATAAATAAAGTATTCGAATATTGATCTTTTCAACATAATTTAGATAATATTGGATCTAGAAAAGAAATATTGGCTTGAAAATATTATATACTAATTATGGAATTATCCAACTACAAACCACAATACTACTCAAGAAACCATATATTATCTAGTTTATGAAATAGAATAATACATATACATTGAGTTCTAACAGCCATCACTCATAATATATATTAATGAAAACTCTCAAATGTTGAAAAACAAATAATCATTTATACAACATAGTGATATTAGCGATAAAAGGTTATATACCCTGCATCATTTGGAAATATAAGAAAACTAGATAGCATGAGACTTCAATAAGAATGTTTGACACTATTCATTCATCCACGGATAATTAGTTTGATCTATGAATATTCAAATGATACCATGGAATAAACATCCAAATCTTGATCCAAAATGGGATGGACATTACATTATACATATGTTCTTTCCTAATAGAGCTTAATCATTAGTCATAATAAATGGGGAATGCACTATGACCCTACCAATTTAATATTTCTTAAAAAAATATGTAGTCTGGTAGATTGATTAGGAATCATCTGTATCTGTATGCAGAGAAAATATTTCATTCTTCTATGACATAGAACATAATGGTTTAATATATATTTTCTATATAATTTTAAACTGGGTTGCATCATTAGTCCTATATTAATTATAATAAAAGGATCAAATGTTGTATTTTTACAAGATGCGAAAATGTATGAATGTGTACTTTCCACATGATGCATAACCACATGGTTAACATCATTGTTTCACAACATAAAATAACACAACATTTCAATATGTGCTTGGATAGATCAAAACCCTTCCTGGTGGTCTCCTAAACAACCATTTATATAGAAATATATGTCATGATTATCACCCTTTTGAGAAAGATAGTGATTCTTAGACCATATGTATTTATCCTATACATGAAAAAAATACCCACTCTCTTGTATATAAACAAAAATCATTGACTGGGGCTCTATACTCAATGGCTTATGTAAGTTCAAATCCCTCTTCTGTGATCGAGGACATTCCTTCCTTACATCAGAACACATGTCTGAGGGAAACATAGATCTTCATAATATTTTCTTTCTCATTGATGATCAAATTTTTTATTCCAATGGACACATCAATTTTGAATATTTATAAAATTGCCTAGTTTGGATGTACTAATGTCACCCTTAAAAGGATTCCCACCAAAGGCATATTTATCATCACAATAGAACTATTTTATTTCCATAATCCAGATAAAATCAATATTAAAACCATTTTTCAACATATTCCATAGTTGTTCCTTGATTACTTTTCCCATATATATTCATCTGATTCTATAGACCACAAGATCTACGATTTCAATTTCCATCATTGCATCAAATTAATGTCAAAACATCTATGACCAGATAATATTTTTATTACTCACCATTTTGATGAAAATGAGTTGCCTTTATTGTATATTTATGATGTTAAATTACATGGTTACTAATAACTTTGTACTCCATGAGTTTCACCAATGTGAGAAACATAGAAACACTTTAATCCTATATCCTTGGTCAGCCTCTACATGATCAAAATACCCTATCATTATTTTTAATAGCCTATGTTTCATTAATTAATCCTTTACCACTCTTTTTTCTCAAATAAATAATTAATTACATGTGGTTATGAGTTTTGGTAATGGTTTTCTCATTAAATCAAGTCTTGTTTGGTAACATTAGGATCCACATTGTCTTTATAGGGTATGTAGTGATACATGAATCTAACATCTTGATCCGTTAACAAAACTTTATAAAGGGGATTATTATTATATATATGAGATATGTATTGATAGGATTGTCCAATATATTTTCTCACCCTTATTACGATCCCATATTAAAACAGAAATTCCCCCACTTCAAAAAACAATATTAGTGTTGGAGACATTTTATGGAAAATTCATGGCCTGATTATCACACTAAAATGATATGTAGTGACTCATAGACCATACATCATGTCCCCATCAACAAAAAATATTTCACCCTACTCATTGGTTATAACTACGTTAAATACATTTTTCCCATTTTTGGGTGATTTTGACATGAAATGATCCTTCCATATTCGAGAACATTCTTTACCCAAAACAATCTCTATGTCTTGGAAAATCTGAATTTCCATAAGCTTCTATTGGGCACTGGTGATGGAATTTTAGATTCATTGGTAAAAATCTATTTTGACTATGCAAAACATGACCCATTTTGGATCTACATATATATACCTTAAAGGCCCCTCAATTTTATGTATATTCATAAAAAAGAGAGACTTATTTATTCTAGGTAATCCCCAAAAGTTTTAGGTGGGAAAAAATTTCCAAACATGATCCATGATTATTCTGTATATACTTTTAGAATATAACATTTCATATATGAAAGCTAAAAGATTATAGATTTTTTTCTTTTGTTCCTTCATAATATATGATGGATCATTATCAATTAGATCACATTGAAAGGAAAATTGTTAATATTTGGTCAAATACATGAATCCTTAACATTAACAATCATAAAACACCATGATATGACTTTAAGCTACGTGGGAGTATCATTTTCACAATGACATTAAACTATATGGCCCTCATCCAAGACATTCGGCATCAAACTATAATGAAAGGTTCTAATCATATGACCCCAAACTGTAGAACATCTATGTTATAGTAGTAAGACATTAAAATTTGTGATACACAATCTATTATATAATAAAAATTAAAAATAAGAGAGAATGATCCATGTAAAGGTACATGGTACAGTCATTCGAGAATTTCATTATTTTAATAACATACTATAATCAAATAAGATAATCCAATTCCCTTGTAATTTAATTCAATCCATTTAGGGGTCTTATCCTTCTTCAAGTAATCATTGGTCTTTGTTTTCATTCCCAAACATGAGATATCATTTACACTAATTATTTCCATACATTAAATCCAATTAATGAAAAATGACATAACATGTTGCCTATCATTTACTCTCATGTGAATTTAAATGAATTCACAAGTTTTATATTTTTTTCTTGTTGATCTTGATTCATGTAGAATTAGATGACCTAGAAAATCTTTTTTCACAATTCAATTTCATTTTTTCCTATTTCATATATAGAAAAATTTTCCCCATGAACCATTTGTTATGAAAAATTTCTCCTATACACATGAGAGCTTCACCGGTTTACATGTATTTGGAATAAAAACCATATATACCTTAGGATGATAATACTTCATTTCATTTTAATGAGTTTTATATACATAGAAGATTCTAAAACATGTTCTCTGGTTTATAGATACATTATAAGAATTAAATTATCATCTCCTTGCATGTTTGCCTGATCATTGTAGTGTGTTTTACATTCATATACTGGAATCCTATTTTAATTTTACTAATCTACATTTATAAGTCAAATTTTTTCAAAATAAATTACTTATTACATTGGTCAGTCATGTAAGACCCTATAATTCCCATGAAAATAGATGTAAAACTTAGTAGGTTAAAAAATGTGAAGGATAATCTGGGAAAATGTTGATTCATGGATCTCTTGGTCATATGGTCTAAAGAGATTTGAAGTGCATTTTCAAATTCTAATTATTACATGTTAAATTATACAATTCATGGAAAACCTAAAAAGTGATCCAACTCCAGTATTACTATTAATTCAATAAGAGAAAACTAAAATAAAGAGACAAATGATTGAGAACATCAATGGTTCCATTTATTAGAAAACAATGGAAGAGTATCCACCCCTTCAATCATCTCCTTTATATTATTGGGAAATTAAATGAAAAAGAAATGGCTACATTGAAATTTGACCTACTTGATTCAAAATATTGATAAATGATTGACTCATGTTCTTATGGTCCTACTAAAGATTTTTTCTTCAACCAAATTCATATTTGGCTAATGGATTCATTGGCATTATGAACATTTTTATCTTTAATTTTTTGTTTGATGGATTCTACCAACACATTATTTATCAAAGTTATATATTTATTTTATCCACAAGATCCTCATATTATCAGAGCTCTATAGTCGATACAATGATCCCAATATAAATTTGAATCACCTCAATAGCTAAATGATGAAAGTTAGTTGTAGTATCCTTTGAAAATTCTTCATGAGTGTTAGAAATACTAAATTGGGTAATATCACATTCATGAACATCCACATCCATCTGAGAATGGAGAATTTAATGAATAATGGAATGAAAATGTCAATAATCAAACACTCCTATGCATACACAACAAATGAGTTGACGAAAGATTTAAATAAACTCAACTATATTATCTAAAGAAGTCTCTATGATGATAATGTAATCATAGTTCCAAAACCATTTTTACATATCTTGATATTCATTAATAGCACTATGATACAGATATTGTTTACCCTTTTCAATAGGTTTATATTTGGTGATCAGATTCCTTGCAGAGAAATTTGCTTCAAATAGAGATATGAGAGGGGGAAAGTCCTATATCAATGCTTCCTGTCTAATTTTATGTACTGAATTGAAAATTTTAGCATCGATAAATGGAATTACCATGACCATATCATTGAGACTACTATTATTAAGGATACAAATTCTGTCAGTCAAAAATTATGGGTCTACACCAATCTCAACAAAATTGTACCATGGAGATGAAACTCCCCTGGAATTCTTAGAACATTATGACATATTTCATTCTCCCTCAAAAATTGGTGATGAATGTAAAATAGGATTGGAACATAGATAAACCAATTTGTTATCCACCTATTAGATTTATTTCCCCAAAATCCAATGTGGATTGTATTCCACTCACGTTTTGGAATAAAACAATGACATGTTGGTTAATGATTTCCTTGAAGGTGAATAATTTTCCTTTCCAATGTCTTCACGCATTATCCCCAACCAAAGGTTAATGAGTATGACTAGGTTTTAATCACTTTTTTTTCCAAATGTGGTGTAAGGATGAATCCCCATTGATACATCAAAATTGGCATGTGAACCAATAGGTAGCATATTACTCATAAATTTGCATACCATATACCAAAGAAATTAGATTCTCATCTCAAAATTTGATGATGTAGAAGAATTATTATAATGATACTCCACCATTATATATCAATACTTCATATGTTCCTAGATAATGAATTTTATGAAAAACATTTGATATCCTTTAATTGATCAATATATCTATCGAAGCCTATGGATATTGGGAAAATGGTTGAAATGTTGAGTAGTGAGGGGAACATGGAATAATATGGTATCATTGTTATATACTGATATTCACATCCTTGAAATTGTTCTACAAACCAACCATATAAAAATTAAATGTGTATAATAAGGTAATACATAGATCATTCTTCTTATATTTGTCCCAATAAAAAATTAATATGAGTGACTATAATTATGGATAGATTGATAGTTTTCCATCTTCCAACATGGAATCCATCATCAAAGTGGAAACCCTAACATTAATATAACCATCATAAAATGGAAATATCCATCCAATCAAAAACATGGTGATAAATATTTCTAACCCAAATTCAAAAAATATGTGTAGATGAATCCTATAACCCCATGTATTATGTTGTCCAAACATGAGATTTTCCTAATACGAACCCTAGAAATTGTTTATTCAGATGAGTTGTAGTACACCATATGGTCAAATAGGACCACTATCTTGAAAACATATAATATTCCATTGTTGAATCGAATAAAAGAATGAGTGTAATATTACTGACCTAGTGATTTCTCTATAATGATTAATAAGTCTTTAGAAAATAGTGAAACTTTTTCATTATCTGCCTTGTTATTAGATGCATCAAAGAACTCATAATACATGTTTCCTAAAATTAGAATTATATCTAATTGTAAGAAATCCCAAAAACTATATCCGACTTCTCAAGTGTATAAGTATAAGATTTTGGTTCTCCAACAACAATTGATAACTAATTTTGTAAAATTGAAGTGATAGAATAGCCAAAAAAAATAGTAAATCCATTCTGATTAATATAATATGATTTCTTTTAACCATTATAAAATTCTATGCAATTCAAGCTCACTAATAACACCTAGGCCCATTCATCAAAAAAACTACCTCCATACCAAAAAATCCTTATTGGAGATCCAACCTTCATTGGTATCACCTCTTGAATGGTAAAAACTATATGGGTTATTTTAATATAATTAATCAAATATATTTCATGATTATACTGATTAAACTGATTCAACAAGGAACCATTTAGAGTGAAACCTTTTTATTGAACCGATAATGAAATAATGTGCCTTCTAGGAGAAATTGACACAAGTACATTATCTAAGAACACGTGTAAAAAATAGGTGTATTGTTATAATAATCTAGATGAATTGGAACATTGTGTTGAAACCTAAGTTTATTAAAGGATTAATTTTTAGATAAGGGGTATTAATAAACCTCTAGAAAAAGGTGAATCTTCTAATTATTCTCTTCAAGGATGATATGATTTCAAGGATAGTTTATGATATTACTAGTGATAAAAATTATCCACTAAATCATGGTTATTGAATAATTAATTGGAATAGACATAATATTTTTTCACATATCCATTTTATCCCAATAGCAAGAAATGAGATATAATATTAATTGTGAAAAACAGTATAGCGTGTTACAAGATCTGTGTAACATCCAAATTTCAGTATGTGGAATAATTTATTTATACATGGGAATAATTGGGTTATAAATGACAATACAATTTTTTTTGGAAAATACAAATAATTTTATGAAATTATCACATTATTGGAAAGTTTATTCTCAATAGAAACCACTATGTGATGAAATTGGAATGTCGCATTCTCAAGTTGAACTGAAAAGTGATGGATTTTAAAAAGTGGAAAATAAGCTGATCATGAAAAATTTTATAGGTGTGTTCCCTTATTTAGTTTCATGTACACTCCAAACATCATCTCATAAAGAATTCAACTAGACCAACTTCATCATCTGAATGGACTACTCTTCTTGTTGACTATACCCCATTTTGATGGGGGGAATTATGCTCAGTACTTAAAAGTCCACATGGAATATCGTAATGATTTTATCCATATAAAATAGATAATCTCTATATCCCTGAATATTGAAATCTTAATGTACCAAGATCCCAAAATTATCTTCAAAGGAACCCCTCCATCAACATAGTATACTCACTATTGTAGATGCATTTATATATCGAGCCTCTTCATTGGTCCATTGAAAAATAATGACATTTTTCGGGGTGATTCATCATATTACCCATACCCCAACAATTTTAATTTTACATTTTTTAGGGAGGTGTAATATCCAAGACCCCTATAAATGAAAATTCAATTTTGGGGTGAGGCGTATATTCTATTCCACCCCCCCCAATGAATTTTCATTTATGGACTATGAAATCCCACATTTTCCATAGAAAATATTCTTTCATTGCAATGGATGGGTTTTTTTAGGTGGACCACAATCCAAAATACATCATGGATGTATGTTTTTATCTATAATTATCAATTTAATAAGACATTTACATTCTTACACCTTTAAAACCACAACCTAGGGATTTATTTGAAATAACGAAAAAGTTGGGCGAGACACTGATAGACATTGAGAGATATAGTCTATGAAATAAATTTAGTTGGTTTATCATTCAATAAACATAATAATGTAAGAGATGTAATAATATTCATTCTTCATAGAAAAGAAAAATTCCACATGGGGAAAAAACTCATTTATGGAATGCCATCTGCAATGTAATTCCCTTAACTAACATTGATCTGCATAGAAAAAATCATTTCAGAATCCCCATTCATGGAACCCTATATAGGTTTGATAACTTCTATCCCATATAGAAAATATAATCTAAGGTGGATTCCTTTAGTCATTGTACCCTTATACATATCATTCAACCTCATCTCAGTCACTTCATGAAATGTTCAAACAAATTTTCCATCAAACCCTCTCATGAGGAACTTGTCCTCAAATATGTCACCTCACAAATCACAATGTTAAGGCCTCTTCTAATTCCACCATATGTGTTTAATAGTAGTACAAGGTGAACCATCATGCCCTATTTTCATACATTCTTATCATAAAAGAGTTCATATTTGTAACATAACAATAAAGGGGGGACCTCATAATGTTCCCAATCAAAAATTCATGTGTTAATGAGGGTCTAAACTATTGTTATGGGGTCTTGGGGATCCCAATGAGGGGAAGCTAAATATGTGGAATGTTGAAAAAACCTCTCCCTCACATAAATATGTATAAAGGGGGAAGGGTATCATCTTCAAAATGAAATCCCAAATTATTTTTCATGCCCAATATACACTTCAATTATTATGTTCATATCCAAGATATGATAACATGATAGGAGATGGGAACCAGATCACTTTTTATCTCCAATAGACCTAGCCTCATCCAATCATATATGAATGAGATTCTGTGGCTTCTCAAATCCTCCAGTCCCACTTTTTTCAAACAATAATCAGGACTCTTATGTTTATGGAGGTTATTGAAAATCATAATATTTTCATGATCAACTACATATCATGGCAGGGGAATCCTTTTGGGATCTTCCACTCCTCATTAAATGAGCCTCTTATTTGGTATAATCCCTAATCCAAATCATCCACCTGAAAAATCTATATTTATGATGAGATGAATCGAACTCTTCAAAATGTGTAAGCACCAACCAGACCAAACTACCCGGGCTTTAATTACCATCCAATTAGGATACATACTAGGCTTCCCTAAATTCCAAATGCAACGCCTCTAAGTCACCATAATTTTCTCTGATCTATATCAACAATAGGTTCATATCCATCTTGGGAGGTCAAATCCATTCTATTTTCATTGGTCTACTTCTACATATGTCACGCATATGTTCTTGACTAGGAATATTTCACCTAAACATCAATGTTGCATGACATTAAACTCCACGGTTTGGTTTTCATCACGTGACCCTAAAAGTATGATTTGTTCCTTTAATTTAAACTTAATTATATGGGTTCTGATTCATATTATAGGGATATATAGGAATTCCATCTGTTGGACTTGATCATAATATCAAAATAACTCCTAACTTATTTGTAGCAGATAAATTATAAAGCTCCCCACTGTTTAGATTAAAACTAGAATCATGATAATAAATGATATAATAATATCTTATCATTATAAAAAATGATTCCATTGTTGCTTGAAATCACATACATAAATATTTATCCATTGATGAAAAACATTTCATATAAATATATATAATTCTGAAATCAACACAAGCTAATAAATGGTTCCTAATACAATAGTGACATTATTAATATTTGGGATTTAATAAAGGGTTCATAAATATTACTTAAAAATATATTATATTCCTATGGAAGTAAAAAATATCCCCCAAAATAGTTTGATGTGATTGACCTCACATCCTCCTTAACATTTCATTTCATATGATCACATTGGATAAATCTAGGTGGCTTCCAACCATTGAAAAAAATGTATGCATCAACTCGGAATATTCTCATGTGTGAATTGAATCAGAATCATAGCAGTTCTTAGGGTCATTATTAATAATAGGATAGTGGGGATGTTTCATTTTGGTGAGGCTGGTGTTGCCTAACCACATGGAATGTGTTATTTTTTAATTCAATGTAAGCCAAACATTGGCCATATTTTCATAACAAGGTTTAGACTCTCTCGCATTAGTGACTAATGAATACCCCAAGACGTTTTCTCATTATTTTTGGTTTTAGATAGGGTATTCTTATTTCAAATCAATTTTATCCCTTTTTTAGTTTATTTCTTCTGGCACCTATTATATGTTTTTATTTCTTTTATTTCTCATTGAAATTATGGTTCATTTTTATTATTATGTTTCATTTTTCTATAGTTGGGTGAGTTTTTTAAATAAATTTTAATTATGAATATTACCTTATTTTTGTAAATAAATAATGAATATTCATTTTACGGATAAGTTTTATGAAATGTTTTGAAATGGTTAAAAAATATTTTTTTCGTTGTTTTTCTTATAATGGAAACATATAATGATTTAGTTTTTAAAATTGATTCCATTTTTTTTGTTCAAAAAGGATGGTTTCATTTATTTATGAAATCATATATATGTTTTTCATTGGTATTGGATAATTTCAAAAGGAATAATATACATTTTTATTTTATTTCACACAATCATTAATTAGCAATTTTACTAAGAAATTTTATTGAATCATTTGTGGGATGCTTGTGGGACTGTTCTCTAGCACCAATAATGTATAAAACTATTATTTTTTTATGTAATTCCTCCATTTTATACATAGTTTTAATGTCCTAATTTCATAGAATATTTATAATTCACTTTTAATTAGGTTGGATAGTTTGGTTGTCGAGAGATGCCTTGTGTTATATGGAGGGGTGTCTAGAATTTCGTTGAGGTTTTGTTTTTTATAATGTATTGATTTATTATCCAAGATAATCCTTCAATTATTTATATTCAGTTTCCTTTATGGGATGTTTGAACATATTATTTATATTTATGATGGAATTATTATATAAATGAGTTAAACCAATTTTTTTGGTTATAAATCATTTGGTTTATTTGGTTATGAGGATTTTTTATTGGGTATGGGTGTATTTATATTATATGGATGACTGATATTGGATTATAGATAATCAATAACTACATATTAACTATAATTTTATTGTAAAAAAATCCAAAAGTTCTTCTTTGATTATTAGTATCTTTTTTCCATATCATGATGATCAGTAATGCCCTTCAACCTTAGAAGATTGTCATGTCATGTAACGTGTTAGTTCATACTAGTTTAGTTCATTTTGAATGATATCAGGGGTATTTTTTTAGAATTTACTACTTTTTAAATTCCATTTTTTTTATTTGGGATGTGTCATTATTATTATTTTGAAAAGGGAATTGGGACATTAGTGTAATATATGGGGGATTTCTTGGAAAAACCTTCCTCTTAATTAACATTGATTCCTATCGGATGCCAAAACTGGAGTATTTTATTTTTATTTATTTCATTATTGTATCCTTATTTTTGATGTGATAGAATGATATTAAGACCCTTATTTTTATAATCATGTGCTTTAAAGGGTTCATGTGTGGTTTCGTGTGAAAAAGTGGGACGCAATTGGGCTTCACTGTTATCTCATATGATCTATCAAACAACAAGAACTCTATGAAGATGAGTTTTTGTGCATTAAAAACCATCCCATGTGGTTGTCAAGTGACTTTAATGCCAGTTTTCCAAATAATTCTTAGTTTTTCATCCCTCCTGGTTTAGTTATTTTTACCCCTCCTCATTCTAAATGATCTTTTAATGAGATTTTTATGTCCAAAAATGGGGTTTTTATTGATTTGTGGTATTATTCTCTAATTTTAACATAATATAATAAATGATCCTTTTTATTGGGAAAATATAATTTCATAATGTTGTAATTTCCACCATAGTAGTAGATGTTTTTTAAATGAAAATCATAATTTACACAAAGATCGTTGATAAAGTGGTTGGTTTAATATATAAACAATGAAATTATTTAAAATGAATTTTCAATTTTTTTCAATCTCTAGAAAATTTATTATGGTTGAATTGATAATTTAATGTGAAATAAAGTGGTAAAATGGTTTTAAACATTTATAAAAATATTAGATAATATCGTTTAGATTTTCAAATAAAATATTTTGTTTCTCCAAAGATATTTTTTTTCATTAAAATCTATGGTCAATTTATAATTATACATAATATAAAAAAACTTGTTTTAAATTTATTTATTATAAATTGAATAATTATAAAAATTTATTTTTTGGATTTGTGATAGATGGGTTTTTTAGAAGATCATATTTCATTATATTTATCACTTAAGATGTAGTAGAACAATTTTGTTTAAATTTTGAGGCATTTATTTAATTACCTAATGTATTATTTTATTTATAAAATGCATCCTAGAGTTTTAAAAAAATATATATGAGGTTCATCTCTAACTATAATCATTTTAGTTAATATTTTTATCCTTTAATGATAATTTTTTAGTTTTAGAAACAATCTAGACTCTAAATAGATTCGTGTAATTGGAACCTTCACAAATATTGATACCTTGAAGGATAATTAAAAGTGGAAGCATTAAATTTTTTGTTCTAACCTAATGATCAAAATCTAGAGACACCTCTAGAGTATTTTATCCTTCATCAGAGTGAAACATTATTGCAGGAGTTGGTTATTTTTTCTTGTAGATTTTTTCCACCTCTTTCGAGTGATTCACTGATGACTCCATAAAATATTATTGCATGTATGTATGTATTTTTTGACCATATCTTATATGGGGGGTTATCATTATAGATATATATGGTTTACTATGGGAAGATAAAAACTTTTGGGGAATTGGGTGAATTTTTTATTACAATTCCAATGTTTTAGTAGTTTTCTTTTATAGATTTTGGATTTCCCTTCAGTTTATTATAATTATGGCTATTGAATAATTTCTTTGGTAGCCTTATTTGTTTTTTTATATTTTATTAATTTTATTTTTTGGAATTTCATTTTCATTATATTTAATAATATTTTGTTTTATTTTTCAATGTTTTCATCGTAATTTTTTTTAAAAGTTGGTAATTTTTTTATGATCATGGTTGAAGGAATTATATCTCATTTTCATGGCTTTGGATTTTGGTCATTTATGGTTTTATTATAAATTTTTCAAAATGGGAGATCATTGGTTCCATGACCTGGTATCTATAAACTGGGTTTGTAAGAATTAACAGTTAATGGGTTTTTAGGATCATCATGATATGGTTTTTTATTGTTGAGATCCTAGTTTATACATGGGGAGTGTGGGGTCCTAGTTCTAAAACCCATGTGGGGGTTTTTGAGGCCAATTTTATATTTTTTCCTTATTCCATTTTTATGGGATATCATTGGTGTCATTATGATGATTTTATCTTGTAGAATTTATATTTTTGTGTAGTATTCCTTTGATTTTTATCCTCTTGATATGTTATCAGATCCTTTAGGAATTATAATTTTTGGTATGGGAATGGGCCCCTTTCTTATAAGTTCCAGGAAAAATAATCATTAAATTTGGATGATGTATTCAATTTTTTGGAGTACATTCCATTTCTTTATTTCAATTATAAAATAATATTAAAAGATTGGGAGAGATATAATGGGTCTCTATTCCATTAGATCATAGATTAAGATTCTTGTTGTTTAGTTATGATTAGAGATGTTGGTGTTGCTTATAGATTCAGTTATTGTTCATTTATGGATTATATATATATTAAATTTAAGGTGGATCATGTTGAGATTTTACCTTTTATTAGAACTCTCCAAAATAATTCCCCAACCCACCAACATATTTTATTGGGTTGTTGTGGTGAATGCATTATGTGACATTTAATTTCAACTAGATACATCTTAGGGATATAATGTTGTCTAGTGGAGAGAATCAAGAATCCCCCATGTCAAATTTTTGTATTATTTATTAATTTTGTATCTATTTTAGAATATTTTGGAATTTTTGTGTTTTTGAACAATTTATTAAACTATTTCTGTATTTTTTTATGTTTCTTGTTTAGAAAACAGTTACCAGAAACTGTATGGTGACCGTTAGACCCATGTTAGAAACAATATAGTGTGACCTTTTACTACTTTTCCAATGTTTTCCAAGTCATACAGGGTATTCCGTGGAATTTTATGTCCCATATTTTTCATGAGGTGACTTATACTTTTATTGAATTGTTCTGATAAAATAGACAGACTGCCCTTGGATGTTCCCAAAGCTTGTCATGTGTAAGCCACATAGTTGGTTCTTGGTTTGTTAACCCATATGATCTGTCCAGTTAGACATAAAATTATAAATCTCTTTTTCCTTTTCAAATTAAACTCGTATACACCCTCATATTCATCCTATTTCATTCGACTCTCCCACTTGGATTTCAAGGAGGAGTTTTATCTAATTCTCCATTGTTTTTTGGCATCAAATTCATGATTTCTAATAGTATTTCCATGATAATAAATCCTCTTTTCATTACTCCTCTACATCTATCCTAATTGTTTCATTTATCTGTGGTCTCACCATTCTCTTAAATCATTAAAAACTATAAAATTAGGATTTATACATTAGGTTGTTTCTAATATAGGGATATATTCTTTTTAGGCTTATAGTGGATAGTTCAGTAAGAATGTTGTCTTCTTCCATAAAAATCAAACTTATTCTTCTTGATTCAAGGTTTTTGTTTCAAGGATGTTTTATTATTTTTAAATTTTAAGACTTTTTTGTTTTATAATTCATTTCGTAGGAGTTTATAAATTATTATGATAAAAAAATATATTGGAATAATGTCTCTTATGAGTTTAAACCTTGAAAAGGGGGGTTCTGTTTCTAAAATTTCATGTATTGTTCTTAAATTAAATATAAAATATTTTCAATCCGTTTTTTAAAATTAAAAAGGATATTTCAATGAATATTACAAAAAAAATATGGATTCAACATTATTAAATTTTCAATTGAAATTAAAAATGTTTGAAATGATTTTTAAAATTCAGTAGTGAATTTTATTTCTAAATTGATATTAAAGACATTTTTTAAATAAATGATTCATGAAATTGAAGGTAACTCAATATCCTAAAATAGATTTTACAAAATGTATTGTTTTGTAACTTATTGAAAATAGTATGGTGTTTTGGATTTCCCAATTTTTTTCCTCAAGAGCGTATTTCTCCTGTAATGGGTTAATTTTTAACATTTGAGTGTTTTTAAGTAAAATTTTCTTTTTTTATAAGAGGTAGTTGTAGTTCAGGTGATACTTATATATATTTTTTAAGATTTTGTTGGTAAGAAATTTCATTTGTTATTGATAATTAAAATTTAATGTAAGAAATTCTTTTTAGAGGGAGAATGTGACACAAGGTTATTTTATTATTAACTTCCATTTAAATAAATTCTGTTTTAAATAAATTATTTTTGACACAACACAAAACTAAAACAAACCCTAATAAATTTTACTAAGATATAATAATATAATTAATGGTAAATATTAACACCTTATATGAATTCAATATGAAACAAGATTATTATAATTTCAATATAAATAAATTCCCTATTAAAATAAAATTACTGGAAGATAAAATATTGATCATCATAATTTTATAGAAAGACTATCACATTGATTAAAATTTTAGATGTAAGGTAGAAAATTGAACATACAACAGACATTTAAAAGGATAAGGAAATAAGATGAATGATTTTATGTTATATATATGAATGAACTTTTATAGTAATATATGGATGTTTGATGCATATAACTAATAGGATTCATTGAATATGTAAAATTGATTGTTGAATTGGAATTTATAAACACATGTAACCTTGTTATGAAATATATGTTGTAATGGGAAATAATTTTTATGGATTAGTATAATTATTTCCTACAAATCTCAATTTTTGAGCTTAGAAGAGAGGAAATGTCACTAGGGTATTCCCTAAACATTTCCCAACATAAAATCTAATAAGACAGGCTTGATATAAATAATTTATGAGACAGGATAAGGCTTATTTAAATTGTTATGAAATCCATGCTAGCTGAATCACCACCTATGAAAACCACCACCACTTATCTTACCCATTAATCTTATATTTAATTTTTTAGTGGATTTATTATTAGAAGATTGGATGTAAAATCATTAATTTATTAATAAATGTTATATTCTCATTATCATGTATATTTTATTCTTCTTTAATTTCCATAAAATTTAAATTTAAATGACAATAAATGGTTTATTAAACATAATTTAATTGATAATGTTTAATTAATTTTATAAAAGTAATCAATGATAATTAATTTGGAATAAAAAAATTATGTGATTGAAAGACTCTGCTATATTGTGTATTTAAAAAATATGATCACTCTTGTATATTTTATATATATTAGTAATATATATATAAATTAATTTTCATCTAAATATTTTCAGTTTTTATGGAATATGAATAAATTGATTATATTCTGAAAAATAAAATTTCATAATTTTTTTATGGGTTATGCATGATTATATTTAAGTTAATTTTCATAAAATCTTGAAATTTGTTTGAAAAACTTTTATTTATATTTTTAATAAATGTACACTAATTTTATATAAGGTTAAATTCATTTAAATGAAAAATAAGTTACAATGGTATGTATTAGTTACCATGTTAAATTAGTAATTACTCAATGAATTATTTTTCAAAAAGTTGTGTAGTTTTTATGTAAATAAAATTAATTGATATTTATT
Source organism: Viscum album (assembly GCA_963277665.1). Lineage (NCBI taxonomy): Eukaryota > Viridiplantae > Streptophyta > Magnoliopsida > Santalales > Viscaceae > Viscum > Viscum album. Next base: position 89,916,319 of record OY728158.1, read on the forward strand.
AAATTATGAATTAATTATTATATTTAAAAAATTTAAAAAAATATTAACAATCATTTAATTGATAGATAATATGATAAAAAAAATATGAATTCCTAATGAATAAAAATACATTTATGTCAATAATAGTTTTTTTATGTGTTTAATTTTTTGAAAAATTAAATTTTACCAAATTTAAAACTAAATAATATTAAATTGATTCTATATTTATATTTAGAAAATAAAAAATTAGATAGGATTGGTCATATTATATTTTTAGTAAAAATCTAATTTCTGTGTTAAATGTTTAATCATCCTTAATTAATGAAAAACTGTGTAAATAAATGTTTCTTAGATATTGAAAAATTAACATAACACTTACACATTATAGAATAAATTGTTTGCATTGTAAATTAATAAACACTGGTCTCACCATCCTTCACTCACATTAATCTCCTAATCAATAGATGATTACATCATTATCCTTATCGCACATTAGATTATTAATAATAATCCTACAATTTAACTTAAAAAAATATTTCACTTGCACCAACATCAACACCACACTAATAATTAGTATATCTCTTGATCCCATATCCATTTTTACTCTCATATAATATTTTCGTACATTTTTTATCTTTTGGATACAAGAAATTGACCCAATCCCCCTATTTCTTATAGAACTACCATGAGAAAATTAATGTCCTCGACATGAGTATTATCCACACCCAAACAATTTCATCTATTCATTTATCATAAAAAACAAATAAAATCATACTAATATAATTTCATATGTTTAATTAGTATAATATAATTTTATTATTTTAAAATAATAACCATTATCTACGTTCCCCTCATCATTTGTAAAATGAAAATTTCACTAGTGTTATTTGCGATCAAGATCCTTCATGAATTATATATTTCATTTTTTATTAACACATTAAAGGAAGGGTTCTAATAAGATATTTAATAAAAAAAGATAAATTTAATAAATCTTTTACATTATATTAATATAAATTAGTGATTCTATAAATATCTATACCATTATTATAATTCCATCTATCATTTATTAAAAATTACAAAATCAAGCTCATCACTGGTTTTATCAGCACAAATCAACGTGAAAACTCCAATTTAATTAAGATAAAACATTTTAAATAATTATTTAAAACATATTAATGTATCATAAATAATAAATCAATTGTAAACATTGTATCTATGTATAGTGATTTAGATTGGTATCACAAAGTTTGTACGAAACAATCATAATTAATGAAAAATGATGATGAATAAAAAAATATATATCTAATAAAAATATAATGAATAACTATAGATAAAATGTAGAAAAGAAAATATAAAATAATAATTTTCATAAATAATTTATCTATATGTTTATGTTTATTATATAGGATATTAAATAAAATTTATAATGTTGAGTTTAAAGTTAATAATTTTTGTTATCTTAATTTCTATTCATTAAACTATGATTACTCTTCATGAACTGCTTTATTTATTATTTTGGTAAATTTCACCATATGGCTGAATTATATTATTGTATATTTTATTATTCTAATTATTTCGATTTATTTCTTTGGAACTTTTTTCTTATGGATTTTTATATAATTTTTTTTCTCTGATAAACTAATTTTTTCATGAAAATCCAATATTGTAAAGAATAATATGAATCCTCTCAGATTTATTTTTATTTTCAACAACCATATTATCTATTTACATATTGTTTAAAATTATTATTTTCTAAAAAAATTAATTATGATTATTAAGAGTTATAAATATCTTTACATGTTTTCAAAATTAGTAGTTATTTCATTTATAATGATATAAACATTATATAATATATTTCTAGATATTAAAAAAGAATTTGTTTTTATGTCCATATATTTTATCTTCCATTTATTATTCATGACTTAAAATTTATTTAATTTAAATTTTCCATTATTTGGATTGATTTATAAATAATATTTTAATAGTTATTTTAAAATCCTTATAAAAATATTATTTTCAAATTAACCCATTACATCATCGTTTTATTTCAAGGATAAAAATATTTTATAAAATATCATTGAATGATTTCTCATTAACATTCCCATTAATCTCCAAAGGATCTACAACCCTTGTATTTATTCTTAATAAAGAACACAATAAATTCCCTAATAAAATTATATTTTTGGGTGACTAAATTTTGGGTATCAATCTATCTAATTATCAATTTCGTTTTAGTTCATACCATCTGAAAATATATCAAAGCCAATTTTTTTAGGTTTTTTATGATGCAAATATTGATTCTAAGTAAAACCCATATAAATTATTTTTTTTATAATTGGGGTCATATATTACCCCTTGTACATTGGATAGGATTTATATATCATGGGATAATGATATTTACTATAGCCTAGATGAGGTTATCTATGTTCATATGATTCAGCATGGACTTAATGTGGTCAAATATGTTCAAAATATTGATCGTGAATTCATTGTTGTGGGCTATTTTAATAAGATTAATAACTGACTTGTTATGGTTATCTATTTTCTAATGATTAATTAAGAACTTTATGGGTTTACCTATGTTCAAAATATTTAATTTTCCTATGCTTACTATTATTCTAAATTTCTATGTTATATACCTTTTTTTATGATCTATGGATCGTATTTATTGTCTTGAAATTTTTCACCCTAATTCCAGGGTATGTCATTCATCATTTGAAATTAAATTTCTCTATATTATAAATAAAACTCTTATTGGTTCATGGTAATTTAATTGTTTGTTTATTCCATCATAATGTATTATCATGCTTATAATCTTACCCTTAATAACATGCTGAAATGTTTTTCCCTTACTAAGTGTTTTAGACCACCCCTTTCATAGTTTTTCCTTTCCTCGGGATATGAATATGAGTATAACATTTTAGATTCCCCAAAGAGGTATAATATAGTTTGATTATAGAGAATTTTTCTAAATTATGTGAGACGAGGTTATTATATATTTTTTAATTAGTGGAAGTAAACATTTAGTTAATGATATTGTTATATAATGATGAGTTGTAATGATTAATTAATGCCACAAATGTGCAATTTTATCGTGGATCATCACACATGGTATTGAATCCCATATATAAATAGAATTTTTGTAGCACTTGTATAGGTAACGTGGGTATGTGGTAACTCAATTGGTATTAGAGTAGGGTTTTGATATTTTTAGTTAAAAGGATGAGAAAAAATTAGTGACACTAAGAGTTTTAAGCCTAAATATATGAAAACATCATAAAATTTTGTTATTGTATAGATTCTGTTGTTTCCAAGGAATAAAATCCTTGTCTTAATACAAATAATTAGATTATGTATCTAGATCATATGGAAATATGGGTAATAACCATAAACAATATTAGTTGGGTATTAACTCGATATTCATTTGTCGATTAATTAATGGTAATAACATCACACTTGGTTTTACACTCCCAGGGGATATTATTTGTTTGATTTAAATTCTATTTAACAATCAATATATAGGATATAAATATAATTTCAGTATGTAATATATAACTTGTTTGGTTATAAATCCAAATAGTAATATGACCATTGATAACCTAGGTTTCAACCAAAAAAATTGTGACGTAGGGTATAAGTCTCGTGGAATACAGAACAATTGTATTTTTTCCAAACTATTTTATTGGAAGTTATTATAAAAAAATTTATCGTAATTTGATTGATAAGGTGTAGTATCCTAAAAATTTATGAAATATATATTTCAAATAAATTTAATTTCTTCAATATATTGTATTTCATGAAACACTGAGTTTTCAAAAACATCATTATATTAAAAAAAGCATTATTATTTAAGTGTGATGGTTATAACATAGCCATTACTTTTTGTGATATAAATTCTAATAACCATATTTTGAATCTAAGAGTAATGGTTTTAGACATATAAATCATATTTTTAAATAATTACTTACATTTTTGAAAAGTCACTATATGCTTGGAAAATAAACTTTTCACAAAAAATGATTTTCATTTCTCTTTGTGAAAAAATTATAAAAATAGTTTTTTAAAAATTAAATAAATAAATTATGAGAAAAATTATTTTCAGACAATCATGTAAAAATTAACTTAGAGTGAATTTCTGATAACATTAGAAAATTTAATTTTTTTGAATAGGGATAATATTAAAATTAATTAAAAAATATATTTTATTTAAATATTTTAGAAATTACAAAATTCATTTTTAACTTGTTTAATGTAAAATTAGAGTAATTATACTATAATTATTTTAATTTAGTTCATTAGAATCAATTTCATATTTTATTTGGATATTAAATCATTCCCTACTTTTGATGATTTTTTATTGCAAAACTATGTTTTCACTAAAACAATGAAATTAATTTTAAATTAAATTATGCCACTTATTTGAATTAATTTTTTATAAATTAATTCCATATTTTTAATCATTATATTTTTTATCGTATAATAATATCAGATTAATTTTTTTCCTAATGAATGGTAAAAATATTATAAATTAATTACTATGGTTAAGGTTAAGACATGCTTATCAGCACTTAAACTCAAACAATAAGGTTTAAAACATCCTAAAACCTTTTCAAATTCCCATTATATGGTTATAAATTTTCCTTATCTCATATGATGTTTTTTAATGATCCATTTTGGTTCCTCTTTTAGGTTTAAAACATATTTATACCTTTTTATTTTATAGTAATCCAAGTATGCCCTCTCCCCTCCAATAAAATAGCACCCCTCTCATCTCTTCATCACTCTTAAAAAGCCTTTTTATAATATAGATATAAAAATGCCTTTCTTAATTCAATTAAAATACCCAATATGTATTATTGTGATTATTAAACAATCTTAATTAAAATATTAGTGTAAAAATTTGGGGATGTCTGCAGAAGTTGTATTGTTCTTCATCGAGAATTGTTATTTCATTTTTTCATACACCTATAGAATATATTCATAATATATGTTGATATAAAAATAATATTTCTCTAATATATTGTGATGTTTCTTTTTTAATTATATAACCTATATCCATCTCCTCTTATATCAAAATTTTAATGAAATAATCAATCATGATTAGGGAAAAACATCCTCTTCGCGAACCGATGTCTTTCGCATTCCTTCATTGCCTCTCATGATAAAAGATAACTAAGTATTTAATGTTCATTTATAATATTTATTCCATATTTATAAAAATTTATTTAAAATTAAAAATATACCATATTACCTTTAAACTAATTGGAAATTAATTGCATTAATCATGTGTACAGCAGGACTACCTCCTCTAAAAAGCAATGTGATACCTTTTTCATTTTATAATGACTTGTTTAGTAATAAGAATACATTAAATTAATATATATTAATTGTATGATATAAAAATTATTCTAAAAGTTTAAATTGATATTTATCTTTAATTTATTTAATCCTTCTTGAAAAATATAACAGTATTGAAGGATACTTATGACATATCATCTCCATTAACAGTGTAATTATATGTTTATAAATAACTTTTATTGATTAATTTAATAAATATATAATGAATATATATAAAATTTATATCATGGTTAAAATTATGTATATTATGGAATTGTGATAAAGGTAATGGAACCACAAATACCAAAACAAAACAAAAATGAAAAATTAAGTTGTTATTACCCAAAACGCAATATTAACAAGGAATTGTTAATAAAAATGAAATAAAACAGTATGAATAAATAATATTAATTTTGATATATATATACATAACTATGGTTTTATAATATATTTATAAAAATGAATATTTAATATAATGTATGCTCAAAAGGTTATGAAATTATACCAGGCTTGAGGTAAGGGATTTATAGTTTCTCTTTTATTTTTATGAGATAAATGCCATATACACAACCCCATTAGATTGTGAGGTTTATATAAAATATAATGGACATATTCTATATTGAATAAAATATTTTCATGATATTTATTTTTTAAATTGATAGTATTCACTCATGGGGCTGAGAACTCAGAAGATACCAAATTGGTTAGGGTATTATATTACAACCTCATTGTCTGTTGCGGGTGTTTCTCATTATATTCCAATGATTAAATATTATTATCTATCTCTAAAGAAATTCATGAATTTTTTTCTCCTCTATTTATTTCCTTAATTTTCAATTCCCCATAAGTTTAACCTCTTTATCAAATCAATGTTCCAAAAGAATTAATTTATGTTAACCCGCATTTATTTCTCTCTTCTATCAAAAATATTATTTTTCCCATGTCTATGATTTCAAGGAATTTTTAAAATATGGTTTTATATATTATAAATAGATTTTAAAAATTCACATTTTCCATGTTTTAATTTATAAAAAATGGTTAAAAACTACTCATCATGTCAATTTTTGAACCATTATCTTTTTACCTTTTACTGAAAATGTAAAAGAAAATATTATTTTAACATGTATGGCATGAATGGTATATCATTCCACCATTACTACAAAATTATTTTAATCATAATCTAAAAGCTCAAAATTTTATTTTCAATGAAAATATTTTATTTAATATTTTGGATTTTTTTTATTTAAAGTATGTGATTTCAATGTGGAATGAATATTTTTCTCATTAAATGTTCGATGTTGCCATTCAAAATTATTTTTATCAAAGATGAATTCCTTTAATGTTACATCAAATTTAAATGTTATATGATCTAAGGATACCATATTTAAAAATTATTAAATGGTTTATGTTCATGTTTGAAGAATGATTATGAAACCCTTTCCTCTTCCTTAGGTTATTCTATTATGAAATTATTAAAAGACCTATTTCTTTTCCATGGGTTATGTTATGATGAAATATTAATGAAACTAATTTCATATAATTGGGTTTTTGAAATGATGTTTTTTTCATATCCTTTGGAACACATATGTAATATTTTCATTATTTTATTGGTGGGAACTATATCTCTAAGAAATATATTGTGTAAATATTAATATCTCACAATATAAATACGACTAAAATGGGGGTGAAACCAATTATATAAGAGATATTGTCCACTTTGATAGGATTTGGATTAATCCATGACTAAAATGTTGTTTTGGGGAGTTAAAACATTCCAATATCATAATATTGGAAACGATCCTTGACTACTAAAAAATAGTTATCGTGGATTTTATATATTCCAAAAATCACATTCTTAGGCCAATATTATGTTAAAATTGATCTTGTTATTTGATTCATTTTATATTCATGTCTTGTGAGATTTTAAATATATATTTCATATCAAAATATTCTAAGAATTGATATGTCATGTATGATTTTCCAATATAATAATCATGTTATGATATGCTTTTTCCATGTAATGTGGATATCACCCATGTTTATTCGAAATGAGAATGTAAGATCCCTCATTCTCATTTTTTCTTTCCCCGTGTTATAATGAAATGTATTGTGTATAATATGTCAAAAAAGGGTTTTAATTATGAAGAACATAATTCATGATTATTTTCTTCACTTATGATCTATTCTATTATGTTTCTACATTTCCAAAGGCACTAGATGTAAATGATTTTTGAGTTGATTTTTTTCCTATGTTATAATATTCACATAATAATATGGAATAACTATGTATGAAAATTTTTGGTCTTTATTGTTTGTATAATATCAATCTTTAGTTAACCTTATGAAACTATGATGGTAAGTCATTAATGATTTCATTAGGGATATATCTAATGATGTTTCAAAGGAAAAGTAAAAGGATAACTCCAAGCATAGTAAAATGACCTAAAATTATGGTAAATGATATAGAATTTGGTATCTAAGAAAATAAATCCATGTCATGATACTAAAATTTTTTGTGTCATAAGATTTGATTTACGTAGTGAAAATAACATAAAAAAATGTTTATTGTGATTCAATTTATCACAATATAAGGCTTGAAAAATGTTTTTATTGCACTCCGTGTTTGAAAATATCAGGAGATATTATACGGAAATTCTCAATTTCATTTTGAACCATCACGAATGATTTAAATTGATGATAACCATGAATGAACTATTTTAATAGAAATTTTTCATAGACTGAAAATAATCATTCATTATAGAGATATCCTTTAATTTCTTTTTAATGCTTATGTGGTCAAATAATATCATTATTGTTGATCACAATATGATTTTTAGTTTTATTCTATCTGTGGAACCTATAGGACTCATCTTAATACTAAATGTAATGTATAATTCAATTTATTAATTTAGATAAAACAAATGTTTTGGGATATTGAATAAAAAATAAGTTTCTATGCACACATAGATTTCTAAAGATATTAATCATTCTAAACATTCAAATGATAATAAGATCAAACAATATTCAGTTTAATCCTTCACGAGGAAACGTACACATTATTATTATGGGTCCACTAATCCAATAGTTTTTGATAAATATATTAGTGTGGTTGAGAACATATTTTTTATTCTCTGTTTTTGTTCTCTTTAAAAAAAAATTTGGTTGTCTTTCGTTTGGAAGGTGAAGCAGATCCTTGGTGTAATAATATAAGTAATATGAGTCAACTAGATGAAAATGACTCTATAGAATGGTAGAAGTAAAATAAATTATTTTTCTATGAGTACTTTCATTATATTATTCATAGAAAAATATGTAAGGACCTCCATGAGTTAAATATAAAGGATTATGAATCTTTTGGTACTGATGAGGTTAATTTTTCAATACATGTGAGGTAAGATTCTAGTATTATCATCCATCCTAAATATAAGACTTATCAATTATGAATTAGATTAAAAACATGTCTTTAAAGAGCATTGTCCATGTCATGCATCATTATCTATGAATATATAATTTTATATTCTATAATGGTGGAAATAGAGATTGTAGTTATCAATAAATATCAAGGTTTTGATAAAAAGTAGCGATGGAATTAAAATGAAAACATAAAAACTACGGATAAAAGAAGAAGAAATTGTGTTCAATATTGATGTTTGAAATAAAATAGAGATAAATTTGTCTCAATGGTACTGGTACATTTTATATGTGAGTATAGGTAGGTTGTTGAGAAATCAATTGAATAATTAGTGGGGAGATTTTAGGTAATGGATTTAATAGAGAGAAATCTCCACAAAATATTCCAACTACAATCCAATGTTTCAAATGCAATTAGTATGATCATTATGATAACCACATCTAAATCTATGGTTAATAATTATGATTGAGGTCAGAAAACTCTGATAGAGAGATACAAATGGAAATATCATTCTATCCCTATTTTTAATGAGATTTTTGAAAAAGACATGGTGAAAGGTAAACAATACATTTACTCTATAACAGTAAGTTTCTTATTAGATTTTCGACCTACCCATTATTTTATATGTAAAGAATTTACAAAGGGTAAAAATATTTCAACCATAATAAGTTGATGTGTAATTAGCTGTGAAAACCCCTAATTTTATGAATATATCATATAAGGAAGATTATTTTAATTGTATGGAAATTTTATTGTAAAAAATATTTTTATTCTACATTTGTTTGAATTTGATGATATATTATGCATTAATTGGATTTGTTTAGATAAATACTACATCAATTTATATGGAATGCATGTCACATTTAATATTCAAAACTAACATATGATCATCTATAATTAAGATGATAAATAAAATTTTTTAGGGAAATAATATCCATTATAGGGGTATTTATTCCCATTAAAGAGAGTGTTTATCAAAAATAGTTGGAGAAAAACTCAAAATAGATTATATGAATATTATGTTGGAGATTTTTAATGTGTTTTTTGATATGTATTCTAATGTTATATTAATATTTTATGTTGAGTTCTCAAAAGAACATATACTCAACGACAAACCTATTTCAATGATTCCATATAGAATAGACCTGATTGATTATCTCATGTGGAAGAAGCAACTTCATTAGAATTTTGAAAAGGGATTTATTCAGTGTAATGGGTCACCATATGATTGACTAGTTTTATTTTTTATGAAGAAGGATGGGTTGATGTGACTCTTCACTGATTATCAGGAACTTAACAAGATCTCAATGAAGAAAAAGTAACCTCTACCCCATATGGATGATTTTTTTTGTCAACATCATAGATATAGAAACATTTTCAAGATTGATCTTCATTATATATATTATCAATTGAGTTTCAAGGAGAATATTCCAAATCCATCATTCCATACAAGGATTACACGCTATGAATATATATTAATTCATTTTGGATATACTAAATCCAAATACATATTTATGGATTAAATGAATATTGTATTTTTAAATTAGCATGATCAGTTTTAGATACTCTTTCTAGACGATATTATAATCTATTCAAGGTTTAAAGAAGAGCATTATGATCATTTTATGATTGGGGTGAAGACCTTGGGAAAAGTGATTTTGTACAAAATATTTTGGAAGTCTAGAATTTTTCCTTAAAAGGTTTCATTTATTGAGTAATATAATCTCAATAGAGATAATATTTGTGGATCCATCAAAGCCATATGTTATTGATTGTTGGCTCAGAATAAAAACTATGATTGAGATCAAAATTTTCCTTAAATTGGATGCATGTCATCGAAGGGTTTTGTATAATTTCTCATTGTTATTCAATCCACTAACAAAGTTAAATCATAAGGGAATCATGTTCCATTAAATATATTAATATGAGGAAATTTCTGAAGAACTAAATAGAATATTAGTAAGTTCACTTGTTCTTATATTAACCTATTTTTTGAAAGGGTTTCTAATATATAGTGATTCATTGAATATGGTACTTGGATTCATTCTCATTAAAAGATACATTTTTATAGTTTATCCCTAATTAATATAGAAAGCTCAAGAGAAAAATTATCCTCATAATTTTAGGTTATTTATTGCTATTATAGTATTAAATATATGGAAGAATTATATTTATAGATAAATTTAATACATATATATATATTTATCATAATATTTTAATGTATATATTTACAAAAAGTGAGTTTATCATAACTCTATATGATGGTAGGATCTAATAATAGAAATTTTTTTATTAATAAATTACAAACCTTTGTAGGAAAACATGGTAGATGATGATATGAGTCAGAAGAATCATGTTATATTAACAATTATGAGGATCTAAAAATCCAATATTTCTGGATTTTTAATGGATGGATCTGGATATCATGAAGGATGTCGGAAAACATTTCTTTCTCAAATAAGTATCAAACTATCTATATATGTATATATTATTTCAATGAAGGAGGATGAAGTGGAGGCATTGAAAAATGATAGATTTTTTCTTGTTTTATCCTTGATTTTGATGTAATGATGATGTTGTAGAACAATGTATATATTTCTTCTATTCCTGATTTGAATAAGAATCTTTTAGGGGAAGCTCATAGTTCTTCTTTATATATTAATAATAGAAGTACAAAAAGTATTGTTGTTTGAAATTGTATTTTTCATAGGATTACATGAAGAGAGACATTAAAAAATTCTTATCTCATTACTTTATATGTCATCAAGTTAAAACTGATAGTCAAAATTATAAGTGGATATTACAACGATTACCCATACCAGAATGTAAATCGAAAAACGACAAAATGGATTTTGTTCTCTGACTCCATAAAGAATATAATGGGAATAATGTTATATGTGTTATCATTAAAAACCATAAAAGGTTATCTTACATCATTTCTATTATATAATATTTCTATATGGATCATATCACCATGATATACATAAAATAAGTGGATAGGATGCATGGACTACTAAATTCAATTGTATCTAATAGGGATACATGTTTTTTCTCGATTGTTTAGAAAACTATTCTACATGCAATAGATACAGTGTTATGTTTCATCACAAATTTTCATATTTATTAATATTTTCAGTTTTAGAGAGAAATATGAACCGTATAGGATATTGTAAGCTGTTCTTATATAGATTTAAATGGTGGTTCGGATCAACATCTTTTTATAGTCGAGTGTTTTTACAATAATATCTTTTACAAAACAATTCTCATGGATTCATATGAATCAATCTTGGGAAAATTGTACATAAATATAATTCCCAGAGACATATCTGGAGAAATAATTATATTAGTTCCCCAGAAAACTGATTAAATGGAAAATAATTTTATAGCAATTCAACAATATAACATGTAAGATCCATGTCGATGGAAAATATAATATGATAACCAACATCCTAATCTAAAGTTTCATGTTGTTGATAATTATTTCTTGTGAATTCCTACAAAGAAATAGGATATGATAATTTTAATGAAATTAATGTTTAAACCTTTTTATATTAAGACTTTTGATTTTCTAGATTGAGTAGGGATGATTATTTATTGCTAGGAAATTCCACCGAACAACTCTCAAGTCCATCATTTTTCATATGTATCTATCATGATGAATAAAATACCTAAAAATTTACATATAATAAACTCAAAAGTATTGCCACTTTATAATTACCTTTCTAATGAAGATAAACATATAGATATTCCATGTAATATAGAAAATAATTTATGAAACAATACCAGTCCCCTAGTAAATGTTTTATGGCTAAAGAACCAACTTACAGAAGTTACCTGAGAATCTGAGGATATGATAAGGTAAAAGTATCTTTAGTTGTTTATATTAGAGTGGAATAATTTTCAGGCTCATATTAACTTAAAGGGGGTAGACCATGTAGTGACCCAACCCAAAATAGATCAAAGCTAGTGTTTTCTACCAATTACATTGATATGATTGCAAGGAACCAAATCACATAGGGAAAAGATTTTAGTAGCCTTGGTAAGAAAGATATATAAATTTAACGTTCATTTAAATTAGTAAAATAATTACAATTTTTTTCTAAATAACATTGAAATTAACAATATTTTATCAAACATATCCTTTAATATCTCTCATTGTTTTCTTTTTAGATTCCTAGAAAAGGAAAAATAATAACTGTGAGATCTAATGATCATTAAGGAATAAATCTATTGCTAGTAAAATTGAATCAAATTTAACAATAATTATAAGATGATAAATTACTGAACTCAAATTCAATATAATAAGAAAAAACAGAGAAGGAAGTGTATAAACAATATGTTAAGTAATAACTAGAAATGAATTTCATTTAAATAACTAGAAAATTAAAAAAAACATAGAATGATATAAAGCTAATTCTAATTACATTTAATCAATTAATTGATAATGAAATGAATAAATATAACATGTCAACACACAATTTTATGGATGAATAATAAATGAAACTAAATAATGGGAATTCCTTCCTGTGTGGACTTCAGGAAAAAGGTATCTTAAACCAATACCGCTAAACCATTTCACAAGATGCTTTAAAACTACGGATAGAACATTGTTTAATTTTCACAATATATTCATCTCATGAGAACCTATCGATGCATCCAGGGGCTATATAAGTTATGGGCCCAACTCATCATTTCTAATCTGAAGAATTATTCATATTGAATAATCAAAATAATTAATATTCATTATCCATTAAACTTATTCAATAAATAATATGTAACTATTTATATTTACCCAAAATTTAAATAACTTCCCAAGAAGACACCTATATAAAATGTATTTATAGTTTAGGAAATATTAATATCCATGATAAATTATGTTGATAATTAAGACAAATTTATGGCATCCTGCATTTTTATTACATAACTTTTCATTACATTATACAAACAGAGGATCATTAAAGTATAGTGTCTTGGAAATCAATAACATATAACATAAAATCACAAAACATTCTTCTAATAAATTGGTAGTGATTCATCATATGTTATTTCTATGTAATTTTATTTCATATCATAACCTGAATACATACATAAATGGAAAGGGAGAGCTGAAGGCCTGATAAGGAAAGCGAGGGAATGTGTTTACTTGTGATATCAATAAGAACATGATGAAGTACAAAAATACATGACTGATAGATATAGAGGCATAAAATAATGAAAATAACTTGATCCCTAAAATTAATATCTGTCTAAAACATTTAATTCAGACATTCATGATCATATCACCATGGTTCATCCCTAAAATTTCTTAAAAATTAACATGGTTATTCACCATGTTATTGTAAAACTTGTCATCTCTAGAGATTAAATTTTTTACCCAATGAATTGGAGGGATATCATGGGAAACCCTTAATATGTAATTATTTTAATGTGATCCACATATATAATAATCAATCATTTCATAAATAACCCAAAAACAATTAAAGAAATGGGTTTCATTTCAAAATTGTGACGTTTTAAAATTGCTTAAAAATAAGATCATTATGTCATTTATAACCAATGGAATGGTAGTGAGGGTTATATATATAATAATTAAAGAATAAAATAGATCAATATTCTGTATTGATTAATACCCCTATATATGAAAATAGATTTGGGTATTCACATAAATAATACAAGATAATTTCTTGAGAAAAAGGGGTGATTTTTTGAACAAAATTCCGTAGCATAACGGCAATATTACATGGTTAAAAAAACATTGAAAATAGAGGGGACAATATTCAACCACTCATAATAAATTCATAATATAGTATGGGTACATAATAAAAAGAAATAATATCTTGGTATGGATATTTTTAGGAAATACCATATGAAAATTAAACTCAAATGAAAAGAGAAGATGTTATTTCTTTTAAGAAAATTCATCTGCCTAATGGATTCCTAGAAAAATTCATAAAATAAATTGAAATGAAAATAAATTTTCTCTCATCATTTGTAATTGAAATGAGCAGTAATATGAAAATATAATAACATACTCCTGCATAAGAATATGGAAACTGGAAGACATAACTTAAAGGAAATCATGGCTAAAAAATAGCATGGAAGGATACCTTACCTTGAAATGTAACATCGAAATATTGAAGGTTGGGACCATGGGGGACTTGAGGGAACATTTTGAGGGATCCTTAGGAAGTAAAAAGAATATAACTTCATTGAGAGCTATTTTGTAATGTAATTAGTGGAGGAATGTCTTGGAATTTATAGGAAAATTGAGGAATATTTAATTAATATTCAAGGGACACCTCATCAGAGGTATTTCCAAAACCATTAGATTTACCACAGTATCTTCCCATGGTATTGTCCACTTGGGACACCTCATTACGTATATTACTATTCATTGGTTGACCAGATTTACAACATCATGAATATATCATCAATCATGTAATTAAACACCCGAAACTCAAAACTGTATTTTAACTATTCAAAGAAAATTATTTTATTACAGAAAAAACCCAAATCCTTACCCTAACCTAATATCAATGCTCTGATGTAAAAAGTGATATCCATTTAATGTATAAATTTTTTTAAATATTTTAAATTTAATTTTAAAATAAAATCATTATTTATTCAAAAAAAACTCTAAAACTATAACTTACTTTGTAACACATTAAAAAAGTAATCAATGACCCATAAAAATATCTTATAACCAAAAGAAAAGAAACAAAATATTTATGATTAAATTTTATGAATATACATTATCATTTTGAATCATTAAATTAATTTTAAAATTGTAAATAAAATATTTATTATCTACCAAACTAACAAAACCTAAACTATGATTGTTTTTCACTTTTAAGAGACCTAAATTATATTTACACATTCATGGGTGATGATTTTATTTGTTTCTGATTTACTATTCATTACTATTCATTAATATTCATTATGATTCACTAGGGTATATTACTATTCATAATTTACTTTCACCAAAAATTATGTTGATCATATTAGACTATAAATTTCTAACATGTAAAAATTGTAGAAGACGATTTTCTGAAAATCATTTCACATTATTAATTATTTATAGTTTTGAAAAATATTTTAAAATATCCTCTTTTCAAAATTCTTCAAAAATATTCATACTATATTTATCTGGATATTTGAAAATCACA
The DNA here is from genome assembly GCA_963277665.1 of Viscum album. Taxonomy (NCBI): domain Eukaryota; kingdom Viridiplantae; phylum Streptophyta; class Magnoliopsida; order Santalales; family Viscaceae; genus Viscum; species Viscum album. Next base: position 89,932,213 of record OY728158.1, read on the forward strand.
AATTTTTCCAAAAATAAAATTTTCCATTTTATTTATTCCAAAGGATTACACGATGCATCTAAGGCCTCATTATATAGCCCCTTATAACAACTACATAGGACCTAAGTGAAAGTTATGCTACAGTGATAGAAACGTGGGGTGGCTCGAACGGTATTGCCTGAGTGGTGATTTCTATCACCTTGAACTTCTCCGATTTGTGATTTTCCCTAGATTCACATGTTGAAGCTCAACATGGGATTGGTCCAGAGAAAATGCCAGAGACGCTACCTCCTTCCGAAACTCTGACAGATGGGCTTCGTACGCCCCGAGTTTACAAGATGAGGCCATCGACTCTTATTTCTATATTAATTAACCAAGATCACTTGTATTTATATACAATAATTGTAGCGTAAAGAGTTTAGTTTCAAATGATCATATTTATCCATGGTAAAACAACAGTACAAAACCCAACTACCTCATTTAATTATAATAACTTCATTAAAAAAGATATTGTTTGCTAGAGTATAAAATAAAATAACAAAAAAATAAAGGAAAATAATATTATTCAAATGTTTGGGTCACTCACTCTTACCCCCTTAAGAAATTTCATCCCTGAAATATTAACTCGTACACTAATAAGAGAAAAGGTGTGGGTACTACTGCCTCAAAGACTCCTCTGGTTCCCAAGTGGCTTCTTCACATTTTTGGTTCCTCCACAACACTTTAACAAGGTTTGTATTCTTGTTGCGTAGAACATTTTATCAACGATGCAAGTTCTCCACCGGCTGCACCTTATAAGAGAGTTCATGTTCCAGTTGAACCACATCTGGATTTAGTACATGTGAAGGGTCAGGTATTTCCATTCTCAAGAGAGATACATGGAAGACATCATGAAATTATGCTATATTTGGAGGATGTTCTAGTCGATAGGCCACTACTCATATATGATCAATTATTTCATAAGGGCCAATGTACCTAGGGATGAGCTTCCCTTTCTTCCCAAACCCCATGACTAACTTTCAAGGATACATTCAAAGAAATGTTTTTTCACCTACATAAAACACTATGTCCCTTAGATGGTTGTCTGCATAGCTCTTTTGCCGACTCTGAGTAGCCTTAATGTGTTTCTGGATGGCATGTACTCTTTTGGTCATCTTCTGGACATGATCAATCCCAAGAAGCTTTCTATGAATAGCTTCATCCCTATAAGTACATGTTCTTCATTGTTTCCCATATAGAGCTTCATAGGGTGCCATTTTAATTCTCGAGTGTATGTTATTTTTGTATTGTAACTCAACTAATGGTTGATGTTGACCCCATAAATTGTCAATTCTATTGAGTATCTTCTCATTATGTCCTCAAATGTTTGAGTAGTCCTTTCAGATTGTCCATCATTTTGTGGGTAATAGGCTGTACTGAAATTCAATTCATTGCTCATAAAATATGAAGTCTTCCATAGAATTTTGATGTGAACCATGGATCACGATCAGATACGAAAGAATGTAGAATTACATGTAGCCATACCACTTCCATCACCTAAATCATGTAAAGTTGGTCATGAGAGAAATTTTATCAAAAGGAGATAAAATGGGAAGTCTTGGTGAGATAGTACACAATAACCAATATTGTATTGTTTCCTTTGGATGTTCTTGGGAAACTATTGAAGAATTCTATTGTGACATTATTCCACTTCCATTATAGTATGGGTAGTGGTTGCAATACCCCTTTATGAAGTTGCCACTATTCCTTCACATGTTGACATACCAGGCACCTTGAAGTGTAGTCATCAATCTCCCATATCATATTCTCCCACCAATAATGTTCACAGAGGTCCCTATACATTTTTGTGCTTTGAAGATGTATAGAGATTATAGATCTATGAGATCCATCCATCTTCTCCTTCTTTATTTCCGAAATAGATGGAAGAAATGGTCTTCTACAAAATTTTAGTAAACTTTCTTGATCAATATTTAACTCTGGAAACTTCCCATCCTTCACAGCCTCTAACTTCTTATGTATCAAATGATCATCTTTCTGAGCATTCTTAATCTTCTCCAGTAATGGGGGATGAGAAATCATTTGGTTTAGGGTTGATGATATCCCTTCCATTATAATTCCCATGTCTAGCTTTACTAAGACATTTATAAAAGGATCTCTTTGTATCCTCATCATGGAATGAACAACCGGTTCTTTCTTTCTTAATGCATTAATTACTTTTTTTTCTCTTCCGGGACGATAATGAATTGAATGATCATAGTATTTGAGAAGATCCAACCATCTGCCTTGACTCATGTTCAATTCCTTTTGTGTGAAAATATACTTCAAACTTTGATGGTCTATGTATATATCACATTTCATTCCACAAAGATAGTGCCTACATATCATCAGTGAAAAGACGACCGCAACCAGCTCTATATCATGCTTAGGTGAGTTCGTCTCATGAGTCTTTAACAATCAAGATGCATAAGCAATGACTTTTTCGTTTTTCATGAGGACGCACCTAATCCCTTCCGGAGATGCATCGAAAAAAGTAATGAATCATTCTATGCATGAGGGCAGAGTTAACACGGGTGTAGTAACCAATCTCTTCTTCATCTCTTGGAAATATTCTTCACACTAATTTGTCTAGATGAACTCGACCCCTTCTTGAGTAAACCTGGTAAAAGGATTATTAATTCCTAAAATGTTTTTTACAAACCTCCTATAATATCCCATAATCCATGGAAACTACGAGTCTCAGTTATTTTTGTAGGCTATGGACACTCCTCTAAAAAAGTTATCTTTGGAGGGTCAATTGTGATTCCTTCATTGGTTACAATGTACCCCAAGAAATAAACTTGTTGCAACTAGAATTCACATTTTATGAACATCCAAAAAGCCTCTCATGCCATAGATAATTCAAAATAACCCCTATATGAACTTCATGCATCTCACGAATTTTGGAATATATCCAAATATAATCAATAAAAACTTCCACAATGTTATCCTGGTAGTCCATAAAGAAAATATTAATCAAATCTATAAAAATAGAAGGTGAAGTTGTCAGTTTGAAGGGCCTACCAACAAACTCATAATTATCATTTCTTGATTGAATGGAAATTTTTGAAATTTTATTTTTCTTCACGCTATATTAATGATAACCAGATCGAAGATCAATCAATGGGAAGAATAGAGCCCCATAAAGTTGGTCGAATAAGTCATCAGCTCTTGGAAGAGATTATTTGTTCGTCACTTTGACCCCAGTCAGTTCTCTATAATCAATGAATAGCCGCCTTGATCCATCCTCCTTCTTCACAAAAATAACTGGTGGTCCCCAAGGAGACTCACTCGGTTAAATAAATATGTTCTCCAAAATATCATGGGGATGTTTCATTATTTCTTCTAGATCTAAATTTTCCTTCCAATAGGGTGTATTAGATATCAGATGAGTCACAGGTATGAGTTCAACGGTGAACTCAACATCTCTTTCTCAAGGAGGTCTAGGTAACTCGTCAGGAAATATGAAAAAGTATTCAGGGATGATTGGGAAATTTTATATCCTCAAAATATCATTTCCATTCATCTTGTTCACCGATCAACTCCATAAATAAGGATATATGAGGTTATTCAAGACAAATATCATGTTGAGATATATCTCCATGTAAGATAACTGTAGGTTTTCTATTCAAGACTACTAAGATTTCCTTGCTTCTGCATTTGATCCTAGCATTATACTTTGAGATCCAGTTCATCCCTTGTATAATGTCAAATTCCTGAATGGGAATTATGACTAAATTTTCCATAAGATTTTTCTCACAAAATTATATTCTAGTTTTTCTAAACACTGATGATGCTCAGAGAATCCCACCAGGAGTCTTGATTGATAACTCTACTTTTATAAAATCAGGGGTTGATTCTAAATTATTTGCAAACTTGGAGGAAATAAAGGAACTCATAGTACCACAATGAAACATATTACTTGATAGATTTGAGAGAACAACAAGGATACCTGACACCATATCATTTCGAACTTCAAAATAGGTTGTGGTTATTACAAAGGTACGACCTTGTTCCCTTGGACATTTCTGAGGTTGATGGTGATTCCCCTTTACTTCCCGTGAATTGGGATAATAAATAGAAAAGTGACCAAATAGTCCACACTTATAGAATTGGACATCATATAGGGAAGGCACCATCATCCTCTTGTCATTACATTTGGTAAGTTGTGGATTCACCTTAGTAAGACAATTCCATGCATTATGGTAATCTCTACCACATTGGTATCACTTCCCGCTCCCAAGCATGTTGTTTCCTGAATGCTTCTTCCCACATTTATTACACATGGGATGTTTCACTTTCGTTTTTCATCTTCCCTTATAGAAGTTCCTCCCTAAGTATATAACCTTCAATCTCTTCAAGTCATTGGATTTCTAAGACCAATGTGTCTCACCAAACTCCAGTTCAACTTTCATTGTACTCCTCACAATTTCATCATAGCTGTCATATTCTCGATATGCCAGATTCATCCACAGATGAGGTCTCAGTCCATCAAAGAATATTTCAACTATACCATTTGGATCCATGAGAAATATAGAGGTGTATCGTGAAATCCTTGTGATGTTCATCTCATAGCTTCCTATATACTCATTCTCTTTCTGCTTCAGCTCGAGAAACTCCTTCTCTATTCTTGTTCTCATCAATAAAGGGAATTTTTTTTTGAAGAATATAACTTTTAACTCTTCCCACACCATAGCACCAACTTCCACTCTTTTCATTGTGTTTTAAATCAATTCCCACCACTTATTAGCTTCTCCTTCTAAGATATAAACAGCCAAGGTAACATTCTCTTGTTCAGAACAGTGAAGCATAGAAAATATCTTTTTGATAGAGCTAATCCACTATTCAGCAATCAATGAGTCGGTAGATCTACTGAAGGATGGTGGGAATTTATGAATAATGGATTCAACATAATGTTTTCCCCATTTTGTAAAAAATCAGTTACTCAACTTGGTTTAGGTTACTTTCCATAACTTGGGTCAGCTGGTTAATCATTTGTATGAATGTTTCCATTCTGTCTTCCATTGGAGGGTCTTCCAGAAATGGTTTATTATGGTCACCATTTTGATGGTTCTTCCAATTTCCTACAATTTTCTAAAAGAATAAAAAAATAGAGAAAAACTTATTTGACTTATGAATAATTTAACTATAAATGATTTTATGTCATAAAACATCATGCATTATATAATTACATTTCTATATAAATCTTTGATAATGATTCATAAAAAGCATATGATTAACCAATCGCATCCCCTAGGAGTTTCATAACCAATAGTGCAGAAAGGCTCGTTTTTGTGTACAGGGACACCCCAGGACAAGCCTAAAACTCCTTGTTAGATTATTGACACATGGGTAGATTTGTTCCAGACCTACCTCTACCTACTCATATCCAAATAGGGATTTAATTGTTTGATAAACCAATTACATTATACTCAACAAAATACAAGGAGGTATTCAAATATTTAAACTTTATTATAGGGTTATTCATAATGTTTTCATATCCTCATATCCATAAATAACTAAACAATCCTTTGATACTAACTATGGAATCCTGCCTTTTCATTACATAGCTTTTAGTTACATTTTACAAGTAAGAGATCATTAAAGTCCTGTGTCTTGGAAATCAAGAATCTAAAATAGGAAATCATAAAACATTATTCTAATCCAATTTTAAGGATTCATCATAAGTTCATACAATTTAGAATTATTACATCTCATATCCAAGTGACATACATCAATGGAAAGGGTGAGCAGAAGGCCCAGTAAGGAAAGCAATGGAATCAGTTTACTTGTGATATCATTATGAACATGATGAAATACCTAAAGAAATTGAGAAATTGAAGTGAAGGAATAACATAATGAAAATAACATGAACTATAAATTGAATATGTGGCTTCAATGTTTAATTTATACATTCATGAACATATCAACAAGGTTCATCCCCAAGGTGTCATAAAAATTACCAAGGTTATTCACCAAGGTATCATGAAGCTTATCATCTATAGTGATTAAATTCTTTCCACAATGCATTGGAGCTCTATCAGGGAACACCATTAATATGTATTTATTTTTATGTGATCCACATAGATCATAATAAAACATTTCATAAATAACCCAAATAGAGTAAAATATATGGTTTTCATTTCAAAATCATGACAATTTAAATGTGCTTAAAAATAATATCATTATGTCATTTATAACCCCTGGAAAGGGAGTGCGGGTTATATATAAGTCAATTCTAATATAAAATAGATCAATTTAATGTGTTTATGAATACCCCTATAAATGAAAATATATTTGGGTATTCACATAAATTATAAAAGAATATTTCTTGAGGAAAAGAGAGATATTTTGAGACTAATATTCTGCAGTATAATGGCTATATAAAATTGTTTTAGAAAATATTTAAAATGGAGGGGAAAACAGTCACCCAATTATAAAAAATAATTATATAATATGGGTATTTAATAAAAAAAATATAATCATGATATATATATTGAAAGTAAATACCATAATAAAATGAAAAGCTAAAGAAAAGAGAAGATGTGATTTCTTTTATGAAATTTCGGCAGCCTAACGGCATCACATAAAAAATCTGAAAAATAAATTGATGAGAGAAAAAGGGTGTCTCGTCATTTGGACATGAAATGGACAGTAATAAGATTATATAAGAACACACCCCCATATATGATTATGGAAACTGGAAGACATAACATATATGAAATCATTACTATAAAACGAGGGTGGAAGGTTCCCTTACCTTGAAGAGTATCTTCGAAAGCATGCTAGTTGGGACCTTCGGAGGATTGTGGGAACCTTGGGAGGACTCGAAGGGAGGTAAAAAGTATAGAACATCATTGAGAGGGATTTTGGAATTAAAATCATGTGGGAATGTCTTGGTATTTATAGGAAAAGTGAGGGAATATTTAATTAATTTCCAAGGGACACCTCATCGGTGGTATTTTCATAACGATGGGCTTCCCCATGGTATTTTCCCAGGATATTTTCCACTTTTGACACCTCATAACATATCATACAATTCACAAGTCTAACAGATTTATTACATCATGAGTATATCATCAATGATGTCATTAATCACCTGAAACTCAAAACTGTATTTTTATTATTCAATGAAATTTTTGCTCTTACAGAAAAATCCCAAAAATTAACCCTAACCTAATATTGATTCCTTGAGTACAAAATTGAACTCCAACTTATGAAAATAATTTTTTGATTTATTATTAATTTAATTTTCAAATAAAATCATTACTTATTCTAAAAAACTCTAAAATTATTATTTATTTTTGTAACTCCTAAAAAAGATAATTATGGTCCAATAAAATTATCATATAACCATAAGACAATTAAGAAACAATTTATGATTAAATTAAATGAAAAAATGTAATTTAAATTATTAAATTAATTTTAAAATTGTAAATAAAATGTTTTTTACTACAAAAATAACAAAACATATAATATGATCATTTTTTCACTTATCAGATGTCTAAATTGAATTTATAAATTCTTGGGTGATGTTTCTATTTTTGGTTTGATGTACTATTGATCAGTATTCATTACTATTTGGAAGGGAATATTACTATTCATACGTTATTATTAACCAAAAATTAAGTTGATCTTATCAATATCTAAATTCTTTACTGATCATAATTGTAGAATACCATTTTCTAAAAATATTTTCACATTATTTATTATTAAATATTTACATAAATATTTATATATATCCCTTTCTACAGAATTTATCAATAATACACATCTAATATTTATCCAAACAATTGAAAATAATTTTTTTTAACATAATAAGAAATAACATTTTTATCTATACCATGGGATTAAAAAATGTATCTAATTCCTCATTACATATCCCGTTATAACACCTACATAAGACCTAAGAGAAAGGTGTGCTATAGTGATAGAATCTTGGAGCGGCTCGGACAACGTTGCTTGAGTGGTGATTTCTATAAGCTTGAACTTCCCCCTTATGCAATTTTTTTCAAGCTTCACATGTTTAAGATCGGCTTGGGATTGGTCCAGAGAAAATCTCAGAGATGCTACCTCCTTCCCAAGATCTGACATATGTGCTTCATTCGACCCAAGTCTACTGGATGAGGCCATTGACTCTTCTTTCTGTATTAATTAACCAAGAGAACTTGTATTTATAAACAATAATTATAACATAAAGACTTTAGTAACCAATGGTCATATTAAAAAATGGTGATATAATTGTCGAAACCCAATGATATAATTTATTTATACTCACTTCATTAATTAATGTATATAGTTTTGTGGAGTTAAAATTAAATAAGACGCAAATTTTGGAACAAATATTTTCAAAAAATTCAGGTTGTTGCAAAATTAAATGATCATAGGAAATTGAATATTTCAAGGGGAATAATAAATAAATAATTGAAGTGAATGTCAATAATATCTTTGAAAGATAAATAATAATCCATATAGAGGAATATTAAGTATGTTATCAATACTATATATCCCATCTAGAGTCAAAATAATGGGTTTTTTCATTGATGAGTAGAAATATGTTAATTTTTTTTAATAAAACATTCTTGAGGAAAATATCCTATTATATAAAAAATATTATCTTCATAAATCACTTTTGAAATAAATTTCTTTAAAAGTATTGTTTTAAATATTCAATGGATTCTTCATAAATATGATGATGAATAAAACATAATTCATCGTTTGAGTTAAAAAATATTCTTTTTCACATTAACAGTGTTTTAAAATTTACTTCTCAAGAAATAGATGAAAATATTCCATTGAAATAATTGGTAAAAAAATATAAAATTAATTAAAAAATATTATAAAAAATATTTTTTAAAACATTTTAATGAAGCATGGTTTTTAACAGAAAATAGTTTCTTTTAATAAAGATAGAAAAAAATGACGAGTTTTCATAAAAACATTTTCTAAAACATTTTGAGTTAGAAATATTTAGATGTGGAAAAAATAAATGAAAATGTTCATGAATAACCCTGTGAGTGAAAATTATAGGTTTTATTTATCAATTTTCAAATAAGTTTTTCTAATGTAAATACCATTCAAAGATCATTAAAGTAATTATGGTGGAAAATAATCTGTATACATTCCAAAGTGTCCCATACCATGTTAAAACCTTTTAAATCATAATCCTCACGAAGAAATAACATTATATACAGGTTTATAATACCACGAAGATAAAAATATTAATGATATAATATAAAAATGTGTATTAGATACACCATATAAAATATGTAAGTGGGGAACATGACATTTATCTCCTATATGTAAAATATGAGATGATATTCCCTTGTATTGAGTCTTCCTTATGGAGAACATCCTTTAAATTGGAGTATAATAATTTTTTTTTACTTTATACTATATTAAGTTCATTTTTCATGTTTATCTGTACTTTTTTTCACTTATTACCTTTTTGTTTACAACTATTTAAATAATTATGTTTATGTCAGGTCCGTTGACCAAATTTGATTTGTATGTCCCAAAAAACTATTATTTGATCAACTATGGTCATAGGGGTCATTATATAACATATCAAAAAAATAATACTCATGAAAATATAATCATAGTTATAAATTAATTATACTTTTAAAATTAATCATTAAATATGGTTATGAAAAATTAACCACTGTTAAAATTATTGAGATACTAGTCGTACATACGCGTGAGTAATGTTCTTATTTTTCAATGATCGTTATAGAAAGAAGAAATAAATAATATATATTTACATAATAATAATTATATAATAAATAACATATTTTTTAATCATGTATACGTATATATATAATTTTTATAATGTAAAAATAATCACATCGTGTCGAGGATGCAGTAGTCCAAACATCCTCGAATGACGTTATCATTTTTTAAGTCTGTCTGAAAGGGTAATAATATATAAACATACATATATATTATATTTATATATATTAAATTATTTCATTAGTATCATATAGAGTTTTTTGACCTATATTATTAATTAAACGATCCTTTATACATTCTATTTATAGTGTGAACGAATCACATCAATTTAAGGGGGAGGTAGTCCACACATCCAGAAGTGATGTTATCGTATTTGTGGAAAATAAATTTCATATAGGTATGTGTTATAATATAATTAAATAATTATAATGAAATTATAAATATAATATATATCATATCTATGTATAGTGTCTATCATAATGACCATCATGAGAAGTAGTAAAGGAAGAATGAACAATCATTGTTTCATGAGGCGGTAGTGAACCATTCACAAAAAAACAGTATGTTCATCACCCAATTGATAGAGGATTGTTAAAGTGTATCTATAACCCTTAACACAAGAAAATAAAAGTATATTGTGGAAATGGTGTTACTATATGTACATGAAATAAGAATATTTGAGTTAGTGGAGAAATAAATGAATGGAAAAAGATCACAGGAAAGTGTTACCTTAAAAAACATGTAACACCATTTCATTTATAATCAATTGAATTATTGGATATATTAATGCACAAAAGGGTGGACTCATGGTTTAGGGGATGAATTTTGGGAATTTAATCAGGAAGATATTGTATTATCCTATGTTTTTTTTGAGACATGTAAGGAAGTAGGAGAAGTTGTGGACTTTTATAGTAGAGAGTGACACCCTTGTAATATTTTTACAAATGAATTATTTAAAAGTTTTTCATGTTGAAATTGGATCCCATGATATAAATAATCAAATAAAAATGATGGTAGTGTATAAATATGTCCATCCAATATCTCAAGTACAATACTATAGGTCTTTTTTGGCCTTATGTTTCAGGATTAGTTTCTTATTTAGAATATATTTACCTTAATCGTAGTAATTAATTTAAATGAATTCGACTAATATTTATGGTCACAAATAAAGTTGTTATTTATATAAATTATAAACAATTATGGTTCAAAATATGTATTATATATTCCAAAATTCCAATCATATAACTGATAAAAATTGATTTAAATTTTGTCTCACTGGTAGAATGACAATACATGTTTTTGAGGTTAAAAGGTCCAAATTTTCAATAACTATTAATATTCAATTTCAATATGAAATTGATTTTAATAACATAAATTATATTATTTTATAATAATATTATCTAATAAAACTTTAAAATCAATTAAAAGTATTATTTATCCATATAAATAAATTTGATGAGAAAACTTTTTTGAATTAAAATTTAGTATTCATAAAAATTAATTTAAAGATGATATGTTTTGGAAAAATATCCAAAATTCACCCAAATAGAATCTTTTTCTATTTAACAGATGATGTTTAGTTTGACATATTAAATCAATTAACGTATAAAAATCAGATTTAATATGGGTTCTCTATTAAAAGGTGTTAAAACCGCCTTTATAAAAATATATATTTTTATGTGTAAAATGGGATTTGTTATAATACTATGCCAATAAAACCAAGTGGACGAATATAAATTTTTTTTTATTAAATATATAATATCTATATATACTTATAATAATTAACTAATATTAATTAACTATGTTTATTAAGGAAAATAATCCATTAGAAGCATAAAAATAATAACGATTCTTTTTATATATAATTGGTTATTATTTTCATTACATTCTAATTGGTAACACATGAATTCATTTTACATTCAAATAAAGCATAAATTTTCATAAGAGGGATAATATTATTTATAAACACTTACATAAAATCTAGGTTATATCATTTTATATAAAATATTAATATTTTAATAATACAATGTTATTTGATGAAACTCGATCTTTCACATGACACAATATATCAATGAAGGTCATTATTGCATATACCAAAAGATATTGTGGATGGTTTCTCTAGTGAGTAATGAAATATATCTTGGTGTCATGTGAAATTCAGACTATATAATATATTAGATTTTTTTAAGACAGTAAATATATTATAATGTATCGGGTTAACATATACTCTTTTACACTTGGTGTTCTGTATCATACATGATATTGAATACAATGTTCTAATTTATAATTTCAGGCTATTAAAGAACATAAAATTGTAAGAGTTTTTGAAATATTTTTTTCAATTTTTTTTAATATCTTGTGTTACACACTACACAACATTCCAACATACAATGATATATTATTAAATATATTATTATTCAAACATGAACATTATAAACTATCTGTAAAATTCATTACTGTAAATAGTGTTATACACAATTTTAAAATTATGTATGATGTTTTTAGATAATGAAAAAATATTGAAAAATTTGAACATTATTTTTTTAATGTCTTCTTATGGTTCGATCATATATCTTTAGAAAAAAAATCATTTGTTTTTGTGAATTAAATAAAAATAATTATTATTTAAAAATTTATAAAATTTATTGGAAAACATAAAATTAATTTTTCATATATTTTTTATATCATGTTAGGATGATATTTTTATAATTTTTTAAAAAATATTTATTTTTAGATGAGTAGTATGAATGAATAATTTATATTGAAAATTTAATTTTCCTTTAAATAATTTATAATTTTCCATATAGAATAAAATCTTTTTAAAAGAAAATTTATTTTAAATATATTCTAATTTATTTAATTTATGTTACCATAATAATGTCATATTGTATTTTTTTATTTAATCTTTCTATAGTTTCCATAATATTTTCATTCGAAAACATTATTTTGGTAAAGTATACAGGTTAAGTTTTAAATTAAGTTATAGAAATTCGATTAATATAATTTCTAAAAATGAATCACATAGGTTTAATTAAAATTATTAATATTATATTATATGTTCATCTTAATTCAATTCATAATAAATTGTAAAAACAATAAAAATTCATTACTATTGTTACAATTTAATTTGATTACTGTTGTTGAAACTTCAAATATAATGGTTCAAATGTCCTAAAAAAATATTCAATTCCTATTTTATGTTAATATATATAATTTTCCCTATACAATAGTCCATAAGGAGACTTTTTGGATCCCTTTGGAATGTTTAAAAAAAGGGTATAGATTTTTATTTTCAAAAATTTCAAGAGTATCCACTCCCCCACTTATAAAAGGGAACCTTCTCTCCTCTCTCATAATCTCATAAAAATTCATTTGGATTGTAAATTAAATACCCAAATAAATTCATTAATTCAATCATTTAATCCTATAATACTTATTATTTATAAAACCATCATATGATGTCTTCAGGTGCTAACCTAACGAGGTTGTCTGAAGAAGGTGTGTGTTTCATAACCAAGGATTTTCATTTTATTCAGTCTTACACCTCCTCAAATATTCATAAACTATGCTAATATAATAGAATCACATTATCCCATATACCTAGATTCTACTATGTTAATGGAATAACTTAAATCCAAATTTTCTTTCATTAAATAGTAAACAAAATAGTCGATTGTGTATAGAGTAAATTACAGCCTCATGAACTGGTGTAATTTATTTTCATAATAGCACCATATAGTAGGAGACAATGATGAAATTAATATTTAGAAAATATAATTTGGATATATTAATACTCTAGAAATTATAATATCACATCTATATTATTACATTACAATCCTTTGGGAAATTAGATCATTCCATGTTTATAAGTACAGACTACTGCCTCTACGAAATGATGTGATACATTTTTCCATTCATTTTGACATGGATGGTAATAATGATATTTTAGATGAATATATAACTGATATAAATGTTTTTTGGAAAGGTTAATTAATTTAAAATACCAATCATGGTTTCTTATCATTTTAATCATTTTTTGATATTATATCATTTTGTCGAAGTTTAGGCCATGTTCTAAGTGAATGTTTTTTTTGATTTAGATTCTTTGGGTCATTTATTGGCCTTTTGTAAGGTTTTTTTAAAGCTGTTGAAGTTCCAATAGGTAACATGCACCATTCTATTTGTGGGTCATGGCATTAAAATTGATAGAGGAATCCATGAAACAAGTGTATGAAATTGATTTCTCAAACGACAAAGCTCAGTTTCACAGATGGGAAATGATATCCCAAAAAATGTATTCATCCATTGTGAGGGTCCCTTCCCTACAATACACGGTGCATGGTTGGTTCATGTTCTAGTAGATCATGTGTTCAAACAATGCATGCTACCCAAAGTTCAAAAAAATATTATATAAAATAAAAAATTGTTATAATAATAATAAGAATATAATTATTATTATGTTTATTATTCTTTTGTTTTGTTTTCTAATTAATCCCTCAACTAGGGGTTCCCCCTTTCACTTCTCATTTTTTACAGCACCCCCCCACCTTCCTCTCTCGCATGACCAAACTAGCATGGTTAAAACTTCTGTGTGACCTCCTCTTTTTGGTGATAGTTTCTCCTCTCCACTTTTTGTGTCCATATATGGTAAGATTATACTCCAATAATCTTCATTATATATTTCTATTTTTCATCTCTCCCATTGAGTTTGTTTGGTTTGACACAACCCTTTCTCATTTGGGTGTTTTTATTTTGGTCAATTCCTAGTGATTGGTTTGTTTGGGTCCCATTGAGGAAGGTTCTATCCACCTACATCAAGGGAAACATGATTTCGTTCAATTTTAGGTAATATTTTTCTTCCATTTACTTTTGTTCTATTTTTATTGATGGGTTTTGTGATTTCTGAGTTCATAATATTCTTTAAGAGTTTGATGGACCTCACTATAGTGATTGCAGGTTACTCTTGTCGAAGTAGACATACATGGTTATTAAAAGGGGGGAATATATTTGTGCACGTTCCCCCTTTTATATATATTCTTCCATGGTAGGATGAATATATATATTAGGGTGAGGTTTACTTATATATATATATGAATAATGCATATGTGTGTATTGTAAATAGTTATATTCATGTGTAATCATATATTTAAGGATCCCCTTATACATATTTCTCCATGAAAATATGTACGTAGGTTCTAGGATTCCTTATAGTTAAGTGAACATGCAAATACATGAAAGTAGTAAATGGAAGGTTTGAGTTATTTTCAACTTTAGAAGCACACCTCGAGTGTTTGGTAGGTTCTATATACCTAGGATTTTAAATTTAATTCCAAAATGTTATGATTGTTTTCAAAATTTTCTTTAATATTAAATATAATGTATATCCTATGAAAAGTGTTGTTGATGTTTGGTGATGGACTTTAAATTATTTTTCACAATCACTTGGATGTTATGACATGTTTATTATTCATCAAAATATTCTTCCATGTTTTTTTAAAATGCCTAGGATTTCAAATGTTCAAAAGTGGTTTCCAAAACCGTTTGGGATGTGTGATGGGTATTTCAAAAGATTTTTTTTGTTTTTAAATTATTTGTGAAACTTGAAATTTCCGTAAAGGTGTTCTTATCTAATTTTAAATAGGGGAAATTTCATGTTTTGGTATGCTTGGAAAAGTGCACCTATTTTTGTGGGAATTTGATATTAAATTGATTTTTTATTTTCTTTAAATGGGTTTTTTTTAGTTGTGAATGGATCTATGTTTTTTAAATGTGTGTTTCCATTGTTATTATATTGGTCTATTAAATTACTTTTCAATTTAAATCTGTTTGGGAATATATTTCTCTAGCGTGAAAGTATTTCCTTTAAAATGATGATGCCATATTATTACTTTTAGAATGTTTAATAGAAAAAGAAAACCCCACTTAAGGAATTCCCCACTATTTTAGAAATATTTTGTGTGTACTAAAAGGATTAGTTATAATATGTTCATAGTTAATATTCTTATAAATTGGTGTTTGGGTTATAAATGTTGTTCCTCTTAAATAGGTTGATAGATGATGAATAGTTGGATGGTCTTTGGTTAAAGGATGTTATATTTAATCATATTCTAGATTCAAAAAAACTAACCTTCATTTGGAATAATCACATTGAACCTCATGTACCAAGGTGGGTAGAATTGAAATAGTAGACTAAGAAGAATGGAAGGTCTAAGGACCAATTTATTTCTAGATTGGTGCATAACAACACACTAACTAAAAATTAATGATGATTAGAGACCACTAATCTTTGAGAAGCATTCCCTGATAGTGGCTCATGG